>OU426888.1:4970887-6220887 GCA_911387775.1 Thymelicus sylvestris
ACACCATTAGGGCGTCTTGGATGAATCCAACGCCGAGAAGAGTTCGGTTCTCCCGGGAGTCCGGCAGAACGATGAACGTGGTGCTGATGGTGCGACCGCAGATTGTGACATTGGCAACGGTAGTAAGCACCTTCTGATTTCGTCGGATGCCATCTGCCAGAGTTACCTCGACGCGCTCTTCTTCGAAGGTGAATCCAGACTTACGCAGATGTAGATATAGCTCATAGGAAGCTACGTTGGATTTGGCTCCGGTGTCGATGAAGGCTGTTCCGGTTTTTCCTTCAATCGTTACGAAAACGACAGGTCTGGCTCTGGCATCAGTCTTGGTTCCGAGGGTGCAAAATCCTATCTCTTTCGGTACTCCGGCAGATTTAGTTTTATGGCACGTGGTACAGTTACTACGCACCACACCAGGAGCGCCGCAACCATAGCATGAGAACTGTCTACCATTGGATGGTGTTGGCTGGGTTGTCGCCGCTTGCGATCGAGTAGCTGTAGGCGGAAAGGCATTCGCCAAGCGTTTTGCGTCTGCATTCATCTTCTTTGCGCAGTTTTCGATCGTGTGGTTTGTCAAGCGACAATACCTACACCTGGTCTTTGTAGGTTTTTGGGAAGATGGTCCAGCATGCACAGATGGATTTGGAGCTGGCGTCGGTGGGTTTTGTTTACTCCGCAAAAGCTGTTCGGCCCCTTCAGCGGCTTCAAGTAGCCCATCATACGTACTGAATGAATTTCGGGACACTCTTTCCCGAATATCCAGACTGAGAAGGCCAAAAATCATGTCGAGCTGCTGGGACTCCAACAGCTCTGGGCTTGGCAATAGGGAAAAGAGCATCCGCTTTTGAGCTATGAAAGACTCCGTTGTAGTGTCTGGTTTTTGAGCTGACGACATAATGTCCTGGTATATCATGTACGCAGGTCTCTTCGGAGCAAACGATTTCCTAATGCGTGACTGGAACTCGTCCCAAGTGCGTACTTTTCCTTTCATTCCTTGCCACCATATCCCTGCTTCATCCTTGAGGACGAGAGGAAGACCGGCTAATGCGTCCTCGTCACTTATACGCTCTGAGCTCTTAAACACGTTGATGGCGGCCAAGAATGCTTCGAGCACGTCTGATTCTTTACGTCCGTCATAAGTGCTGGTACAGGTGGTGAATGATCCAGTTTTGGGCGTCATTGCAGCTAACATTCGCTCGAATTGGTCTTCAGTGAATGAAACGGCCATGGCTTTGGTTTGTCGAGGCTTCCGTGGTTGGGGAGCACGTTTTGACACCACTAGTTTTGGTCTCGATGGCCGTCGTCCAACCCCTGCTGGTGTTGAAGCAGCTGATGGAGATTGTTCAGTCTTCATTTAATCTTCAGCTTCAGAAAATACCTCCTTCCCACGGTCCCGGGTTCAGTTTGAGGCACGACGTTGGGCGACAGTGTAGCGCGCGGGTCGGAGGGGGGGGTGTTGGTGAGACGTGATGAAGACACGAACAATCGCCGGAAGTAGATTTTATTGTAAAATTACTAATAATAGACAATGTTGCCAGTGGCCCTAACGTTGAGGATCCGTATTTGGTCGGGAAATCCGGAACCAAATATCGGAACACTCGATATTTAATATCGTAGGGTCCGCAATCAGCACGGGAATCCGAATACTTCATGCGTACACCTCAGATATTAGCGAAGATTCGATACAAAACAATATTTGCTTAACCTACTTAAGGAACTACGAGATAAAGTCGTTAGCGTGATTCAGGAATATAGCTGACCAGCGCCATCTCTTAGTGGGTACTAGTCACTATAATATAGTGCATCTACTCGCCGCTTGATGGCGAGTAGTCGTTGCATTGGCACCTTTGTGTGCTTGATACAGTACTTATATTTAGGAATTTACATACTGAAACTTACGATACAATCACAGATTATTCCTCCGGGAGCGGGTTTGGAATAGTAAACAACATTAACTTTTTTTCTTTTCCCTCTCTCTCTCCCTTTCCATCTCCCTCTCTCCCCTTGCCCTCTTCCTCTCCCCTTGCCCTCTTCCTCTCCCGCTCCCTGTCCCTTTTCCTCTCCCGCTCCCTGTCTCACTCCCCTCGCTCTCCCTCTTCCTGTCCCACTCCCTCTCCCTTTCCCGCTCGAGGTCCTTCTCCCACCACATATCCCTCTCCCTCTCCCTTTCCCGCTCGAGGTCTTTCTCCAACTTCATATCCCTCTCCCTCTTCCTCTATCGCTCCCAGTCCCTCTCCCGCCCACACCCGCGCCCTCTCCCGATTTCTGTCCCGCTCCCACTCCCTCTCCCGCTCCATGTCCCTCTCTATCTCCGTCTTCCGCTCCTTCTCCCTCTCCTGCTCCCTGTCCATTCTTAACTTAAAAAATGACGAAGTTGCTTACTAAGTTCATTCCCCTAAATTAACTCTATAAGGAATGATTTTCCGAAAAAAATAAAATCTAAGTTAACTTTTGTTTATTACTATAAACTTACATAAAAAAAATCATATATTTTATAACTAAAACGGGCGAAGTTGATTTGTATGTAGTTGACTACCAACCCCTATTATTAGGGGATGAATTTCGAGAAATCAGTGATACAGTTATTTTTTGTGTCTAACTATAAGCTTATATACAAATTTTCACCCTTCGTACTTCAAAACTGACGAAATGTCCATACTAACTTTCGCACTCTTATTTAACCCTTTAGGGGATGACTTTAAAAAAAAAACGTAATATGTAGGTACTTCTAAATTTTGTTTCTAATCTGGAGCTAATATATAAATTTTCATGTTTTTAACTTTAAAAATGACGAAGTTGCGTACTAAATGAAATCCTCTAAATTAACCCTTTAAGGGATGATTTTCCAAAAAACCGTGTTAAAATTAACTTTTGTTTATAACTATAAACTTACATAATAATTTTCATTTTTATAAGTCTAAAACTGACGAAGTTGATTTATACGTAAATGGCTTCCTACCCCTATTTTTAGGGGATGAATTTCGAGAAAACAGTGATACAATTATTTTTTGTGTCTAACTATAAGCTAATATACAAAATTTCACCCTTCTTACTTTAAAAATGACGAAGTTGCATACTAAATTAAATTCACTAAATTAACCCTTTAAGGGATGATTTTCCGAAAAAAATTGTTAAAGTTAACTTTTGTTTATTACTATAAACATACATACAAAATTTCATATTTATAACTCTAAAATTGGCGAAGTTGATTTGTATGTAGTTGACTACCAACCCCTATTTTTAGGGGATGAATTTCGAGAAAACAGTGATACAGTTATTTTTTGTGTCTAACTATAAGCTTATATACAAATTTTCGCCCTTCGTACTTCAAAACTGACGAAGTGTCCATACTAACTTTCGCACTCTTAATTAACCCTTTAGGGGATGATTTCCCAAAAAAACATAATACATACAAATTTTGTTTCTAGTCTGGAGCTAATATGTAAATTTTCATGTTTTTAACTTCAAAAATGACGAAGTTGCCTACTAAGTTCAATTCAGTAAATTAACCCTTTAAGGGATGATTTTCCAAAAAAATATATTAAAGTTAACTTTTGTTTATTACTATAAACCTACATAAAAATTTTCAAATTTATAAATCTAAAAATAAGAAAGTTGGTTTGTATGAAAGTGTCTTCTAACCCTTATTTGTACCCCTTAGGGGATGAATTTCCAAAAATCCTTTCTTAGTGGACGTCTCCTTAGCATAAACTATCTCCCTGCCAAATTTCATCTTAATCGGTTCGGCAGTTTCTGAGATTTTTTGTTTAATCAGCGGTGTGTCGCTTTTCAATTTTATATATATAGATGACGCATCTAATAAGTGCATTCCTTTTTTAAAATTTCCACAAGACCCACAAACTAAATTCAAACCTAAACCGTACTGGAGCCCCGAATTATCTGCGGCAGTCGCAGCACGTAGATTAGCTTTAAAGGATTTTCGACGTAACCCTACTCCCAATAATTTTGACACATTACAACTGAAAATTAAAGAATCTCAAATGTTAATAAGTAAAGCCCAGGACCTTGCGTGGCAAACGTTTTGCTCGTCTATTGATCATAATACATCTACACATGATATGTGGAACAAAATGAGGTGGTTAAAAGGTAATAGAATATTTATCAAAAATGTCAATCAGAATAAAGCTCAACACCTTTTAAATGATTTATGTCCAGATTATGTTTCTCCGTCACAGCCATATTTTGAGTCGTGTAATCCTAATTTAGAGACTGTATTCTCAATTCAGGAAATGGAAACATGTATTAAATCAAAGGATACTGCCCCTGGTTGTGATGATATATCATATTCAATGATTAGAAATCTTCCATACAGTGTCAAAATTGTCCTTTTACAACTTTATAATGAATTTTTTATAACTGGCTTTGTGCCATATCAATGGCGCGACATATGTGTTGTCCCGATTCCCAAACCTGATAGAGATCCCCGCTCTAAAAACTCACTTCGCCCCATATCTCTTATGTCTTGCATTTGTAAAATCTTTCACTCGATGCTACAGAAAAGACTTGAATGGTATCTAGAAAAAAATAAACTATTATCTGACAATACTGTAGGGTTCAGAAAGTCGCGATCTTGCTTAGACGCTTTAAGTTCTCTAGTAAGTAGTATTCAAATTGGATTCTGCAAAGATTTGATTACTGTTGGATGCTTTGTAGATATTGATAATGCTTATAATAACGTAGACATTAATGTTGTATTAACTATGTTGGATCAGTTAGGGGTGGGCTCAAAAATTTGTACTTATCTTTGGAATTTTTTAAACAATAGACAAATTAAAATCCGGCTTAATGACAATTATATAACGCGTAAAACAGGTCGCGGTTTAGCTCAGGGAGATCCACTCTCTCCTTTATTATTTAATGTAGCCACAATGGGAATAATGAAAAATATTATAAATGTATCTGTTTTTCAATATGCAGATGATTTTGTAATTTACACATCTGGAAAACTAGAGACATGCATTAGTAAAATACAAGACGCAGTCAATATTTTTGGTAAACTTCTGAATGATTTAGGTTTAGAAATGTCATCTTCTAAAACAAAGGTTTGTATATTTAAGAAAGGCCCATTAACTCATAGAAATTCTATCGTCTTGACAGTCCAAAATAAATCTTTAGATGTAGTTGAAAATATTAAATATCTTGGCGTATGGCTAGATCGTTCTCTCCGTTGGTCAAAACACATAAATGAAGTTATGCAGAAAACTTCAAGATTTTTAAATTTGCTGAAGGTTTTAGCAGGTCCAGGATGGGGTGTGCACCCAGTACACTTAAGACGAATTTATATTGCGGTAGTTCGAAGCCGTTTAGATTATGCTAGTTTTCTTTATGACGCAAGCTGTCAATCACACCTATTTAAGTTAGATAAAATCCAAAATCAAGCTCTACGAATTATTGGCAGTTTCATTAAAAGCACCCCGATCCATGTAATGCAGAGTGAGCTTGGCTTGTGCCCATTAAATGTTCGACGGTTATACCTTGCTGGGAAATTCTGGCTTAAATCAAAAGGTTTAACTTATAACATGCAAAATAGTCTTTTGGATAAAATGTCATCTTTGTGTAGCATGAATAGATGGAAAAGGAAGAAAAAACCCGCTTTAGTTCAGATAAATGATTCCTCTATAAGTATACCGATACACACAAGCGATCAACTTGAAATGTTTACTTTAAATACATGGGTTTCAGGTCTAGACATTTTAAACATAATTAAACATGATATACCTTCAATTGCTAAACCAAAGAGGCAATATAATATTTCCCACCTTTCAATAATATGCAATCAGTTCTTGGAACAACAATATGCTGATTATTATAAAATCTTTACTGACGGCTCTAAAACAGGAACAGACATCGGCGCTGCTTTCCTCGACACACAAACGGAGACATTTATGAAATTTAAAATTACTCACAATTGTTGTATAATGTTTGCGGAACTTTTGGCTATTTATGAGGCGTTATCTTACCTAGAGTCAATTGAAAATGACTTTTTTGTTATTTTATCAGATTCGAAAAGTGCCCTCCAACACTTGGCTCGGATCACCTCGTCATTACGATGTATACCGATAGCCTATCAGATTATTGACATAATTGTTACGTTAAAAGCAAGGGGAAAAAATGTTGTTCTTCAATGGATACCGTCACATGCCAATATCTGTGGAAATGAAGCAGTGGATAGCCTCGCTAGACAAGCAATTTGTGAAGGGGTTCCAATACGAGTTAAACCTTTCTATAGTGACTGCGTGCATATAATTAAGAGACATTGTTATGACTTGTGGAAGGAGTATTTTGATCAGCGGTCAAAGACGAAGGGAATATGGTACAAAACCGTTCAGAGCGAGCCTTTGTCTATTTCTTGGATTGATAAATGTTCAATGAATAGGTATGATATTGTTATGGCATTAAGACTGCGAGCTGGGCACATTCCATCAAACAAATTTGGTTTCTTGATGGGTAAAACACCTTCACCTAACTGCCCAAAATGTAACATTATCGAAGACGTATACCACATTTTGATGGAATGTGCACAAAACGAGTCATGTAGAAGACAAATATTACGTAATAATGCCGAAATGTCCTATTTAAATGTTGGGTCATGTAATAGTGCCCTGGCGGACCCTCTGGGAGAGAACGCCAGAGCCCTATATAAGTTGGCTAGTAATATATTACGCAGACGCAAAAAGTGATTAGCATTATGTACCTATGTAACTTGTTACAGAGCGACATTGTCGACCTCCGACAGAGCTCTATAAATAAAGAATTAAAAAAAAAAAAAGATTATAAAGCTGAAGAGTTTGTTTGGTTGAACACGCTAATCTCAGGAACTACTGGTTCGAATTGAAAAATTATGTTTGTGTTTGATTGTCAATTTATCGAGGAAGGGTATAGGCTATATAACATCATTGTATTTTAGTAGTTAGTTTCTTCCACAAATTAACGCGGGTGAAACCGCGGGGCACAACTAGTATTTTATAAAGTCTATTTATTCCATGATCGATATCCTTTCAGGTTAGTAGCATATCTTCAAGGGACAGCGACCGCGGCAGGTATAGTTCCACCTCCAGGGTTCGATCTGACCGGATTCCCAGCAGCAGCCAAGCTCCTTCAAGCCCCCACTGGCGGCCCCCCCGCCCCTCCAGACCCGCCCTCTTGAGATCCGACCATCAAACTCGAACCGATAAACTATGAATTTAATTTTTAAGTAGGTATTATACCTAGTTTATTCAGTCTTTTTAGAAATTAGTTATATTTTACTTTTATGTAACTTAGCTGTAAATTTACACATTAACGTTTCTAAATAGAAGTATTAATAATGTTTTTATATAGGTAGTTCGTTCGATGAAACTTAACCTACCTTGGCTCATACCACATTTCATTTTATAATGAAAAACAAAATCAGAAAGCAAAGAGGCTTTGAAGGAGCCTTTTGCCTTAGCCGGGCATAGCATAGATAGATTCCCATAATTACGTAACTTAATGTGTGTTTAGATATTATAACCTAATAGTATCCTTAATATTTTAATTAAATTTATTATTTTTTCAGTAACTACAAAGACTTTAAGTGAGAAAATTTATTTTTAACGTAGATTAATTAAATATTATTTGCTTTATTTGTAATAAATTATAAATAGTTTATTAAGGTAAAAAAGTGTTCACACGGCTTCTATCAATTTTACTGTTAGGTAAAGATTTTTTCGAATGAACAAATTGCTGTTGGCCCTAAAGGTTTTTACAGCTTCACGCGGACAGAATATAGATAAGTGATCACCGGTAATATTTTCTTAGCTGCTGTCAGGTTTTAAGGATAGTGGAAAACATTTTTGTATCGTTTGTGTGCTTCAGAAGGCACTTAAAACTGTTGTATTATTTGTAACTCATAAATTTATAAAATAAGTGATCCATTTTGCCAAAAAATGTATATAATTTTTACGTAATACATTATATACTAATTAGTATAATAGTATAGGTTTGTGTAGATGTTATGTAAACGCTGTCGAATAATGCTCAAAATTGTAGCGAAAATTATATAGGGTCATTGACTAATAAGTACCTACCCATAAACAATAATTGTATAATTTGGTAGTTCTTGTTTCATTCATTTAAATCTACTATAGATTTATTATTTTATAGCATCTAGATTTCGTATTTATTATGTCATATTTATACGAATTTGTGTCAAATTTTACTTAAAATTAAATTTTTTAACGATAAGTTCTAAATGTGTAGCATTAGGTATAATTAATTATATTTAAAATAGAGTTAAAAGACAATGTTAGCATTATAATATATAATACATTTTTCTTGCGACTTACATTGGGATAAATTACATTTATTTACATTTTATTGTACGGGCAATCAAGCGTCAAGATTTTTTTATTAAAATGTAATTTCGCAAGGAATGTATCTACTTAACATATTTTTAGGTATTTTAAGGTTATATAATATTAATATAAAATATCTCCGAAGCATTGTATATACAAGGAGAATCGTGAGTCCATGTGCCAAAACCAGTATTAAATAATATTAGATTAATAAAACATTTAGATAGTTTGTAACAGTAGTTTACCAAATCTAACTTTCTGTAGCAAAGTATCTTACGACGCGTTCGTGTATTGTTTGTAAAATTTAATATTTTTTACATTTTATCATTATCAAAATTATTTATTGATTAATCTTTTATTTAAGCTACAGTACTAGTCATTATACTTCGACCTTATCAAATACGACATTGGTTTGTTAACCGAAATATTATGGTAATGTTACCTACTTATTCAATTTCTTCTTTTAGATAAAAAGTCATTATTACCTATGTCTGAAAGTAAATAAGGCAGTAACTTACTGTAATGTAAGGTTAAGTATGTATTGAACTCATTATTAGATTTTTTAAATTTCTGTACAACAAGAGTTTCCTTTGATATTAGCTTATTATTGTCCCAACTATGTATGTGTGTCATTGGGCTGAATTTCTACTGTAATGAAGAAAAATGCAGTTTTACATCAATTATTAAATAAAACCCTTTATTAATCTTTTATACCTTATTGAAGTTTATCTTAGTAATTTTATAGGTAAGTACCTACTAATAATTGACTATTATTGTAACACATAACTATGCATTTATGCAAGCTCAAGAGAAACATGCATCAAAAGAAAGCTTAAGTTTTTTATTAAAATTGCTCACTACCAGTAAATCCTTTACATTTTATTTTTATATGATTATTCTTAATACGTATTTAAAGATAAGTAAATGTCATTAGCATGCAAGCTATACGTAACTTTACAATCTTAATATATATAAATTACGTGTCACGTTGTTTGTCCGCGATGGACTTCTAAACTACTTAATCGATTTTAATCAAAGTTTCACACTGTGTGCAGTTTGATCCAACTTGAAAGATAGGATAGCTTAAATCTCAATAATTTATAGTCAAAAAAACTTTTGACAGAACGAAGTCTGTCTGGGCAGCTAGTACTTATATATATCAATTAGTATATTACTTATATAAAATTCAACTGATGTAATTTATTTCTAACTTTTAATTTAAATAGTGTTATGTCATGTAGGTACTCTAAATAATAAGAATGATGCTCTATGTACTTACTTGTAAGAATGTAAGCGACATTTATACGCCAAAGTAAATGTGATTATTATTAGCAATAATAATATAAGCAGGTAATCTTAGGCCCGTAATTTCAACAGCAGTTTAATCTATGATTCTGAGTTTAAACTGTCGTTGTTGGTTCAACAAAGACAGTTTAAACTATGATTCTGAGTTTAAACTCTCATTGTTGGTTCAACAAAGATAGGTTAAACTCAGAATCATCAGATTAAACTGCTATTGAAATTACGGGCCTTAATGAAGCAATTGTAACAGCTCTTAATAGGAATAAAGTTCTTATGAGATAGCTGCATTTTCATTTGGGTGATTCAAGTAAAAATTCAGGGATCTAGAACCAAGTCGTCCTAGTGTCTAAGTGGCCAAACACACCAATGTCATGCCTAAAATAAAATTGTTCACAGTGGATTTTTTGAGAAAATCCTCTGTCATCTATAGTAGGTATGCGAGGGTGTAGATCCTCCTCAAGTAGGATTGAGATAAGGCTCTCAAGGCAGGGTATGTAGGTAATAGGCATTAACTGCAAATGGCACATCTCCGATTTTGTACATTATTATAGGTACTATTATATTCTTTTATAATTGGATACAAAGCAGTACGAATATAACAATGGCTAATCGTTTTACACGATGAACGTATTATCATTTTACGATATAATAAAATGTTCCAAACACAGATCCTCCATGATCGATGGAAGCCCAGATGCATTTTCGTAAACAAACCAAAATGTCATGATTTAAAAAATAAAAGAAAAATGCATCTGACAGCCAAGGAATATATTGAACGAGGTATTACACCTCGATACAGGTACATTTTTTAGACCTGATTTGAAATTAGTCAAACAATTTTTGCTTGACTATTAATGTAATGTACATAGTTTAATATAAATATACTTGTTTATCGATATAGAAGCCAAAATATAGGTATGTCTGTTCTGAAATTTTTTAAACGATTTTCGAAACTTCCGCCTACGAAGTTTCCGCCTTCCGAGGAGGGAGCCTTGCTGTACTACTGTATCTAGGCTACTAAACATAGAATAGGTACATAGGTACCTATTTTATTAAATGATGGTTAACTCAAAATGATCATAGGTGATGGGTATTAATGGTGATATGTAGGAGTATTAGTAATATGAATTATCTTATACATTACCATATCAGTGAAGACAGCGCCACGTAGTGAAAGAATTCTGGACTACGAACTCTACACGACGTAGAGTTGCAAACTTGTAATCCGTGCAACCTTGAAGATACGCTAGTTATTATATATGATAACAGATGGCGCAAAGCGTATCTTGCGTTTAACAAAACGCTTCGTACATTAATTTACCTTTATACCTAAGATTCCCAACAATAAAAGCTAGAGGACGTATATTTTTTCAGCAACCTGGTGGAAAGTGGTCACCGTCGCATCAACCTCACCAATGGCATCAACAATGCGTTGCCTACCAAGCAAGAAAAGTAAAGAAGCTGCTAAATATGTGTGTGAATCGAATACAGGACAGACTCTACCTAAAAACAATGTTAAATTTAATAAGGCTTTCTACCGGTATTTAATCTATAATATCTTTCTACCTTCCAAACTGAGAATTCATTTCAAAACATTATTTGCTATAAACGCTGAGTTTCCCAGTTGATGCCGTTAGATAGCCTTCGCCCTGTCGAACCCTGATGGGTTAAAAGCTCCCAACACTTGGATTGTCAACACTGCACAAGAGCGTTAGGAATCAAAAGCGCGATCTGAGATCTTACAAATGTAGTTTTACATACTATTTTACATAATTCAGCATCCCAAACCGAATCTTGATATCGCAGAGATCTTACGATCGGTTTATTACGCTCAAGGTCTACTATTACAGAAAGAGCCTTTGCGGTGAACTGGTGATGGGTTACCGACTTACCGTCGCTAGTAGGCAGTTATGCAACAGTGACAACACCTTTTACGAGTTCACCAATGATGTAAAGCTGGCGAATAAATGATGCAACGCTTCATGTAACTGTTGTAATATCGAAATTATTAACCTACGAGTAACCGCCCTCGCTTTGCTTCGGTTTTCTTATTTTTTTTCCACCTTGGGTTACATTATTGGAGTTTTATTAAGGATCCTTAATTTTTTTGAAAATATAATACTTATAGCCCATGTCACCCGGGAATAGTGTAGCTTCCCAACAGTGAAGGAATTTTTCAAATCGGTTGAGTACTTTCGGAGCCTATTCAATGCAAACAAACATTCAAATCTTTTTTTTATAATATTGGCTTCAACCCATTAATGGCCCACTACTGGGCACGGGTCTTTCCTCTTGAGGAGGACTAGAGCATACTCCACCACGCTGCTCCAGTGCGGATTGGTGGAGGGGTTAGTGGCCAACCCGAGTGTCGGAAGTTTTCAAACCATCCGAGGGCCTCCGACATGGCTTAACGACTGTTATCTTATGATAACACCCGGGACCGACGGCTTTACGTGCCCTCCGAAGCACGGAAACGCTCAAGAAATTTTTGCCACTAGCGGTCACCCATCCAACTACCGACCGCGCCCGCTGTTGCTTAACTTTGTCGATCACATAGGATCGACGCAAGCCGCCGGGCTATGAGCGCTTCGCTTTTATAATATTAGTACAGATTATTTGTCGGAGGGCAGATTTTCATAAGATATTCAAATTCAAATTCAAATTCAAATTCAAAATCATTTATTCATGTAGGTATCATTGATACACTTATGCACGTCATTTTTTTAATTTACCAGCTTTTCGGAAAGGTGCTTTGTCATGGAGGAGAAGAAAAGCCGAAAGAAACTCCTCAGCACATCTTTTAAAAATAAAATACATTGGTATATTTTTTACAAAGAAGTATCACTAACCTGTACGGAACTGGTTGCAGATCTGGTCATTTCCAGATAACAGCGTTACTTTATCTCTATCTACTCTAACTCAATCTGTTAGGGATTTTTTCAAAAATTAATTATGAGATGATGCTTGACTACAATTTCCACCACCAGGTAAGACAAGTGGCGCTGTAGTGGGTGGTAATGAATTTTAGATTTTGTGAGATTTCTACAACTAAACTCTCTTAGATACAACGTATACATCGCAATAATTATGACTTGATTGGGATTATTAATAATTTATTACTAATTAATTACTATCAGGTCTATGTTCAGCAGTGGACTGTGAATGAATGGATGAATAATCCCACTATCAAAAAAATCCGAAATTGGGAACCAACGCGTACCTACTACCTATTGAACAAAGATGAAGTTTGATGTGTAAATATAAAATTTTCGAGGCAATGAACAACATAAAATCTCGTATTTTTGAAATACCTGATTAAATTAATTTTGACATCAACGGCAAAGAAAAGATAATAACATAACTAATTATGCATTGTAATGAAATATATTCTACGAAATGACCAACCATATTTTTTTACCATGTTGTTGGGTAAGCCGGGCCTTATAGAGTTGACTTGACTCTACATCAGCGGTAATCAGGCTTTTTTTCATACACAATGACACACACAGCATGACTTACACAAACACGTGTTACTTAGTCATGCTGTCGCCGGCCGCAAAACAAAGAAATAAAAAATTGGTATTGATTTCTTAGGTTTTCGTGATTATTATAAAATAAAGTAACCCCGGATAGACCGGCTACAAAAGCCTGGCGGGCACGTTGAGTATAGCTGCTCTACATGAAGTCTAACTTTTAACAGTGAAAACGTTATGAGCTTGTATGTCTTGGCAACTTATTTTAAAATAAATATTATTAGATATATGAATTAAAAAGATAAATATTAACTTTTATATGTTTGTTATATTTTAATAAATAATAATTATGCTAAGCAGCGTATTAGCATAAATATTGTAGAAAACATTCCGAAAAAAATATAACAAATGTCATTTGAATTCTTAATTCCAATTAAATGGATGATTAAAAGATAGTTAGTTAAAGGGTAAACCAATGTTTAACACATTTGTTTCTACAATTATTTAAAATTTATAGTACTTAGGTACCTAACTAGTGTGTAAAATCCCACGTGTGAATTACATTCTGCGGATGTTTTTATGATGATGATGTTATTATGTTTCGTTCTTCAACCGATTCGCTGGATAGTGATAATATTCTAGAATTTCTACATAAAGGTTGTCTTATCAGCACTACTCTGATTTTATCATTGTGACGTAAATTGATTGTACCTACATAAACATTATATTATATCATTTAGATAAAGTTTCGTTGCGTCAGAGTAAACCTCTTTACAGGAAAAAATATGCATTATTTTATTGTACAGATAACATTCTTGATCCTCATTAACTTTTTTTGTGAAATAATTATTTTGCTACTTACGAGTATGAGACTTATTAGGTTCCACGTAAAATCTACGTAGTAAATATGTACCTGTATCTTTCTTGAGATCAAGTTTATCATTGCTTAGTACAAAATATATGGGGTTTTCAGTAAAGTAAAAGAAATAGGTACCTAACTGTCCTTGAGTTGTATGGTTTGGTGTCTATAAATAAATGCGAGAGGTAGTTAGGTATAGCACCTGTTCAAGGCTTGAAAATCAATAGCGCTACTGCTTCGTCTGTTGTTCGTGCCTGCACATAAAGGTAGATATGTACAATGGTACCTACCTATATAGGGACATTACACAAGTACTCTTAGGTATATCTTTTTATATAGTTTGAGATTTACAACCCACCAGCACTGAAGTTGACATTTGGAAACAAATATTAAATCATTTTAATATGAATCCATCCTTGAGTTCAATCACTCCACCCTGTGTGGAGAGAACGACCATGTGTGGAGTAGGTACTACTGTCCATTTGTCACATGGTGACATTGAGCTGGTGCTGCCAAATGTCACCTATCAGCATTGGATTCAATGGAGTGGCGTGCTAAAAAGCTTATTGGTAGAGACCGACCGAAGGTTCGGTTTCGGTTTCGGTTTCGGCCAGTTTCGGCCAAAAAATCTAGTTTCGGTTTCGGTTTCGGTTTCCGAAAAAATTGGCCGAAACTTTCGGCCAAACCGAAACTCTGTGTTCTTGAATTGTCATGCGTTGTTCGGTTAAGTTCGTGGCTAACCCGTGGGCGCTGACGGTGATCCAAGCATGGTAATGAAACTGTAACTGGAAGATTTTAAGTAAAACTTTTACTAGGGGTATTAATTAGACGTAATAGATTATATAAAAAGTAGTTTTCGTCTATTTGTCTGTGCGTTTGTTCTGGCTACTCTCAGGAACGACATAACAGATTTACCTGCGGTTTTCACTTCCTTATATAATACAATACATGCGTATTGTAGTGAGCTTTGGTTAACATTTAGTGGTTGGTTTATTTCAAACGGTTTACAAATAAATAAATTACGTTATGTCAATTTCGCCCATACTTGCATTTATTGAGTGAGGGGCTGAGGGCTTACCGAAAGGTTTACGGAAGCAAAGCGAGGGCATTCACTAGTAGTATTTTCGAAGTCTAAATCCCAAATCATCCATTACAATGAAACGGTAACTGATCGATATGTCTGTACATGGAAGAATTTGAGAAAATCTATCACGAGCGGTATTTGTCAATGCAAAAGAGACCATAGCAATTATTTTTAGAATTTTCGTCTGTTTGTATGTATGTGCGTATGTTCAGGGTAATTTCAAAATCGGCTAAATCGATTTGCATGCGGTTTTCACTAATGTATTTTAGTAAAATGGAGCTAACATTTAAATGATCTTAAATTAAAATTTAAAAACCCCCGACAGTTTGATATACACTAAATATAGCTAAGAACACACTCGATTAAGTCACCTTCATGCAAAAAAAAACTAGATCAAGATCGGTTCCCCCGTTTGGGAGCTACGATGCCACAGACAGACATGAAGATACACAGATACACAGACACATCAAACTTATAACACCCCTCTTCTTTCATCCATAGGTACCTACATTTTTTCGAATTTTGTCGTTTACGTGTTAAGATAAGTTTACCGAACTGAGGGCAGTTAATACACATAAAAATGTACAAATAAAAATGTGTAAAAAACGCTAGATTTCAGTACCTATACAGGTTGTCCCGTAAGTAGTGGGTCAACGTTAGGGGACAGATAGCTTGAGGGTTGACCTACCTAATGTCAAAAAAGTGACCAAGTGCGAGTCGGACTCGCCCATGAAGGGTTCCGTAGCAGCAAGTAACATAATATAAAAGTTCTTGTAGTTCGTTGTAACTTTGATCGATGCTTTTTGCGGTTTACGATTTATGACGTATTAAAAAAACTACTAACTAGATCTCGTTAGAAACCATTTTTCGGTGGAAGTTTGCATGGTAATGTACGTCATATATTTTTTTAAGTTTTATCATTCTCTTATTTTAGAAGTTACAGGGGGGGACGACACACATTTTACCACTTTGGAAGTGTCTCTCGCGCAAACTATTCAGCTTAGAAAAAAATTATATTAGAAACCTCAATATCATTTTTCAAGACCTATTCATAGTTATCCCACACGTATGGAATTGATGAAAAAAGATTTTGAGTTTTAGTTCTAAGTATAGGGAACCCCCAAAATTTATTGGTTTTTTTTTCTATTTTTGTGTAAAAATCTTAATGCGGTTCACAGAACCTACTTTTTTCTGTTGAGTCCACAAATGAGCAGCTCAAAATAAATACCCTAATGCTGTAGCCAAAGAGCGTATTTTTTGAGCTGTGCGTCGCGTAAAATAGCGTAAATCGTAAAATCGCGTAAAATACAAATTCCAAACAGTTGAATTTGAACTTTTGTATGAAACCGGCTCATTTTACGTGACTCACAGCACCAAAAATACGCTCGCTTGGCCTCACCCTAAGTTTCGGTTTCGGTTTCGGTTTCGGCCGAAACTGGACCTAAGGCCGAAGGTTCGGTTTCGGTTTCGGTTTCGGCTGAAAAACCAGTTTCGGTCGGACTCTACTTATTGGTGACCTTAAATTAATTGAAACCAATCTCCAAAGCCTCGAACACAGCCGGTGTGTTGCCAGCCGCTCTTTGTTTTGTTCTATAGGTATGATTACCTACATGATTTAATTTCCCCATCGCCTTCCCGTGGAACGTCACGTCGCATGGCGGGTATTCGTATCCATCCCTTTGTAGTTAAGACTAGTTAGCATTCCTCCTCTACGGATGATACGCTTTTCTTCGACATTTATTACGCTTACTGCGAAGGATTCAATTATCCGCGTTGGTGTTTCCGTTTGATTATAATGCCACCCGCATTATTCTTCAAGGCAAAAAGAGTTTTTTTTTTTCATTCAAGACTACGTATCACCATTTACCTTCAGTGGGGGTTGTAGTCAAGCATTAGGATAAGAAAGCAGTCTTTAAAAACAGGTTTCAGCCTAAATACTCGTATTACATACCTATAATACGTATAAAATACCTTCACTTGAAAGATCGCTACATCTACAGATACATAATCACTTAGTACCTACCTACCTACCTACCTACGTTTTGTCTCGAAGTCTCAATGAAGGGCGTTTCCACATGACACAGTGAGCTTAATTTTGACGCTTTGACGTGTAATTTATTAGTGAAGATAATTTGGGACAGTCGCATTATTACTGTCTTTACGACACTGCGACCGAAATACGTAATTTTTTTAGGCTCAGTTAGAAGAAGGTTGGTGGTAAGCCACCAGGCGGGTAAAATATTCTACCATATTATCGATCGAATTTCCATACAAAAAAAAATTTGGTGTACCTAACTCTGTTCACATATAGAGCTCTTGCCCATCTAAGTATGCCACTTTCTTATTCTCTTCTATCCTTCAAATCCTTCAGGTTCGCTGTATGGTGATACCTATTTGTAAATTTTTATTTTTTGTAATCTCTGTTCGTGTGTGTAATAGCCACAGAAATAAACGTTTTTCTATTTCTTCTATTTCTATTTCTATATGTGTGACAAATAGACAATAAGACAGTACCTGTACATAGCAGATTTTGGTTTGACAATGACGATATAGAAAACAAAGCGGTTTGACTCTCTTTTTTAATTAAGAACTCTACCTATGTAGGTAGAGGTAGTTAGCTATTACGGTTCCTTTCCTCATAGCAGGACGGTACACTCAAATATACCTACAAGCAAGCAATTGCAACCCAGCGGTGATGAATACGGGAGAGCCTGAGGCAACGTTGCGGGGTGGTACGAAATTTAATCTACCCCCCTACTAACCTCCGTCATAGACACATAACTATCTCCTGTTTGCTAATAAACAATTTACACTCCTGCTAAATCGATGACGGCATATATTGATGGTTGATACAATATTCGTTTGTTTTTAACCGCGTCTCCATGCGAACGTAAATACAGGTTACATATACCTCAATACTTAGTACCTATCTAGACACAGGCGAGGACGGTTTGGCTTCCCACTACATACGTACCTCGCTACAGCACACCGCGCTCTACACAGTACATAGGGACCGACAACTCCGTAGTATACCGTTAGACGGCAGATAAAATTCAGCGTTCAGTTACAAATAGAAGGCTGAACTCTAGAAATATTATTTGTTGTACTTAGTAGTCATCGCGGATGCTTGCAAAGTGACTTATAGTAACTTAATACTATGCAATAACTTTGAAAGTGAGATGCGATCTAACGCAAAACTCTCTGTGCTGAATACTATACAAGCCTCAAAATCTTCACGGCTGTGCTGTAAAACCAGCGAAGTTGTAAATTAATTTACTAATTATTTAATTTACTTTCATTTATTTTCACTAGAATAAAAAAAAAACAATATTGTATTGTATTACTCTATAATGTAGAGCTGGCTTCTGGGTGCCTAAATCAATAAGATTTCAAGTACTGCTTTTCAAGTAAATCACTTACAAAGATTGCGTAATAATATTTTAATGGTTTCCTTTTTACTTCGGGTTCAGAATTAAACGTTACTATGATGACTATACGAGACAAAAATTCGCTATCTTTAAAATTCCCAGGTGTAACACACTTTTTACCCATATGTTGTTTTTGAATTAAAAAAAAACGAACTATCTAATTGATATAACTTTCTATATACAAATAGTAATAATTATTTTTACGAGGCAAAATCAGATTTAGTACAGATTTTTTTACTCTATCTCCTTATTCGACCTCCTACAGTTTTTGCAATCTTTGCATGACATTATATCATATCATATATCATCACGCATGTACTATGTTCTAGCAAATAAATAAATTATTATTATTATATTTTGTTTTATCTGAGTTTTTTCAGTCTCGTATATAAATTACAGGCTAGAGCGAGAAGGCCCTATGCGAGCGAGCGTCGCCTTCGCCCTCCGCGAAAGCCTCCTGAAAATATCTATTGATTAACGTATACATGGCGGGTACGTATAGTCTGCCACCTCGCCCTATATTAATGTCGACTACCATCGTCGAGTGCCAATTTATTTGAAGAACATTCGCATATTGTGAACCGTGTACTAACTACCCCGGTATTGAAACGACGATAGTAAAACGTCACCCCGCCCACGGCCCTGCGAAATAAAGAAAATGTACTACATACACCGCACCCACACTGCTAATATTAGAAATGCTTGAAAAAGTATGCATGCCTAACGTTATGAATTATTTTTAAATGGTATGTTTTTACGGCGAGGTAAGGGTTCATTGGTCCATTTTTAGACGAGTTTTATTTCGTGAACAATCTAAGGACAATTTTTATTGAAACATTAATTCTAAAAAGTAATTGATCCCTAGTAGGTAAACATAAATTAATTTTAGCATTAAATGATAAAAATTATCCTTAAATTCTTTTCGTTTTATGCCTGCCTTATTTTAAATCACAAAATACTATATGCTATACACACGATGTAGCTACTAGCGTTCCGCTTATTTCGAGACTGACTGATAACGCGTCAGTGATAACTTTGGGGTTGCGGGCATAATTAAGCGGTAGTGATCACTTACGTGGACCGTGCCCGTAGGTACTATTTGGTTAGTTACTAATTTAAATTATTGATAAGTACCTAATTATAAGTATTTCGACTGTAAACAATGAAAAGCTCTGTAAACGATTCATTACATTATACGCCATTAGGAAAAGGTTAGTCGGCCTACGGTTAAGTTTCCAATGTTTCCATACAATAAGGCAGAAGTAGATCCAATGAAACAAAGTATCTATCATACCTAGTTATGCATAAAACAGTAATAATATGACGTAGCTGGGCGAGTTATGTTGAGTCGAACCGCGAACGAGTCCGTTGATACAAGAGCAAGAGATACGAATTTTGTTGCCAGTCTCAAAGCACACATTTCAAGGGAAATACAATATAACGTTTAAAGATTCCAGTTTCTAGGGTAATAAAGAATGTCCTCAATAACAGGGGACGGCTAATTTAATTTTTTCAGCTGTTTCAAGCCCCCTCTCCAAAACTAAACTCGGTTCAACCAAAAAAAGGAAAATTGTGAATCCGCCACTGAGCTATTAAGAATTTCTTAAGTAGGTAGGTACTAATATTATATTTCTGTTAAATCTATGAAGACAAAAATTAAACAACCAAATAATGATATACTTTATACCCTTACAAATCAACCAATGTACCCAGCGAGAGCGACTACGAGCAGAGTCAATTGCCTGTTTTTACGCTCTTCATCGTCGGCGCGCTAGTGACATATCTACTTCTTTTTTATATTTTAATATAATTGCAACCAAACAGTGAATGAAATCCTTAATTTCCATTCCTTCAATTACAAATTAGTTAGGTAAATGATACATAATTATATTAAGCTGTGGTTGAATCACAACAATTATAATACAACTAGTCTCAACTAGATTAGATAGCATCAAAGTAGTTTAACTTTATCTCCCAAAAAATACGGTACAAACTGCGAACTCTATCAACTCTACAAAGAATCAAGATTAAACCACTAAGGTAACAACTTCCTTTATCTAACATCTTGGTAACTAAATAAATATAAAAAAAATAATATTAGTTGAATTAATTGAATAATGGAGGAGATTTTATTTTACACGTGGTATTATCACACAACGAGAAACGGAACGCGCTTGCGCGGGCCCAACGGGTAGACGCGGAGCGGGAGGGTCGCAAGGCCGGGTCGAGGGGTACAGAGGGAGGTAACGTCACATCGAACAACGCAAGTTAATCCTACTAAATTAGGAAGGTGTTTTGAGTCATACTAACTAAATGCATTCAGGGGCTTTTTTGTACGGAACCATTATAACGTGTCTGAGTCGCGCAAGCAAGAGTCGTTCGTTCGTCCATCCACGATTACGCGAGGACTGGGAACGTCGACATTAGTAAACTCAAACTGTAAAAGTAGTGAGTGTTCCCTGCAAAAATAGCGCGACGACTTTTGTACATAATAAATTTAGCCAAGAAGATCGATGACCGCCTAAAATATAAAAACGTATTGCTCGCTTTAAGGTGTCAGACGTCAGTGTTTCTAGGCGTACTGAGAAGAGTCGTTATCAAAATAAAGTAGAAAATAAATAAATAGGGAATCGAAGTTCGTCGATAAAAAGAGACCTTATAGTGCTGGACATTAAAGTGGAAAATCAATGAGTGCACTTTGATGACCGAATTTACGGAAAATATGATACAGTTGATGTGTTGACAGTTGATGTGAACGGTACGCGCGCTATGGAGATTGCAGCTGTACCCTAGCCACAATGCCTAGCCACCGAGCAGTGACCATGGACTGGAGAAATAGAAGTCAAGGACGTGAGACCCGATGAACCCCGCCGAGACCACAATCTTTTGAATCAGGTAGTTACCGGTTTTGCTTTATCATGTTTGATTTATGATGAACTCGGGCCTCTGGCAAGTGCTAGGTAGAGCGCGGGTTCTGTAACTGACAAAGACCCGTTTTGATATAGGTACCTTTCTCTTAATAAACGGATATCTAAATATTTCAGGCATAATTTTTTAACCAATGTGAAGAAAAAGTGAGCAACCTTGACTTTTCAAGATTAGTATTAAAAAAATGTTACTATTGATAGGATACTTACTTAATTGTTTACAATGCAATGTACTCACATATTATTATCTTGTTAAATTGTGTAATAATATTATTCCTAGATAGATTAAAATAAAAGTATAAAAATACCCTTAAAGTTAAAGAATATTAATGAATGATCATTTCATTCAAGAAGTAATTAGTTGGAAAATAATTAAAACACTTATTGTCTTCGCTACCAAGGTTCTGTAGCACAGTTCTACCATTTCTAACAATCTATGTTCACTATGTTGTAATAGGATAGGAGTATAGTAATAGATTCAAGCTTTTTGTGATAAAGCAATCCATACTTGATATTACACACATTTTTGAGGACACACTAAAGGTGCCTTGGGTGGTAATACATTCTTCATTTTACAATGTGATGTATACAATAAAATTATAATATGACAATCTGATGTGATGTAGTATCCTACCCATGCATAGCTGAAAGAGATCGCTATTTAGCGATACGATCACATTTTATTAAAGCCATAATTCCACCATATTATTATATTATAATATGTTAACATGCAAGCATACATAATGCAAAACCTTTACATAAAATCATTAAGTACTGCATTTTACATCTAATAAGCCGTCCATGTTAGGATTTATTGCAGTACAGTGTTACTTAAATTTAATAAGAAAAGTAAGATAACAACATGAAATGTGTAATATAATTTTTGGTGTCTTTGTTAGTGATTAAATTTGAAATGGTTACCATGTTGACTTCCTTGCCTAGGGTCATCTTGGGTTCAGTTCCCACCAAAGCTGACAGATTGCTGAATAGATCAGTGACATTGCCGAATGTCTGTAAGACAAAAACATCATACCTACCAGAGGTCAAAAAGCGAACAAAAATGTATGACTTTATTTGTGAATCATGTTTATAAAATTATAGTTAAGAAAGGGTTAAATTATATACTACAATCCAGGTGGTTTTGTAGTAAAATTACAAAATATTCCATTTATAAACCAAAATTAAACTTTGTATTTAAACATTTTAAATATCTAAGTAAATATATTGAAACATTTAGATATTTAAAATGAAAATGAAATAGTGTAAAAGCCAGCTAAGTAATTAATATTGAATATCAGCTTGAATATTGAATAGCGGCTTGTAAAATTTCCATGAAATTAAGACTACTTTTATTCTTACCTCTACTACTTTACATCTACCTCAGTGTGGAGTTTTGTGGGTATAGTGAGTGAGAAAAGTCTTTAAAAAATATTATGGGTTACCTGGGACCATTTTTCGATTCAGAGGCCTGTTTAGGAAATATTTGGCTTTTAAGTGCTAATTTTTGTTTGTGTTGGACAAGTGCAAAAATTCACAAAAATAGGTTCCTCATGATATGAATTTATAAGGAAAACTACTAAGGGTGGTTTTCTTTATTCACTTTTCCACAGCAGCCAGATTTCAGGATCTTTGTTTTGGTCATAATTTTCATTTATTGGTCGTTATTTACTAGTCCATTTTTGTTAGATATTGGCTCTTTTCCGGAAGTTTATCATAATTCCTAAGTTGTATATTTTTTAAATCCAATGCTCTCAACAGCTCCGTCTCCTCCGCCCGCCGGAGATACCTCTTTTCCCTCTTTGGTAACTCTTTGATAACTTTGGTAATATTGCATACTGTGTTTATGAAATTCTATTAAATTGGTGAAAAATCGAAACCCCAGACGTTTACACTTTAGTTAGGAGTTCAGTCTATCATAATTCAATCTCTTTGAATAAACACAGAGTTTGCCTTACGTCGCGGCGTCGTTCTAGATCTCTGTTATTCATATTTCATTTCCTAATTATTATTTATACTAAAAGAGAAAGAATGCTCCTCTTGTTCCAGATCAAGCTCTAAGTTCGTTTGGTCTAACTCTAAACTCATTGTTAAAGGATCATTATTTTCTTAGCTGCGCGTTGAAGAAGTAATCCTATTGGAGATTTTTTTCCTCCAATCTACCTCATACTTTTCTGGTGTAATCTGACCCTAAGGCGCTCCACCCACTGCACCGCGCCCCGTCGCGGTGCGCGGGATGGCAGATTTTACCATTGTATGCAATTATGTCAATTTATATAGAAATCACGCCTAGCACAACACACTGCCGACGCGGCACCGCGCGGGAAATTGCCCCGCGCGCAGTTGTGTTATCCGTCGCTCTGCGCACCGCGGCGGGACGCGTCTTCAGTGGGTGGAGCGCCTTAGCGTGTTTGTCACTATATTGAGCTTCCGGTTATTTGTCAAAAACAGATAAATAAAAAAGGTAGAAAACCCCTTGAAGTCGAGTGAAGCCACAAAACTACGCTACTTTCGTTGTATTTCCGCAATCTCGCACACATGTACGTAAACTTCCCGGATTTTCGTGCTGTATCTTACACGAAAAAATGCCTTTAAGTTGTTCAAAAACTCGTCATCTAGAAATAAGCCTGAAACTAAATTATTCCTAATATTTTAGGGAGATTCACTTAATTTAACTAAAACTAGGCAACACTTCATTTACGCCCACATACTCTTTCGAAAGTTGGTTAACTTTTTTGTCAGGAATGCACTATCTATCTTTTTTTTATTTTTCTGAGGGCACAAATCAATTTTATTGGCATTCGAATATGTTTACCATTTGATCGATATGGTGCAGCAAATTCTTGTTTTCCTAAGAACTTTCCTAACTTTATTTATTACTTTCCTATGACTGTACAGGATGACGGGATGAAAAAGTTTAAATTGGAACACAATATCAGTTTCTATTCACACGCACTACTACCGTACCACATTTCAGCAGCACGATAATGACAGCTACATTGCTGGGCGCCAATTTGTGTGAAAACGCAGCGTTTTTTTCACACGGACCGAATATTGCTGTGAGCTATCTAAGTCAAGTGTATCAATGATACCTACATGAATAAATGATTTTGAATTTTGAATAGTGATAAAGGCTACACATCACAACCACTGGAACTAGCGACTGATGCTAATATTCCTATCCTATACGCATATTTATCTACCACTATCACATACCGCATATCACTACCTTAGTGCCTGAAGTCGAAGGTGTTCGGAGCAGTATACGTTGCCAGTAATGACATACGGATCCGAGACGTGGAGCTTCACTATTGGCCTAATGCATAAGCTCAAAGTCACCCAGCGGCCTATGGAACGAGCTATGCTCGGTATCTTTCTACGCGATAGAATTAGAAATGAGGAAATCCGTAGATGAATGACCGACATAGCGCGGAGAATAAACCGGCTGAAGTGGCAATGGGCTGACCATATAGTTAGAAGGACCGATAACCGTTGGGGAAGAAAGGTCCTCGAATGGAGACCACGCCTCAGAAAAAGGAGCACAGGACGCCCTCGACCAGGATGGACTGACGACCCGAAGAAGACAGCGGGTATCCGCTGGATTTAGAAGACTCAGGACTGATCAGAGTGGCGTTTGTTAGGAGAGGCCTATGTACAGTAGTGGACTTTCAAAGGCTGATGAATGAATGGATGGATACGCATATATCACAAAGACAATATTTGTGGTTACCACATCGTAACGCCACAACGTATTTATTACACGTCCCTCCTCCCGTTACTCCTCCGATATTTTGTTTTTGAGATATCCTATAATTGCATGACTTGCAGACCTTGCCAATGGCCTGAAGAAACACTTCTATACAATTATGATTTATATTCCAGAATAAGATAAATATACGTCTTATTACATAATTATGTTAGTATGCACTAAACGTAATCGTAAGATCCTTTCAAAGATATTACGAAATATGTATAATTGGAATTAACAAGTGTGCCTTATTTCGGGGTTTTCGACTGTAATCGAGTTCCCATTACATAAGTATGACAATGAAAAGAAATTTAAGTTTTTAGACAAGCTAAGTTTTAATTTTCTATTTCAGGTCACAATGGACAACCCCGCTGACTTGGCGGAACATCAGCAGATGGAAGAGGTGCAAAAGATTCCAGAAGAAGCAGCAAAATTAGTTGAAGACAACATAGAAAACGAGTCTGATCCCTTGATAAGAGATGAAAAGAGTAGTGACAGCGATGTTAACAGTGAAGATCTTAGCTCTAATGATGAACAAAATGTAAATAGTACTCGCTCTCAGTTTTATGAGAGTAGTGATAGTAAAATAGATTATGCTGTAAAAATAGATGACAATAATACGCTAAGTGACATTGATGATATCAAAACAGACACGGCTTCTGCTGACAGTGAAGACTCTGCACTTGGAAGTCTTCCACCAGATGGCACTTCCAATGACAGGGATGAAGATATTCAGGATCGTTCTGATGGCAGTGACTCAGGCATCGGGTCTGAGACCCCAGATGATACAAAGATGCCAAACTTTAATCTGTCACTTCCTAGTTCAAGTGGTCTTTGTAATACTATTTCATCAGAAACAGTTAAAATCGGTACTTCTGAAATTGTAAATAAAAGTGATAATAGTGATAATGCAGTGGATATAGCTAAACCCCTCCGAAGCAGTCTGAAAAGAAAAGGTGATGATGACAGTGACGAAAGACCCCAACCAAAAAAGAAAAAGGAAAAAATTCAGTTTGATAATGTTACAGTTTTCTATTTCCCCCGGGCCCAAGGTTTCTCCTGTGTTCCTTCACAAGGAGGTTCTACTTTAGGAATGGAGTGGGTTCACACGCATACACAAAGTTTTACTTTAGTTGAACATGCTTTGGAACAGAGAAGGTTGCATCGACAAATATTACAGCAGTTAAAAAATGAAAGGCATTCATTACAAGGTGTTGTTCTTTCATCCAGTGAAGACAGTGACACTGAAGAAGAAGCTAGTGACATATCTGAATCAGAATTAGATTTAGATAGTTATTACTTTCTGCAACCTGTACCAACTCGTCAAAGAAGAGCTCTTCTAAGAGCAGCAGGTGTAAGAAAAATAGAAGGCTATGAAAAAGATGAATGCAGAGATATAAGAACATCTCGTGAATTTTGTGGTTGCGCTTGCAAAGGTACTTGTAATCCCGAAAACTGCTCTTGCAGCTTAGCTGGCATTAAATGCCAAGTTGATAGGTTAAATTTTCCTTGTGGTTGCAGTAGAGAAGGATGTGGCAATACCACTGGAAGAATAGAATTCAATCCTATAAGAGTTAGAACTCATTTTATTCAAACACTTATGAGACTAGGCCTAGAGAAGAAAAATGAAGAAAACCAAGAAGCCACAAAGAGACAATGGGCTGAGCTTAACAATACTTGTATTCCACTTCCAAGTACATCATATGAAAGGGAGAGATGTCTCAACCATGAAGATGGATTGTTGCGTGATGTTAACCTTACTCCCAGGATAGAGGTTGAATCTTGTGTGAATGCTGGCAATTTTAGTAATGTTCATTGTGATGTAAATGGTGCCTCAGCTCAAAGTGCTATGCCAAAAGATGTTGCATATATTTTCAACAACACAAATCACAGAAGCGTCACTGATGATAATGTTATGCACTTTGGAGACAAATCAGACCAACGCATACATGATCCATACACATCAAATATCCTTCAAGGCAAAGGTCCTCCTTATCCTACTGGTGGTACAATAGATTTCCCTTCAGTATCCAATAACTTACAAAGTTTTCAATGTGATCTCAACTACTCTTATGAGCAACATTCAGACAACAATCACTTTAAAGGATTACAGAGCTTCTCAGCTACAACTTTTGAAGAATTTGCACATAATTCACATATGTCTATGTTTAATCATTATGGACATGTATATGTCCCAGATTATTTGCATAAACCAAGCACAAGCATACCTGAGCACAATTCTTTACAATATCACAATATCCCACAGCATCATTATGAGATGTACAAAACAAATGCAGAATGTATAAGTAATGAAAGTGAGAATGATTCTCATTATACTAATTTAATGACGTTGCCATATCAAGCTAGCAATAAGTTACAAACCGTAGAAAATGATGAGAATTGGTTTAGTCACAATACTCTGTTAAATTTGGACCACTCTGACCAGACGACCCAAGAAGCTCCCGATGTCCAAAATCAACCTACACCTGTAGTAGGTGAAACTGAAGCTGGTGAAACCACGGAGAATTTTGGAGAACTTATTAAAAAAACTATGGTAGAGTCCGTTACTGTGTAGAAATTTTCTTGTTGTCTTTACATAATTTCATTGAACTATCGTGTTATTAAGTTTTTAATTATATGAATTGGGAACTCCAATGTATATTATATTGTTTTATCATATTTATATAATTATATTGCACTTATTGGTCTTGAATGCATTATGAAAAGATTATGTCTGTGTATATATAGCTAAAGATTTCTTTAATATTATGAATTAAAAGAATCTGTATATTAAGAAATTATTTCGTTTTAATTAATCAAAACTTGATATAAGAGCAATTAAACATTATAATTCAGTTGAACTTGCTGAAAAATCGTTCTCCAAATTGTAATCAATGTGTTAGGGAACAGAAGAATAGTAAGTACTATTATTACTAAGTATAATAATAATTATAGTCAATTCAAAAACAAAAGAAGTATGTGGAATTAACTTTAACGTTTTGCAATTAATATAATGAACATACGAGGATGGCCGAGGGGATATAAAATAGACGTACAGTATTCTAAACACTTCTACATGTGGAAAATCTAAATGTCACATTAGCCATCTTTTCATCAACCTTAGTAAGAGCAACATCCTCTTCGAAGTTGGCAATAGTCCAACATAAAATTTTGATTTTGGCGTGTTCTGGTCTATTACAAGTTTACAACCTATCCAACTCGGACGTCAGTGCTCTATTTAGGATCTGGAGAAAGTAATGGAAAGACGACTACGGAAAGAGTCATTTGTATAAAATAAACACTGTTTTGGATAAGTTTACACTCAACTTTACCTTTGACGTCTTCTTTATCGCCGCAAGGATCTATTGCGGTTTTATGACCTCTAGCGGTATTGTTACTGTTACCCAAATGGGTCTAGAAATTAATTAAGAAGAACTTTTATTTGAGTAGGTATTTAGTTATAGAATTTTATGCCGTTTTACATTTGCCCCTGAATCAATTTTAGAAACTTCCTTTCGATTATAAAATAAAGCAAACTTTTTTTTATAAAATTTATTTTATTGTCTTAAGGAATGTAGACAACTATAACTATACAATCTATTTCCACTTACATAATTATGAAATAATACATGGATCATAATACGAAACTGAGTAATTATAATACTGTTATGAGAGAACGGAAAGTCATGTCAGGAATTTGGAACTAATTGCCACAATTTAACTGATTTATCTTTACTTGCTGTCACTAAAGTCTTTGATTCATCATCGTAGTGTATTGCCTTTATTGTATCTGAAACAAATTACAAGGATTAAAAATATAAATTGTAATTTCGTCTTAATTGATGGGCTTATTTTAATTACCTAAAGAATATAGAAATATGCGTAAATACCATACATACAAAAAATACTCTTACCATCATGTGCCAATAACTCATCGAGCTGCGTGACGGCGACCATGTCCCACTGCAGCAGCGCCCCCGCGGCGCCCCCCAGCCACAGCACGCCGCCCCCGTCGCTGCACAGCGAGCTGATCGCCTCGGAGAACTGCTTCTGATACACCTGGACATATTCGACTACTTCATTACAACCGGTACATACATTTGAATTTTGGTGTGTAGAAAATTAAAAACGCTTTCACATTCATACCCCCGCAGTAAGTTTTTACCTGTGTAGCGAGTGGCATGGACGACACATAACACATCACAATATTACACCTATGACCCAAGTACAAATATTTATCTGTCACATAAATATCTGCCTGGCCGGAAATATAACTCGGGACCCCTCACTTCGCATGCAGGACCGCTACCAACTAGGCTACAGGGTCTGAATCGTTTGGTGTGTTGAAAATTGGTTTGAAACTTCTCCCGTATAAATGGAAGAATTAATTATTAATTTACTTGACGACCCTATTCAGGTCATGGTCACACTGGCAGCCGTACGAGAAGTCACGGAAAGCCTATATTAAGAAAATGTTTCAGAAGAAAGATCCTTAATGCAGGTTCTTCTATCACCAAAGACAACTTTTGGACAATCTTTTTTATTGAAATAATAGTTTAAAATAACTAATAGTAAAGAGAAATTAGCTTTGGCATAAAATTATTACCAGTCTTCAAATTCTTTTAATTTTATGCCAGCTTTTATTTAAATTAAAAATTACGACAAAAAGACCTTATAACATATTAAGTAGTTAACTAAGTTAAACTTTTGTTAACTACTTAATACGTGTAAACCGAACATTAGACCAACTCCCAACGTAAGGAAATGCTCTAAACCTTTACATTATACCAGTAGTGAAACCTCAAATGAAATCAAACTTTTTATTCAAAATTGGTTTGGTTTACAAACACTTTTTGAAAGTCATGCAAGTTACGCCAATGCTTCAACAAGGCCCTACTGTGAGAGGGCCCGGGAGAAGAAGCAGCAAGAAACTACCGGGTTTGTTTTTTTCCTGCTCACAGTTACGGATAGCACTTATCATCTACTACAATCTATATTCATAAAACTCATGTCCAAGCAGTCTTGTCTTTAAAATAATCATCTAGTTTGTAATATCCTTTCGTCATAAGAATGCTTTTAATATGACTTTTAAATTTAAAGTAAGGCATTTCTGTAAATTTCGATGGAATTTTATTATAAATCTTTACACATCTACCCATGAACGAGCCACCAGTTTTACATAGTCTAAAATTTGGTACAATTAGTTTAGCAAAGCTCATTGAGCCTCAAACCCACCGAATGCAGCACGCTGAGGTCGGTAACGGTGAGGCCGCCGCCGCTGACGGTGACGAGCCGGTCGGCGGGCAGCAGGCGCGCGCCGCCCACCGCGCCGCGGTACAGGCTCAGCTTGTGCAGCAGCGAGCGCGACCCGAACTGCCACACGAACACCTCCCCGTCGCTGGTGCCCGATATTATGTCGAACTCGTGGCGGCGGGGTCTGACGGTAAATAACTAAAATTCTTAGTGCTTGTTCACACTGAACTCGCGGGCGCGGTCGCGAAATATCTAACATATGAGCTACTATGAAAGTGTTCACACCAAAACGCGCGCGCGGTGTATGTAGCGTTTACCGCGACCGCGCCCGCGCCCTCGAGTTCAGTGTGAACAAGCACTTAATCTTGTATGGTATATTAATATCTGTAGTTATTCCTTGTATGTGTAAGTATAATGTAATTATTATTCAAGTAGTTTATCTTATTTATTATGTTGTCTGTGCACCCTACCCTTTTCACATTGATTTCTATGTCCTCTGCCCAAAGATTGTCTGGAAGAGATCGCTCTATAGCGATAAGACCGCCTTTTGTACTACTTGTTATTTATATAATAATAATAATAATAATAATAATAATAACGTTAATAATAATGTTCTAATGTATTAAGTTATTTGCGTGTACAATAAAGAGTATTCTATTCTATTTATTACATTTAAAGTTTAAAAAAGGTTTAAAAAATGTCGATCTTGTGAAGAACTAGCAGTATTGGGGTGGCTTAGAACACTGAATACAATTTTATTCAATTCCGGCAAACTTATTTAGATTAAAAAAACTGAGATATCGGGCCTGGATCACTGGTTGGACACGTGAAAAAATTCACGGCAATAGTTATTATGAATTTAAAAGGAAAACTATCACGGCTAAGGTAACTTAAGTATCTAGTTAATATGTAATATTCGATAAACTACAGAACTCTACATTGTGAGTGCAGTTGTACACTTTGACGATTTTTATTTTAATATACGTAATATTATTAAGTACCTGTATGTAATACAGGTGATGATCCCGTCGTGGTCGAACTCCGCCCTGAGGCCGCGCAGCGCCTGCCCGGCCTTGCCCACGTCCCCCCACACCCGGACCACGCAGTCCGACCCGCCAGATATTAGAACACGATCTGAAATGATGAATTTTGTATTGTCAATGTAAATAAATAAATAAAACGCTAACATACCAATACCCCCGAAGTAGGTTTTTACCTGTATCACGGGTGGAATGGACGACACATATAACACATCACAATAACTCCAATGACCCGAGTAGAAATATTTATCTATCACATAAATATCTGCCCCGGCCGGGAATCGAACCCAGGACCCCTAGCTTCGCGGGCAGGGTCGCTACCAACTAGGCTACTGGGTCGTCAATACTGATGAATAAAATTGGGACCGTGCTGGCCTGTTAACCATTAAGGAGTTCCCTCGGCTGGAGCCAAACTTGGGTGTAGCGTCAGGTCAAGCTTGTCACAAAAATGCATTGTCATCAGAACTACAGCAATGCGTAAAATTTCAACTCCTTAGGATAGTGGAAGTGGCTGGCTTCAACCCATTAATGGCCCACTACTGGGCACGGGTCTCTCCTCTTGAGGAGGCCAAGAGCATACTCCACCACGCTGCTCCAGTGCGGATTGGTGGAGGGGTAGTGGCCAACCCGAGTGTCGGAAGTTTTCAAACCGCCCGAGGGCCTCCGACATGGCTTAACGATTGTTATCTTATGATAACAACCGGGACCGACGGCTTTACGTGCCCTCCGAAGCACGGAAACGCTCAAGAAATTTTTGCCACTAGCGGTCACCCATCCAACTACCGACCGCGCCCGCTGTTGCTTAACTTTGTCGATCACATAGGGTCGACGCAAGCCGCCGGGCTATGAGCGCTTCTTAGTGGAAGTAGCTTAGGTCTAATTAGGCTTGCAAGATTTGACCCAAACAGAGCAAGCTAAATAAAACAGTTTAAAAAATGGAAAAGATTGAAAATGTTAAAAATACAAGGTAGTTTTATAAAAGCCATGAATATTTTTATTCTAATTAAATATTGAAGAAAATAAAACTTGAAATCAACACTCCGTCATAAAAAAAAAAACGCGTTTTCGTCAGTTCTCTTACGTACTGTACGTAAATAAAATACAATAAATCAAATTGTATTAAATCCCATTTGCTTTCCGTACGCTGTAATCGTAGTCTGTAATTTATAAACGTTGCATCGAGTGTAAAAATCGGCTTTGTGCCAAAATAAATACTTCAGTTCACGTCTCTAGCAAATACTTTTGCAATAACTTACGTTTTTGTAGCCACATTAAACATGTCACCGAGTCGTCGTGAGCTCGAAAACTTTCCATCAATCGCCCATACTCCACATCGTATAGATATCTGAAATATATTGATGATGTACCTATTAACACGTTGAAAAATGCAACCACAGCTTGACTCATGTGGCATCTTACAATATGAGATCATTGTGCCTTCGATTATCCCTGGCCGGGAGTCAACTGAGTCAAGGTGAGGATTCCCACTGCAGAGTCAATACCAAGCCTCCATCTAGGTTACTAGGACACCAAGTAATAAATACAACTTAAGAATAAATCAAACAGACTTACATTTCGTTGTCCCAAGCACCGACAGCCACTACATTCTCATCCACCATCACACACGAACTTAGCGGCGTACTGGATAGCGATACGCTTCTAATTTGTTTCCTCTGAACCACATCATAAACTTTTAAAGTTCCGTCTTTGCCCACTGATATCAGTCTCGGCCCTCGCCGTATCACACAATTCACTGACTCCTTATGTAGCCGTATAGTATCAACACACTCTATAGTATAAGAATCACAGCTCTCAGGATTTCTTATAGGTCTACTAACTCGCTGGATGATTTTCCTCACATGTGGCTTTGTGAATATCTGCTTCGGCACTTGACCAAACTCCATTATCTGGACTTCCAACGCGTGTCTATCATTCATGTCATAGATACAGTCTAGGTCAACGGATCCTTCGTAGCAAACGTGATGGAATACTGAAAAGTTTTTTTAATACAATACGGCATAAAATCGACCATACTCTAAATATGTACTTTGATTACTCTTATGTAAAAACTATAGAACGGATTTTCACGAAAAGCACTCAGGTAGACCATAATCTGGGATATAATGGTACTTGAAACCCGATTAAAGCCGCGGGGAGAGCGCTATATTAAAGCGGAGACACGGCTATTTTAGTGAAAACGTGGCTTCTTTTGGGAATTACTGATGTCCAGGGGCGATGGAATGACCACTTATTACATATCACTATCGGGAAGTTCGCCTGTTCGTTTATGGGTTATCTATTTCTATTTTGAATAGACAAGATTAGTTGGAAAAGATAATAATAATCGGAAGGAGAAAGAATATACACAGTCAAAATTAAAGGGTTTTTTCCGTTACGGGACGTGAAGTTTTGGAAACATCGTTTCATTTCATAGAAAATGTATACGATAGTACATACGCAACGGAATCCCGTGCGGGACGGGAACGGGGCACGCACGGATATTTATGCCCCATCCCTGTCCCGTACGGGCAAAAAACCCGTTACGTATGCATTGGGCTTAAATGATGATATAAAGTAGGAGCAAGTGCAGGTAAAATCAAAGTTAATGCAATCCGATAAAGATACACTCAACTAACCATTATTCGCTTCAACTGCCTTTTCACCCCTCTGCTTATAACCAAAAATGAGATCGATCCACAGATGCAAGTGTCTAGAGACGTAGTCACACTCCAACGCCTCCCGTAGTTTGACTACGAAGTGTTCCGGCGAGCGCGCCCACGGTGGAAGCTTCACATCACACACCTTGCTGCCATCGTGCCTCTCCCCAAAATCTATGTCGTATTTATTGACTAGGAAGTCCCCTTTCGATCCTACGTCGTAAAACTCTGGTACTAGTTCCTGAAAATTAATTATATTTATTATTATATAATAGTAATAATAATAGATAGCTATATTTTGTATATAGTTAAAAGTTTAGCCATGAACATGATTCATACAACTGAATGAGTGAATGAAGAATGAGTGAGTGTGTAAATGTTTATTTCTTATAATAGTTTCACGCCCAAATTACCTTAAAATCTGACATATTATTTAAACAGTTATTATAGACATCTTTAATTGAATTAAACATTCTGTCAGGATGATCGAACCGTCCGTTCTGAAGACACAACATGTACTGCGGATATTTTCGAACCTGCAAATTAAGAAAAAACTGTGACAAATTCATATTGAAATCTATACTATATGTTTCATTAACTATAAACGGTTAATAGAGATTTTCTCATTCGTTAATTTTCAAAACATTTTATAATATTTATTTTTCGTGTTCATAAATGACGTCTGTGTGTTCGTTTCTCTAGCTAGCTTGTATAGAGTTATCCTTCTATCTTCATGTGTATGTATTTGGTGGTACAGATACACCGATGTTAAAATCATTAGACTCACTGCTTTCTAATAAAACAATATAATAGTAACAATAATAATAAACGAAAGTGAAAATACCAACTAAGTAAAATAAGACGAGTCCCGGTGCCGAATAGTGTGATCCATATAAAAATTTTGGATCACTCATTTCATTGAATCTTTCTTTTAATTTCTCCAGTCTTTCAGGATTCAATGCACCCATGGGTTTGGAGAGATCTCGGAATGTTTCCACGCGATCCAAATCTAGGGTCTCTGATGTATAATCCGCGACTATCCAGGGAAATACGGGATATTGCGTTAAATCATTTTGACTTCTGTCCCCTAAGCTGCAAAATAAAAGAAAAATAAGTATACATGCCCAAAAATAGGTATACAGAAAGGCAAAAGAAAGTAAAAATAATAATAAGTAACACATTATTGTGAGAGAGCCATCTCATTAAATAAAAAATGGTCACTGCCATCCATGGAATAAATATCTTAGCTCAAACTATGGAATCAATAACATTAAATCATTAATGACCATGATTACCATTTACATATTCATGTGTACACATTACACTAAGATTGTGAAGGGACTTACCAGTTCAAATATATTAAATAATCATAATTAGAAACAACTCCATTTTGCCACTGCAGTGTCATCTCATCAGTGTGAATGCTTTGCAATTTGACATTAGCTGAATCTTCTAAAGTGTTGAATACTTGGTCCCTGGCCTCTTCACAAGGAAATGTTAAGTAAATATGTGAGATAGGGTTTTCTTCGCTGTTGTATATTTCTAGACCCTGAAATAATAATACTATTAATTTATTGCCATCATTTAATTTCATGATACTATTAGTTATATATTTAAAAGATAGTACTAGCCAAAAATATGCATTGTACAGCTCCTGGCTAGGATGTTTTTAATTATATTGGTATTTATTTGCTTTGCCCTGAAGAATTGGAGCTTTTTAATAAACATAAAAGTTAAGCTTGCCAGCAACGCTAGGAGAAATTATACAAGGGATTTTGCTGTATTCCAAAAGTATTTTTATTTAATAAAATAATTACTGACAATAAACGGTACCTATAATAATTGTCTTCAGTTCATTGTGTGTCCAACCATTATCACTTTTAAATATGTAAATAGATAGGATTCATAAGAATAGGTGTTCAGAAGCAGTGTAATTAACAATATTTTTACTTTAACTTACTTATGTATATAATATCTTTCAATATAATGGAAATATTTCCATATTATTTTACTAACATTAAATAATTATTACTTTTTGATAATTTTTCATGATCTAAAGTTACCTAAACCTATATTATTTTCCTGATTCATGATGCCACTGATGTGAATATTGCACAACCATTTTAATGGGAATTATTCATACTTAATAAATGTGTTTTCTCTATTGTATAAATTTCTAAATTAGATTTTACATAGTTTACACTACTTCATTCTCAGTACAGATTTCAAACAATGGCAAGTCATGCATAACAGAACCATCATAGATCAATCAAAAGAACAATATTATAGTAATTAGTAACCATTAATGTCTATATCTGTGTGGTGTGAGTGCCTGAGACAAAGAATGAAATAACTATGCAAGCATATAAGCAACTGAAAAATTAAAATGATACATTAATTAACATACAATGATACATACAACTTGCCTCAACAAAAATCTTCTTTTGTACATCCTCTTCATTTCATTCAGCTTCAATTTAATTATTGGGCTCTGGAAACAATAATCACTAAAATATAGTTCCAGTTTTCTTCTGGAAAACTTTTTCTGGATTACTTTTTGTTCAATCTATGTCTCTGGTTGGTGGGCAAAAAAAAACCTACCAATAACTTATCCCTTTAAATTGTAACTTCTATGTCAATAAATGGGAACAATAAGCAGCTTCAAAAACAGGTGTGCTGCATGTATACAGGGTGAATTTTTTAACTGGGAGTGGATATCCAAATCCAGAACTGTAAGGAATAGCGAAAAGTGCTCAAAGGAGTCTCGGGTCCGATTTTAATGAAACTAAAACTGCATCATAAATTTCAAATGAATATTCTTAGCCAGGCATCGAACCTGTTGAATTTGAACTGAAATTGAATTGAAGTTAGATTTAGCTATCCACCAAATCCACAAATCCAATTTGTGCTATACATTTCTGCAAACTTTAGGACTTCTCTTCAAATCATTCCTAAAACATCCCTAAATTCTAGATGTTTATCTGACACTGAAACAGAATCAACAACATCTAAATAGATAATACTTACACTTTCAATATTGCTAAAAGGTTGAAAATAAAGGGTGCTTGGTGTCAGTGCCAACTTCCCCTGATGCCTTACTAGAGGTGAAATCTTGTCAGCTTGTAATTCACAAATAATTTCTTCAGTAAAGTCATCCATCATGACAGGATCAAATATCATTCTCATGTACCGCGAGTGCAATATTGTTGCTACCATGCTATTGTGCTCAGGGGCATGTAATGTAGATGCTCTTTGTAGCTGCTGCATTTGGCTTAGACATTCTTCTGCAGTCACAAAATCAAAATGAAAATAAAAATCTTTTTTCTCATACTTAAATTTATAAGGAGCTAAAATGTTCTCTTCCAGCATTTCCGCATACTGTTTTGTCTGAACTTTAATTATATTTTTTGTATCGCCTGAATAATCTTTTGTTGCAGTACAGATATCAACACAATCTTTAAAATGCAATTTAATCAGTGGAAATGCCCAATCTCTTGGCTCAAAAACTAGAGACTTAGAACAAAGTTTTAAACGGCCTTGTCTGTCTGAGTCACTTCTCGGGGAATCCTGCTCATTCATTTTGCACGAATAATCTTCGAAATATATCTCACCCGGCTCAAGTAACAGCATAGAAAATCTAAAATACAAAAATTAAAATAAAATGCGGTCAAACACAATGATCAGGCCAGTAAAATACAGGATAATTTAAATTGCATACCTTGACTTATTCATTTTGTACTTGATGTAATAAACTATACCAACTTTCAACTTATTAGCCCTACTGAAATTCGCGATGTACTGTATCACATTCTCTTCGATATTACTCGATATTTTTATATTACATTATTTCGACTTTACTTTTCAATTAGAAACTGAAAAATTTCCAATAAATTTAAAACACAAACAGTGAAGCTTACAAAATTACAAAACACAACAATTATTTATTTTATTTTGAAATGACGTGACGTGACAACCGACCGACGTGACGTATAGATAAAATATATAAAACACAAAAGCACAGATTAATTAAATACCAAATAAACCACAGGCTAGTTTTGACAGTTATGGCACCATAGACATAATACTACTAGACTAGGCAAGGTATCTGAGCATATGTAAGTGAAACCGTCACGCTGCGAAGGAAGGCAGGAGGTAAGCCTATCCTTGTCTTACTTACGAGTTACGCGAGTCTCCTTGGTCTCTTTCTCTTTCTAATAGCGTGACGCAAAGAAGGCCCGCTTCTAGTAAGTCTAAGTCTAGTAGTATTATGTCTATGTATGGCACAGACATAAAAATAAAAGACAAGTAGATAAAAAATGCTATACTGCCAACAACTTTATATATAGAATTGGACTCCAAGCTTCGAAGAAGTATTTGAAGATGGATCACTTGATATTGGATGAATGTTTTTCTTTGGTGTCCATGTTAACTATAATTCCGAGACATATTATTCATTGTGTTCATGGCGTGTAGTAAAAGTATCCAGCTGTTTACTGAATATAAAAGTTCCAGTGGCCATTCCAGAATGGCGTTAGCATCTGAGAAATATTATCATGATACCCTCCTTAATGCCAACTTACAAAACCTCAATTACCTACTATTTACGTAACATGGAGGATAGAGTAGAAGGAGGGCCATCTTTGTTTATGAAAAAAATGGCTGCTTGTTTTTTGTTACAATATTTCTTTTTTAATAACCTCAAAGAAACGTAAATTCTGTCTGATGTGCGGCCATGCCATGGCTAAACCCGTTGAGTTCAAATATTTTTATAACTGACTGCGGTGTACTAAAAATAAAAAAATGTACCGTAATATTGTTTCATTTAATTATCACCGTAAACAAAAATAATCATATAAAAATGCATAAAGATAATATTGAATAAATCATAATAAAATGTGTATTTAATATTTTTTGAAGTGAAAACTTCTTTAGTACGGGGGTGATTTTAAATTCGATGAAACGAAACTGTCCCGTGACAGTAAAAAGAGACAGACACATAAATTCTAAAGTGATATACCTAGGAAGCATTGTACAGGGGTAGGGGAGTGGTAGGGGAGGGGGAGGGGAGTTGAGTGGAGTTGAGCGGAGTGGAGTTGATTTGAGTGAAGTTGAGTGTTTAAATTCGAAATTTTACATTCGTCTCATTATCTTGAAAACAATTTTTTTAAGGTTTCACTTCTACCACGTGTGAAAATGTGTGCAACATTTAATTTTTTTTAACCATCACATAATTCTTACACAAAAATAACCGACTTCAAATTATTCAAAAACTACATGTCAGATTTCGCTCAAATTTAAGTAGGACCACATGACAAGCTGACCAACATACGATTAAAAAAGAATCATCAAAATTGGTTCACTCAGTCGAAAGTTCTGAGTTAACAAACATAAAAAAAATACAGTCGAATTGAATACCTCCTCCTTTTTTGGAGTTGGTTAAGAAATCATATTTATCAATAGAAAACATTTTGAAGAACTATATAAAAATGGGACATATTTTTTCTAAGTAAATGTGGACACCCTACAATAATATAATTATGAAGGATAACCTCAATCCAGCCTGCGATTATATACATAATTATTTAAAAATGGTCATTCCGTCTTCAGGTACCTCTTTGAAGTTTGTGATCCAGTTATAGACTAATTCATGAACATACTGCCGTCTGTACAGTTTTTGAACCTAGCAACACTGGTAAAAACAAAAAGAGACGCGGTGCGTGACACAATGGTGGCGCCAATTCAAATATAATTCTGTTTTCTCTAAAAAATTAAAATTTTATTTCATTTTAATAGGATTCGTAATTGAAACATAAGTGAAACTATTATGCAGGAAAGCAAAAATGCAATTTTTCAAATGCGATTTCCACAAAAACTATGGTATTTACTTAATTTACGCACAGGTGCAATTATATGGGGTGGAACAGGAAAAACAATTCTCCTGAATTATCGGCTACTACATAATTACTTGCAATGTGATAATTCTGTTTTTAAGACTGCAAATATATCTAGTTTTGTAAGGCAACTAAATTTATATGGATTTCGTAAAGTTACTTCGCACCTGCAAGACCCACTTTGTAATTCAAGCAATCCTTATATGCATGAGTATGTTCATGATTATTTTCAATATGACAGACCAGAGTTACTTAATTATATAACAAGAAAAGCATTAACAATGAAAAAGAATTTTAAACCTAAGGTAAGAATACTAAGGATTGCTTCCTATAGACCAAAAATAAAATCGGTAAAGCATATTTTATAGTTCAATTATGGTTTAAGTATATATTATCTGATCTAATAAAGTTCTTAACTCTGCTTAATTTGGGATTCATTTAAATAATATGCTATACGAAACGCAGTTTCACATAAACCTAATAGGAATTGGATTTTTATAGAATATTTTGAGCAACAGTGATCATGTGCCATTTACAACACCCCTTCAAAAAGCAAGGCAAGCATTACGTGCTGCATTGAGAAAAGCCGCGCAAGACTTGTATATGCAACATGAGCCTCAACAGGGATTAAATTACATGTATGATGAAGGGATTGAAGGTAAGTGTCACAATTAGAATGTTAGCATTAGCATATGCATTCACTTAAACCTATATCACATGCCTATATATTCCAGTATATTGTTTTCAGATGAACAAGACGACTGTTGTGAAGATGAAGAATACATTGATATGGATTGGCTCCTAGCACAAGATAAAGCCCCCAAAAAGGGCCCACATAATGTCCCTTCAGGTTTCTCCATTTTCCTCAATCTCCATTTCCAATCATTACCATATTCCATTTCCTATACATATTCCTTGATGTTTCATCTAAATTTCTAGAATTTGAAGAAATAGACAAAAGTGCAGCACCAGCTCAGGATAACACTTTCTATGGGTATGATGACCACTGTTTTATAATTTAAGCTCCTCTGTATATTTTCTGCAGCAAATGTCTTATGTTATTATTAAGCATGTTATTGACTGAGTTTGGCACAGCATTCGAATAGTTATTATACTGCTAGTAACAAAATTTCATAACTATTTTCATTGGTGGAAATATTACATGTATGCCTAAGCCCTTAAATATGAGACCTATGCCCAAATAATGTTCAAGCTTCTATTTTAGGTCCTATATTAATTTAAGCTATATATTTTTTTTCATTCATAATTTTTAAACCTTAACACATTCCTTTACACATAATTTAAAATTTTACAGCAATAGTTCTCAAGATAATCTTATAAGCTTCAATGATGATATTTGCCCACAAAATAATGATAGTTTCCCCACAACATTCTTGAGTATGCCAGATTTGGACTCGGAAACGCCATCAACAATTAAACAAGAAGTGCAGTTATTGGCAGAGTTCAATATTGATAATGACATGGAAGATGATATTGTGAAGAGAATCAGTAAGAGTGCAGCAAATGGTCGCAACTCACTCAACTGTGTGTTACCGTCTATAAGCAGTGAACAGGGTGATGATGGTACTTTGGTAGAGGTATGTTCCTTCTTCCTAGATAGTTATTGACATAGCAACGATAGAATGAGAACACTTACAGATTGTGAGCCTGTGAGGTATGTGGTATGTGACTCTGGTATCCAATTTTTCTTTTACTTAAAAAATTAAGAATTAAAAGAATATTAAATAAATCAATATTTAGCGAATTGGTGTGGCTAAATTGCATTCAAAATTAATTTTGGTCTAGTAAATTTAATCTGTATCTTTAATCATTTTAAAGGAAGTTGTGTTTAGCAATTGAACATATTAAACTCATTTAAATTCCTTCCTTACAGAAAGACAATGGAATTACAAATCATTATCTTGGCGAATGGGATCAAATGTTTAATGATATAATGACCAATAAGGGGTCCAACCCGGAAAGTGGAACAAACTTAAAGGAATTTTATTCCCAGATTTCTCAGTCAGTAGATTTGTTGAATTCATAAACTGTTTCCCCATTAAGTCTTGTATAAAAATAAAATAATACAAAATTGTCCTTTAACCATGTATTGTTAAAATAAAAAATACAAAACATTTACTTTACTTCTTCTGTTTCTTCTTCTCTGCTTCTTCTTCTTTTTCCTTCTCAATAACAGAGACATAAGAGTTAATAGTGTCCGCATCAAGCATTTGCATGGGTTTGTTACGTCTCATTACAGCTATCTCTAAGTTTTTCTGTCCAGACTGAACCACTTCTAGCAGAGCACGGATTGCAAGCTGAAACATTGATCATTGTATAATTTAAGACAAAATGTCCAATGATATTGAACTAAGCTGACTGTGTTTGAATACTACAGCCATGAAGGGCTAACATAATACACAAACATTGACATGATTGAATTAGATAATTCGCCACTCAGTTCTTATGTCCTAGTTCACTTGACCATCACATCCCATATAGGTCCCACTACCGAATATGGTATCTTATATTCAAATTGTAAAAAAAGCTGTGGATTTTGTAATAAATAAATAATACACTGGGGAATAAGCAATAATCTATTATGCTGGCTAAGCTTGCATTTTTGAATTTCTCATACTTGAGTGCTGAATTCTAATGAGGGTCTATTGTACAAAAGACCAACAAGGCCATTAAAACCACTTGCGGTTACTGCTTATTTAATTTAAACGAAATAGTAGCAAAGTTATTAATAAAAATGAAAACAAGAGAAGAGAGAGAGAGAGAGAAGAGAAAATTGTGTTATGACAGTGAAATCTGACGCAATATATTTTATATCAAAGAAAACTTTATACCTTCACAGCTCCATTCTCTGAAGCAACTTCCTCTGCTGAATAATTCTTCTCTAAAAATTCCCGAACTGTTTTTGCAGATCTGCCAGTTGCGTTTGCTTTCCATTCATAATAAATTCCCGATGGTTCAGTTTGGAACAGATGGGGTTGACCGTCATAGTCAAACCCACCGATAAGGCACGAGATGCCAAAAGGACGACGTCCATTACTCTGGGTATACTTTTGTTTGAGACTCGCTATGTATCTCGTGATGTATTCTAGAGTGACTGGATCCTCAACAGTAAGCTTGTGAGATTGGCATTCTATCTGTGCTCTGTTTATCAATATGCGAGCATCTGCAGTCAAACCAGCAAATGCCATGACAACATGATCATCGAGGAGACAGATTTTTCTTACAGTCCTTTCTTCTTGCAACTTTGCGACCGATTTTTTTTCGACTCCTAACACAACAACATCGCCACCTCTTACTCCAACCTTAAAAGAAACATGTAATTAGATACTTGTTTATGAAGTTTGGTGTTATCCAATTATTGAATGAAATGATATAAATTCCTATTCAATATCTGAATATGAGATAGTGAAAATAATGATTGATAAATAGGGAACAGTGAAAGATGTTTGGTGAAAATCATGCGACGAGTCACACTGTTAAAAAAGAGATGACAAGGTACTAATATTACATTATAAATAATACTGCATTGATAAGGATAGAAACAAAAAAGTTTTGAATGAATGTGAATAGAATAGATATGCGTTAAACTTACTGCGGTAGAACCTTTGCGGACTGCTTCCTGGGCATACTCTACTTGTAACAAGTGGCCATCGGGGGAAAATACTGTTATAGCTCGATCGTATCTCGCAGACATTTTATTTTAATGAATTATTATTGTTTAATGTTCAAAAAAGGTATTAATCTTGACTTTTTCTATAGAATGCAGGGAAATAGCATAGCAAAAGCCGACTCACTTCAATTGACAGATGCAATGCAAAATCATGACAGCATGACTTGACAATCTATCTAGACATTTGACTTGACAATTTAAACAAAAAAACACAATGATCTATGGTAATTGGTAAATCGAGCATTTTACAAGAAAATAAAAGAAATGAAATCACCACACCTTGGTCACTGACGATAACAAGGTAATATCCTACCCGACTAGAATCCTTATAGTTGGATGGAGCACTTTGATTTGACAATAATTAGAGTGTTGCTATCTATTGCAGAAAAATAATAGTAGGTAAGGGGAAATTTGTATATTGCAGAAAATTTATAGAAAAAATGTTTTTTGAAATTATTTACATTGGTGTATTATTGTATAAAACACACATCATTATTATTATCTACGTACCTAGGTACCCTAAAAAAAGTTTAAAAGTGTGTAATGTCAATATTGTCAACAAATCTGTCAAACGTGCACGGTGCAATATGGCGGCCTCGGTAAATGGGTTTGAGCCGTGGTTAAGTGCAAAGTTAAAATCCCTTAAAACTGATGAGGGAGTTTTTGGATCATACATTTCAGGTATCCTAGAAACCGAGGAATCAGTCGAAGAGAAGAGAGATGCGCTGGAAGGCATACTATCTGAGATCGTGGTGAGCCTGTCTTGGTGTGTTACTTTTAGAATACACTATAAAAATATAATTTTTATATATTTGCGTGATTTACCTACAGGAACATGATATCACAGTTCATATTAACGAGATAATAGAGAAATGGGAATCATGTAAGCCAAAAGAAGAGGCTCCAAAACCGGCCAAAGATGTGGATGTACAGTTAGGAGTCTTGCAGTCGCAGCCCGTAGCCACAACGGCCCGCCGAGAATACACGGACGAAGAGAAGAAAATTCGAGAAGCAATATTATCTCAATATAGTCAGCTCCCTGACCATGGGGTAACTATTACATAGACATTTTGACCCTAACTTTTCCATGGATATAAAATCATTGTGTTGAATATAAGTTTACTACCAACAATACCTATGTTATTCCAGGAAAATGTGGAAGATGATGTAGACTCTGATGGTGCTGATCTTGTGAAGAACACAAATGCATCAGATGTAGCACATGCTGCCCGTGAACGCCGGGAGCAGTCACGTCTTGAAGCTCAGCGGAAGAAAGAGAAGGACAGAGAAGACAGGTAATCTAATAAACTGAACTCATTAATAATTAAGATTTAAGCATCAATATTTTTTTTTTTACTTGTCATTGAGGATGTGTCTGTAAGAGTATTTTGTTATTTATACAAGGTCTCTTATCTTTATCTTATTTTGATAATAATTGTACCAATTATTTTAAGACAACAGAGCGTTCAAATTATTATTTATTGCAGTCAAATTAAGCAACTAAATTAATAAATGGTTAATTTTATCTGTAAGTCTCAATTGCTGATTGATGCTGAACGCACATTTGTCTGCACCATATACGCTGCATTTGTATGAAGTCAGATTATGATTTCAAATTAATTGTATTAACATGCATAATTAAACAATTACTTGATATTTTCATAACTAGATCTGGATCTTGATGGTAGTTTAAAAGTTTTAAAGGAAGGTTTAAAGGTAATAAAATTAAAGATTTTTCTACTTTTTTTATTTGAAGGGGATGGTTGTGAAGGAAAAAAATAATTTCTTAAGGTGATCTCTTTGTTTTCAGAGAAAAGCAAAAACAGTTGAAAGAAGAAAAGAAAGAGAAGCGTAAGACAACAAAAGGAGAACGCAAGAGGTAGCAGTGCTCTGTAGCAAGTGAACATAATTGTTCAGCTTTGCTACTGCAGTTACTATTAAAATATCCTTAGATGAAAAATTAATGCAAATAGTAAAATATTTTGTAACATAGCTCAATATTTATTTTAAGTTTGGACAATTAAAACCAGCAAAATTTACTTGTTGGTAAATTTATTTTAAATACTGTTTTTATTATTCTTTACATCCACCAAGTATTTGCTTTTATATTATGGTAACTTTCATTTAATTTTATTGAGGTATATTCTTTTTATACTTGTTACAAGCATGCCAATGTGGACAACAACGATGTCAGTGATGAATGTTATAATTATTAAAGAATTATTTATTTGTGCAATGAACTAAAGTTGGCAATTAAATGTTGTTGCAAAGTATCATGAAATTGGATTAATAATTTTTTTTATAGAAATAGCCAGCAAACAAGCTGATGATCCACCTGATGGTAAGTGGCTATCAAAGATTGAAGGTCTTCGTGTCACAGAATGATAACTATTTAAAGTTAATTTTCGCATTACATATTGTGCTAGAAAATTTTGCCATGATGTCATTTTAAAATTATTATCTATGGATATTTTAAAGTAATTTTATCTTGTAAGTTATGCTTTGTAATTGAAAGTAAGTCAATATTATTATAAATTGTGCATACAAACTTTAAATTTGCAGTTTTATGTGTACCTATCTTATTATCACATGTTTTATGTCCCAGTTAAACACTGAAAGTGTATTCATGAACTTTATGGATAAAACAATTTAAGGATTCTGCCTTCTGTAGCTTACTATACCATGACCATGCAAATGTTTCAGACCAAAAAATACTCTTTGTATTGAAAAGTATGATAGTATTCCCAATGGACTGTTCTGTCACCGACCAACACTGTTGCATATCTTACATGCAGTGTTAAAAATTGTCGACGAAAATTAGAGATCATTTTTGATCTGTTTCAGTAGGCATAGTAAAGTGAATTGTGTTGCTTCCCTGTGCCTGTTACATTCATAACAAAATCATGGTTACGATGCTCTGTAGTGAACAGACTTCTTTAGAGTACATTCATGACAATATTTACAAGGGATAGCACCTAATATTATAATAATACTGAATGCATTCAATTGACAATGTGTAGGAATAGGAAATTTAAAGCATCTAAGGCAAATTGGTTATTTGCTATTATTTTTAAAATGTTGAAAATTATTTCATGCTCTTTTATAGAGGAGGTTGAGTAACTAATTTTGTGTTTTAACATTTTTGTGTATTATTATTTTTAAAGCTTCATACATTAGAATATGCCTAGCACAATAGTGAGGCTGTGGAAAAACTAAAGGTTTTTATCATCAATATTGTTATATTGACATACTAACTTAGGCCAATAAGATATCAGTTTATTGTTGTAAAAGGAAATAGTATTTGATTCATAATAAAACAAGTATTTATTACCATGTTTTTGTAGTGCTTAGAAAATATGCAATGTTCATTGTCCAGATATTTTGACAGCAATATTGATTGGTCTTAGTTATTATAATAAATAAAACTTACTTTAAAACTTTACAATAGTTATATACATGTATCATAAATTGTTTTAAATAAATTTACATAATAGTATACTTGATTATTTTTTTACACAGTAAAACTTTTACATATTACATTCAGATGGCTCCTTAGATATTGGGCTACGTTTTTCATTGTTACTTTCTTTAGAGTCATTGAGCGTTTGTGCTTCTTCTGTAACAACAAAGTTATGAGCGCTACCGGCATATATTTGTGTTATTTTTGATGTCTTATTTATTTCTATTGGCACCATAGTAGGGATAAATATGCAGTCATCTGAAGTTGTTCCTGTATTTGCATGCTCATTCCAGCCCCAAGCCCACAAACTATTGTCCTCGGCTAAGCAAATGGTGTGTTCAGAGCCTAAAGCGACATCGGCAACATTTCTACCATCTGAAAAAAAATAAAAACACCAACAACAAAATACAGTTACTTTTTAAGGGAAAATGTAAGTTACTTTTTAAGGACATAGGTCCACTTTTCTTATGAGACATCACCTCAATTGGTTGAGTGTGATGCAGATTTTTTAAATAGTTTACCTGGTAGTTTTATACGAACAATATTTCCTCCAAATGGTACGTCAGTGCCAAGTTGTCCATAATTATTTCGCCCCCAAGTAAGAAGACTGCCATCTTCCAACCACAGCAATATATTTGTCCATCCACTTAAAAGCTTCTTTACATTTTGTTTTACATCAATATCTATCTTTTGAGGCACAAATACTTTCATATATTTCTCAGAACTCAACAGGAGTTGACCGTGTTTATTATCACCCCATACATATAAAGCTTTTTCATCACTGTTCCAAGCTACAGTATGGTTTTGTCCGCATGCTATATGACTTATATTAATGAGTTTAGGCACTTTTTGAAATCGGTCAGAACTTAAAATTTCGCTTCCCAAACCTAACTGTCCATGCTTATTACATCCAGTTGACCAGATCTCTCCTTTTGAATTGAATATCACAGTATGCCTTAATCCCATTGATACGGAACATGCATTTACTTGTAGCCTTATAGGTTTGACACATTCAGTAAAATGTCCTTTAGGAAGCCCAAGTTGTCCATGGCTGTTAGAGCCCCACACAAATAAAAATTGATCATCTGTGACCCCACAGCTGAAGTCCCAGCCGCATGCAATGTTTACAAATTTGATACCACTCATACACCACACTCTTTGAAAGGTGGAAGTCTCTTCACCTTCAACTGCCAATTGTTTTTTTGTATTCCAGCCGCAAGAGAACAACTGGCAGTTTTCGTCGAGCAGGAGTGAATGACCGCCACCACATGATATTTGCTTTATCTTATTCCAAAACGCTGATCTAACTGTAACGGGCTTGTCAACTTGTTCACTTATTAAATCAACGCCCAGTTGCCCATGAGAATTTGCTCCCTAGAATCAAAGTAAATTTATTGTGAACCGAAGTTATGAAATCATGCTATATGATTGGTTTGTTCATTTAATTACCCATGACCACATTTTGTGAAAATATTATTAGTATAGTTACAAATTGGCGGAGAACTTAAGACCATACTTATAAATTAAAAGTGAATTTATTCAGGCGAAAAGTAGTAAAACTAAATTCAGTAAATTCACACACTACACATCAATCAGCTGTGAACTTAAATGTCAATGTCATGAAATGACAGAAAGATGAAGGATCAATGTTAAAATGACATTTTATTTAGTGTTGCTGTCGCTGTTGTCGGTATCATAGACTTAATACAAATAGACTAGACAAGCGGGCCTTCTTTGCGTCACGCTATTAGAAAGAGAAAGAGACCAAGGAGACTCGCGTAACTCGTAAGTAAGACAAGGATAGGTTCACCTCCTGCCTTTCTTCGCAGCGTGACGGTTTCACTTACATAATATGCTCAGATACCTTGCGTAGTCTATAGACTAGACAAGCGGGCCTTCTTTGCGTCACGCTGTTAGAAAGAGAAAGAGACCAAGGAGACTCGCGTAACTCGTAAGTAAGACAAGGATAGGTTTACCTCCTGCCTTTCTTCGCAGCGTGACGGTTTCACTTACTTATGCTCAGATACCTTGCCTAGTCTATCTCTGTATTATGTTTATGGTCGGTATATGAATAAGTGACGGTCGGTATTCCCACCCGAATAAATGTATTATTGCACTCCAACAATAAATTAAATAGCGGATAAAGTTAAAAAATATTGTTGTATATAATGTTTAAAACAAAATTACTGGAACTGTATTTAAAAGCCTGTTCCTGTTTATTGTGCTAGATGGCGTTACTGTCGAGGTGACTGAGTCTGTACCCGTAATCTATTTAAATTATGATAGATTCCTTCTGTATCCCGTTTCTTCGTGTTCCCCTTTTAATTTATTCTTGAGTTCAAGAATTTTTTTTACGACCCTGTTGGCTAGTTGGTTGTACCTTGCCTGCGAAGTCCCGGGTTTGATTTCTGCCCTGTGGCAATTTAAAGTTTGTTTTCAGGTCATGGTGTTACGGTCTTAATCTAAATTGTCTTATAATTAAAAATGATATCTAAATTAACCTACATTTTAACACTTAATAACAACTTAAATAAATAAAATAAATTTTAATAAAAAAAATAACAGAATTTAACTTAATTTAATAATTCATAGACATAGACGCGGTCGGCGGTATGTACTATGTGTCTTGTTTCTATATCTGCCGTGTACTTGCGCTCGCGATTCGTTTTTTAAGCACGGTGCACCGGACAATGAGAAGAAGCGACGCGATCGAGCCATCCACTGCGAGTCACCGCTGCACCGGAGCGTACAGACCTCTCGATTTGATAATATTCAAAGTCGTTATTACGACGGTGCCCTAATCTCGTAGTTACTTCCTTGTAACGCCTAATTTTTCTTATTTACTACTTAAATAAGTACTGTTGCACATATTTCGCAATCATAATCAAAGATAATAAACGAATAGTGAATACTCAATAAGAAGTGCCGTATTATAACCCCGACTGGGGTTCCTCCGCTCGGGTAGTATACCCCCGTCGCGACCTGGCTGCCCTATTGGCAGGGACGGTTACCGTTACGAAAAAAATACCGGTAAAAGTACCAAAACATTTCGTTCCGTTACGTTAAATATTTAACGTTAAAAATAACGTTAAAAATAATGGTTTACCGGTATTTAAATAACGATACTAATAGCGTTATTTCGCTAGCAAGGTCTGGCGCGACGTTGCCAAACCGAAACGTGTCCCACGCGCCGTGCAGAGCGGCAACAAAAATATGAATACGAGGCTCACGCGTTTCATTTTATAATCTTAACAAACATCGCGTACGTCGGGCATACTTATACTGGCTTTATTTATTAACAAGTTGTTTATGATAAATATTATTATGGGCCGGAAGAAGTGCAACAAAGTGTACCGATATTTCAAGGTTTTCAAAGAAAACAAAAAATCTACTTGCAAATTGTGCAATAAAATATTAAATGTAAGCTATAGGTGTACCAGAATCTGATGGCAAAATGGGGAAATTAAAAATGGAGACAACACACTCCCCAGCGTTGGGGAAAGTAGAATAAAACTTGTTGATCCTTGATATTTTTAACAGTGTTAGTTTCATAATAGGCAACATAAATTATGTAGGTATGGTTTATTAACTTCAGATGAAAATATATAAAAGACAATGCTACACATTTTATTAGACAAGCACATATTTTTTATATTATAATTAATTATTACAGTGACTAACAATAATTTATGCAACTATAATTTAAAATTTGCCATCTGTATACTAGTATTTTTTATTAATTTGATAAATAGAACAAATAGATAATTAATAAATTGCTCCTCCATCATTTCAGTTACGTGAACTTGTATGATGTAACTTTTCATTTCATAATCACAAAATTTTTGATACCTTTAATTTGTAACAATGTTTGTATTATTTATTTCAATTAATTTAATATCATTTGCTAATCTTACTTACATACAAAGAAATCATATGTAGATTATTTACTAAGAAAATATAATCACGAAAACTAAGTATCAAAACGAGTTAATCCTACAAGATGGATAATATTAATAATGCAGATTGTCGCTTAAAAACAACTTTTTCCTCACATGTTTTTCAATAAACATTGAAAATAATATTTGTGGCTTGTGATCGTAAAGTTGTTTTCAGCAGTAAATCGAAAATAATCATAATTTTAGAAAAAGAAAAAAATTCCATACAACTCTTTTTTTGACTTGACAAGCCGCTTGACAATAGTTACTTTTAAAAATTTTCATTGCCATATTAAAAACCCATTTTTCTGCTTGTCAAAAATGCCATGAGATGCTGACCTGATGAGATACGTACCTTTCTACTTAAACTGTATTGTTCTTACTATATTATTCTTTAATTTATCATAATAAAATTATTTATATATATAGGTATTGTCGACCATACAATCATACATCTCTGGATAATGGATAGATACACTATTAAAACCGTTCTTATATCTACGTTTTTTGAGTACCTAATTACCTATACCTGACTGTCCACCACATGTCGCTACATAAATTCTGTGCCTCCTGTGATAAGTGATACGAGTGAAAAATCAACACTTTACAGGAGGACAAAAAAAAGTTTAAAAAAATTCTAGTTCATAAACTAAGTGAGCTAGGTGTAACATGAGTACCTTCTTTTGTAGATAAAAACATTTACTGTCACCGTACATTTAGTTTTGTGTAGTAAATATTATAATATTAAAGTAATTCATCAAAAATCTGTGAGTTGTACCTTTTTATTTCAAATGTATGTTATTAATACGTGATAAATTATACAAGTTGAGTTAAATCATATATAATTGTACCCAAGTTAGTATTGGTTTATAATGATATAACTCTAAATAAATCAATATTCACGATAAATATATTGAAAAATAAAATGTGAAAATGAGAATGAATCGCAGATATAGCACAAAGCACAAAAAATATCTGTAGAGCAATTATTTATAGGGGTTACAACTTTAGATATATCTATATTCACGGTTTTTTTGCCAAAACAGTGTGCACTTATATCAGTTTGCACAAAATTATCTCCCAAAACTATAGCAGATAGAAGAACGTGAGTTAGAATAAAAAAATCGTAATTTTTTTCTTATACATTTCTATGTTAAAATCACAAAAACGGTACAACTCGACTTAGATCACTTATCACAGGAGGCACAGAATTATATCCAGCGACGTGTTTTCGACTGAATTATGGATGTTTGCTGTCGGTTGGGGTTGCAAAAGACGGTATACTGTGCTTAATAGATTTATTGCAAAAAAAGGAATATAAAATAAAACTTTAGTCCTAATTTATCTAAACCTAACTAGTCTCAATTACTACGCGATCGAGTAAGAGCTCCAGCAGCGGAGGCGACCGCTTGCTTCGACGATTTGGGCAAGAGCGTCGTGTGGTGGAGATGCTTGCGCGAGGCGTCACTGGTCCGTGGGTGGCCGTAGTCTTCCCAGAAGCAGCTGAAGGTTGCGCAAGGCTCTTCGAGCGTGTGAATGTTTCACGGGTGGCCGTAGTCTTCGGAGAAGCAGCTGACATTGTGCAAGGCTCCCCTGGTGTGTGAATGTTGCGCTGAGACGTGGGGGGTGTAAGGGCCGTGTAGCACCTCCCCTCGAAGATCAGCAACTATTTGCCAACGTCTAGTGTAAATGTTGCTGTACGTCTGGCTTCTTGGGATTCCATTGAAGCCTGATGAGCATCTTGGTGAATTTTCTTCATCTTTACGTTGCACGTGTTTTGCAGGTGTGAAGTAGCTTCCACGAAGTATCTTGTGCAACTTTTCGCCACATGACAGGCGGTGGGTTCCGGAAACGTGATGACGTAGTGCAGGTCAATCTTCGGGCATTCAGCCTCCATGAAGATGAACGCTTGAGAGTCAGTTGCTTAGTATGGATAGGGTGGTACTATGACAGATAGGTTTTTATTTGGAACTGGGCAAAGCCTATACAATTGATATGTTTGTGGATGGGTAATAGGATTTTTGGGATCTTCCTATCCGTAAAATAAGAACCTAAACTAATTACCTACGTAATAGTATGTATCTAAATCTAAAATTTCTATAATTCTTATTTAGAGTACTTATCATTGACAGGTCACTAACTGGTGGTAATGATTCCAGTTAAATCTAAATGTAGGTGTTCTTATTCTAAACTTCTATGGGCGTCCCTTCGCGAATTGCGGAGGTTGTCCCGAAAGTCGGAATTCGTGCCATGTGATCTAGATGATCGTGGGTTCTAATTCTTAACTTCTATGGGCGTCCCTTCACGTGTTGCGAAGGTTGTTCCAAAAGTCGGAATTCGTGCCCTGTGATTTAGATGATCATGGGTAAAATTTTGCTAACGAATAAAATCCTGGGGATAAAGGATAGGTACACATTCGGGATTAGCAACCGCTAACAATAGTACAGTGTACTTACAGTATGTACAGCGTCGCTTGCTACTTGGCTTTTTATCATCGATTTCTGGATGAGTCCTTGCAATTCATCTCCCGCCTTTTTCGTCAGCCGCTAGGTTCTGGCTGGATCGCTGGCTGGACCGCGGATCCGGTGATAGCGCGAAGTATCAACGATTGATCTACGTTACTGACTCGATCATCCCCTGTTTCGACTGCGCCAATTACTGCGCCGAAAACAGCAAATGAAAATAACCCAAGTACTTCATAAGAAACAGAATATAACAATACTCAAATTGACATTTTAGATTGCATCAGTGAAGCTGAGTATCCTGGTCAAGATTTTGACATTGATAATAATTCCATTGTTTCTAAATCTGATTCATATTTTGCTGCAGATGTTGAATTTGATTATGATTATACTGAAAATGAATATACCGAAACTGTCGCTTCAGCCTTAGGTTGACGGCCATCGTAATATAGGTATCGTAAGGTGTGCAGCTCACGCCCTTCAGTTGGCTATTTTCAGTGCTTTGGCAAGAATAAAAGAAGTTTTAACAAGTGCACGTAATGTGGTAAAGCGACTACTAACACAGACGTATTTAAATAAAATTAGAAATAGCAAACATAAAATGCCAATTTTAGACTGTGTTACAAGATGGAATTCCACTGCTGACTAGAATATTTTTAGAATAGAATTAGAAGATTTTTTAAACAACGCATATTTAGAAAAACATGATGATTTATCAGTCCTCCTAGTGAAAGATAATAATAGATTTACTTCTAAAAAATATTATGGATGAAATAGATACATGCACCATGAAAGGCATGAAAACCGCTCTTACTACGTAAATATAGAACTGTCAAGATCAAATTGTAGGTACACAGAAACGTGTGGTCAACTGTTGATGTCTACCAATATGTTTACTGGCCGATGTTTTAGTCAGAAAATTTAAATATTTAAGAAAATATGTACTCACACATATCACTCACGGTTCTCGTAAACTCTCTTTTTTACACGCTTTATATTAGCTTCAACTGTATGTTTGTTTGTTTGTTTGTTAGTTGGTTTGTTTGTTTGTAACTTCTCTTTGGACTTGATTTTGACCCACTTCAAACGGTCAGATTTCTTTCAAACTTCGTGGACTTATTGAGGACCGATGACAATTCAATATTTAAAGAAAAGAAAGAAAGAAAGAAACCTAATTACACGCTTTATATTAGCTTTAAACGGTCAGATTTCTTTCAAACTTCGTGGAATTATTGAGGACCGATGACAATTCAATATTTAAAGAAAAGAAAGAAAGAAAGAAACCTAATTACACGCTCTATATTAGCTTTAAACGGTCAGATTTCTTTCAAACTTCGTATACTTATCGAGGATCGATGACAATTCAATATTTAAAGAAAAAAAGAAAGAAAGAAAGAAAAACCTAAATTTCATTTCAAAAATCAAACTAAAAATGAAAAAAATAAATAATAGTTTAAAAAAACTAAAAAACACGCTTTTATAGAAAATACAAGTAAAAAAAATAGAAAATAAAATTGAATTAAGAATCGTGTAATTGTAATAAAAACGTGGGGTGCATGGTGTCAATGAGTAGAAGGGATAATATATTTAAAAGCACCCCAAGCTTTTTTACAATTACACGATTCTTAATTCAATTTTATTTTCTATTTTTTTTAGTTGGATTTTCTATAAAAGCGTGTTTTTTAGTTTTTTTTTTAATTATTAAGTATACGTCGTAGGATGCAGCATTTAAACAATATTAAAGACACGCTGAAGCTAGTCGTATTAACACCAAAATATGCTAGTCTCCCCACCTTCATTGTTAGAAAGAGATAGACATATAAATTACCGGTATAACAATTGCAATTTTTACCGGTACTAATAATGGTAATAAGATAACGTTAACTGACTTAGGGTATCGTTATTAATATCGTTAATTTAACGTAACGAAAAGTAACGGTAAATGGTAACGTTATAAAAAAAATAACGGTAATTCTGTCCCTGCCTATTGGACGCTGTACGGAGAGCTGCGGCCTGACCTGCTGCAGCTGACTTGCTGCGCCTGAATTCTACACGCTACAGAACAGGAGAGTGGTGGTGACAGGAATCATTGATTTAATGCGGCACGAGCACGAATGTACCTACGACCCCTAGCATATTAAACCAACTTTAGTTTACCTACGCTGTTTCTTTCATATATCACCAGCTAGTAGTGTTACAATGGGTGTTAGTGATGTTTTAAGTTATGTCCATGCCACCCGCGGAATCTTACCGGGGTATAATAACGAATGAGTCAGCGTTTTATTTTTACAGGTTTATGTATAGGTACTTACATATACATAGATCCTTATGTTACAAAATGCCAGAGAAAAACAGATTAGAAAATGTTAGCTGTCGTTGATACGCCTTATTAAGATTGTACCTACACGCTTAAATACTTTTAAGGCCCGGGTAACTTCATCGTAGTTTCCAACCGCGACTTCGACCGTGAAAAAAAGGTTTCACAAAATGAAATCACAAGCTTAAAAACGTTTTTCCTTGTCCTAGACATGGACTGTGACTTGTGAGCGTGTGTCAAGCTATATCTTAAATACGTACAACCAACGGTTAGAGCTTAGAGCGAGATGAAAAGATAAAGAGATCTTCACAAACTTTCACACTTATTTTATAATATTTCTATTATAATAAAGTAATATTAAATATAATATTCAATTTCATATCATACTTACTACATAGTACTACATACTGGGTTCGGCTATTCATGTAAATTTCAAATCCGTTTTTTTATCATTTTTGTTTTCACTCATACCTAGGAGGTTATCTATGTACCTATAATACCTTTTGTACAGTCACCTGCAGAGAAAAGTAATATGGCAATTTTATGGTGACCTGCATGACCTGATTTCTGCCACTGTCTATATAAAATAAATAACCTACGCATTATTCACGCATACCCCGCGTCTCTAAATGCCGGAGTCATAAATAATCGCGAGAAAAACCACTTTCCCGAAGAGTTCCGATAAAGTCCTGAGGGAACTTAAGCTCATAAACCCAGGATTGAAGGCTTGTTTATGCTTAGTGCGTGCCTCCGGGATTAGATATGCTATCTAATTTTGCGAACTAAATCATAAATAAGTATACCTACCTACATATACAGTGGGTTCCTTCCTACTCACACCTCGCCTCGAATAACTTTGTTTTGGATTTCGGAGCAATGGACCGGTGATTCAAGTTATTCATGCTAAGGGCATCGTAGATATTCACCTTTCCGGCCAAAGGGGTTTCCAATTTATAAGGGTGAAATAACGGGTCAACTGACTTTTTAACTGAGAAAGGATTTTAGTAAATACTAGCTTTTGCCCGCTGCTTTGTCCGCGGTAGAATGGTTTCAAAACAAAATTTTTAATTAAGTACATAATCAACAAACATCCAAACATTCAAAGTAATCCAAACATCTTCACAAACTTTCACATTTTACAATATTAATTATTAGGAAATGGTATGTATCGTATTCGTATACTTATTCGTTTTTCCACTTGTCCGTTGCGATTCGTTTTTCCACTTGTCTGTTGCGATTCGTTTTTCTACTTGTCCGTTGTTAGACTTCTTCTGTTTCTCAGCACACATTTAAAATTTTTTCGCAGGTTTATGCAAATTATGATTTGGTTAGGTTAAGTACAAGCATTTTTTATTTGAACATATTTTATTTTATCAAACAAAACAACTGAACTCAATCCGGAACAAAAAAACCGGGCAAGTGCGTGTCAGGCCACGCACAATGTAGAGTTTTGAAGTAGTAAGTTTATAGACTATTACTCATTAACTACTTATGCTAACATAGCCTTGATAGTTTTCCTTGTAAATTCATCATACGTTTTTCAAATTTTGAAAAAATAAAAAAAAAATAAAAAAAAATTGAAAAAAAAAAAATTAAATTTTTTGTCAAAAACTATTTAAAAAAAGTTTACAAATTTTTTTTTAAAAACATTTTCAAAAAAATTTCAAAAAAAAAAAATTAAAATGTGTGCAGTTCACACGTGGTAGAAGTGAAACCTTCAAAAATTTTTGTTTTCAAGATAATGAGACGAATTTAAAATTCAATTAAAACTCAACTCCCGTCCCGTCCCGTCCCGTCCCGTCCCGTCCCGTCCCGTCCCCCTCCCCCTACCTCTACCCGTGTACAATGCTTCCTATCTCACTTTAGAATTTATGTGTCTGTCTCTTTTTACTGGACAGTTTCGTTTCATCGAATTTCAAATCACCCCCGTATTATAGAAGTTTTCACTTCAAAATTAAAAAAATATATCCAAAATAATGTGTCAAAAACATCCATACTTCAATACTACATACTTAATATTATAAATGCGAAAGTGTGTTTGTTTGTTTGTCCGTCTTTCACGTAGTAACGGAGCGATGTTATGGTATGATTTTTTGTGTGGAGGCAGATATGAGACTAGAGAGTAACGTAGGCTACTTTTTACCGCGGAAAAACAACTCATTTACATGGAAAGATCCATTATGATGCGTATTTGTCCATACTTCTATACTTCCATATCCATACTATCCATCCATACTTCCATACTTACTAATATTAAGAATGCGAAAGTGTGTTTGTTTGTTTGTCCGTCTTCCACGTCGTAACGGAGCGATGTTATGATATGATTTTTTGTGTGAAGACAGGTAGGAGGCTGAGGAGTAACGTAGGCTACTTTTTAACGCGGAAAAACAACTCATTTACATGGAAAGATATTTTCCAAAACTGATACGCTGTAATCCTTTTATTACTACTGTAGTTTACAGTGCGTAGTACATATTTCACACACAGTCATGGGCAATACAATGTGGAAGATGGTCAAAACCGGCAATAAATAAAAAGCACGACGTGATTAATACGTCGACTGGGAATAGCTGACAATTGTAAAAATGCATGCAATACCCCAGCCAACTCTCGTAATTTACACAGAATAAGTTATTGCATATTACACGCTCTATTTTATAATTTATTTTTTAATCAGCATGGTTCGGTAAATCAGCTACCGGAGAGTTACTCATGTCAATTTATAAAAGGTTATTAATTTTATTTGTAACTCAAGTATGCAGTAAGTAGTAATTCTGTTGGCCCTCTGATTTAAAATCCATTTACTAAAAGTTGTATTGGTTTGCGAGGCATGAAAATATATTCTTATTTTTATGTGTTTATTATACTCTCAAACATTGATAACAGTAAAGCAACCCAACCAATTAAATTTCTACGAAATTCCAAGGGAGGCAACTGTCCACTTTGTCCCTCCCCTCGATACACCCATGTGTGGATTTATTAATTGTCGAATTTTTTATTTAATTGGTAATTAAAGCTTTGTTTATAACAATTACAATATGTAGTAGGTAAAAGCTCGATTAAATTTCACCCTCAAAGGAGATGGATTAAAATTATCTGCTAAGTTGTTTTCAATTTTCTTATTTAACTTTTGAAGATAATTGTTTCAGATCCTAAGGCCAGTGTTCGCGTGTCATTTCTAGCTCGGTGACTTGGTGGTGCTTTGATCTCTGCCGACAAATTACTCGAGAGCTTATTTCTCCTTTACCTGAAGCCAATCTTCTCTTCACGAGAAAATGTTCTTTTCATAGGTATTTTCCCGATTGACGCGTGGGTGTGAACGAAATTGGTTATTTACTAACGCAATGATTTTACAAAACGGAAGGATTTTAGTAACTTTATAGATATGAGTGTTTTACGAAATTAAAATTAAGCTATCGAAAATCGAATGTGTAATAAATCCGTGCTTTGAGCGGTACAAATAGTTAATCAAATTTTATCAGGAGACACAATAGTGTCTAGGGCAAGTACACTCACACACTCCAAAAAATGTCACTTGACGCTATAGTCTCTTTTCTCGAAACCTAGTGTGACGTCACGAAACAAGCCGTCACGAAATTTTTAACTCCATATTTTTAATTATTAGCGAAACGCCAAGACTTTGTACATTCACATAACAAAAAGATTATTGATTGTGTCCATAAAACACTAAAAATTATTTCGATCTTTCAATTATTTAATACTTTACAACAATAAAAAATTTGGCCCGGTCCCTTTTTGGAATCTGAACAGCCTAAATTACTAATTTCGGGTGAATTTTTGCTAGAAGGTTGGTATTGAATTTTCTTTTTTTTTTCTCCGTACATGGCATTGGCGTAATATATATTTCGATATTAATGGCTGTGACCACAGACACATGCTTAGTAAGTAGATAGCGTATACAGACTATACATTGAGTGCTTGCTTCAAGGATATAATAGTCTAACTGGATCACAATCTTCGAAGATACCTGAAGATGGATGACGACACAATTGACCATTTTTCTATTGTGTTCATGTTATCTATAGTCCCAGGATATATTATTCGATGGTGTTCAAATATTTTTATAAATGCAGTGCACTTAAAAAAATAGATGTACAATAGGTACCTTAATAAATAATATTGTTTCATTTTATTATTACCTTACACAAAAATAATCATAATAATATAAAAACATCAGTTTTCATGACAAAGATATTTTTGAAGAAATTATTAAAAATACTAGCTGACCGGGCAAACGTCGTACCGCCTCATAAATTATATCTAGATATAGAGACACCCTAATCACAACCCTTGAGTTAATACATATTTTAACACATTTATAACTTTGAATTTCATCCCTTAGTTTCACCCTTATGGGGATGATTGTCCAAATAAACTTGTCACAATACTTTTGTTTTTACAGGTCTGATAAATGATCAATTAAATTATCGACAGCCGAGTGTAGAAAATAATTAAAGTACTAATATCGCTATTAAAAAATAGGGGTTGGTGGTAGAAGGGTGAAAATTAAGAATTGAATGTACTTTTAATGCCGAATTATAAGTAAATTGAAATAAAAAAATATTGTCCAGAAAATAAAAAAAAAAATTGGTGTGAAGTTCCACAAATATTTCAAGATCAAAATTAGCCAAATCGGTCCAGCCATTCTCGAGTTTTAGCGAGAAAAACGAACAACAATTAGGATCGTGGTCAAGCATTAACTTATTGTATGAAAAAAATGATTTATTTATATAGATTAGATGTTCATTGAATAGGGTCTTGGACTGTTTTGTCGAAAGTGTATAAGCGTGTTGATTAGATAATAGAATGTCTGTAAAATATGTTTTCCCGCAAAAATTAATCGGTTTTTATGGAAATAAAAGCAAAAATATTTTACACTTTTGGATTTCGCGCTAAAACGCTACTGTCCTGTCATTGATGTGCATGACGTCACTTTCCACTGTCATACACACTGCTTGTAGCAGAACCCACAGACTACTAAGAAGAACTGTGATAGACTGACAGTGGAAGATGACGTCACGCGTCGTGACTGGCGTTTGTGGTCACGTGATTTTGACGTACAAAATAAATATTTTAAAAGCTTAAAATAAAATAAAATCCTAATTATTTATTACTAATTCATATTAATTATGTATTTTAGGCCCATAAACTAGCTTTAGACAAAATATCACATCATTTTAACAATACAGTCCAAGACCCTATTGTGACATCACGTCTTCAGACCCTTCGAAGTTCGAAGTCACTAATCCAGTTATACTATTATATCCATGTCGACGCCTCAGTAAGTAATGTTGGTAGCATTGAAATAGGAGTTTAAAAATTTTGTTGTTTTGATACATTTGTGATTTTATCAGTGATTTAGAAAAATTAAAGAACAGAAAATAAAAATACAAATACGAACGCCAACTGTTAAAAACAAGCATCGCGGGCAGATCTACTAAATAGGTACAAAAATTACATTAATAATGTTATTTATTATTGTCAGTCCTACCTGATATAACCTCTTCTTAAATTTTATTATGTATACTTACCTAAAACATACATACGCTTTTGAGTTTTGTTGTTCGGATTTGTTGAGGTCTTACGCCCGAAATTAATACTTAAACACTACCACTACGCAATCACAGTCACAGAGTAGGTACTTAAGTACATAAACACTAATCCAATGGCGAATGTCACAAACTCACAGAAGTATAGGGAGATATTTTTTAAAGACGATAACTTTTAAACTAGGTACTTGTTAGGAACTCGATAAACCTAATATTATTATTGTGTCTTGACTTGGACTCTTGGAAATAAAAGGTACATTTTTACATTACCTAAATAATTATGATTTAATTAAAAGTTTATTTAAAATTGTCTACCTACAAGTATGTACTCAATGGATTATTTTATTATGCAACATAATATTACAATAGGTGATAATATAGTTTGCATAGGAGGCTAGGAGATCTCAAGGACCAAGGAAAATATTTGTTAAATAATTACATATTTTGACAAACCCATATACTGAAAACCCAGCTGCGAGGCAAGCAGTATCTAGAAGTGCAGTTAACAATAAATGTAGGTACCTACTTGGGACTATATTATCATTACGTATCAGTACCTACACTTTTGAAATCATAAATTTTAAATATGTTCTTAATGTTTTAAATTTCTTGCCAAGCAATATACCCAGCAAGAATATGTATCGATAGGACTTCACTATAAGCCATTGCAATGTGCCAAAATGATATGGACCTTCTTTGTTTTAATATAGATAGGAATAATTGAATAAGGCATAATATTATGTAATAAATAAAGAATGGATATTTATGTATTATGTTTTTATACAAATATATTTAATCCTTGTTTTAAAAGATTTTAATGTAAGTACCTACTGCTTAACACAAATTGTCATATAAAATTTTTATTTAAGGAAAGGTGTTGGAAGAACAAATAAGAGGAATACAATAACAAAAGGGGGAGATTGAATTACAACTAAGACTATTGACATCAAGCTGAATACTGTTGTCCGGAGAAGAATTACAAAAATATTATATTAAAAATTATTTACTGTTCAACATTTTATTTATATACACTCTTTAAACCAAAATCACATAACTATGCTGTAATGAATTATTAATTTCATGTTCAACGTAATATGCCTCCTAAAATAAAATTATCAAGAAAACCACAATCTGTCTTTTAACGTTTTATTTCTCACACATAATGTTATACCTTCAATTCCAATCTCAATAGAAAATCAATGAGTAAATTACAATGGTCACAGAATTCAAATTTCATTCACTGTAATATAAAGTAATGATTATATTTGTAGCAGCCTTATTCTGACCTATTTTCTCAATTTTCAAATCCATGTTGCTTTGTAGGATGGATAATCCATCCATCCATTGAGAGGTCAAACAAGTATGATACTCTGCCATCTATCTTGATTTGTACCTTAAATATAAACATATGAATAAATACTAGGAACATAACATTTCTTACTTTGTACACTTCCTCATATTGTAATATTATGATAACATAAAAACTTTCATTTTTCAAAATAGACATGAATAGTCCATTTGTTGTTTATCGTGAATAAATACAACACTAATCGTTAACTTGTTAAAAAGGAGATGTTCAAAAGTGGCACTTTATTCCGAAGAAATTTGTACAGCCGTAATTTATGTTTCATTTGAAAGCATATTTTCTAATCTACTTGAAATTTTAAAAGTTACATTTTATTGATCCTCCATATTTTGGAAAATCGATGAAGTATGTTCGTGATAATTAGAAGGTCTATGGAAGCAATGTTTTTTTTCTAACAGGTACATACGTCCTTTTCACGAATTATGAACATAAGAGGTTCATCTATTATATTATTATGTTTTCAACACATAACTATAAATGTATTAAATAAATAACACTAATTGTAAACTAAAATCATGAAGAAACGAAACGATATAGATCATCCTAGTTCGATCCATAGTGATTAACGGCCGGTCTCAATAATGTACTAACAGATGGAAGGCTGTGAATAGGGCTACCATTAGTATGTTATCTGTCATATTTGTCAATTTTTGCCTCTGAAAAATTGACAAATATGACAGATGACAGCCCTATCCACAGACAGTCTTCCATCTGTTAGTACATTATTGAGACCGGCCGTATGTACTCTGTGGTTTGATCTGTTTGATATTAGTAACTGTCTAAGGGACTACATTATTATAACAAGCAATTACGACCAGGATTTGCTTCAGTTTCCTCAAGAATCGCAGGCCCGAACTGCCGATTGCTCGTAGTTCGCTCTAGCCTGGATTAAATAACTTTCTACATAATTCGGAATGAAGACTATAATGATGACTAATAACAGGTCTTAGGATTTTAAGGTCATCATAACCTAGACACAATAGTATTTTATTATGAAACCCATTGCATAGAAAGCCACTGTAAATAGATTTTGTAGGTATCACATTTTAATAATGGAAAGCTGATATCATACTTAAATAAATTGTGTGCAATTACATGGAGAATAGGAAATAATAAAAGACTGAAAAATTGCATTTTATTGAACTTCATTTTCCACATCTCTTACACAAATGCCATCTAGAAACCTTGCTGATAGAATATTATTTTGATGCCGAGCCCATCCTAAATACCATGTAATGGTCATTATGTGTGCACAGCTCCCTACTGTATGCATTTCATTATATAAAATATTTGTTTTTTTAATAGTTTCTTTCCGCACAATTTTCTGGCAGTCTGTGCCGACGTTGCCCTGTACATCTTGATAGGGAAATGCCACAAGATATGCATACACATGTATGTCGTAGTGGTTTGTTTGATGTACAATGAGGATCTTCAATGCGGTTGTTGGGTAACTCAAGAGAGTTACCAGGTTCACACACTCTTGGCACAACTGATCATTATCAGAAATCTGAAACAATAAAACATGTGATCTATATGACATACTTAATAGACTCAATTGTATTAATACATACAGCCATTGTAAGGTAGATATCTAAAAATTGAAATATAACAAGAAACAAGTGCAATGTATTGATTGAAGCAAATTTATCACAAGTCATTTAATATGAGCAGACATACTGTTTCCTTACATGTACTACATTCATGCATGAATTTACTTGATATGTATACCCATAATACACCTATTTGTTTAATGTTAGTTAAGGAAGATTTGTTTGGGTGCACGAGAGCATGTGTATTAAACCAAAACAATTAAAATAACATGATGAAAATGTGCAAACAAATATGAATCTTCTAAAATGGATACATATTACAAGTATTTGTAGTTGTTACATACCTTTTCTTTTCAAAAGATTTTGATAGTACAGATCGGGAAGTCCAGTAAACAAGCGCCAGGTTGTCGTACTTGTCGTTTAAAGAGATAGGTCGCGGTTGGAGTGTCGGAGTCCGGTAGGCAAGCAGAGGTTGTTATTTATAAAAGGATTGATCACGGCGGCAGCGCAGCGACGGCGCCGCGGCGGCGTAAAAATACAGCACAACGAAATTAAGTCGTCTGAAATTCTGAACTATTTCATAAATGAAATCAAAAATTCAAAACCAAAACAAAATGTCATCGTTTTAATCATCACTCAATGTCACTATCAGTCAGTACTGTCAGTAATGTCAGGTTAGAGTTGCCTGAAGTTAAAGGTGCCCAGTGTGGCAAGCTTTTTATCTATCTACTGAAATTCAAACACAAATAAAAAAAACAAGGGCGGATCTTTTTATATTTTCACAACCTTGTCGCAATCGAAATAATTTTCACTTTCTCCTCATCGAAGTTTTGTTTTTGTACAAATTTAGTACCAGCCCCCATACTGTTTTTAGGGTTCCGTAGCCAAATGGCAAAAAACGGAACCCTTATAAATTCGTCATGTCTGTCTGTCTGTCTGTCCATCCGTCCGTATGTCACAGCCACTTTTCTCCGAAACTATAAGAACTATACTGTTGAAACTTGTTAAGTAGATGTATTCTGTAAACCGCGTTAAGATTTTTACACAAAAATAGAAAAAATACAATAACTTTTGGGGTTCCCCATACATAGAACTGAAACTCAAATATATTTTTTTCATCAAACCCACACGTGTGCGGTATCTATAGATAGGTCTTCAAAAATGATATTGAGGTTTCTAATATCATTTTTTTCTAAACTGAATAGTTTGCTCGAGAGACACTTTCGAAGTGGTAAAATGTGTGTCACCCCCCCTGTAACTTCTAAATTAAGAGAATGATAAAACTAAAAAAAATATATGATGTACATTACCATGCAAACTTTCAACGAAAATTGATTTGAACGAGATCTAGTAAGTAGTTTTTTTTAATACGTCATAAATCGTAAACCGCAAAAAATATCGATCAAAGTTACAACTAACTACAAGAACTTTTATATTATGTTACTTGCTGCTACGGAACCCTTCATGGGCGAGTCTGACTCGCACTTGGCCGCTTTTTTGAACATCTCCTTTCATTCATATAACCTCACCACACAACAAATTTTCCATAATTTTATCGCTGTATAATAGCTATGTTCCATTAATTAATATTGCCTGTTTTCTCGCTTATATGCAATAATTACCTTATCTTATTATGATTGAGAAATAATTATTACTGAATCAAAATAATGATTATTGTACAACAAACAAACAACCAAACAGCTATGATATCTATAGCACGACAGCAGTCAGCACAGCAAGTAAACTACAGTCAGTGTTGCCAGATTTTTTTTTCTCGAATAGCCTTGTAGCCCCATCTAGGGTTCGAAGTATAGGGGCAAAAAAAAGTTTTTTTAGTCCAAGCGCTAAAGGAGGTGGCCAATATTTACCCCGGAAATGGTTAAAATACGTTTTTTTGTACAAGGTTTTAGTCCTCTGAAAAGACATATTTTCCGTTTATTATAACATAACTAGAATTTTAATTTTCTTCTGAACTCCGCCGTGAGTAGTTATAATAAATTAACAATAATAATAAGTTGTATTGTATACAAATATACTTTTACTACCTCCATTGCTATCACCCCGGTCACTCACATGCGCGCAAATGTTTTACATTTTTACGAATGTTTGCACATATGTGAAGGGCGGTCAGGCAAATGGGTTCGCATATGAGTATACAAGCCCATTTCCGCTTTCTCCAACACTTTGTTCACGAATGTTCAATCTTGCTGTTGTTGTTATGTTGTGGTCATTCAAATCCATTTTCAATACAGAAAATAAATGGTAGTACGATTAGACGCCACGAACCACGAAAAATTAGGAGATACATCACCTTTTTAGTCGTGTGCGCAACTGGTCGCACGAATGTGTGGGAGACTACACGAAGGTTCGAGGTTCGCGCGCTTTGATGTGCGACAAAAAACCGACACAGAAATTGGAAAACCCCGAATGCCTCCAAAACTTCGCATAATCATTCGCGAAGGTCGTCCCACACTTGTGGGTTCGCGTATTCGCGCGAATGTGAGTGACCGGCATCACTGGAGGTTGACAATTGGCTGACAGAAGTGCGAATGTCTACTATATTGTCATTTGCCAAAATAATATTTTTCAGTTTCATTTCTGCAAAATACCTATTAATTGTATTTGATTTTTTGCCATGAGGTGCATTAATTGCGCGGTTGATATTGAGCGCATGGCACGTCACTCCATATCTTCCTTAGCAAGAAACCTGCAATCCATATGGGTAGAATGGACCACTGCAGTACAGGTATAGCATTTTTCTTTACTATTAAGTAGTGCTTACTACGACTAGGTTCACGCGGCAATGTACAATATTCCTGTTTTTTTTTGCAATACGTTTAGAAAATAAGTTCTATTTTATAATAGGCTCCTAACATTTTTTCTTTCAACTTTTAGGCAAAGGATACTATACTGTAGATGAGTACATAAATGACAAAGACGCATGGAAATGACCAGCTCTGCAACCAGTTCTGTACAAGCTGTATATTTTTTTGTAATAAATAGGTACAGGTATCAATGTATTTTTATTTTTAAAAGATGTGTTGAGGAGATTTTTTACAGCTTTGCTTGTCCTCCATGACAAAGCACCTTTGCGAAAAGCTGGTTGATTAAAAAATTACGTGCATAAGTGATCAATGATACCTAAACGAATAAATGATTTTGAATTTGAAAAAAATTGAATGCATTACCTTATTTGCCTTATTTGGTACTATTGTTATATTTTATTCCTTAATTTTTACATATGTGTACCTAAATGTATATAATGAAACACTTAATAATATCAATATGCAGTTTTATTTATATTACGTTTGCTTGTGAATATTTACAGATAGGTAGGTGACAAGTTAATACGTATATTTTATTTAGTACTGCTGGTATTTCTTTTTGTAGGAATAAGGTCATAAAGTCATAATTAAAGTAAGACATAGGTATATTAATTAATTATCCAAAGGATAAATAGTATTTATTTAATACAAAAATCGCTCTTTAAAACACTTTTTCACGATTACATAATATGTTTTGCAGAATGTCAAACTACAAAAGCTAAAACTGCCCGTAAAAGGAGAATCCCGAGTTCTAGAGATTTTTATTGATAAAATTACCAAAGTAGATATTGTAAGCTTTAATGTAAGGTAAAAATAATATGTGTACATTATACTTCACAAATGGGGCAAATGCCCATACAGATGTTGGCCACCTCCTTTATATTATATATATTGGCAGCACTGGACACGACCCACGGTACACTGAATATAGCCGATAAAATATGACAGCCGCTCGGTAACGAAAATAGCCCCATTGGCGCTTAATAGCCCCATCTGGCAACACTGACTACAGTATAAGTTTACTACAGTATCTTAATATATATAAATTACGTGTCACGTTGTTTGTCCGCGATGGACTCCTAAACTACTGAACCGATTTTAATCAAATTTGCACACCGTGTGTAGTTTGATCCAACTTGAAAGATAGGATAGTTTAGATCTCAAAAAAAAACTTTTAACAGAACGAAGTCTGTCCGGGCAGCTAGTATTATATATAACTTTAATAATAATATATAACTTTATTAACGTTATAACCATAGAGTAACTTTGTATAAGGCCAGCCACTCACTGGTGACTTTTGTCACCGTAACTTTTTGTCACTGTCTCTTACTGTCACCCACGATGCGCCCACTTGAATAGTCACTGACAGTGTTGCCAAGTCAGTGAACCAAGAAATGGCTAAAAACTTTTAAAACGTGGCTAGAATGTCAAAATTTCGTACCCTTTAAAGTGGCTAAAATTTTTTTACCCTTTTTGGATCAGGAGTTAAAAAAAACACCACCAAACAGTTATCTTTTAATAAAATAAAACTTTGGGACATAAATAAAATTATTTATATACGATTAAATCAAAAATCATTAATTTGACGTTGATGGTTCTGGTTCTGGGACCAGGAAAGAATATTTTTCTTGTTTACCGATTTGGCTTAAAAGTCATAATACTTCCAGTGGTATTTGGTAGATATGTTCATTAAATGCCATTCTATTAATATTTTATTGGACTTATTAATTCTGACAAATAAATCAATTCCGATTACAATATCGACATAATATTTTGTAAGGTAAATTCACAAATACTCCTTTTTGGATTTCCCTATTCCAGATTTCAGATTAATCTGATATCCTATATTTGAATGCCAAAAGTCCCAGTCTTCTTTAATTGGCTAGTTTGTTCCGGGGTCTCTTACATCATTATTTTGATCAATAAATAAAAAATATGAAGAGTCACAAAAACCTTAAAAATAACACTAAATATACACTTAAGACTCCTAAAAAATCCCATCTTACATATTTACCCCCTAAATTTGGGGGAAAACTCCTAAGTTGGGAACCCTGTTGCCTTGTGAGCGCACTTCCCGGCCGGGTGACAGTCACGTCACTAGATGTTGCCGTCTGCTAGGAACTATTTGTCACCGTATTGTCACGTCACCATAATCAGCCATAGACTTTAAGTATAGACCCGTTATAATGTCATAGATATGGAATAGTTTAGAAGACGACATAGTAAACTTAATGGTGTCCTTGTCTAACGTATGAAATACAAAACAAACATAAATAAAAAACAGTTTCGCTATACTGTCAAATTTTTATGACGTCAGACGTGTGCCGTATCCGCCATATTGTATTCCTCTTTACTACGGTGTAAACTGTGACTTATTACTAAGGCACTAAGGCAGTATTTACAAAACCCACTTTGACTACCGTAATGTCAAAGTCATGTCAAAGTGGATATTAGCAGGAACTAAACCGCCATGTTTCGTTTCGTCGGTATGCACGTTTCTAAGTAATCAGCGCACTCCCATATATTTTCATAGCACTCAATTGGGTAACAAAAAGTCACCGTGACAAATAGTCTATCAGCACATGAATAGATAACAATATTTCTGTGCTATCAGTAAGCTGGCCTAAGTTATAACACCACTCAGTGTTGCCAAGTCAGTGAACCAAGAAATGGCTAACTAAACACTTAAAAAGTTGATAGAAAGTCAAAATTTCGTACCCTTTAAAGTGGCAAAAAATTCCTCTTTTTGGATCGGGAGTTAAAAACAAAAAAATATTTTTTAATAAAATTAAACTTAGAAACATAAAATGTTATTAAAATATACGTTTAAATCAATAGTCATTATACGTTGATAGTTCTAGTACAAGGAAAGAAAAATATTCTTTATACCAGTCTGTTGTCTTGTTTACCTATTTGGCTAAAAATTCCAGCGGTATTTGGTAGGAAGCACATGTTTGCTTATTATTTTAATAGTCTTTTAATCTTAACATAAAAAAAGTAAAAATGGTGGTTATAAAGTCGGTTTACGGACGGTAGTTTAACGTGACAACGTCATGCTCCGCCCCGCCCCGCTCCGCTGCACTCAACTACTACTAAAAGTGCTAAAGAAGTTTTCACTTCAAATTTGAGCGCTTCGGCCGATCGTGCCTCTCTATCGCTTGTTCCGCGCTCTCACTCGCGCGGAACGGGACAATGAGTCATGTTTTTTCGTGCGTGCGCCCGGCGTTCATCGTTTTAATAGACGTTATCACGTCAATAGTGCTTATTTCTATGTTTTGTCTTTACCACATTCATCATACTAAATAATATGTGTTTATTAGCTTGTCAAGTCATAATCTAAATTTTACTAACAAAAAATAACCGACTTCAAAGTTACTCAAAAACTACTTGTCAGATCTCGTTCAAATTTATGTGGGACCACATGACAGGCATCTTCTTTCAATTAAAAAAAGAATCATCGAAATCGGTTGGCGTGATATAGAGTTATTCGTCCATATGTCGCGCACATACTTAATACTAATTTAAGACTTATATGGTTTTCTCATGGATGCCATTGTCAGATCTCAATAAAATTTATGTGGGACCACATGACAGGCACCAGCTTTCGATAAAAAAAAGAATCATTAAAATCGGTTCGCCCAGTCCAAAGTTCTGAGGTAACAAACATAAATATAAAAATATATATATATATATATATACAGTCGCATTGAGAACCTCCTCCTTTTTTTGAAGTCGGTTAATAAGTTGCTAAAATTGTGGCTAAAATATTTAGCCAAGAATATTTCACATCTTTGGCTAAATGAATCTTAAAGGTTGCTAGATCTAGCCAAAAATTGGCTAACTGGAAACACTGTCACCACTGTTTTAATTGTAGCTTATTATAATTAAATAATGCTTAGTATTTTAATTAATTCTCCAACTAGATACATATTATCGTATTATTTTCAATTTGGTTGGGTTCTCTCACGACGCTTAACGACGTTTTTGCAACTCGCACTAATCACAGCAAGTGGCACTGGCAAGTAATCTGTCCATGGAGGATAGAGTAGAAGGAGAGCCATTTCTGTTTATGAAAAGTGTCCGTAAAGACGGGTCCAATTACGGGTAGCGCTTTGTTCGAATATCTATTTTTCAGACACTAGCGCCATTCATTACGGGTGACGCTGCGGATGCACTAAACCCTAGATCCACTAAATCACAAATCATAAGAGACTAAAATGACAACCACTAATTAAGTTAGTATTAGTCTACTTTGCATATACTATACATAAATTTATGTTGGTATATACGTTTAATTATTGTAGTGCATGTTTCTGTTGTGGGAGGGAGGGAGGTGCCACGCATGTTTTAAAGTATATACCATCATACATGTTAAACGCGGATTGTTGCAATGTAGACTAATACTAACTTAATAACAATGGATTTCCGCAAAGTAACGCCTGATACTATTAACTATAACAACCACTAATGTTAAAGTTCGAAATAATGGTACCAACTTTTGTGCGATTTATTTCTCCGGGTTTTTGAATGAGGATCCGTAACGTTTTTAGTTGAGCATGCAGATTTATAGAGATAAGAAATCCTTAACAGACAGTGTAAAAATTTTTGTTCTACGACAAAAATTGACGAAGTTATGACCAAATTACTAGCAAAGTTCACTGCGGGCCGCCGCGGTAGGCTGTGACGTCACGATACCGGTCGCCGCCAGTTATCCGCTGGCAGCGATACGGCGCGTAATGTTTTGTTTGGATAATTTGTGACTTTGAAACAAATTAAGTGTCCGATTTGTGCCTAATTCACCTTTTAACTATGTATCAATATTGTATATTGCTTAAACGTTCAAACACTTCTATGAAAACGCCAAAAAAACTATTTTTTAACGTGCCGAAAAAGCCAAAACTTCGTAGAAAATGGTATTCCGTTGTAAAAAGAGATAATATATGATTTATCTTCAATAGTAACTGAGCTGGGGAACCATATCTTTAACTTATATTAATTTCGTCTCGCTGCGTCTATGGAGCCACATCAAAAATGCTACGCTGTGTTTGCAGCCTCCTTTTTGAGCAGCACAGTCATGGAAATCCACCTTCTCAACCGTCCAGCAGCAATACGCTTTACTTTTTAGGGTTCCGAAGTAAAATCGGAACCCTACAAGGGTTTCGTCATGTCCGTCCGTCCGTCTGTAATTTGGCATGGACATACACATTTATTAAAACTCCAGAATCGTGGAATAAAATACTGAAAAACTTTTTTTTTCAGGGTACCTCCCCTACACAGGTGTGAGGATGAATTTTTTATTCGTCGCGTACCCTGTAGTGTGGGATATCGTTGAAAAGGTCTTCGAAAAATATTATGGATCTTCTAGGACCATGTTTGGATTTAGGGGTGCGTTTGCGAAATATTTGCCTTTGTAGTGCTAATTTTGGTCGAGCCCCTACTACTACTCAACGGATGATTTGTAACGATGAGTGAGAGGGAAATAAAAGCGGCCAAGTGCGAGTCGGACTCGCCTTTGAAGGGTTCCGTAGCAGCAAGTAACATAATGATAGGTAATTTGCGGTTTACGATTTATGACGTATTAAAAAAATACTACTTACTAGATCTCGTTCAAACCAATTTTCGGTGGAAGTTTGCATGGTAATCAAATGTACATCATATATATTTTTTTAGTTTTATCATTCTCTTATTTTAGAAGTTACGGGGGGGGTGGGGACGACACATTTTACCACTTTGGAAGTGTCTTTCGCGCAAACTATTCAGTTTAGAAAAAAATTATATTAGAAACCTCAATATCATTTTTGAAGACCTACCCCACATATATGGGTTTGATGAAAAAAAAATTTTGAGTTTCAGTTTTAAGTATGGGGAACCCCCAAAATTCATTGTGTTTTTTTCTATTTTGTGTGAAAATCTTAATGCGGTTCACAGAATACATCTACTTACCAAGTTTCAACAGTATAGTTCTTATAGTTTCGGAAAAAAGTGGCTGTGACATACGGACGGACAGACAGACAGACAGACATGACGAATCCATAACGGTTCTGTTTTTTGCCATTTGGCTACGGAACCCTAAAAAAAAACAGCTATTGACAACCAATACTTAGGTTTCTGTCATAGATCAGCAAGTGTAGGGATGCACTATAAAGAAGAAGTAGGTTAAAAAGTCATCCGCAAAATGATCTACATACATATACCGAAAACAACATTCGTTTATCAATAAACTATAAATACTTCATTCATAAGTTCTGAATACATCCCTGTATGTATACTTTACATTCATTCTTTCTTACCCCTACCTACTACTATCAGCTTAGAAGTTAGACCTAAAGATTCCTAATAAATACCTACCAACAGTCAGCCTCAGAAACAGCTTAACATTATAGTACTTTGTAATAGTAACTGTTTCAACGGTTTCCGAACAACATTATGACAAATTCAAGAAATATGTGACAAGGTACTAAAATGTTAAGCTACTTCTGATGATGATCGTACACGTAGATAAATAAACAGCACCTTTACCTTTGTGGTTTCCAACCACGGATGTAGCACTGGTAAACTTAGAATGATTAACTAGGTAATCAAAAACCATGAAAGAATCCACTTTTGGAAGTTTATCTGATTGAGCTTGAACAAAATCAGCTTCTATTTTATTAGTACTTAGGTATATTATGTACGTTTTATACTTAATATTAAAAAATAACAACCCTTCATGTAATTAAATTGCCGACTATAGTGACCAACTGCGTCAGATCGGCTCCGTCGAATCATGAATAAGGAGTGCGCGTAGCCGGCTGCGCTCGGTCCGACATAATGACGTCACACGGACCCGCGTACTTTGAATTTTTGCGGTCGGAACGGCAATGTTCATTACTTAATATCTTCGTAAGTAATGGTCCGATTTGTATAATTCAAAAAGATATATCATTCTTACGCCATAAAGAATCACGTGGATAATAGTTCTATTGAATTTGCTACAACTTTACTGATCCTCATTGTAAACTCTGTCGTAAAAATAGTGACATATCAGAAGCGACACTCTTAACTAGGTAGATATGAGATATTTAGTATTCGGCTAAATAGTATCAAATTAGCTGAATACCGAATGTAACTATAGCCAAATACTCGTTCTTGTAAGCAAAATAACTTTTAAATTCAGTTAGTAAGGGTAAATATATTATTGTATTAGCCAACCATGTAAACTTATTTTTATACAAGTTTTAGGGACTCTTCAATAATTATACAAATAGTCGACCCACCATGAAAGCTACGAATAGTTTTCCGATTTACTTTCCGGTTTAAATTAAATATTAAAAAAAAAATATTATTAAACATTTTTGGCCTTGACGTATCGAGAGTAGGTAATTAAAGCACAACTTCAACCGGCTTCGCGGTATAAGGCTTGCAATATTTGAAAAAAGTATACTTTACAAAAAGATATGAAATCCGAACAAAAACAGTTTCACTGTAAAAAAACAGGCCAAGTACACTTCAAAAGATAGTTACAAAAATGATAATTAAGTTTTTACAAAAAATTATGAAATCAAAAAACCCAAGTACATAACCGTTTTAGATTAGAAAAAAAAATTTGCTAGTAAAAGTAAAAAAAAATGGTGTACTTGGTGTGCATAATACTTTATAGTGCGTGCTTATTTCAAAATAATCTTAAATTATAATTAAAAAAATCCCGGACAGTTTTATTTACACTAAACATAGATAAGAACACTCGATTAAGCCACCTTTCAGACAAAAAAGACGAGATCAAAATCGGTTCATCCGTTTGGGACATACAGATACACAGACACACAGATACACCGATACACAGACAAGTCAAACTTGTAACATCCCTCTTTTTGCGGCGGGGGTTAAAAAGTTTTAAAAAATATCTTCCAAATTCAGTAGCGTGTGGTACAGACTACAGCCATACAAGCCGAAAAGCCCAGCTTACTATCATTCCTTTACTGTCATCGCTCTGCAGCTGTTAAATATTAAACGTATGGAATGGAGTGTTCTGTATTGGATCCCGAGATCCTGGGTTGTACGACACAGTTGGGCTTGCCTTGTTCTGACGGCCTAGGCTTCTAATGTCAAGTCAGATCGAAAATCATAATTATGCACACCAAGTACACCATTTTTTTTTACTTTTACTAGCAAATTTTTTTTTCTAATCTAAAACGGTTATGTACTTGGGTTTTTTGATTTCATAATTTTTTGTAAAAACTTAATTATCATTTTTGTAACTATCTTTTGAAGTGTACTTGGCCTGTTTTTTTACAGTGAAACTGTTTTTGTTCGGATTGGATTATGACAACATCAATTGCCGAAGTCTGTAAAATATAAACGCAGATTGAAAAATCTCCTATTTGCATATGGATTAGAATAGGTTTTAAAGCAATTAATATCGGAATGCCAGATGTATAAATAAAACCTGCCTCCCTTTCCAACCTTTTTTATGGTCCTTCTTAAGCATTCGCATTAGTAGATACTTTTTACGACTTTGGTACTCAACATAAATTTCACGTTTACCTTGGGCGATTCGCTTCTTGAGGGAAATCGATTTACTATGTAATTTTCTCTTTGATGCGTGAAGTGCGAACGAATCGTGCCGCGATAGATGAAATTTTATCAAAAACCTCTTTCCTACTTTGAATAAAATTTAGCTTTCGGTCAATATTATAGTAACATAATTAAAGAGCAATATTGTAAATTGAAACGTTAAGGAATGTGCCCTAAAAGTAAGATTTGAACTTGCTGCTGCACATAAGCCTCGCCTAAATAGGTTGGTCGAGCACTGACTGTTGTGGAAGCTATTTATCCTTATTATATGTGGTTATGTGCCTTTTATCTAGTATTGTATACCTAACTCTATTCAGTGTAAATTCAGATCTATCCTGAATTTTTCGACTACGTTTGTATCTAATTGTAATTGTTGACTCATGTAATTAAAAGTACCTAGTACAAAAGAATTAAGTATGCAGGGCATGATTGTAAAACCCTCTGTAATATTTAATATTAGGTACATATTGTTTACGTTATTATCAATGTTAAATCATACCTTACGTTTACAGGTTTTATATAACATTGATAATAACACAAACAATCTGTAATATCAATAATTACATGAGGTTTTAGAATCATGCCCTGCATACTTAATTCTTTTGTCGACTGTACCTACCTACAAGAAATTTAGGTAAATAAATAGCCGTCCTAAGCAGTAAACATAGTTCGTAATTTAGCTCTGTAAGTTCTCGAGAGCTGTATCGTTACCGTTGCAACTTGGAGCTTACAAAACACAGTGGGCACAACATGCGGTTAACTGACCTCTGGGTAATTTCTTACAGTAAAAGCTGACCTTTTGTAACTTTGACTAAGTATACAGCTTAGGAGGAAGCCACCGCAAAGACTGGCAAATGTTGCAAGCTAGGCTTTTGTGGTGATTCAAAGAGCGATGTATTATTTCTGCATAATACCCAAAAGTTATAAACATAGACCGAAATACGTATATAACCTGCATAAACTGTGGAAAAGTTCGTAGTGTAGGGGAGAGCGGGGCTCGACGCGACGTACCGATTTTTAAATAAGACTTAAAATTAATCTCAAAAAGATTATTAGATAAATAGATACAGAATTTATGAAGTATGGCTGTTGCAGATTCTAAGGTATTAATGTGTTTAGCCCAATTTTAGATTATTTTTCTGTCGAAAGTCGACAAGGAACAATTCGTTCCGTGCCATTTATACATCACCCAACCAGCCCAACCTCATGGCTGGTTGTTCCACATTTGACGTAAGCTATTCCCGAAGTGCCTAATTATAATAATGATGCAGTTTTACTGTATAGATATTTATAAAATAAAAGATAAAACATTGTAATAATTATAATCATAATAATATATCCATAATAAAAGCAGAACTTACATTTACTCAGTAAATACAATTCTAAAAGATATTTTATAAAAACCAGAGCTTCAAATTTAATATCGTATTCAAAAACAAAGTTTTTATTAATGCGGTAAATATTGAAGGCATCTCAACAATGAAAACATTACAGACCAAGACTGAACGCTGCAGAGTCTCAAAAATTCAAAGCAATCCCTTCACCCTAGAACGAAGCACGAATAAAATTATAAGTTTTTCAATTGAGGCTTTGTTTGTTTTTAATTTACGGAGATATTTTTTTTTGATTAATTGGGTTGGTAAAATTAGGAACTAGACATATTCTTTAATTTTGAGAAGATTAAAATTATATTTCGGGTGTTTACGGGATAATTTTAGTGCCAGGTAATGGATCTGTTCCCGCGGGATAACGATACAAATTTGTATGGGAGTTTAGTAATTAATGTTTCCACAGTAGATGTCCAACTATATGAATAATGTCCTGAATTATCTAATATCGTTTATATGAATTATTCAATTATTCCACCATCATTGCAATGCGATTCTGTCAGTCTATTCTACTGCCTCTTGCTGCTTTACGATTAGGAAATTTGGGAACGAAAAAATAAGGACTATTTTCCCGAACGCAGCGAAGCCGGTTGCTAACCTTATATCTACCAACATTTAGATTAATCGATATGAATTAGGCTTAGCGATCATCATGTTAGTAGCGTTCTCAACGGTGCAATTAGGTTCAAATATTTACTTAATAAAATACATACAAAAATCTAAGTTCTTCACCTCCCTACTCTTTGTAGTTAAAATCAACAGTTGTTTATCTACAAGGATGTGTTGTTTGATGGCTTGCTAATTTCGTGATAACAAATCACTGTGTACAATGTACATCAAGCGACGCGCGCGACGTCTGCAGCGTGATGGTCGGAATGAAGGGCGCCGCGCTCGCTGCATGGAATTTGCAATATCCCGGGAGCAGAGTAGAATTCGCTCACACAACTATTTACTGGATACGACATTTTTGATTTCCGTGTGCGCGTAACGAAATATTTTTCTCCCGTAACTGAAAGAGGGTTCATGGATAGCACATGGATGGCATAAACTTGTATTCGGTCAATTTATGTTTGGTAAAGTTTGGATGACTATGAATGACATTGTCATTATAATGTATTATGTCGCATCATGTTAGCATCATGTAGGTAATGTGAGGTGTGAAATTATCCAAAATGCAAACATTCACGACATCTATATTACAATACAATTATTACGAGACGTAATTAGCAGGGACTGTGGTGGTAAGCAAATACGCACACACTGGCTGTAGGTTCTGTGAGCTACACAAATTACAGTATTCAAGCAAGCAAAATTACTTCTGGCATACTGTAAGTAAGAGATGCTATCCAGCTGGAAACCACATTCATACAAAGTGATTTCTGTTATCAGAAAATCACTGAAATTTGAATACAGAGTCGGATCACAATCGTATTTGTATCCCAATTCCCAACGCTAAAAAGTTACAATATTATGAGGATCTGTTAACAAATTCTCTTGTTTCTGTCAGTTCGAAGTTTGAATTGTGACTATGTAGGACCCATAGGAGGGGGAGGGGAGGAGGTTAAATAATTATTTAATTATGCCGAAGAAGTATAACTTGTCACGCGCGTACAAAAGTAGGTACACGCACCCTTTTTTATGTAATTAGCAGATGCACGAGCTGATGATCCACTTGATGGTATCGTCCCCCATCATCAAAAATGGGACCAAATTGGAAGCACCATAACCTTTTGAATAAAAAAAGAAACGTTTGATAAATGACAGAATTCTCTAACAAAGCAACAAAAACAAAAGAAATACAATCAAATTGAGAACTCCTTCCTATTTTGAAGTCGGTTAATAAAAATAACAAAGAGGTAAACAGTCTATCGCGTATTCAATCAGATAAGATATTCAGGTTATTTTATAATCTTTTAGCGTCTCATTCTTCAGCTGCCACTTCGTCAAGTTGTCACACTCAATTCCTTTATCCATCCTTTATTATTATCTTGTGTCGGTGCCTTGGTCGTGATTTCAGAACATAACCTTGTCAGAAATAATTATATGTCAAACGTCAACTATTGATTTTATCTGTGAGTTCTGTAACATTTATAAATTGGCGCTGTTTGTAAATGTCACATATTTGCAAAATCTTAAGATTATTTATTGTTTTTATTCACCAATTATTTCAGTTATCGGCAAGTCAATTACTCGTATTTACTTGACCTTGAATTGGCTGAGATGGTTGAGACCTACCAGCATCATCATTTTCGATCATCGAACGCACGGTGGATATCCATCCCTTTGTTATCAACATCCCTAGTAGGAATGACGCGTGTTGTTTCTTTTATCAACCGTAAACCGCGAACTCAGACCGCGAAGAGACGCGAAGACCGCGTGTTCCTGTTCGATTATGATTATATTATGAGTATATTGAATATGTAGCGTTATAATAAAAAATTACAGCCATCTTAAATTAAATGTTAATCGGAACGGTTATGACTATGGTAACTTAGATCATATTTTTTTCATATGTAGAGATACCCTATAAAAACAAATTTCCTAGTTATCTCATATTTCTGTACATCTCTGGAACTAGGCTCGGTGCGAGATTGGATCGCGCGAGCCATCTGGCTTAACTAAACTTCATTAGTCAGGTTTGGATAACGGACTCCATCGGATTTCGTCATTAGAAATGGACATCGTAATCGTACATGCCTTTTCTAGTATATGTCGCAGGGAAATGAAGGAATCCTTGATTTCATCAATTCCCTATGATAACATAATATTATAATGATGATGAATGACGACTCATAGGCATTCAAAGATTTTCTTTTCCACCTTCAAATTGCATCAAGAAATCCTGAACTTTAGTTGAAAGGAATACAGCTGATATAGACAAGTCTGCCTGCGAAGCGAGGGGTCCCGGGTTCGATTCCCGGCCGGAGCAGATATTTATGTACAGATAAATATTTGTACTCGGGTCATGGGCGTATTGTGTTGTGATGTGTAATATGTGTCGTCCATGCCACCCGCGACACAGGTATAAACTTACTGCTAGGGTATGAGTATGTAACAAGCTTTTATTATTATTATTAATGTTATTTAACGAATAGTTTACTAATTAAATATATTTAACGATAATTAAAAAATGTGAAACGTGCGACTGCTAGTGCCGTTACCAGTTTATTTCATTATTTCCGTAAGGCTACGTCCGCACAGACAGGTGGCTTGCTTAGCGCCTAGAGCCTAATTAGTCACCTAGCGAGTAGCTTCTTATAACGAACGCTCTAGAGTGTTCGCGACTGGCCGCACTGCGCGCTTGGTGCCTAAATAGTTGCTTATAGTCCAAGAGCTAGTGAACCCTCCGAGTAACGGTCTTCCTGTAAGGCTAGAAATTTGTACACTGATGATTTATAGCATGCTAAGGGCAATAGCCATGACCTGGCAGGCGTCAGCCCTGCACGTCATCATCCCCTTAATTTTTTAAACTGTAAAAAAAAATTAAAAAAAACTTGTTTCTGTAAGCTTAAAAATTTAATAGGATGTAGTTTATTTATTGCAAATCTTGAAAAAAAATTGACAGGCGATTACAATGAGCAAGAGTATGTGACAGGCGAATGGAAAAGTGCACAGTTGATGAGGTAAAATAAACTTTCTCCTGTATACTTGAAATTTAGATATGTTTTTGAGTAAACGTTTTAGAATAACTATGTACAATGACAGGCGGATTCGGATAGCATAAGACCTTGACAGGCGAGGTCCAAGAGCTAGTGAACCCTCCGAGTAACGGTCTTCTTGTAAGGCTAGAAATTTGTACACTGATGATTTATAGCATGCTAAAGGCAATAGCCATACCTGGCAGGCGTCAGCCCTGCACGTCATCATCCCCTTAATTTTTTAAACTGTAAAAAAAAATTAAAAAAAAAACTTGTTTCTGTAAGCTTAAAAATTTAATAGGATGTAGTTTATTTATTGCAAATCTTGAAAAAAAAATTGACAGGCGATTACAATGAGCAAGAGTATGTGACAGGCGAATGGAAAAGTGCACAGTTGATGAGGTAAAATAAACTTTCTCCTGTATACTTGAAATTTAGATATGTTTTTGAGTAAACGTTTTAGAATAACTATGTACAATGACAGGCGGATTCGGATAGCATAAGACCTTGACAGGCGAGGTCCAAGAGCTAGTGAACCCTCCGAGTAACGGTCTTCTTGTAAGGCTAGAAATTTGTACACTGATGATTTATAGCATGCTAAAGGCAATAGCCATACCTGGCAGGCGTCAGCCCTGCACGTCATCAGCCCCTTAATTTTTTAAACTGTAAAAATTTTTTTTTATAAAAACTTGTTTCTGTAAGCTTAAAAATTTAATAATGTGTAGTTTACTTATTGCAAATCTTGAAAAAAAATTGACAGGCGATTACAATGAGCAAGAGTATGTGACAGGCGAATAGAAAAGTGCACAGTTGATGAGGTAAAATAAACTTTCTCCTGTATACTTGAAATTTGGATATGTTTTTGAGTAAACGTTTTAGAATAACTATGTACAATGACAGGCGGTTTCGAATAGCATAAGACCTTGACAGGCGAGGGGAAAGCTGCTAAGGGCGTGCGAGTAAGATGTGTTACGTGACCAAACTTCGCGCCTAAGATGAGAAAAATAATAGTAAAAAAAACTAAAAAACACGCTTTTATAGAAAATCCAACTAAAAAAAATAGAAAACAAATTTGAATCAAAAATCGTGTAATTGTAAAAAAAGCGTGGGGTGCTTTTAAAAATATTATGCCTTCTATTCATTGACACCAGGCACCATGCTTTTAAAAATATTATGCCTTCTATTCATTGACACCAGGCACCCCACGCTTTTATTACAATTACACGATTTTTAATTCAAATTTGTTTTCTATTTTTTTAGTTGGATTTTCTATAAAAGCGTGTTTTTTAGTTTTTTTTTTACTATTATTTTTCTCATCTTAGGTGCGAAGTTTGGTCACGTAACACATCTTACTCGCACGCCCTTAGCAGCTTTCCCCTCGCCTGTCAAGGTCTTATGCTATTCGAAACCGCCTGTCATTGTACATAGTTATTCTAAAACGTTTACTCAAAAACATATCCAAATTTCAAGTATACAGGAGAAAGTTTATTTTACCTCATCAACTGTGCACTTTTCTATTCGCCTGTCACATACTCTTGCTCATTGTAATCGCCTGTCAATTTTTTTTCAAGATTTGCAATAAGTAAACTACACACTATTAAATTTTTAAGCTTACAGAAACAAGTTTTTATAAAAAAAAATTTTTACAGTTTAAAAAATTAAGGGGCTGATGACGTGCAGGGCTGACGCCTGCTAGGTATGGCTATTGCCTTTAGCATGCTATAAATCATCAGTGTACAAATTTCTAGCCTTACAAGAAGACCGTTACTCGGAGGGTTCACTAGCTCTTGGACCTCGCCTGTCAAGGTCTTATGCTATCCGAAACCGCCTGTCATTGTACATAGTTATTCTAAAACGTTTACTCAAAAACATATCCAAATTTCAAGTATACAGGAGAAAGTTTATTTTACCTCATCAACTGTGCACTTTTCCATTCGCCTGTCACATACTCTTGCTCATTGTAATCGCCTGTCAATTTTTTTTCAAGATTTGCAATAAATAAACTACATCCTATTAAATTTTTAAGCTTACAGAAACAAGTTTTTTTTTAAATTTTTTTTACAGTTTAAAAAATTAAGGGGATGATGACGTGCAGGGCTGACGCCTGCCAGGTCATGGCTATTGCCCTTAGCATGCTATAAATCATCAGTGTACAAATTTCTAGCCTTACAGGAAGACCGTTACTCGGAGGGTTCACTAGCTCTTGGACTATTAGCGTGTATCGAAGTAAACAAACGTGTTGGTTTTTTGTCACTAGGCGCTAGGCATTTTTGAAGCAAAAATGACATTGACGGTCGGGTTGTCATGGATATAATATTATTGATGAATGTCAATGGCATAAACTAAAAGCTGAAACGAGAAATTGTTGCATTTATTTCATTAATTTTGTAAGATATTTTTGAGAGTGACATTTCGTCAACGTACCGACAAGCAAAATGACCAAGGCACCCAGTGACCCACCACGCAAATCATCTCTCAGTGCGGCCACCTTGTATCCTAGCAAGTAATCAGAATGCAAACCACTAGGTTCTAGGCGCTAAGCAAGCCGCCTGTCTGTGCGGACGTAGCCTAACACAGCTTAGTGATTTTCACTGAAATTCTCTACTGGCTTATTTAATTTTATTCCCTAGTGCAAAAAGAGGGACGTTATAATTATGTCTAACGTGTGTATATGTATGCATCTGTTTGTCTGTCTGTGGCATTCTAGCTCCTAAACTTTCTAAAAAAAGTATTTCAGAGTTCGGTTTTTCTCTAATTTTACTTAATTTTTTTTATACTGATTTACCTATTTGGCATTGACGTGTAGGTCTTGCTATGTTACAATGGTTATTTACCAATGCTAAATAAACATTGGTACCATGGTGGTTTACCATTGGTAAATAACCATTGGTAAGTAAACATACCGTCGTTGCGACTTTAAGACCTCATATGTGTTATGTGCCACTTTTGGCAAAATCACTTTTTTACGTCAAATGATTCTACATTTTGAAGCACTATCGAATTCAAAAACTTCATGTGTGTATGACGTTTCCACCAAATTCAAAATGACCTATGTCACCTATGTGCTTGCTAAACAAAACTTTATCCGCTCATTTATACGCGCGTCTCGCGGATCGTCTCGTAGCGCGTCCGTAAGCCACGCCCCCTACGCGCGCGAGCGCTATCTACTGTTTACACGCTCGCAGCGTTCAGATGCGTTCGAACGTTCAAGGATGGAGCACGTTGACATAATACATCGGCATCCAGTCAGTGAAACCTTTCTACCATAATTTATAGGCAAAATACTCAATGTAGATTGTACTATGGGTAGATTTCTGTACAATTAGGCTTTTTAAAATAAAAAAGCTATTGGTATTCATTACAAACAAAACATCAAAATTTTCTTCTTTATAATAATATTACTTGGAATATACGAGGTTTTGTTACTAGTAGTTTTAGATTATTATTATTATTATCATTCAGTATTAACGTTCAGTATCATATTTTTATTTTGAAAAATACGAATCCAATAGAACACGTACATATGGCGCTAGTAGCCGTTGTCGAATGAAGCGCGCGCCGCGCGCGTGTGAACACCGCGCGAGCTCTCGCGCGAGCCCCTTTGGCGCGCGCCCAAAAAACCGCTCCCGAGCTCCGCCGCTGCGAGCCACGAGACGCGCCGCGGTCTGGTCCGCGAGCTCCCTATTCACACGCGCGCGTTCGTACGCTCGTGCGCGTCTCGCGGATCGTCTCGTGGCTCGCGCGCGTATCTAAACGGGGCATATCGATTCCCTCAAAAAGCTGATTTATTACACATAAGAAGTCTTACCGCCCGGCCACAGCTACTAGCGGCGCGGATTGCGGCGCGGTGAGCGGCGCGGCAAGCGGTGAGCGGCGAGAACAAAATTTGTTAATGGTAGACAATGTATGGAGTATGCCACAGCTACAGCGGCGCGTTTTGTGCGCGTTATTATTTATTATTTTTTATTCTTGATGTATTATGTTTATCTTTATTTCATGAACAATAGTAAAACAATCGGTTGCTTCAAAGACTAGTTCTCATCATATTTTCTTAATAATCCATGTGACAGCTCTTTCCATCCTCATTCCATCATACCCTTTTGTATTCGTTTTTCTTATAATGACAAACATGGCCGGTATCATAATTACCTGCTTACATTGTTATGTTATTTATTTATTTATTACATTTACATTTGTACACCAAAACATAATATACATAAAGAGTACAAGGAAGGAACACAAAACAATGTACTATTTATCTACAGATTATTTATCAATATTATTATATATAATATTATTATATAGCAGTCTAAGTACGTCCACCGCTGACGCCGCCGCGGTCGCAATTAATCTAGCTGTGGCATACCACCGCAAATCGCGCCGCCCGCCGCGCCGCTCACCGCGCCGCAATCCGCGCCGCTAGTAGCTGTGGCCGGGCCCTTAAAGTCAATACGACGATACGCCAGCGCACCTTTGTACATTATTGACATTCTGTTGAATCACATCGCTTGACTGTTGGTTGCCGTGACGAAGAGAAATTGATTTACGTTACACGCTGAACGTTATTACGTTACCTGAGCGTTAAATATTATTTCACGTAGACGTAACAAATGGGCGTGAAGATCACAAGCCTGGCATGCCAAGATGCCTTACCTTTTAATATTATTTTCCAATGGACATTATCTGATGGCCCTAGCGGCTTTTACAACTTCACTTCACGTTTTCAGTCTTTACCTAGTTCGTAACTTTTGTGCGATTTTATTAAATAGTAGAGTAGTAGAAATTAGATCATGATTAATCCTAATCCTTTTAGTCTAATTGTTTTTGCACTTGTTCTTAGTAGTTCTTCCAAATAAAAATATAGTCGATTTAAAAAACATTAACTAAACTTTTAATTTTCAAACTATCAACAAATATTTAAAAATATCCGAAGCGCTCATAGCCCGGCGGCTTGCGTCGATCCTATGTGACCGACAAAGTTAAGCAACAGCGGGCGCGGTCGGTAGTTGGATGGGTGACCGCTAGTGGCAAAAATTTCTTGAGCGTTTCCGTGCTTCGGAGGGCACGTAAAAGCCGTCGGTCCCGGTTGTTATCATAAGATAACAGTCGTTAAGCCATGTCGGAGGCCCTCGGGCGGTTTGAAAACTTCCGACACTCGGGTTGGCCACTAACCCCTCCACCAATCCGCACTGGAGCAGCGTGGTGGAGTATGCTCATTGCTCTAGGCCTCCTCAAGAGGAGAGACCCGTGCCCAATAGTGGGCCATTAATGGGTTGAAGCCATTTAAAAATAGCTCTAAAACCCATAATATTGGAACATATCTAAAGGCGCGTACACATGTTTGATGCGGCAGCAGTTTAAGTTATTATAGCGGAAGTCGAGGCAGTCGTCATGGTTTCTCTTGATTATCTTGTGCCATGGGCATGCGCCAGTCTTCATGCATACACCCTTGGAACCTGCACACGACACGAACAGCGGCTTCAGTGGTACTGAAATTAAAACATTGTTGTTAAAAAGGTGTGTTGAGTTTAGGTATTTGCAGTTCTTTGGCGCCATCCAGTACTTATGGCACACATTTGCTACAGTGTTTACTATAGGTAATGCTGAGAGAAACAAAAAATTAACATCCGTCATTTCGACAAAAAGGTTCTAAGGTATATTTGTTGTAGGTTGGTGGAGGTGTTAGTGGCCAACCCACGGCTGACATGGCTGGACAACTGTTATCTTACGATATCAACCGGGACCGGCTTCCCGACACACGGATACATTTTAAGGTGACGTACCTTAAAATGTTTTTGGCATGAGCCCATCCAATTACTGACCGCACCCACTGACCCACTCGTCCGGTCACTTGGCTATGAGCTCTTAGTGGATGCTATGATCTTTGGTATGATAATTATGATACATACTTTTCTTTTGATTCTGCAGGAAGTAATCGTGGTGATGATGTGCGCTCCAATAAGCAGTCAAATTGCTAATAAATAGCACGAGGAAGTATGTAAAAGTAATATAAAGTTTCAGGAACATTGTTCATTTTTCAGGCTTCGATCCATACTAAGAATAATGTGTATTTAGCGGGTAGAATTACTTTTATACCCATACTCCATAGAACTCACATTCCATTTATTGATAAGGTTTAGCGAACAACTCTGTAATAATTGGATTCCATTGTGGGTAATAAAACAAGTAATTGGTGTTCCTTTGACTATACGTAATTGTGACTTAATATTCTTTAATGCCTTGTTATTACTACGGTGTAATTCAACTTCACTTTGTATTATGAATGTGTTTAATTAATCTTTTATAGTCTGTATTTTTTTACAGGCTTTCTTTTATTTTTTATTGTTAGATAGTTTGTTAGCATGTAAACTTTTTGTGTCAAATGGTGCAAGTTGAATAAGAACTAGTTCCTCATATCTTACTCTTATGTAAAATGTTTATAAATAAATAAATAACGCTTCACACTCATAGCCCCACACTAGGATTCCCTGTGTCGTGGGTGCCATGGACAACACACAACATAGACAAGGATATAACACCCAGAGCGAGAACAGAAATTCAAACTCATCATTCAAATTTCCGCCTCGCTGGGAATCGAACCCAGGACCCTTGGTGCAGCGATCCGGCATGATAACCATTGCACCACACGGGTCGTCTTTTATGATAATATTATTTTATGATAATGTGACCTGATACTACGCTCCAGGCATGGGAACTCCTTAGCGGCTGACAGCACAAATATAAAAATTCCAAAGCTTGTTTTAAGAAGTATTAATACAACATGCAAACACAACACATATAAGGTAATTTTTAAAAACTCTGTCACGGAATTGGTAAGTGATCGCATCCAGCATCGGAAAACATTTCTTCTTGAATTACTAGAATTAGTTTATTGAGAACTTTGATATATCTATTATTGGAAGGCGAGTAATTCCACCTTTCACGGTTCCAAAAACGATGCTTTCTGTCCATCTTCTCATATTTTTTTGGAATCGGGTCTACATGATTCAAAGACCTTAGTGTAGGTATATGCTATTAGAGGAACTGAGAAAGATTCAGATGTAAAATAAATAAATTATACTTACAGTAAAATCTGAAAATAAATTTTCATTCTAAAGAGAATATTTTTTTTTTTATAAAAATATATAAATACATCGTAAAAGTATTTCAGTTAAATGCAACGTAAAATTCCTTTTTTCGCGACAGTTGGAATATGAGTGCCATGTTCCGAGTTTTTACGTCAGAAATGATAAAATTACCTACATTTGCACGCTTCTAATGTAGGTTAATTTAATACGTTGGTTTTAATTTGCATAAATTTTTAAATCTCGTTTTATTTATGAATTTATATAGTTAACTATAGGTATAGTTAACAAACTGTATCGTATATTTGTTAATGTGTTGCTACAATAATTTAATTACGTAAGTTGTATTTCTCATCTCCTTAACTTATAACCCCAAAACCGAGGTATTTAATTGTCCAAAATTTAAGGCCAAACTTGCTTACTTACACTCTGTGGAGAAAATATTATGTATTTTTATTTAAATTTTTATAGAAAGCGTTCAGAAACCCGTAACCGTAAGACCAACACATAGACTAAGAAGGAATATGACAAACGACAATCACATGTGTACAACTGTACACATCATACATAAACTATAATTAAAAAAAGCGGCCAACTGCGAGTCGGACTCGCCCATGAAGGGTTCCGTAGCAGCAAGTAACATAATATAAAAGTTCTTGAAGTTCGTTGTATTGTAACTTTGATCGAGGTAAATTGCGGTTTACGATTTATGACGTATTAAAAAAAAGCTACTTAATAGATCTCGTTCAAACCAATTTTCGTTGGAAGTTTGCATGGTAATGTACATCATATATTTTTTTTAGTTTTATCATTCTCTTATTTTAGAAGTTACGGGGGGGGGGGGAGGGGGGGACACACATTTTACCACTTTGGAAGTGTCTCTCGCGCAAACTATTCAGTTTAGAAAAAAATGATATTAGAAACCTCAATATCATTTTTGAAGACCTATTCATAGATACCCCACACGTATGATGGTTTGATGAAAAAAAAATTTTTGAGTTTCAGTTCTAAGTATGGGGAACCCCCAAAATTTATTGTTTTTTTTCTATTTTTGTGTGAAAATCTTAATGCGGTTCACAGAATACATCTACTTACCAAGTTTCAACAGTATAGTTCCTATAGTTTCGGAAAAAAGTGGCTGTGACATACGGACGGACAGACAGACAGACAGACAGACAGACAGACAGACAGACAGACAGACATGACGAATCTATAAGGGTTCCGTTTTTTGCCATTTGGCTACGGAACCCTAAAAACTGAACAAATTACTAACAAAATTATCAAGTATTGAAAAGAAGATTGAAAAAAATTGTTTAAAAATAAAACAGATATCATATAGTTAGATATCATTAACTGTCAGCACAATTTATAAAAAAATGTGTCCTACGGGGTTCCAGTCTTCTCTTACAAATTAAAGAGGCGGAGGCCGTATATAGACAAAACTTTTTATGTCAGAATCACGGAGGTAAAAAATAAATAAATAAACTATAACCTTTATGGAAACATATGGCATGTACAACATTTTTTAGGTAACTTTAATCTTTAAGCTACAACATCATTGTCTTTAAGTAAAATTTCATTAGTACTCATTTAGAGATTTAAAAATTCGAGCCACGTTTTTCCCGTGGAAATACAATCAAGCATGAACTTTGCATTCAGCCGAGCCCTGAATTTGCATTTTACGTACTCTTTATTTTAACTTCGTGGAAAATAATGCAAATCACCATTTTAGGCACTCTGTGCTTGGAAATCGCGGGCCGAGTTCCTTCATTATCCTTACTTTTATATTTACTTAGTTGGATAGTATGAATACTACGAATAGTCAAATAAAAATCTCATCAGCATTTTTCCAAAGTATTTTTCCTAAGCTTTAGTTAAAAGATTTTTTCATCATCACAATCTTTAAATCCTATTCCACTTCGCTTGGATTTTTATCAGAATGAGCCCTCTCAAGTTCATCACGTTTGCCAAATACTTCACACACGCTCTGAAAACGTACTTTTTTAATACATCAACCCAGTAGATATTCATCCACTGACTCCGGCATATTCAGTTTTTGAAAGTAAATAACGCACAATATCTTCCACTGGACTTAGCTACGTGTATTCAACCTAGAAGCTCGGTTGTAAAAGATTTTCGGGCGAAAATAAACTAAGATAGCAGAGCTATAGAGGAGCCACTTGAATTGCGCTCGGCACGTAAGGCTACCTCAGGGCCACGTTGCGTAAAAAATTCAACTCGGCCGGCAGCCATGTTTTATTTAAGGCTCAGCGCACTGCGCCTGCCCTGAAATATTTAGCAACGATCATGGTGGATGTTCTCTAAAAAACTGTCATTCATAAAATAATAGTCCAGCATATTTTATGGGCAGTGTAAATTATTTTTATTTAGAATTCATGACACGCTTGGGAGATGCTGAGTTTATACATAGTCATGAAGGAAAATGAGAGAGCGTGGTTGTAAAAATGTCAATACTCTTTCTAAATAAACAATTATGAGACTGTTCCTGACATCAGCAACACCAAAGGCATCTCTGATGCGTTGGAGGCAAAGAAAGAGAGAAGAAAAAGAAAGAAAGAACTGGCTCTCAAGCCCCCAGCTGGAACAGGGCGAGTCGTTTGGCGGCTGACTCATGCTCAAGCTATCCAGGCGAACCCCATGGAGAAATAGAATAGTAATAATGGTATTAATCAACAATTAAAATCAATAGTGACCTATGTAATCCATTCGAGGGGCCCTACCACCAGCCGTCCGGCGTGGGATTGGTTAGTACATAGGTATTCTAAGCCGCCCCAATACAGCTGAAAAGCTTTTCTAAGCCTTTACAGCCTTTTCTTCAGCAGCAACGCATAAAACAGCGCTCTGTTCATTTATTTCATTGTCATGAGAACCGTGTCTCTTTTGCAAGGCAATAAATTTGTAAAATTATTAAAAAATATTAATATTTAATTTTTTTATATTATAAACATATTTCATACAAGATAAACTGTGTTAGCACAGAATTTAACGATTGATAGATAAATGTATAAATCTCCCGACCCATGTAAAAGCTGTAAATAGGCCAAATAAAATGAAAGATAGGTACCGGTAATGGCACACTTACTTTGCGGGTGCCATCTGACTTTTATGGTGTGTGTAAAATGCCAATGACGGTAACAAATGGGTTCCATAACGCCACGAGACAAAAATATTATTCGGCGCAAAATTGTTTGTTTATCTCATGCCACATTTCATTCTGAGCGAGCAGGAATAATGCTCAATGAAGCTTCTCTTTTACATAAACAGAAACATCCATTTACGTTACGCGTTCATTCGTACAAAGGATAAGTAAATTTTTCACAGAGAAGTTTATCAGGAAGGACATTGTTAATTTATTTTGGCATGGAGATTAATGTATAATGGAGGAATTCAATAGTCGCGCACTGGACATAAGGCTATGGTGTACAGTTTTTGCAGTTACTATATGTTTCTTGTATCCTCAATAAAGAGAAATGTGCTCTACGGTGACCGCTAAAGGTTAAAGTCTTGTCAACCTGTACAACATGTACCTGTTGTCAACATAAACTAGTCCACCCAATGCACGTACCTATTGCACTTAACAATTTATAACAAAAAAAATATCAAAAGGTTAAGGTAAATTTAAATCTCATTTAAGGTATCTTCGCGCGATGCGATCGAAATTAGTTTTACGAAGGAGAGCAATCTAATCCAGGTGCAGGGGAAATTTAAAACGGCGGCGGTGCGGCTAAAATCATGTAGGGGAAGCAAAGGCTGAGCTTAACCAAATAAAATGGATGTTCAGAAGGTTAACTACATCTTTGTACATCCTACGAAACATAGAGATGATTGAGGGTTTTGCTAAAATTTTATTATTGGTATTTAAATAACTAGGCAAATAAATATGAAATTCTGATGATCAACTTATAAATATTTTTTCTCACAATTTAGTTTTTCTTTAGTTAATTTAAGTGTGTAGGTAGTCAGTAAATTACGTTTATACAATAGAATAAGAAAGATCTGATTAACAAAACAGGTAAAGGAATAATAAATGTGCTAAAGCAATCGACCAGTTAGGTAAGTACACATGGGAATATTCACAGGCGCCTCTACGCATCGTAGTTTTTCCTAGATCGTACTTCTGAGGCTCTGTATGCATGTATCTTAGTTTTTTCTGGATTGAACTTCTGTTATTAATGTATGCTGTGGCCAAACTCAATCATGCGCGATATAGGGGCAGCGGCCTGTAACGTAACGCCGAGGACGCCCTAGGCACAACGCTAAAACGGTTACTGCCTATCTGTATACCATACCATATTATCTCTGGCAGTCACAAACACACATCCATGTACGTCCACATGCCCATAAAGAAGCACATTTTGCTTGCGTGTCTGTCATTGACTGAAATGTATGTTCTACTCGTATGTACTTTGAAAACTTCGAACACACACTTTAAGTGGTACTTACCTATACTAGGCCTGGCGCACTCCGCACTTTTGGTACGATGTTACAAGTATGTCCGCGTTCGACGTGTCAGGCCAATTTCAGAAGGGCTGCCACGCGCTGCCGCAACGCGCTGGCCGTGTCATACATTCGTGATCTATCACACAAAAAAGTCATCACACAAAAAAGACAACACTGACTTTGTCAGAGAGGATACGATTATGATTAGAAACAGAGACAACGTCTAAATGCTAACGTCTGTTCACGATTAGCGTTATGCGACGAATTACACTTTATTGTGGCGGAGCAAGAGTCGCTATCATTTTGCAGAGTGACTCTTTTACTAATAAGTACTAATAAGTACTATTAAGTTTACTGTGCCTATACTAGATGATTCGATTTTTTTTTCTTTTGTTCTTTGTAAATCAAAACTATGTTGATCTAAATTCGTTTAAATTACGCTTATATGTAAGTTATAAAAGTAATTAATGTGAGATTTATGGATTATTTTCACGATCTAATGAACATCTTTCTACCCGGCAACCGACATTAAAAGATTACCACATTGCTATGATTTCTTTCATTATTTTAATAACTGAACTGTTAAAAGTCATGGAAAATTGATTGGTACATCCATTAATATTATGGCATACGACGCATGATTAAATAACACGCTGCATCACTACACCGACTAATGGCCTGCTCATCGAGCGAACACGACGATATTGCATTTTGATTAGCTGGTATACATACCTATAGGTACGATATACTTAGAAAAGCTATCTATATCTATGGCGTTACGTGTAGGGGAGGTACACTAAAAAAAATGTTTTTCAATATTTTATTCTATGCTTCTAGAGTTTTAATAAATATATCCATGCCAAATTACCTACATTTTTCTAGCACAAAGGATCTCGCCACTTTGCTTCGGACGGACAGACGGACGGACATGATGAAACTACATATAAGGGTACCGATTTTGCTTCAGAACCCTAAAAATGAAGTGTCTAAAATGATACAAATCATTTAAAGATTTTCGACATGGCTGACTGGTACCGATTTCCAGTGACAGCTGAACGTTCGAAGAAAGATTTTTTTATAACCATCCTGACCATGTTGGCTAGGATCTCATAAGAATCGGATAAGTAAAAGACAATGGCGTTTAATATTGAAAATAACTCCGGCTAGCTTCTGAAAGTACTATCCAAGATCCAGCATTACAAACGCAACCTCTTATCTCAAATAGGTCGCACAAACGCAGTAACCATAGAGTAACTTCAGTACTTTCCCTTTGTAACTTTGGTCGGATAAAATTTTTGAAGTTCATAACAATTAGGGGTGAGTACTTTAGCTCTCCTGGCTATATGTTTTATGGCGTACTCTGCCAGGGGAATGTGAAACAGGGTTCTTTCAAAACGCGCTTATTAAAAATGACTCATTGTGTTCGTAACACGTTCTGTTATGTCAGTTCATTGTGATTTTCTTCTTTTTGTTTTTAAATCCTGAAAGGTGTTGGTTAAGTTGCAATGCTGTCTGTTGTTTTAACTATTTGTTGTGATTTAGGTATCATTCCCTATATTCTTTAATAATCTGAGTATCATTCAACAAAATGTGAACAAGAAGTAATTTGACTAATGATACTTTGTTAAAACTCTGACATCAAAATTAAATAGTTTGAATTAGAGAGAAAGAGTTTGATGACCCTGAAGGGCACACACACATCAACAGTTTTAACAAATTTTTAAGTTTTAGATTAATCTACGTACTTATTTATCTATGTTTTTCTTTGTAGATCATATTACGAACTTTTATATAGTCATTAAAAGTCTTTACTTCTACATTTTTGTCGAATTAAATAACTTCTGTTTTCGTAATCAAATCATTATGTTCTACCACAGAAGAAATAATAGTAGGTACATATAACGGACATTAAAAAATCTCAGAACATTTTTTCGTGATAGCTCTCAATGTGAAAATCCCAGTGACAGGTTTCAGCGTTAAATTGAAGTTTTTCCGCCCCAGGTCTAAATGTAGGTTGCGGTAATTACACTAAACAAACGTAGAAAATGTTCCTTAAAAATGTGCCTTTCTCCTTCGATGGTGGAGATAATCTATTAGCACGTACATAAACTTGCTATTTCCTTTGGTTTCTGCAGTTTAATTTCCAGTTTCATATTTTCCTTCGTTATCATTTTTATTCTGGAAGATTGATGCCCATAGGTACGTCTTTATTACCTGGTATAAAACGGTCTATATACAAGTATTTCGTCTTTTTTAAGTTTCCAAACTAAAATCGGAAACCTCACAGTTTCGTCATGTCCGTCCGTCCGTCCATTTGTCCGTCCGGTAGCAAAGCGCCGAGACCTTTAGTGCTAGAAAGCTGTAATTTGGCATGGGTATACCAACATATTTATTAAAAATTCAAAATCATATAATAAAATATTGAAAAATATTTTTTTCGGGGAGTATTAAATTTTTTTTTCATCTGGAGTATCGTTGAAAAAGTCTTTCAAAAATATTATGGGTCTCCTTTTAGTCGTATTTAGGGGTTCGTTTGCGAAATATTTTAGTTAGAGTCAAGTGTTTCCCCCCCTGCCGGCTAAACGGTTGAAGTTGGACAAGTAAAAAATTCTCAAAAATAGGTTATATGATGAATTTACAAGGAAAACTATCACGGCTATGTTAGCATAAGTAGTTAATGAGTAATAGTCGATAAACTAACTACTTCGGAACCCTACATTGCGCGTGGCCTGACACACGCACTTACCCGGTTTTTTCTTTTGATGCCGTATGAAATGCGGTTTTTATCAACACATAGAATCAATTATGAAAAAAGTACAGATTATGGGGCAAATATAAACCATATAGGTATAGGTGCATGATATATTTTCTAGAAGGTATTTTATATTTATCTACCTATCATTCCTGACTCCTGAGTCACTTCGTTTTTTAACGCTATTGCGATATGAAGCAAATAATATTAAATGAATTTAAACAACAAAAATAACAGTTATATTACTTTCAATGTTTTACTCCAGCGAAACAAGTGACAATAAAATTAATCACGAAATACAAATGTACAAATTAATGTGGAAATCCAAACAAAGCCCTACCGCGAAAACGAGAGCTGAATTTCAATCAAGTTATAGTTCATTGCTTCATAAATACACATACATTATTTATCACATGACACACTACAACACAGTTACTTCAATCAGCCTTCATAATCATACACAACAAAAACGCTTGCACACTCATCCCCCCGCAGTAGGATTTACCTGTCGCGGATGGCATTGATAATACAAATAACACACCATTATAACACCCATGACCTTAGTACAAATATTTATCTGTCACATAAATATGTGCACCGGCCGGAAATCGAACCCGGAACCCCTTGCTTCGCAGGCAGGGTCACTACCAACTGGGCTACACGGATCCTCGAGCTCCGGCTGGAAGATTGCCAGTAGGTACTTTCTTGAAATGCATCGGTGGTGTCTTGGGTGTTGCTGGTGTCCATGAGTGAAGACGATCACTCAATCGAAAGCTCGTCTGTTCGTTTGTAAAAAACATATGTTGATGAGACCCGATCTACTAATCCCATTGTAAATGAACAACATAAGCACATTAAACTCTCTGTGATTACCTTCAACTAACAATAGCAGATATTTCTCCATTACAAAAAACAACAAACAAAAACCAAGGATATTGTGAATTGCAGCTGTGTAGTACAAGCTTTTTAGTTCACGCCTCGCTGCGTTCTCAACGTAAGACGTTTCTTGTGCTTTGAAACTGTTCAGAACGCTCCGGTTGGGGTTAAATTTATGTATCTTTGCTCTATCTCTCTAATTTTTTAGTGGAAAGAAAAGTTAAAATTCTGCTTTAATGTATTCTTTAACCATTGTGCATTGGTGTTGCAGTATAGGGACCTAAAAGAATTAAAAACTGAAGTTGTCACTAGCGGTCACCCATCCAACTAGTGACCGCGCCTGCTCCGTCGGTCATTTATGATTAACATTGAAACCTTTACTAAAAATTATGTTTTAAATTTTTTATGACTGAGCATGATGACTAACATTTTCAATTGCATTTAATCATTTAGGCAACGCTCGCACAAGCCTCCAACTCCAACAGCAACTGTCAATTTTCGAATTATCATTTTTTTATTAAAACAATTTACTTACCTATATTTTAAAGTATCTACACCCTATCTAGTTATTTATCTTGCTTCTTACACAGAAATAAATAATATTATGTATGTATCTCTTCATAATGTTAGCTTAAATAACAAGATAATCTTATCGTATTTTTATTTTAGTACTTACTATCTACCTATCTATCTAATCTAAATCCTTTAAACGAGCAATTCTTGTATATTATATTTCCTGAATCTCGGAAAAGACGCCAACGATTTTCATGAAATTTAGTATGCTGGGGGTTTCGAGGGCGATAAAGCGATCTAACTAGGTTTCATTTTTAGAAAATTTCGTTTTATCCGTGTTTTAGGTAATGAAAAACTGCTATAATAGACTTTTCCTGACATCTAATGGCAAAACTAAAGCTACTTCAGTACATGGCGTTGTTTGTTAAAAAAAGCGGCCAAGTGCGAGTCGGACTCGCCCATGAAGGGTTCCGTAGCAGCAAGTAACATAACATAAAAGTACTTGAAGTTCATTGTAACTTTGTTGTAACTTTTGACGTATTAAAAAAAAACTACTTACTAGATCTCATTCAAACCAATTTTCGGTGGAAGTTTGCATGGTAATGTACATCATATATTTTTTTAGTTTTATCATTCTCTTATTTTAGAAGTTACAGGGGGGGGGGGGGACACATTTTACCACTTTGGAAGTGTCTCTCGCGCAAAATGTTCAGTTTAGAAAAAAATGATATTAGAAACCTCAATATCATTTTTGAAGACCTATTCATAGATACCCCACACGTATGCAAATCGCGTGAAATTGCAATGGGGCAACATCGCAGATTCCGTATCGGTCTGCATCGGTTCTTGCGTCCGTAGGCGTTGCGTGGCTGGTAATGGGTATGGTAGCCTCAGCGATTCTGAATGTAGTTTCCTGGATTGCGTGTGGTTGATTCGAATGTTCCAAAGGTGTGTGCTAGGCTGTTCTAGGCTTGATTATTTTTTTGATGCTCTATCTCATTCCTTTCCAGAAATCATACGGCTCGAAGGACCAAATTTCAAAATGAAACTGGTAAAGTGCCTTCTGGTTGCGCGAGCGATATTCATAATATGTTATATTAGTTATGCCATTTTATCGACCTCCGCGGCGCTCCCACTGGCCAGTGAAAACCATATAAGGAAAAAGAAAAACGCCAGATTGACGCATGAAAAAACACTTGAAAGAATTTTTTCTCTCGTGTCATCCGCTACATAATTATTTTACGCCCGCATATTTTTTTAGTTCTAATCCGCATAAAGTTTTCTCCGCACATCGCTTAAAGTTCGTCCGCATCACCGCTTCATATTATCATTATACCGCCGCGCGGCTGGTTTGTGAATTCCTGTGGTTCAGAAAGAGTGGCAGCTGCGTGGGAGACTGGTGAGTCGATTGATGCGTTTATCTATTATAGCTTATTTTGTTTATTGCTCCGCACCGCAACGCTCCGCAGCGCAGCCATCATCGGCTTATTTTAGTTTCTTTCCTTTTTTTCCTGGAGGAGCTATTTACACGCTCCTCCATTTATTGGTCCATTCGAGTCTGATTATTGAATCAGTACATAATTATATTTTCCCGCATTCATTCCCGCATTAATTTATTAATTTTCTTAGCTTTTGCTTCCTCCATTCAAAATGGAGACTCATAAAATAAAATTGCTTCAAGCTAAAGCTGAGATCATTTTCCAAAGGGTCACTAAATTGTGTGATCTATCTAAAAAAGTATTTCTTACTGCAGATACGCAATCAACAGAAAATTTCATGGCAGAATCGGAAATGATCGATGAAATGCGCCATGAATTCATGTCTATTATTGACAATATTAATGATCTAAATTTGGTTTTGAATCCCGAAGCTGAGCCTGATTTTAAAGGTTTAATTTCGTTTGACGACGCATATACTCGTGTAAAACGTGTTCGCAATAATATAAATTCCGCTATACAAGTGAATTCTACAATTACCATTACGCCATCACAACCAGTGAAGAACATTGTTAAATTACCGCCTATCGTTATTCCTTCTTTCGATGGTAAGCCTGAGAATTGGCCTGTGTTTTATGAGTCGTTTAAGGCTAATATTCACAACAACCAGCAGCTGTCTGACTCGCAGCGTGTGCAGTATCTGATAGGTAGACTGACGCATGGTGCGCAGCAAATGGTTGCCGGCATCGTACCAACTGGTGAAACTTATCACATCATTTGGAACACTTTGGTAAAGAAATACCAAGACAAACGGTCATTAGGTACTTTTTATTTAAATAATATATTGGACTTAAAGAATTGCACGCAGACAGTTAACAGTTTAAATAGTTTTATTGAAAAATACTCCGCTTCGATTGCCGCCTTAAAACAATTAGATATCCCCGATTTAACAGATTTCATTCTATTTAATTTAGCTATAAAAAGGTTAGATTTACAAATGGTGCAGTCTTTTGAGTTGTCCGTTCGCTCTTCAGAAATACCTACCTCTGAAGAACTTGTGTCATTTGTTCAAGATCAAGTAAAAATATTAGAACGATCAAGTAATTGTAATAGTTTTTCTCAAACTCGCAATAACCCGCAAAAGTCAGATTCCAATACTCGCAAATCTCTGACTTTCATTAGTCAACAAAATACGCAATCTTCTAAAACCGCTCCTTGTGTCATGTGTAATAGTACCGAACATTTACTTTTTAATTGTATCAAGTTTAAAAATCTAGATTCTCCTAAAGAGCGTTATGAGTTCGTAAAATCAAAGAATTGTTGTATTAATTGTTTGAGCTCATCGCATTCATTTTCGAATTGCAATTCGCGTAATGTCTGCCATTATTGTCAAAAGAGACATCACTCACTTTTACATTTTAATAATTTACAAAGAAGTTCAAATACTTCATCGGTAAAATTACACGCATGCTCGCGCGAAGTAGCTGGTAAGGAGAAGACGACCTCTTTGAATAATGAACCGCATGTTGATTCTAATATGGTCGCTGATTCAATTAAACCTGCTCCAGTGCATTTGATCGCTACGAGTGACAGTTTGTCGCCCGCTACTATGGTATCACTCGATAATAATAATTGTAAATTTCGAACAACCATGCTTTTGTCGACCGCGCAAGTTTATGCATATAATGAAAATAATGAACGGAACGTCATTCGTCTATTACTGGACAATGGCTCCCAAAATAATTTAATTACATTAGCTTGTTGTAATTCACTCAACTTATCTGTAATTCCGCTTTATAATTCTTCTCTTAGGGGCGTAGGTTTATCGTCTCGTCCTATTCATGGCTATGTTGATTTGACAATTGAGTCACGCGTTTCACCGCATAAATATAATATTCACGCGTTAGTTATAGATAACATAACAGACAAATTGCCAGCATTCGAGATTGATGCTCGCAACTTTGAATATTATAATAGGGTACCTCTAGCGGACCTCACATGGAATACCCCTGGCAACATTGACATGGTCATTGGTGCCCAATTATTCCCATATATTTATTTGGGTAAACAATATAAAGCAAATATTTCATCTTCACTTCCGCCCGCTTTTTCGACCACTTTTGGTTACATTTTAATGGGAGACTTTCCTTCGTCGTTTGTTGATAATAATAATCAACCCGCTTCTTGTTCTTTTACCGCGATTACATTGAGTAGTCTGGAGTCTCGTCTCCATAAGTTTAGGGAATTGGAGGAAATTCCTGATAAACGGTTTCTTTCATCAGACGACACAGAATGTGAAAATTTGTTTTCTAGTTCTGTTGTTCGCAATAGTGATGGGCGATATGGTGTAGCCCTTCCCTTTAGTCGAAATCCCGCTAACCTCGATAGTTCCCGCACAGTGGGACACCGCCGTTTACTTGCGTTGCAACACTTGGAACATAAGTTTAAACAATCTACCGCTTTACGCGCTGATTATAACCAAGTCATCGCCGACTTTAATAAATATGGTTATTATATTCCGCACCGCGCCGTCATACGGCAAGATAAAGCAACGACTAAGTTGCGAGTTGTGTTGAACGTAAGTGCTAAAACTCACACAGGGTTGTCACTTGATGATATTTTACATACAGAGCCAACCCTACAAGCTGATCACTTCTTACTTTTATTCGATTTTCGTTTATTTCCGATTGCATTAACCGCAAATATTAAGCAAATAGGGGTTCCGAAGTCATATCGTCAACATTTAAAAATATTATTCAGTTTTTCTGGAAGTGAAAAATCACGCACTTTTCAATTTGACCGCATTCCTCTTGGTCTTAAGTCCAGTCCATTTGTCGCATTGCGCACTGTACACCAGTTAACGTCAAATGAGTGTTCTCGTTCTCCTAATGCCGCTTCTGTCATCCAGTCGAATAGTCTTTATATGGACGATTTGGTGACGTCCCTCTCTGACAAAGACAGCTCTATAAGCTTAGCTAACGGGTTATTTTCTTTGTTTATAAGCTGCTCTTTTGATCTGTTTAAATGGGCCCGCAATTATTCCGAGTTTTTTGATAGCTTGCCACGCTCACATCGCGCTCCAGTTAATTTTTCTGGCGTTTTTAGTAACTTGAAAATATTAGGTCTAATTTGGTTTCCAGACGAAGATGTATTTCAATTATTTACTACTTGTAGTGACAATAAGTGTACAAAACGCACTATACTTTCTTTTGCCTCTCAACTTTTCGACGTTTTGGGCCTGATATCTCCAGTTATAGTACACGCGAAGTTGCACAAAGATCGGTGGATTAGCAAAATGGGCTGGAATTATACGCCTCCAGAGAATATAATAAAATATTTTTCATTGCTCTTTAAGGAACTACCTTTACTATCGGAAATAAAAACACCGCACCATATTGGATTTTCTAATAACTGTAGTTTAAATGTAGTTACATTTTGTGATGCAAGCCTCAACGCTTATGGTTGTGTGATTTATTTACATATAACTGATGAGGCCGGTAATATCATTTTGAGACTCTTGTGTTCCAAATATAAAGTTTTTCCTGTTAAAATTGATACGCTCGCTCGATTAGAGCTATGCGCCGCTCTTTTAATGTCCCGCTTAATAAAAACTATTATTAATACTTATACTAACCGCATTTCGTCATGGAATAAATGTTTGCTAAATTCGCGTCCGCTTTGTTTGTTGTCATCCGACCCTCAACCTGAGGTACTGACACCCATTCATTTTTTAATGTCGACTCCCATTCAATATCTTCCCGCAAATGATCTTTCTGATGAAAGTGTTAATTTAAGCGACCGCAAAAAACTGTTAGACGTTCTCGTACAGTCATATTGGAAAAGGTGTAGGTCTGAATATTTGCAAACGCTACAAATCAGGCGGAAATGGTGTACGCCTGACAATCCAGTTCGTGTTGGAACTGTAGTTCTAATTGATCAAGATGACATACCACCTTTACGTTGGCCATTGGGTATTATCCAGGAAGTTTATCCTGGTAGTGATGGTGTAATTAGAGTCGCATTAATTAAAACGCGAAGTGGCACGTTTAAACGACCTGTCGTTGAAATTTATCCCATAGCTACGTACTTATAATTTTCTTTCATAATTTTCACTAATTTACCTAATTATCTAATTTTCCTTTAATATCAAATTAGGATTTCAAGGATCATATCCTTTGAATTCATACCGCATAGCTTATCTTGAACTTCGTTTATTTTCTCTTTTTCCTTTTGAAAGTTCTCCAAACTTCCAAAGCCGGGGAGCATGGTTGCGCGAGCGATATTCATAATATGTTATATTAGTTATGCCATTTTATCGACCTCCGCGGCGCTCCCACTGGCCAGTGAAAACCATATAAGGAAAAAGAAAAACGCCAGATTGACGCATGAAAAAACACTTGAAAGAATTTTTTCTCTCGTGTCATCCGCTACATAATTATTTTACGCCCGCATATTTTTTTAGTTCTAATCCGCATAAAGTTTTCTCCGCACATCGCTTAAAGTTCGTCCGCATCACCGCTTCATATTATCATTATACCGCCGCGCGGCTGGTTTGTGAATTCCTGTGGTTCAGAAAGAGTGGCAGCTGCGTGGGAGACTGGTGAGTCGATTGATGCGTTTATCTATTATAGCTTATTTTGTTTATTGCTCCGCACCGCAACGCTCCGCAGCGCAGCCATCATCGGCTTATTTTAGTTTCTTCCTTTTTTTCCTGGAGGGGCTATTTACACGCTCCTCCACCTTCTATCGATAAATTCCTGAACTATTACTTCATCGAACATCTTTTCCATTTTCTATTCATGACAAGACTTCAATAATTTTTCCGCACATAAACATAATGATTGGTTTGGTTATGGGTTTGATGAAAAAAAAATTTTTGAGTTTCAGTTCTAAGTATGGGGAACCCCCAAAATTTACTGTTTTTTTTCTATTTTTGTATAAAAATCTTAATGCGGTACACAGAATACATCTATTTACCAAGTTTCAACAGTATAGTTCCTATAGTTTCCGAAAAAAGTGGCTGTGACATACGGACGGACAGACAGACAGACATGACGAATCTATAAGGGTTCCGTTTTTTGCCATTTGGCTACGGAACCCTAAAAACACCGAGCAAAGCTTGGTCATCCGGGTCCTCATTAATAAAAACTGAAAGATGCTGATAAGTGAAAGTACATCATACACTTCCTTATTAAAAATCAGAGGTGCTATCGTGTTTTTGACAGAAAATTATTTAAAAAATAATGCCTAAAATTCTTTGCATAAAAAAATATTTTTCAATTACCTCTAATGACAGCATTATGAAATCCTGGATACTAATATTATAAATGTGAAAGTGTGTTTGTTTGTTTGTCCATCTTTCACGTAGCAACGAAGCTGTTATATGGTATGGTTTTTGTGTGTGGAGATAGTGAGGAGGGTGGAGAGTAACGTAGGCTACTTTTTACCGCGGTAAAACATCCCCATGGGAAGATCGATATTTTGTTAGTTGCTAGATATTTAGTTCCCGATGTTGTTAATAGATGGCGTTAGTAAAATTCATTTGCAAGTTCTGAATCACACTATCAAATTATACATGTTTACTTATGTCATAGGCAACTAAATCTAACTAAGTAAAAGTAAGTAGGATTTGTAAAGAATCGATCTCTACTGCGGGCGAAGCTGCGGGCAAAAGCTAGTACCTACTAATTGTTAGTTGACTATGTACCTAATGAACAATGATATTGACTTAAATGATGTAGCAAAGTCCATGCAGATAAAGAAGCATGAAAAATACTTCAGTAAAACGTTTATAATTATATCCTCTCCAATTCTAGAAGCGGAATCTCCAAAGCAGTCGCTCGTCCATCTCTGTCCGATCATCCAAAACATATGATCGGGAACTATCATTCTGCTGTTTGTCTGTGATTGATTGCTTTTTCGAGTCTACGTGCATCCGACTTGCCAAGTTTTTGGGAAGTCGCGTCTTCCGTATGAAATTAGAAATCAAGGCAAAGTAGATGGATCTTCACCACTTTAAAAATAAACGCGGAAATGCTTTATATTATTGTCATATTATTAAGTTTAATTATTTTTAAACTTTTTACCATTGTAAAAAGTATTAAGTTTCAAAGAAGTTTTTGAGTACAGACAATATATTTTCAGAAAGTACCTACTCCCGAAAATACTGTGATACTGCAATTGAAATCCTAGAAGATTGTATAACAAGTAAAATGGAATTCCTTGTGACAGACAAAGTTGGATCCTTAGAGCAGCAAAGGATTCTTCACTAGAACCTGAGCGGAGCGAGAAATACCAGAGCCGAGATGTTTATTTCTTTCATGAGTTATTTACCAACTTTAATTTCATCGTTTCTGCGGTAAAATAAGTAATAAGTAATATAAAATAAATAGTAAATAAAGTCAGTTATAAAAGAACAAATAAACATTATAGACACCTTCTACATATTTGTTATACTTATTCCAAATTCAAATTTTATCTTCTCGTAATGAGAGGCGTTTCTCACAAAAGGGTAAAACGAGTGCTGTTTTTTCGAGTAGCTAAAAGTATGAAGTGTTCAGAATAGTAACTTGGCAGACTGTAGACGGACAACAAAGGGGTTCTATCTATAAGGATTCTGTTCATTTTTGAGGTACGGAAACCTAAAAAGTGTTAAGGGTATTAGTTCGAGACTCGATGTTGCCAGGCGACTCGTGTTCCGGCTGGGCATGTTCATTGTTACTTGTTTCCTCTTTTCAAACAGGCAACGCATCGGTGATGCTCTTGGGTGATAGTCTATCCTTAAAACTCAAAGTTCAAAATGTACCACGAATTGCACGAGGTGAATAATAAAAAAAAGCGGCCAAGTGCGAGTTGGACTCGCCCATGAAGGGTTCCGTAGCAGCAAGTAACATAATTTAAAAGTTCTTGAAGTTCGTTGTAACTTTGATCGAGGTAAATTGCGGTTTACGATTTATGACGTATTAAAAAAAACTACTTACTAGATCTCGTTCAAACCAATTTTCGGTGGAAGTTTGCATGGTAATGTACATCATATATTTTTTTTAGTTTTATCGTTCTCTTATTTTAGAAGTTACAGGGGGGGACACACATTTTACCACTTTGGAAGTGTCTCTCGCGCAAACTATTCAGTTTAGAAAAAAATGATATAAGAAACCTCAATATCATTTTTGAAGAACTATTCATAGATGGGTTTGATGAAAAAAAAATTTTTGAGTTTCAGTTCTAAGTATGGGGAACCCCCAAAATTTATTGTTTTTTTTCTATTTTTGTATGAAAATCTTAATGCGGTTCACAAATACATCTACTTACCAAGTTAGTATAGTTTCGGAAAAAAGTGGCTGTGACATACGGACGGACAGACAGACAGACAGACAGACATGACGAATCTATAAGGGTTCCGTTTTTTGCCATTTGGCTACGGAACCCTAAAAATGAGCATTTTTTCGTTACCACAGACTGCTTCTTTTAGAAATAAATATTAAACTAAGTTTACCGGTACCTCTTTAGTAACCTTTGTACTTTTACCATCGGTTTCAGTTATATTTTAAAGGAGATCCATAACAAAAGGTAAATATATTTCATAATTCGTGCGTCCACCCCCACGTTCAGCAAACGTTTGAAATTTAAATTGAAATTTTTAATAACAACCTTTTTTAATTTGAACGGTAATTGAAATTTTGTCCTCTCATGTGTATACTTTGTGTTGGTACAAAGTGTGTGGAATTTATTTCAAGTTTCAATTTGGAAACAAAATACAAAGCATGTTATGTTGGATATTTTTTCCCCTCAAGGCAAGGAAAATTAAATATTTTAATATCATATTATCGAGGTTATTGTACCGGAATATTATTAAAGGATTCAACTCACTCGCTGCTGGGGCAGTGCCTTCTTTCTCTTATCCTGTCTTTTCTTCTCGTAAAATAAAATTTGTTTCGAGTATACTACTCTGCTCCAGTGCGAAACGGAGATGTTGGTAGCCAAACGAGTGTCAGTAGTTCTTGTGTCAAAGGTTTATTGCCTAACCGGAATTACCTGGACCGCCAAAAACTACTGCCATTCGGATAGACAGCCATGCAGCTGCTGACTGCATTCTAAATTGCTTTAAGGGTTCTATCATTTTTCATAATTGACTCAAGCTATTGGGTTGGATTATAAAGGTGTAATGGATAGATTCATTATATTTTCTTATTCAAAAAGTTCTTAAATCGGGAAAAAACGGTAGGTAAGGTTTCCATTATATTTAAAAATGTTAAGTTTAAGTAAAGTTATGTTTAAGTGATTTGCATTGAGCTTAGCCTTAGTTAAAACAATGTACAATTTTTTCTTATGTGCTTATTGTGAAACCTAACCTACTACGTTCTTAACTTCTTACACCTATTACGTCCTTAAGTAAACTGATATTTTGCTGCATTGCTTGTCACTGACTACCATCGTACTACATCGTACTAAAGAGACAATACCGCAACACTCAATAACAAAATTTGTGTTTATTTAAATGTTTGCCGCAGTCAGCAACCGGATCTGGTTGGTATTAATCGCTTGACATAATTTTTTAATATTTTAACCGTAGTATTAATTAACGAATTTTGTAATATCATTAACCGTAGTATTAATTAATGCGATGTTACGAAGAAAAACTCAATGGGAATTATGAATAAAATATAAAAGTTGAACCATGTCAAGAGGGCAGTTATCTGCGCAGGCAACGTTTCGTTCGTTTAATTTTCTGTAGTCCTTTCAACGGGACTCGTTTTACTTAATAAGAACTGTTCTATTTAGCAGAGATTTTATAGAAAGGTCTCACGGAATAGAGACTTTTAACGGACAGAATAAGCAAAGGATTACTGCACGCCATTCGAATTTGAATTACCACTTTTGAGTCTAAGGAAAATTATTCATAATATATGAAACCAGAGATACCTTAGCGGATTTGCTTTACCCTGTGTCTCATTCCAGATCATGGGTGTACCTGTGCGTACAGTAGTTAATGTGTGAAATTAACAAACGTCCATGCAAACTTTCACATTTATAATATTAGTAGGATTCTAATTTATTACTGTATAAGGTGATATCCATGTGATATCGAATTCTGAGTTAGACTGAGTCAGGCTGGAAAAGGAAACCGTTACTTACAAAGTTATTCGACACTGGAAAACCTTTAGGGAGACTGTGAAACATAAGGAATAGTAGTAGGGAGACTGTGAAACATAAGGAATAGTAGATTTCAGAGGTGGATCCGGGATTATTGTTTGCTTGCTTAAAATTGAAATCTACAGAACATAAAATTCTACTGAAAATTTTGTCGCCACTTTGTATTTACAATTCATGTAAGAAAATTGATTATTGAAAATTTATATTTTTTAACAACATAATTAATAATATTACAGACCTGCTCTGTCGTCAAAATTCAATCGTTAATGTCCAAAGGGGTAAAATTGTGTGTATATTATGCGTGTGGTAGTGTGTGTAATGTTTATTTTTATTAATTTTATGGGTTTCTAACGCATGTTACATAAAAATGTTAGATTTTTACACTCCTTCTCCACTTAGGCTTTAACTTTAACTTAGGCTGTGCCAAATTTCATAATCCTCCGTTCGCGTACCTAATTGTGGAGTACTTACCTAAAAAATTTTCTTCATGTACTAACATTATGGATTATCATGTCCAGCGATCTTGGGTAGGTAGTATAAAAGAAAGATACAGAAATTTCCTCGTTTACAAAGACTGAATTCCTAAGACAAAAGTATTCTGACACCGCCATTGACGACTCAGTATAACAATTATGTCCCTATAGCTACAAAGTAGAGACACATTTTGTGGTTGAAATGTTTCCTGAATTCAAATTACGTCCCTTGTGGGAGATACTGGGAAAAGTATAAAAACTGCATTGCTCTGGGGTATCAGCAGAAATATGATAAGCAAAAGAAAGAAATAAGATATCAATCCGAACCGAAAACCATCTCTGGCATTTTGAGGGATGCACATTTTATCCTGTTTGCCGAATATTTTAGTAGGTAACTAGTACGTCTTTAATGGTGAATAATTTATCCTTTTTGCTTTTTCTGCTGTTGTCATATGCATGAATTATCTGAGGCGTTTATCATTGAAAATACGAAAGGGTGAAAGAAACTTCTTAGCACATCTTGTAAAGCAATAACAACGCTATTCACGTGAGAGTTTCCTTGGCGTCCTAGTCTTTGATTTATAAAAATATTCTCCTGTATAATAAGCCATATTTTTACGCGCCCTTGTATGATTCCAAACAATTGAAAAAATATAAGTGATATTATGTGGCCTTATTCCAAAGATATACGAGGAAAACTTATTTGTAATTCTGAATAAGTACACATACCTTTAGTAACGATTCATTTATTACGATACGGACACTTATTTTGTATTTCTACATGCGTGAAAGTAATAGTTATTGAAAAAAATTCTCATTTTCTGTATGCCATAGTAGGTATAAGTATCAGTATACTAAATTGGAAGCAGTGATAGCCTAGCGGTAGAACGTTGGTCTCCCGAACGAAGGGGCCCGAGTTCAAACCCTGGCACGCACCTCTAATTTTCAAATATTATGTGCGTATTACAAGTTAATTATCACTTGCTTCGGTGAAGGAAAACATCGTGAGGAAACCTGCACACCGGAGAGTTCTCTATAAAGTTCTCGAAGGTGTGTGAAGTCTACCAATCCGCACTTGGCCAGCGTGGTAGACTATGGCCTAATACCCCTCACATTGTGAGAGGAGACCCCGAGCCCAGCAGTGGGACAACTATGGGTTGTTGCTTTGCTTTTTGCTTTTATACTAAAATAGGATTCCCCACGGTCGAGCGAGCTATAAACGCCATTCGAGCGGCATCGTTTATACGCCCTGATAGCTTTTACCTTTAGCCGATCTGGTCACTGGGCAATTCGATGTTCGCCTGTACAACGTAGTACAGTTTATACATCGAATATACTCTTAACAATGTACTGTACAAAATTAAAATGAATAAAACATCCGACTAAAAAATAAGCTTTTAATGTTACATTACTTATTATAATATTTTCATTGAAAATAAACATGATATCTATTCTGTAAGTTGGTGTTATTTGGGTATCCATCTTTGAAAAATATCGATAGGATGAGTATTAAGACCAGAACAAAGAATTGTATTCACTCTAGCTAAAAACAATCTCAATCTAACAATAAGCCCCTTTAAAATAACTCAATCAAAATCGGTTCATCAGTTGGGGAGCTTAAAACACTTTTCTATGCGTAACGTAACGTTCACAATTTGTGTACAAAAGACTTTTTGCTGTAACCATTATTTACAAAATCTATTTATTTAAAATCCGAATTCATCCAGGTACTGATTTTCACGAGGTTGAACTTTGACGTGAGAATCATCGATCACTTTCGCGATGACGTAGCGTTTGTTACGATTCGTAATATCGACGGCACACGGGAATTACCTCAAGGTTAATGTCGTTTTTCAACAATTTTCAGGCAGCTGAATTCATTAAAATATTGAAATAAATACGTTAACGTTATGTCATTTTAAGATGATGCAGTAAATGAGTGTTAAGCTTGACGGATAACTTCTCTCCCATAACCTGGGTTCTGACACCTAGAATACTTTAAATGATGGTAAAATGACATGAAACTATTGAAAAGATTAAAGGAAGCTCTGTTTCTAACATTGTGGAGACACAAGAAACAACGTAACTGTTCTTAATAAGGAGAAAAATTGATTATTTTCTTAATTTGTGTCCACCAGAACATTTAAAAACTAATTAAAAAATCTTATGTTAACAAAAAGCTTCACTATCCCATAAAAGAAAAGGTATATTTAGTTAGATTTAATGATGGTAAGAAAATATCTATTAAATATCCAACATTTTTTGACTTATTAGCGGCCGCGACGGATAAAGCTTGTTAGTTTGGTGTTCGTTAATCCAAAATTATTCAAATTAACCCGTAAAAAGTTCACCGGTAGTGAAAATAACCCCATATATTCCAGAAAGGGTCTCACTAATCTGTTTAAATTCCTGCCCTACTCCAATAAATCCTATTTAAATAACCGTAACTGCCCATATGTGCCTTTTAATCCTTTTGATGTGGATCGTGTCATGATCGGTTGTTAATTTCCTCTCTCCACGTTAATGCTTTAGCGGAGAATTTATGTTACTCAAATAGAGTGTTTTAGTTCGATAGCGCAAAAGAGGGTTTTAATATTAACGACTAAGTTATGGGTTTTATCTTTTGAGTGTAATGGATAATAATATGTTTATATATGAATGTATATAAGAATTCTGTTTCAACACATAAAGAAGGTAACGAAGGTAAACAATTTTCATTTAAAGATGAAGGTGTGTTTCCTAAGGTCACCCCTAATTAAGTAAGAGCTGGGACAATCAATATGTTTTCGTATCTTATTTATTTCTAGAACAAAAACCTTTTCTTTACTCGAAACTAACTTCATAGTAAATGTTTGTTGAATAGAATCACAGTATAAATTTAGTAAAATATTTATACTGTCATAGAATGTAGTCTGCTGTAGTCAGCATGTGCTGAACACGACTACGAGTTTCATAGTTTCTTTCAGAAAAGTTTTTTGAATAGTGCAGAAACAGTAAGAAATGTAGGAAACTTATAGGTAGAACAGCATTTCCAGCGTAATAATATGTTGACTGCGCTTCCGACACCGGCTGCGAATTCTTTATACAGCAACTTTATTGCCTTGTATGTACGTTTAATACTCAGATTAAAGAAATATAGTCCTCGTATATTTAGAATGAAGCTCTTAAATACAGTCCTTCAGCAATTCCGTGCTACGGAAGGAATATAAAAATGTTAGATGGAAGTCGCTTAGCTTACATGCAGGTATCGGAGGCCTACTAACATTAACCATTCCAACAATCTGCAATAGTGTCCTATAAGTTTCTTTAGTTCAGTGAAAATCACAACTGCAACAAGCTGGCTCAGATTAAGTAGTAAATATTTTTGTAATAAAACTGTAAATATAATAGTTGTTTATAAAAGTTTTTTATGGAAATAGCTGGCAAAGACGGAAGGACAGACGGACGGACAGATGGACAGACAGATGGACGGACAGACGGATGGACAGACGGACAGACAGACGGACGGACAGACGGACGGACGGACGTGACGAAACTATAAGGGTTCCGATTTTATTTCGGAACCCTAAAAAGAAACAAAGTAATATCCTCATATTTACATCATTAAACTATAAGGGTACCTACTATTAAGTATTATGTGCTGTAACGTAAAGGATGAGAAATAAATCCCATACACACATAATAATAATATATATGTAAAACATAATTCTTGTTCAAGTAGTAAGCAATTAATATATGGTAACAATACAGTTTAGGTACCCTCTGTCTATTATATCTTCACCCTTAATTACAAAAGTTTTGTTTCACTTGATAACAGTAACATAAGTAGGGATCAAAAGTTATACAGATCAAGTAGGTATATTTGTATAATATAGCAGCGAAGTATGAAATAATCACTCGACTCGAATTAATTTTATTATCCTCATTAGTTGTTATCTTATTCTTAAAATTACCTTATTCTTAAAATAAGAAAACTATATTTAGAAACTTACTGTTATGATATAGATGAGAAATTGTAGGTTTCCTTTGTAGTTTTTCTATTCATATTTCCGAAAAGCTGGTAGATTAAAAAAATGACGTGAATAAGTATATCAGTGACCTACACATGAATAAAGATAATTTCATATTTAGAGAAAACATATTAATTAATTAATTTAATTTAATACAAACATCTGTATAATAATGTCGAGTCTAAATCGTAATAATAATATAAACTTAATAATATATGCACAGCTGTATAGACAAGAAAAACCTCATTACATTTACAGAAACAGAGCAAACAGTTAAATCACAGTATAAATATTACATTAAATGGTTGGAGCTTGTATTCATGAACAGGTACAGTTTAAAACAAAATGTTGTCTAAAATTGCTCTCATTTCTCTGGATTTTTCGTCAGTTTCTTTTCGTAGAATTTTGACTTTCCTTGGGCTATTCCTCTTTTGATTAAATCTTTGGAAGACTCAAAGCAACTTTAGATTTCCCCGAGGCTTTCCACAACTCCATTATTTGGCTCAGACGTGTGGTCGCGACTTAAAAGCCAATTCAAAGAAGTAAAGAAGTAGCTTTATCAAAATGTACTTATTCACTTCGTGTTTCTAAGTAATTATTTTGTCTTGTGGTGTTCACGTGGAGAACAAACATTTTATAGGTTTAATTTCTTTGTACCTATATGTATTTCTAAAACTACTCGAGGAAAAAGATACATTTATCAAAAGTTATGCGTTTCATAAGAATCATTCTGAGTTTCGTCCATATTATTACTAGTGTGAACGTAGTACTTATTTCATACTAAACAAATCCAAAACTAAGCAGTAGTCTTCACGGCTTAGTGCTCTGATGAGGCATTAAACACGCCCCGCCGACACTCAGACGGAAGCTGTTCATTGTGAACTTGCCTCAACTACTTAAGTAGCAGTAATACGTTGTTGTCGAGTGTTGGAACGGGAATCGGGATTGGTGCATGAAACTACTGCCACTACTACTTCAAGTTGTAAAGGAGTATATATGAATGTATGGGTGGATGTCTGTTATACACTCATGCAGTTTAAGGTTTGGCTTTGTCAAGATAATAATAATATCAAGATTTCTTAAGTAACCGGTTGATAAACAATGAAACAATATAAATAATGTTGTAAAATAGACAAACATTGACGAACAAATCGTTCCAAGATAGAGTTTAATTTTTTACACGTTTGACAACTTTAAAAATCCTACAGCCAATTACTATGATAAAATAATGTACTCCATATCCCTTAACTTCATAACATGCAGTTGTAAATTTTCATAGAAAGTCTCCTACAACAAAGTGTGTAAAAAAACCGGGCAAAGGCGTGTCAGGCCACGCGCAATGTAGAGTTCTGAAGTAGTACGAGTAAGTTTATCGACATGCTAACATAGCCGTGATAGTTTTCCTTATAAACTCACCACCTATTTTTGACATTTTTTTCATTTGTCCAACTCCAACCGTTAAGTCAGCAAGGGGGGGGGGGGACACTTCACTCTAACCAAAATTAGCACTTTAAAGCCAAATATTTCGCCAACGGAAATTCCAAAAATCCCTAATTCCAAAAATGGTCTTACAAGACCCATAATATTTTTGAAAGACCTTTTCAACGATACCCCACATTATGGGTACGCAAGGAATAAAAAGTTCATCCTCACGTTACCTGTAGGGGAGGTACCCTGAAAAAAATGTTTTTCAATATTTTATTCTACGATTCTGGAGTTTTAATAAATATGTATGTCCATGCCAAATACAGCTTTCTAGCACTACGGGCTTTGCTTTGAACGGACGGACGGACGGACGGACATGACGAAACTATAAGGGTTCTGATTTTACTTCGGAACCCTAAAAAGATATATATACTGTATTGACGGTATATAGACGTACATACTAAGGAACCGTTAAGCTTTTATACCTTCATTATAAAATACCGCTTAAATACACAGCGCAAGAGAATTTAATAGGAGTTCGACATAATAGCGCACCCACATTTAATGAAGTACCTATCTTTGTCAAAATACCCACACTCACAGTACTAATTAGAATTACGTAAGAAGACTGGTCCTGGTTTATGTAAATTATGCTTTAGTCGCTTATCTCAGTGTCTCCCGGGCTTCGTAATTAAGGCCGTAGGCACGGATAATTGTCTCGAGATTTGGCTGTAGTTTCACAGTTTTTGTGACGATTCCTGGCCTCTGTTTAAACGACGACTGTCATAAGTCTTGAAATAATAATGGCAATTACTGTCGCTTAGGGCATCCAAATATACAATAGAGGTCAGATTGCCTATGACGATTTTACACACTTGGTGACTCTTAGCATGACCTGGTGTGTCTATACGTTTACCGGCTTTTACTAATAACAATAAAGAAGAGAGTGTATACCTATGCTTTTACTAAAGGTCGATACATACGTAACTTGGACGGGACGGGGACGGGACGGGACGTGAGGTTTTGGAAACATCGTTTCATAGAAAATGTAAACGATAGCGCATACGCCGCGGAGGCACGCACGGGACGGGAACGGGGCACGCAAGTATATTTATGCCCCGTCCACGTCCCGTCCTCGTCCCGTCTACGTTAGGTATGCATGCAGCAGTTGCTTGAGTGGTTGGGCCTCTTGTCAATCATATTAAGTTCAAAAATATCATACTTACTACTTTTTGTTTTTTTGAAGAATTTGGGTGAATTTAACATGTAGGTACTTTTTTCCTTTACTTTTTGAAAAAGGGTTTTGTCACTTTTGTCGCTATTTCACCCCATAAGGTAACCCAAATGCAAGTGAAGTCGTAATTTCTGAGATAGGTGGTACTTAATTTGAAATTTCTCATCAACATCATTCTAACAACCGTGTATTTTTGTTGAAAATGTTGTCCTAATTACTGAAGAAAACAAGTAAATCGACGTCTTTCTATACTAAAGTTGCTCAATTTGTTCTGCGCCCTTTTAATTAATCATGACAGACACGCTAATTAGTAGGTAGGTACGCATTTTAGAAAATTTTCTTTATTAGCAAAATTGGGTCCCGTTACTTTGTGAAGCACAAATGTTAATTAAGTATAACTTGTTTTTTCGGTTTGGGCGATCGGAATTAACAATTTAATATTTTTGAAAGGGCTTTTTACCCATTCGATGGGGTGGAATACTATTTGTAAAATAAACATTTCGAACTTTAGTACTTACAATGTGGCGCCCTGAACCCACCATATTTGTTTTTTGATCTCCCCTCTGGACTCTTGTTATGTATGTTAAATAAATCCATTCAGCAGTTTGGAAGATAGGAGATAATAAAGAACATTACATAGGCACAAAATACGCACAAAATCCCCATACCATAGATACCCTTTTCTTGGATCCGGGTAAAAATTGCCAAGAGATATTCATACGTAATAGAAAAACTGAAATAAGGCAATCATACCATATCTATTCAAGAAGGAAATTAACTCAGTTAGAGCGAATAACAGGTAGGTATGTATGTATGCCGCCTCGCATAAGCCGACGACCCACTTTCAAAACAAACCGGGCGAGTCCATTTTTCTCGAACCGGAGATGAGATATCCGGACAGATATAATGGCTTCCTTTCTATGGAAGAATGACGTCATAACGTGAGACTTGAAATTAGAAAATTGGCTTCATTGAAAAATTGTAGATAAATCAATTTACGTTTCTGGTAGATTTTGCCCGACTGCGCGACGCAAAGGAGGGTAATTTATTTATTTATTTATTATATTATTGATTTTGATGATTCTTACGTTAATCGATTCGTCTTAACCTTGCGAGTGTCACTAAAGACTTGAAAATAATTAAATATCTCCAGAGGGACAACCAGACGCCATATAAAGAAATAAAAAAAAATTCGACAACCGTGGTTCAAGTGAGTAAAATTGGCCCATGGTGTAGTTGTTCAGTATTACTTTTAAGAACATTCTGAACCTCTGTGCTTGTTTTTTTTTTATGGAAATAGCCGGCAACGAGCTGACGATCCACCTGATGGTAAGTGGCTATCGTCGCCCATGGACATCAGCAACACCAAAGGCATCACTGATGCGTTGTTTTTTTCTTTTTAGTTTTTTTACGCAGTCGGATTTTTTGTTTCTTTTTTTTTATTTTATTTATTTAGTATTTACATTTATCCCATATACTATGCATATATTATGCTCAAACACCGAAAACGCTCTTTGAGCAAAAAACCAGCTCACAACCCGTTGTGGCATTTATAAAACGTCTACAACGCGAAATTCTTGTTGTGGCCCTTATTTGAAGCAATGGAATTGTATTTTTTTTCAGGTCCTGAAATAACTATTGATTTGGCGTAGAAGGAGCTGTGTATTGATACGGCGGGTCACTGATCTCTGTATTATAAATGTACTGGATAGGCCTTCATACAACTTACAATCCTCGTTCCGCATCGGGAAATTTCTGCCTTAGTGGGTACTACTACGTACTACTACGTACTACTACGTACTACTACTACACCCGTAGTAGTAAAAAATGTGGAGTGTCAACAAATCCTCACTAGAGCAGCGTGGTGGTAGTACTTCAGATTTTGTAAATAACGAGTGAAAACCCATGCGATTCAGTAGGCGCTAATAGGCTGAAGTCATACCCTTACAGGAAAAGTAAGAAAACAGACGAGAAAGAATGTAGTTATACATAATAATATAATGTAACAGAAATAATTATCGGAAATTATAGCCCGTTTTCTTTATGAACGAACTATGTATCCACAACTAGTTGTGCCATCCCAGAAAGTGTTCCTGTTGAAACATAAGACTTAAGAGGGATAAGTTGTGTGGGAATAGATTGGATAAGTATAGAGATAACATTTCCCCGAAGGACGACGTGGATACGAAGTTATGGACTTCAACTTGTAACTATAAATAGTATAGTGTACCTTATCTAGTACATTTATATTACCGTGATCAGTGGACGAGGGTTATTCCATTTGCGGTTAGAGCGCCCGACTGCAGCCACTCAGCCATTTACGTAAAAATTTTGTTTCAACAGCGGACTTGTTGTGAAGCTACGAGTGGTTTCGTCATTTTTTGTTCCAGTTTTCAACGAGTTCTGAAAACAGACTTGTAAGCAATGATGTTGTATGTATAGGGAGGCTTGTAAGGCTTAAATTACTCGCCTACCTTCATACAAAGTTTTTACAATGCTCTGTTTATTTACCTGCTTCCTTCTCGTAGCTATATTAAGTTCAGAAGAATTGAAAAACAAAGTGTTTTTTCACTTTTTGCGCCTTGTTTTTCAGAAAATCCAATTAACCTTGTTTATACGTTAGCTTTATATCTGATTTACATTCCTCAAAAGACTAATAACTTTTGTGTACCTACTTCCAAAGTGCATTTTTAGGTTTGATGTAGGTATTAAATAGGCGATTTGTGAGCAGACAATTCATTTGATGGTATTTGGCATAGATATATACTCTAGCTAGATCGACGACTTTGTAGAGGTACCTGATGCTCGATAACGTCATACCCTAAAGTTCATTTTTCCATTGTGTCCATGTTATCTATAGTCCCAGGACATAATACCATTCGATGCATTTGATTATGATTTTTTATAATGATATAAAAACATTTAAGATGAATATTAAAGGTACCGTAATTGTGTGTTAGTTTGCAACACTGCGCCAAAAACTCAATGCAATTTTTCAGAGTGACGATTATGCAGTGTTGCCAATGCTACGGCAATTACCGTGTTCTACGGCTTTCGGGCCAAAAAATCACAAAATCGTAGACCGTCTACGGCTGGAACCCTATTACCGTAGCAAATTCTACGGCTTTTCGCAAATTCTCCGGTCTTTTTTTATTTACTTGTTTTGAAACATATTACGAATGTTAAAACCATAGACATAATACTACTAGACTAGACAAGCGGGCCTTCTTTGCGTCACGCTATTAGAAAGAGAAAGAGACCAAGGAGACTCGCGTAACTCGTAAGTAAGACAAGGATAGGTTTACCTCCTGCCTTTCTTCGCAGCGTGACGGTTTCACTTACATATGCTCAGATACCTTGCCTAGTCTAGTAGTATTATGTCTATGGTTAAAACCCATAAAACAGTGCCACTAGGCAAATGTTGATGTTAATTTAAGCTAATGAAAAGTGATTCCTTGTTTTGTGTTCATCAAATTCACTGCTGATGATTCTAAAAACACGTAAAGCAACTTAAAGTGGAGAATAATAACATAATACTGTACATTTAATATTACTCATTACATTTCATTAATAAAAAGCTGGAATGTGCAATCATCTCAATTTTGCTCATAATGCAATATTTTAAATTCGGTAATTTTGAAATTTTTTTAATATAACGTATTATTAAAATATAATTTTTACCCAAAAAAAATTTACCTACAGAAAATATTTTAAAGAACCATATCAAAATAGGACAATCCTTCTAAGTATGTAAGTGTGGATACCCTATAATTATGAAGGACAACCTCAATCCGGCCTGTGATTGGTTCTTTAGGGACTTTAGGTTATGACGTCATCGATGACGTTTTATCGAAATCGAACTTCAGGTACCTCTACAAAGTCGTCGATCCAGCTAGAGTATATATCTATGGTATTTGGTCACCATAGACTATTTATGTCAGATGCCGGTTAAGAAAGAAGAAAACAGAAAGAAAGAAATACAGTACTGGCTCTCTAGCTCTCAGCCGGAAAACGATAAGTCATTAGGCGGTTCACACTAAAGTGCTCTTCAACTAAATCTGCAGTTGGACGTAATGTTGGTAGCATTGAAATACCTAAGTGTCTTTTATGTTTCAAAACCCATTTAAAAATTAAAATGTTATACTTATAAATGTTATTAATGTTTTATATTATCTCGTAATATTATATTATATCGTTATTATCTGTGATGAACTTAATAATAGCGCTATTATTATGTTCACAAAATGGTTTTTGAAATATAAAGGACACTTATTTCAATGCTACCAACAATACACCCAAGTGCAGATTTAGTTGAAGAGCACTTTAGTAACAGGGTGGTAGGTTGTAACTACCACAGAACACCTAATAATTAGTTATTAGTAATAATTAGATGTTCTGTGGTAGCTACCCACGAGGAGGATAATAGGCTAGGAAAGATAAAATGCCAGTTAAAATATTGAATACTTACCAATGGTTACTATTATCCTTACTCGAAACTCTACAATAAGGACGCTTGGCTTATTTCTTCCGACACTCTGCGGTCTGTCGGCATGGGATTGGGGTCAGTTTTCCAGGCCGTCCCAATACGGAACCAAAGTCAAATTCAAAGTCAAATGATTTATTTCTTTATAGGAACAAACGGGTCACTTAACAAAAGTCAATCAGAACAATAGTGACATAATTTCCTCAACTGTAACTTTTACACTGAGAACTCTGCGAAGGGACCCTGTTATGAAAACATGCTAAAAGTTTAATGGGGATACCTTTCTAATACCACTTCCTTATACTGTGCTAATACTTAAAACATTTTTATATAGTTACCATGCAAGTTGCTAAAGCAAGCTTCTTAGATCGCAAAAGAATAACAAATGGATCGTGAATCAGCCTCGACTGCCGACAGTTCTTGACAAATGAGTTAGTTAATGACTTTCGTATTTAGTAGGATAAATATTATAAGTTCTTGCCATAGCGTAATCATGATAATCTTAATATTAATAGTAATTTTTATCTCAATCCATATTTGTCTCAGTGAGCCCTTTTTACATCAGCTGACATCAATTCGAAGTTTTGGAGTAAATACCTTCAGTCAAAACAAAACAATACAATTAGACTTGACATGTTAAGGTACCCACTGACGATACGTCCATCAATCCAAATGGAGTGGTCGTCTTCCAAAATCGTTCCGTGAATGGTAAAATAATATTCCATTTGGATGGACGTCGTCCAGCTCTGGATTTCCAAACGGATTGAAATCCACGCGTCCAGTCTAAATGGACGTCGTCTGCGGCCGACTGTCAATGTAAAAAACGTGCGCCATGCCGTATGGAAGCAGTCCGAATTGTCAATGAATGGGCAAATCGGCGTCCACTTTCTTGTGTTTATTGTCTCAGTTTATGTTTTGGTGTCGATGGTGGTACTTGGTACATGTGCTGGATCTGTCATTTGTATCTAACAAACAAACTTCTCCGTACCTATCTATTAGATTATATTATTATAATGCCTACGTCTGCGCCTCACATGAGGACTTATGGCTTGCCTCATATTAGTATCTTGTTTTTTATTAATGGTGTTACAAGTTCCAGTAATTTGTAATACGTCTGTTCGTCCATTCTCAAGTAGTTTCTCCAATCATTGGGCTCTAAAGATAATTATAATAAATAAATAACGTTTCACACTCATAGCCCCACACTAGGGTTCCCTGTGTCGTGGCCCGTGGGTGCCATGGACAACACACTAGACAAGGACATTCACACCCAGACCGAGAACAGAAATTCAAACTCATCATTCTTTCCGCCTTGCTGGGAATCGAACCCAGGACTCTTGGTGCGGCGATCCGGCATGGTAACCAATGCGCCACACGGGTCGTCAAATTCAAATTCGTCAAAATCCGATAACAAGAATGTATTTCTTTGTTTCAACCAACCCTTCATCCACTTCTTCTTAAGTTTTTTTTTGTCTTTTTATTGAAATACACACTGCTGTTGCCACGACTGCAAAGATCGAAGTGATGCCATGCGTCCAAACGGAAGTATAGTCAATGGTACCTTAACAGGATCAATTTTCATTTGGAGTGCATCCATTTGGAAGTCTACCAAATGGACTTGTCGTCAGTGGGTACCTTTAGTATTCAAAGGGTCAAAATAACCTTCTCGTTAGGGGCCATAATTCGGTCGGCTGGTCAATTTCTAGTCGGAACTTTACACATCGTTGAGCATTATTGAGAACCCTCCAATTTACACTGTTACCTTATTTGTTGTTGAATATTATTTGAATTATTGTTAGATATTATCTTAATATATATATATTACGTGTCACGTTGTTTGTCCGCGATGAACTCCTGAACTACTTAACCGATTTTAATCAAATTTGCACACCGTGTGCAGTTTGATCCAACTTGAAAGATAGGGTAGTTTACATCTCAAAATAATAAAAAAACTTGACAGAACGAAGTCTGTCCGGGCAGCTAGTATATTTGTAAAATGATACAAATGAGCCAGTCATATAATATAGTGATAAAACTGATTAATTTTAGATAAAAGTTGTCGGTTTGATGTTTTAAAATAAGTTTAAAGTTAAAATAAGTTTTAAGTTTTTTAAAGGCAGAATGATGAGTTTTGAATTTCTGTTTTCGGTCTAGGTGTGTGTGATCTTGTATTTGTGTGTGAATTCTAGTGTGGAGCTATAAGTGTGTAACGTTATTGTCATGTTATAATATAATAAGATTTACCAAATAAAATGCACGCTAAAGCACTAGGTACTGTGCGATAATAGGCATGTTTATCACGACGTGAAAAACAAGTTGCAGCATTTATTGCGGCGATGCCCCGTCGGAGTGAGGAGTGAGACCTATCTCAGACGAGAGCTCCCGCGGTATCCGACGACCACTATTATCTAATCATTACATAAAATAAAATTAGTGATAATGCTCAAATTAGTCAATTATATCTAATTAAAGTATTACTTTACATTATTAGGTTTAAAAACCTTAATTGGCTTCTAAGTTTTTTCATGTATGATTTTACCGAAACACGTGCTATTTTACTTTCCAATTTGGAAGTATGGTAGTAGTTAGCGAGTAGTTAACTACGTGGTACAGAGCCCAGTACCTCCAACAGGAGTGATAGTTTGCCGAACCCTCGTCTGTTGTTCAGCAGGTGATCCATTAGCATGTGAGGATGACTTGACTGTAACCAAAATTAACACTTTAAAGCTAAATATTTCACAGATGGATCCCTAATTCCAAAAATGGTCTTACAAGACCCATAATATTTTTGAAAGACCTTTTCAACGATACCCCACACTATAGGGTACGCAACGAATAAAAAGTTAACTGTTGGGGAGGTACCCTGAAAAAAAATGTTATTTAATATTGTATTCTACAATTCTGGAGTTTTAATAAATATGTGTATCCATACCAAATTATAGCTTTCTAGTACTAAGGGTCTTGGCGCTTTGCTTCGTAGTTCGTACATACTGACGGACAGACGGACGGACGAACATGACGAAACTATAAGGGTTCCGATTTTACTTCGGAATCCTAATAAGACTCGTCATAAAAATCTATAGCATATCATGTCATATCGAGTTGTTTGGGAATACACCACCCGCTTTTCGAGTTTTATGAGGCCGCGCGCTCGCCTGATGTATTACGCTAATTTTGCATTCAGCGCGAACTTAATGCAAAATATTGCAAAATGTTTTCGAATTTTTACTCCAGAACGGAGTTGCTTTCACAGTTCATAATAAGAACCTCTGACTTATTGTTAGATGTATAATTTACTGATTAATATCGTGAAGAATATGGCTACAAATGATCGATGTTTAAAAATCACATGTTACAAATCATATTTTTTTCCTAAAAAGGTTTTAAAATCCCGTCTCGCCCCAAAAATCAGGCGCTGCTGCCTGCATTGTGAGTGGAGACTTGAGACCTAATTCCTCGCCTCCCCACCTAGAGCCGCAATGGGACAGTTTGGTTACGAACGAAGTTACGATGAAAGTATATAATACCATATTTAGTCAAACATGCAAAACATAAGCATTTTTATAACTTGAGACAAACACATTCATTTCGATAACGAGTCTTGATTCCGGTTTGCTCATGACGTCATTATGTCATCGAACCGTATTTAACGGTACTTTCTGAGCAATATGGAATGTATATGAATATTTCAACACTCACACATGTGGCTCGTTGGTCTAGGGGTATGATTCTCGCTTTGGGTGCGAGAGGTCCCGGGTTCAAATCCCGGACGAGCCCAATGTATTTTTTTAATTTAAATGAATTATTTTATTATTTTAAGTTCAGGTACAATACTTTGCACCCATCTTGCAAGCGGCTCGTTGGTCTAGGGGTATGATTCTCGCTTTGGGTGCGAGAGGTCCCGGGTTCAAATCCCGGACGAGCCCACATTAACTTTTATTGAACTTTTAATCATTCAATAACTCGATAATATTTTTTTCCCGTGTATAAAGCGTACTATGATTTTTTTTTGTATAAATGTTCTATCTGTTAACATATAAAAAATATTAAAAAGTAAGTATTTACCTTACTTAGATGTGTCGTAAATATGTAGTAATTTTTTTATTTCCTAAATAACATTAATAACATTACAAATGTATGTACAATTGAGTCATTAATATTATATCATATTTATAAGGTTTATTAATTTTATTATTTTATGTATAAGATATTCTTTAAGCTAAGAAAATAGTTTTAGGGTTATATGTATATTTTTTTATTTGTAATTTGTATATAGCTTTATATATATTTACTGAATTATTAAATAACTATTACTAAACAAAAACTAAATAATGTCATATAAAAGAACAAAATAAACAGTCTAATAATTTTTTGTTATCTAATGTATCATTACTGGATCCATAAAAGTATGTATCCCACATGTGTTGGATGTCTTGATAATGTTTTATTAACGTTGATAAAGTCCGTAAAATTACTAGCGATTATCTTATTGAGTTTTATATTCGTATTATAGTGTTTCAAATCTAATTGTACAAACTTGTTAGTAGGTATAGGTTTTGATTAAATATTTTGAACATTACGTTAACCGGCTCGTTGGTCTAGGGGTATGATTTTCGCTTAGGGTGCGAGAGGTCCCGGGTTCAAATCCCGGACGAGCCCAAATCATTTTTAACATTTTTTTTATTTTACCATTAAATACCGAAAATTTTTTTACATTACAGCAAACATTTGACGTAAATTAACTAATTTATGATTATGATAGTGTCTTATTTTTTTTTAATACACGATCTTTGTTCTACGATGAGGAAGCATAGCTGTAACTTGTAAGTATGTTCTTACTTAGCTGTAATAATTAGTAGGAGATCTGTCTGATCTGATGGTCGTAGGTTTGTTGTTTGTTTCAAGTGTTCATTTATTAGGTGATTCAGTATTAGGTAATAAATAAATATAATTAATTACGAACTCACTAAGAACCATGCATAAGTGTGTGTTAAGGTTTTTCATCGAAGATAAGTAATTCATTATGACATGTAAAATAATTTCATGCATTTATTTAACAAAATTATTATTTTTAACAAGTTTAACGTATAAAATTAAATTATTCATGTTAATATTAATTAATGACGTTTAAATTTTCATAAAATACTTATACCTACACTTTTCCGTGATATATTTGACCAGAAATTGCATTATCTCTGAATCCGAGATTTGCATTGAATCAGGAATCGGAATTCATTACACACAATACCAGCTATTAACGACTGACAAACAATGAAACTTACGGGAATGTTCGAGATCGGGAATATTCGAGAGCGGGAATATTCGAGAGCGGGTCTATTCAAGTATTCGAACGAAGTATTCCAAGGATCGCGTTGAGATTCAATAACATTGATTGTTCCGAACTTCATATAGGTACTTACTACTTACGTGACGACACTACGTTTTGTTAGCGGTTGGAATAACAACACTTGTGAAAGTTGAATGCCAGTACAATAGAGATGTCTATTTCGTTGAGAATGTACTTACTACTATATTAATGACGACCCTGTAGTCTAGTTAGTAGCGATCCTGCCTACGATGCGAGGGGTCCCGAGTTCAATTCCCGGCAGGGGGGAAATATTAATGTGACAGATAGGTAAATATTTGTACTCGGGTCATGGGTGTTATTGTGGTGTGTTATATGTGTCGTCCTGCCACCCGCGACACAGGTACACCTACTGCGGGGTATAAGTGAGTGTGTTTGTTTATTTATGTTTTATTTTATATTCTAATCTTTTATCCCAAGAGCCTGCGACAGCCAGAACTTCCTCATTTTATAAAACCTGAAACTTTCTCTGTGTATCCCTAGCATAGGTAAGAACGCTCTGGGACTATGAAGTTTAGATGATGGTTACTTCTCCAGTATACAATATTAATCTATGATGGTTACTTTGGCTGATACCAGGTAAGAAATGTGTATAAAATTGGCCCTAACTTTCGTTATAGTATAATAAAATATACATAATATACATATAATAAAGTATAAAGCTCACAATCAGCTTTTTATGTTATTTGGAATTAATAATACTTATTTAATATTATTCCGAAGAAACGGTCACTGTCTACTTACTTGGGCTAAAAATTAAATGATCAACTGAAATAATAATTAGGAATTATTTAATACATTTATTCAATTATTTAGTCAATATTACCTAAGTCTTACTTACTACGACTGACATAAGATACTTTGCAGGTATGACTAATTGACTACTAAGTAGGTTTTCAAAGTTTCAAATCAAAACTCACATCACCTAAAATTATTTCATAGTGTTACTATGCTGCGAAAATGAATTTTGAACATAATTTTTCCGCATTTTGCGTGCTCGATAAATAAAAATAGACCGGGAGATGTTTTTAAACGTTGGTTGGTGAAACCTTTTGGCATTACTGATGTCCAATGTCCATGGACGATGACCGTTTTGGTACGTCATTTTAATGAGGCGATTTTGTTGCTCGTATGTAGGCAGGCTATTTACATAAAAATGTTATGAATGAAGTTAACTATTATTAGTGGCCATTAGGCTTGATGATTGACATAGAGCAGTAAATCATTTTATTTTAGAAATTTCTGCTTCTACGTGCTTCTACTGATATCACGTGTTTCTAGGACTTCATAAAATCTTTGGTGTTTATATTTTATTTTCAAAAAACTTCTTAAATAAGTAAGTACCTAAGTACTTAGGTACTACTATAACTAACATAATAATTATCATGTTACATGTTACTTATAATAAATTGTTTAATTTTATAATTTTCAATTGTTTATGTCAAGGTTGTCACAAAAGAGCTTAAGACTTCCTAATTTGGTTTTCATTGAACCTCTATGGCATTTAATATTTTTTTCAATAATATTGTACTGTACATAATTTATTGGTAAATAAATAAAATAGCCAAGTATGTGTCGGACTCGCGCACAGAGAGTTCCATAGTTTCCATACAAAGCTGTAGAACCGAACATTGCTCTTATGTTAAGAAGTGAATTGAGTTACAAACTTAACTTTGCCGTAACGCGTAAACATAAACTCGTGAGAATTCTACTTTTGATTTGCACAACAAAGATTTGCGTACGTCATCGTATACTAGCAATAATAATATTTTAATATTTATCCTAGTCAATCTCACTCCATACGAGTATGACTATGTAACCGTTTATTTATTTATTCATCATTCGCTTACATCCTAGCATTACCTAATTATTTTCCCTATTTGTTTCGCTCATGCCGACAACTTATATGACAGAAAATATTTGTCCCAACGAGTTAATGCCGGAGATACGCAATAAGCCTTGCCTGAATAATTACGAACTGCGGATTAGGTTAGAAACCGCAAACGTCCACAAACCAGCTTGTACAGACCTCGCGACGATTAAGGGTGGGCGAGTATAATCACATTTTCATGAAATGGAGGCTAAATGATATCCGGATAAACTAGTAATGGGTAGAAGTGGATATGACAAAACGATTATGCTCTCTCTTTCTCATCCACACTCTGATAAACAAGTAGGTACAATTCAGTGCTATGCTTGATGCTTTCTTAGCCCGAGTATATAGTTGGTTGCTTTCGCGTGTGCCGCGTGAATCAGCTAAAGGTAATTCCTCCACAAATTCAGTGGACCGGTGTCTGGCCACTAACTCCTTCCTAAACAATGTGCTCTGGACCAGCGTGGTGGAGTATGATGTGGAGAGACCCCTGCTCAGTAGTGGGCTGTTAACAAACTCGTATGCGAACGTATATCTAAAGCCTTTCCTCTAATATATTATCATCTATGCTGAAAGCATGCCTGACACAAGAATTTCACAATAACTCAGCATGAGATTGAAATATTGTCTATCATCGGGGACATCGCTCGTGACGTTGATTTATTATGGAAAATAAAGGTTTCTGTCCGACGGCTTTCGCCCACATCGCGCGCCGTTCTGAACACAACTGGATTTACGGCATGTCATTATTCTACATACAAAATAAAAGTTGTCATGTAACTGAATCAACTGAAAATACAGGCAACCATTCTACTGAACGATTTCTTTTTGAATAGTGATGTAAATTTAAACACGAACGAGTTTCAAATTGAAACGTCAACTTCAGAACGATAAGCACGTTGTCGTTTTAAGTTTGAGTGTCAAATAATCAAAATTTTACTAAAAATAATAATCGACTTCAAAGAAACAGTCTTCGAAGAACATTTATCAAAATCGCGGTGACGTCGACTTTATTCACCTGAGTTAATTCACCCAGATGTCTTAAGTCTACTTTTAGTGTACTTTTTTCACCTATGCACCCAGGTGATTTAAATTTACTGGCCGCAGGTGAATTGATATAAGTAGACTTAATTCACCTATCATTTTAGTCAATGCAATTAGTGATGTTGGAATGTTATTCCGATTCGATTTTGTATAACAATCGATTTTATTTATGAAGAAGTTTTAATCGATTTAATATAACACTATTCGTTGATTTATTAGATAGATAATCGCCATTACATTATAATACTTCAGGAAATCCCTTAATTCCTCATGAAGACCATCAGAACAGATTTTTGATAAATATGGGAGGAACGTGAAAGTATCCCCTTTCAAATAAAAATTAAAATGTGTGCAATTCACACGTGGTAGAAGTGATACCTTCAAAATTTTTGTTTTCAAGATAATGAGACGAATGTAAAATTTCGGGAAGATGATAAATGTAGGTTTCACTAATCTACTTCACTCCACTCCGCTCCGCTCCCCTACCCCTCACTCCCCTACCTTACCCCTGTACAATGCTTCCTAGCTCACTTTAGAATTTATGTGTTTGTCTCTTTTTACTGGACAGTTTCGTTTCATAAAATTTCAAGTCACCCCCGTACTAAAGAAGTTTTCAATAAAAAAAAAAAAATCCAAATCGGTATTTTTAAGTTGATTGAAAAAATCACACCTATTAATTAATATGTCTATTTATTTAATTATTTATTCTTTATTGAACCTTAAACAAGTAATGGAACAAAAAGCGGACTTAATCCTAAAAGCATTCTCTGCCAGTCAACCTTAGGGCAGTGGGAGAACAAAGAAGTCTATTTTATCTTCTACTCGTATAAATATAAAAGAAACAGACTGACTGATCGACCAACGCACAGTCTAAACCGCTGGGTCTACAAGCATGAAAGGAGATGTTCAAAAAATGTATGGGGGCTGGTACTAAATTTGTACAAAAACAAAACTTCGATGAGGAGAAAGTGAAAATTATTCCGATTGGGACAAGGTTGTGAAAATAAAAAAAAGATCCTCCCTTGATTTTTTATTTGTGTTTGAATTTCAGTAGATAGATAAAAAGCTTGTCACACTGGGCACCTTTTTTTACTTCTGGCAACTTTATCCTGACACTATTGACACTTGACAGTACTGACTGATAGTGACAATGTCAGTGTTGCCAATGCTACGGCAATTACCGTGTTCTACGGCTTTCAGGCCAAAATATCACAAAATCTACGGGCTATGGCTGGAACCCTATTGCCGTAGCAAATTCTACGGCTTTTCGCAAATTCCACGTGTTTTTTGTTATTTATTGTTTTGCAAACATTTAACGAATGTTAAAACCCTTCAAACAGCGCCACTAGGCTAATGTTGACGTAAATGTAGGCTAATGAAAAGTATTCCTCGTTTAGTGGGCATCAAATTCACTGGCGATGACCTTTTTTTTAGTTTTAGCGCTGAACCGATACACACTTGATCTTTTCCCATATAAACACGGGTTTTTTATCTAATGTACACGGCCTTCCAAAAATTTTCATTGGCAACACTGAGTGACATTGAGTGATGAATGAATGAAACGATGACATTTTGTTTTGCATTTGATTGATTGACAGTTGACACTGACAGTTACTAATATCAAACCACAGAATACTTAATCACTATGAATCAAACTAGGATGATCTATGTATGTTGTTTCGTTTCTTCATGATTTTTGTTTACAATTAATGTTAATTATTTTATACATGTGTTGAAAACATAATAAATAATATAATTGATTGACCTCAGATATGTTTTAATTCGTGAAAAGGACGTATGTACCTGTTAGAAAAAAAAACATTGCTTTCCATAGACCTTCTAATTATCATGAACATACTTTTTCGATTTTCCAAAATATGACTTACTGACTTATTTTCCTATGTCCCCTAGATGGGGCAGAGGGCGTCCACAGAGCGCCGCCATCCCGTTCGGTCTTGAGCTTCACGCTTAACCTCACTCCAAGTCTTCCCTACTGTTTTCGCCTCTGCGATGATCGTCCGCCGCCAGGTCTGTTTAGGACGACCACGTTTACGCTTTCCTTGGGGATTCCAGTCTAAGGCTTGCTTCGGAATATGTTCAGGATCCCTTCGGAGCGTGTGGCCGATCCAGTTCCATTTTCGGCGTTTGATCTGCTGGTCGATCGGGGTCTCACCGCAGCGTTCCCACAGCTCTATATTGGAGATTTTCTCGGGCCAGTAAACTTCGAGTATACGGCGAAGACAGCGGTTGATAAAAACCTGGAGTTGGCGCGACAGGTCTTTTGTGACCTTCCACGTCTCACAACCGTACAGCAACACGGTTTTTACGTTGGACCGGAATATCTTGAGCTTAACTCTTCTGGTCAATTTTCGCGATTGCCACACTGGACGGAGTTGTGCGAAGGTTGCTCTTGCCTTGGTGATCCTCGAAGCGATGTCCTCTTCAGTCCCTCCAGTTTCTGACACTACACTACCGAGGTAAGTGAACGTGTGGACTCTTTCCACAGCCTCTGTGCCGATGAGCAACGGCGAAAAATTTTTTGCCCCGCATCTCATTTCTTGGGTCTTCCAGGTGTTGACTTTTAGTCCCGTCTCCTTTGCCTCTCGTTGTAGGTCGTCCAGTTTAGCTTGCATGTCGGCGCGTGTATGGCTCAGCAGACATAGGTCATCGGCATAATCCAGATCTTCCAAGACGCTGGATAGTCCCCACTCTATGCCGCGGCGCTTGCTGCCGATAGTATTGCTCATGATGCCATCCAGAACAACAAGAAAGAGAAGAGGCGAGAGAAGACACCCCTGCCGCACTCCTGCATTCACCGGTATGTCCTCCGAGATGAGGCCATCATGTGTCACTCTACAAGAGTAATTCCTGTAGGTGGCCCTTATAAGGTTTGTAATTTTCTCGGGGACCCCAATTTTACGCAGTCGGTCCCAGATGCAACTCCACCTCAGTGTGTCAAAGGCTTTTTCGAAGTCTACGAAGGTCAGATATATTTCCCTCTGCCATTCTGATGCCTGTTCGAGGATAATGCGTAAGGTATTGATCTGGTCCGTACACGATCGGTTGGGTCGGAAGCCAGCCTGCTCTTTGCGAAGAAGAGGTTCAATGAACTTCGACAGTCTGTCTAGGATGATCCTGCTTAGAACCTTAGATGGGATCGACAGCAAAGTAATACCTCTCCAATTTCCACATTCACTGAGGTCTCCCTTCTTAGGAACGGTGATAAGGAGGCCTTTATTCCAGTCATCGGGCAACTCTTCGGCTGACCAGATGTTCCGCAAGAGAGGTGTCAGCGCGTTTACTGCGGTGGGTACGTCAGCTTTTAGCATTTCTGCCGTGATGAGGTCGACTCCTGGAGCTTTGCCATCCTTGAGTGAGTAGATGGCTTTCACTACTTCCTCTTCAGTGGGGGGTGACACGTCAATGTCTAGGCACTGCAAGGGCAAGCTGGCAGCAGGTAAGGTCGTGGTAGTGGGGTCGTTCGGGACTCGAAAGATTTCCTCAAAGTGCTCCCGCCAGCGTTGAAGCTGCCCCTCCGATGTCACAATTAGCTGGCCCTCTTTGTCCTTCAAGGGCTTCCTCTTCCTCTGGGTCCGATTTCCAGCCAAGGTCTTCGTCGCCTTGTACATCTCTCTGAGATTACCGGAGTAAGCAGCGCGTTGGGCGCAATCCGCCACACTATCCGCCCATACTCGCCGATCACGACGGGTACTGCGGTAGATGCACTTGCGTATCTGTCTATATTGCAGCCTTAGGTCTTGACGCATTGCCTCATCACTGGTTGCCAGAAGTTGGATATGGAGTTCGCGCCTCTTATTAATGAGGTTCCAGGTTCGCTGTGACATCCAGTCTTCGCGTGTGTATGTTTTGTGTCCAAGGACGACGGAGCTGGTTTCCACGTAGGCCATTTTAAAAAGTTTCCACTCCGCGTCAACAGAAGTCAAATCCGTCCCAAGGGCGGAGAAGCGATTCCGCAGCTCTATTTTGAAGTTTTCGCCAATATCAGGGTCCCTTAGTCTGTTTACCTCAAACCGTTTCCCAAGTTTAGTGGTCGCTTTAGTCGGTCGAGCAACGGCTACTTTGAGCCGCACCTCGGCCACGACTAGATGGTGATCACTGTCGATATCCGCACCACGACGGTTGCGGACGTCGAGCAATGAAGAGCGCCATTTAGAGCTAATAGTGACATGGTCAATTTGGTTTTTGGTACTACCATCGGGTGAGTTCCAGGTGTATTTGTGGTGTTCGCCGTGAATAAACAAAGTACCTCCGATGGTTAGGTCATTATTCTGACAGAACTCCAAGAATCTCTCCCCATTCTCGTTCCGGACTCCCAGCCCGTGTCTGCCCATGTGTCTTTGACAGCCGTCGTTATTTGAGCCAACCTTGGCATTCAGGTCTCCCATGACGATAACTATGTCCTGTTTGCGGATGTTCTTCAAGGTCATATTGAGTGCACTATAGAAATCGTCTTTGTCTTCTTCTGATGCCAGATTTGTAGGCGCGTAGCACTGTACGACGGTTATCTTGCGGGCTTTGCTGTTAAACCGAGCCGTAATTATTCGTTCTGAGATCGGTTTCCAGTCCAGGAGGCTCTTCTTCGCAGCATCAGAAAGGAGGAATCCCACACCGTTTTCACGCACGTCCTCTTCATTCTCCTTTCCGGAGTAAAGAAACGTAAGGCCATTGGACGTTCTCAGTTCTCCGAATCCGTTTCTGCGCACTTCACTAAGACCGAGTATATGCAGTTTATATCTCAGCATTTCTGCTTCAGCTTGGGCTAGTCGGCTATCCTCACTCAGCGTTCGCACATTCCAGCAAGCAATTCGTGTCCGTGTTTTCATGCCAAGGGTCGTCGTAGTATGATCGGTCCGGTTTTGCACTGTTTCGGTTTCTTTAATCTGTAGGTGTTCAGGTAAGCGAGTGATTAGCCCACTATACCCTAGCCCACTGGTGGGATTGCCACCTCAGAGCCAGTGGGCATGCTCAGTTTTGTTTCGGGTTCTCTCCCTAGTGAGTTGATTCTGTTTTGAGGCGCAGAATACTCGCCTTTCGCCCTGCATCCGTTAGCAGCTGCAACTCGAGGTGGCGACCACGCGACTGCGTGGTTGCAGCAGGTCCCAGGGAGGACGACGTGGACGTGGATAGCTCGGACTGGCTAGGGCTCTGCTCTAGATGGTACTTCGCCACGAGTACTGCAGATGGTTCTTTGGCATTTTTGGGCAATGCTGCTCTCACCAACAGCTATTCCCGCCAAAACCATACCCTAACTTCCCCCCCCAATTTTCCAAAATATGGAGGATCAATAAAATATAAGTTTTATAATTTCAAGTAGATTAGAAAATATGCTTTCAAATGAAATATAAATTACGGCTGTACAAATTTCTTCGGAATAAAGTACCACTTTTGAACATCTCCTTTCTAGGGACTTTTAGTGCAAGACACATGTTTGTTCTAGGAATTTCATTTATGTGTTTAATATTTTATAAATGTTTTCGTAATTTAATGTTATCATGGAATCGTTTTATGTTTCACCTATCAGCAAGGCAATTAGGTACTAGTTAATTAATCCTGGTTATAATTAAGCAATATACTCACCAGTCACCATCTGTCATAGGCCCTATTAAATCAATGCCAAAGATAGGTAAAATATTAGAATAGTACCTACCTACATAACACCTATTTGCTATCAGAAATATTTTTCCTCTCTGGACAGGAATCTGGGTTGTACCAATTTCATAAATGCTAAAACATTTTCACTGCACAGCAACCATAAGTTATTTACCATATACGCGGAATGCTTACACGTTTGATTAAAATTCCTTCGTGAGATTTAAAAGGTAATTTATGGGACGATATACGGCGCATAGCAATGTTGCTATTCGCGGTAACCACAGGCGTTAACATAAGCGCTCATAACTCGGCGGCTTGAGTCGATATTATTATAACAAATATTTATGTGATCCGTATTATATCGAGTAAGATTACTATCGGTAAGTATCTTCGGGACAATTATTGATACGGTACAGAGATTAGTGTCCTTCTAAAGGTAACTTTTTTTATCCCTTATTAAGCAGGAGGATAAAAATGAAAAAAATGAAACGAGTCCCTTATGGGAGTTACTATCCTTATTCTTCACATCTTAAGGAAAATCATCATTACTTGACCAAATTATTAATGGTAAAAGGCTAGTGCTGTCAGTAGCTATCTAAATATTTAGAGAATAAATTCTTATTTTATACCCCAATCAAAAGTTTTGAGACACATTCTTCTACGCGTAAAAGCGACTAGGCCGCCAAACTATGAAATATACGATTTGTTCATAACCAATTATTATTGTCCTTTACTTCACTTCATAATACCTATTGCTCATGTCTCCAAATAATACCCGTATGAAATATTATTACATCGTCTTTAACAGACATTTTTAAGTCTCACGTCATATACACATAGGTATACCTTTCTCCTAAATCATTAGGGTGAATATCAAATCGGCAAATTTTACATGTCCACGTTGAGAATCGAGGTGTAAAATGATAGAATGTTTCTAATTTTTTTATATAGTAAACTACGTAACTTCTTTTAATTGGGGCCACATTGTTTTTTTAAATATACCTATGTGTATATAAATAATCAGGGTAAAAAAAATGCCCTTAAATTCAAGTTTGGTGGTATGTCCCAGCTCCATTTTTTGACATAATTTCATTCACCACAGCAACAATTTAAGTTAAAATAAAAAATATATAATTTCGTTAGTATACGCATAAGACACATTACCTAAAAATAATTAAACCATATTATAAAATCCTATTTAACATCACAGGATACTCGATCAAAGTTTGTCCAAGAAAAAACCAAAATCTTGGGTGCACTTGTTCAAGTCACTAAAACATGAACTTTCTTGATTATGCGATCATTCAGGTTTTAATATTTCGCATCGCACAGTTGTGTAGTTGCGTTTGCGTGTAACGGGTATGTGATTAGAGCTGTGATATCCCGCCAAAACAAAAGTACCCGCTTGGGTGGCACAGGGGGACAAGAAATGTTCAATTTTTGGTGGATCGATTTGCCGTTTATTTTAAAGTGCTTTTACAGTAAGCTACACGATATAGGTAGTGATTTGGGTTACACATAAAATAGTTATATAAATTTAATTGTAACATAAAACCCCTATTTTTAGAGATTTTTTTTATGCATGGTTTCATTTTGGTGGCTCAATTTTGGTGGCTTTGGTGGCGTTTATGCGTGACCAAAATTTAAAACGAGCCACATGAGCGAAGCTAGGGCTTCAAAGTGTTCGCCAGGGATTTGTCTATTGGGCAAAGTCAGCATACGAGGTTGAAGACCGAGTCCAGCACCATGGTTTTGTCGAAATCTGAAGTTCTGAGAGACGGTCGTATGACTCGTCTCAAGCTCCAGCTGCCTGCGAGGACAATAACAAGCGAGCTAAACTGATCCGACACTACACACAGGATATCCCGGAAGCCGCCTGTATAAGATAAGAGAGGCTCTCAAACAGCTTAAAAAGAACAAGGCTCCGGGAAATGACGGATTCACAACAGCTACTAAGAGATGGAGGGAAACCTGTACTAATGACACTCCAATAGCTGTTCGTTTCCGTCATCAATATTGGAACTATCCCGGAAGCATGCAGCAGAAATGTGGTGACTCTTTTCTTCAAGAAGGGCGAAAAAGCCCTTTTGAGGAACTAAAGCCCATTGCATTTCTGAACCACGTTTGTAAGCCGTTTGCGAGGGTGCTTACAAATCGCATGGCAGGTTTGACTAGTTTCAGCCTGGAGAACAAGCAGGATTCCGAAAGGCGACAGAACCATAGACCATAATATACACACACTGAGGCAGATTATACAACAAAAGGACCAAGGAGTATAATCTGCTGTTATGTGTTGCTTATGTAGATTATGAGAAAGCCTTTGATTCTATCGGTATCGGTACTTAATTCTCATATCGACGTGTTCAAGTGTTTGTAATCATCAGGTACCATTTCCGTCAGAGTATACGACACAGCTACGAACTCTATTCAGCTGCAGAGAGGTGTCAGGCAAGGGGACGTCATATCTCCAAAACTGTTCACTGCTGCATTGGAAGACGTCTTCAAGCTGATGGAATGGAAACAAAGTGGTATCATCGTGGTCAATAGTGACATCACACACTTGCGATATGCTAATGATATAGTCATTCTGGTAAGATCCCTGGAGGAACTTGGTAAACGATAGGCGACTTGAACAGCGCCACAATCGGTGGATCTTAAGACGAACATGGCCAAGACGAAAATCATGTCCAATGTCCATATCATATATCTACGTACGTCCAACTTCGTGGAATAAGTCACTCGTAGAATTCAATTCGAATGGGCTGCGTTCGGGAAACTGCGTCATATCTTGTCGTCCAAAACACTATCTCAGTGCCTGAAGTCAAAGTTGTTCGAGCAGTGTGTGTTGCCAGTGATGACATACGACTCCAAGACGTCGTAATTTATTATTATTGGCCTTATTCATAAGCTCAAAGTCACACAGAGGACGGAGAGAGAGACAAAGAGCGGATGAAGAGAGCTATGCTCGGTATTTCTGTACGTGATCGAATCAGAAATGATGTAGACGAACAAGAATAACCGACATAGCTCAGCAAGTAAGCCGGCTAAAGTGACAATGGGCTGGCCACATAATTCGAAGGACCGATGACCATTTGGGAAGAGGTCCTCAAATGGCGCCCACGTCTTGGAAAAAGCAGCAGTGGAAGCACCCCAATCAGGTGGACTGACGACCTGAAGAAGACAGCAGGCACCCGCTGGATTCAAAAGGCACAGGACTGGTCAGAATGGCGCAAGTTAGGGAGGCTTGTGTCCAGCAGTGGATCTCCAAGGGCTGATGGATTGATAGATGTTAAATAATAATATCTATATTTTTTAACAATAGAGAGTTTTATAAAACGATGATAGTTATTGATAATTCCCGAGAACTCGTGAGATTTGCCACTTTGAGCTTTATTTTATTGATTTTAGAGCTTATGTGACATAAAAATCCAATTTTGGTGTCACTGATTTTCAATTTTGGTGGGTACTTAAATTTTGGTGGGCGATTTTCAATTCTGGTGGTCACACTAGACTTTGAACTTAAATATCTCAAAAAGTTATCGAGATATTCTCAGACCTCTTGAAGGTTCTTTTAGCTTAAACTTTCTATTCTTATACTAGGTCCTCATTTTTCACGAAAACTGAAGAGAAAATTTCGCCACCAAAATTGAAAAAATTTGCACGTTTCTGATATTCACCCATTATTGGTCGATATCGGTAGAACCTATGGTTTCTTTTTTTAACTTATTTATACTGGTGAAGTTTTTTAAGCTTTTAATCATCATGATTTTTTCATTGTCTTCAACAGTCATTTACCAAAGGCAAGCTCGTGGGCACTTTCATCAGTGAATGTTTCACAATTAGATAGGTACAATAACTCGTGTATCAGCCTAGGCATCTGCAAAGTGATTGTTTCGGCTAATTAAACCATCAAGCAGCCAATAACATTGAATAGATTACAGTATCTACTGTATCGGTTGTGAAACAATGGCGTATGTTCGATTGCATTTGAATTTACTTTGTTTCAATATTGCTCTTTGAAGAGGTCACGTTATATTCAGCTTAATGACACTAAAATAATATTTGATGCTAGTACTCTTCCAATTTAAACAAATACTGGCAAATGTTTGGGTTACGTGCTTCGGAGAGCACATTATCACCCTTTGCAGCCAGTGCTGTCGTTACTCAGCAGGTTTTAAGTTTTCAGGAAGCCACTTGAAATAATCCAAACGTAACCCGAGTATCGATAGATCGATCTCTTCACTTATCGACATTGAATGAATATCTACGTTTTTGTTCACAACCATCTCAGGCGTAGGCCTTTGTAGTAATTTATTGTTTGCGTCGAAGTACAGTAGGTACCCTTCATTGATTTTTTGCAAGTCTCACTGCTCTGTTTTATAACTTGATGGTCGTGTAAAAGGTTTTTCCCGCAATCAAGTGCATTAAAAGAAACTTACTGTTCTATGGCTGTGGATTGATTGGATACCAAAAGCTTATATCACTACTATTAAAACTCCGGTAAACTAAAAGTCAGGTAATAATGAATAAGAAGTCATAAATAAATCTTTGTGACTCAATTTTTTGTGTTATGTGTGGCCACGTCGATCAGTTCTCTTTAGTATTTCCAGTCGACGCCCTGCGGCCGTGAAGCTGACGGGTACAAATTGACGTTGTTGCTACATACAAAACAATTGACTGTCGGACAGTTTTGTTTATATATCTTGATTGCTAGATTGTTCCCCTGATAAAAAAGGGCCTTCTAAAAAAGAAGGTTCTGTATTAATACATATATATGTATACAATGTATTCACGTTTGTATGTATTTAAGTAACTTTATATATACCTTTTTACTAGTGTTTTAATTTTGCGATTATTTCTTTATTTTTATTTATTTATTGTACACAGGATGACAAAGATGTCATTAAGAAAGTTAGTACAAAGGCTTTACTTTTTATTTAAGCCAAAGATACATTATTTTCGTAACAGGAATGAAATTGACGCGGTGAGGGACTTATTTTTAGGGTTCCGTAGCCAAATGGCAAAAAACGGAACCCTTATGGATTCGTCATGTCTGTCTGTCTGTCCGTCCGTATGTCACAGCCGTTTTTCTCCGAAACTATAAGAACTATACTGTTGAAACTTGGTAAGTAGATGTATTCTGTAAACCGCATTAAGATTTTTACACAAAAATAGAAAAAAAAAACAATAAATTTTGGGGTTCCCCATACATAGAACTGAAACTCAAAAATTTTTTTTTCATCAAACCCATACGTGTGGGGTATCTATGGATAGGTCTTCAAAAATGATATTGAGGTTTCTAATATCATTTTTTTCTAAACTGAATAGTTTGCGCGAGAGATACTTCCAAAGTGGTAAAATGTGTGTGTCCCCCCCTGTAACTTCTAAAATAAGAGAATGATAAAACTAAAAAAAATATATGATGTACATTACCATGCAAACTTCCAACGAAAATTGATTTGAACGAGATCTATTGAGTAGTTTTTTTTAATACGTCATAAATCGTAAACCGCAAAAAACATCGATCAAAGTTACAACGAACTACAAAAACTTTTATATTATGTTACTTGCTGCTACGGAACCCTTCATGGGCGAGTCCGACTCGCACTTGGCCGCTTTTTTGTAATAAGTAGTGATGTACAATATTTACAATATGTCCAACAGTGCACTGAGCTCCCTATAGAGATGGAAATGCAATTACGATTGATCAAGAACGATGAATTATTAGAATTATCTAATTATAATATTATTATAATTATTATGAGTAATATAAACAAAAATATTTGGCGACTTTGAAGCTCTGGAAGTTAGTGATAATAAAGGGACCAAACTTCTATTCAACTGGCCACAAATTGATTGAGTGGTAATTTGGGAAGTGATAGTGGTGCGAAATACAGAGAATCCTAGGGTTGGACCATGTGTACCTATGTGAATTTTGTAGAGTGTATCTAAGATATAGGATACAATACATTATGGTCGATTTTGTGCAATGAGTTACCTATGAGACTTATAGCTCTACTAAAATACAAACATATAACAATGCCACTTTTTAACTGGCTTCATTCCATTAATGGCTATCTACTGAGCATGGATCTCTTCTAATGAGGAAACTTAGAGCAAACCTCCACCACGCATTTTATTTGATCTTTAATTCATGGCTTTAGATTCTTACAACATTTGATAAACATATTCAATACGTCATAAATAATACACGCGTAAAAATATGCAGGGTATGAACGTGTCAATTTGTACACATCACTTTTCCAGGGCCGTAATTGACATCGAGTGCACGCAAACACTATTACGTCTATTACTGAAAGAGACGAGTACGTCCCCTACCATACATAGCTTCGTTGTACCCGTATACGAATCTCGTCATACAATATTCAACAACTATGCTATGTTTTTGCAGTCCACGTCTGTAGTTTTGACAGTTGTTTCATTTTTTGCAACTGGAATAGAGTAATGCTTGTTGCTAAATGTTTCATTTCACGATAAATTCACGTAACAATTGAATTGCAGGAAAAATAAGTATTACTTTCTGAATTTTAAGTAATTTAGTTAACTAACTTAAGATATTTGATTGTATAATCCACTTTTGTTAAGAGAGAGTGAATCCTAGCTTCTCACAACACAGGGTATCCTAGTGTGGGAGCTAGTGGCACTGAAACTGTGTGTAATGATGGTTGCAGAATAAATCATTTTTCATTCGCTCAATCATTACATTTGTAGTGGGTACCTACCTATAATTTTTCGAAGCTTCGATGGATAGGTAATAATAGAGGGCCTATATTACTATCACCTTCTTGATTCAGTGATTAAAATGTCATTATTAAAAAGCAACACAGATGGAAGGTTTATCGTATCTTTATCTCTATCTGTATATTTAGGCACCATCAAACCTTGTGGGGGGTTAACTGATGCAGGGGCTTCATCAATCCTTGGCTCCTCCCAGTCGCGAAGTAAGTATTGTTAATTTGTAATATCTCTTTACAAAATCCAAAGTAGTAATAAATTGAAATTTTTCATTACCCTACTCAAAGCCAATCTGAAGTCGACCCTAAATATAAGACATAATAACTCGGCTGTGTAAAATTTATAGCTCTGTCACGGGAGACCTTCGAACTTTCCAGTTCGTAAACGAAACTTTTTGTTATGATATTAACGTTTTAAACGAGTATAAAGAAGCCTCTAAAGGAAAAACATTTTTAAATAAACATTTGAGAACGCAATCATTGCCGTTGTTGTACAAAATATTCTCTTAAGTATTAACAAGAAATCTTGGGTTTATTTCTTCAGATTCACGGAGATTTATTGAAGTGTGATAAAGCGTCGTAGCTCGTTTAGTGAATAACAACCGCGCTCATATAATTTTATTACCTCCAACGAACAAAATAGGAGCGGTCGGTGAGTGTATTATTCCGGCACGTTAATTTACTTCTGGTCTAATTTTCCTATTTCAATGGACTATTTTGGCTTTCATTAGCTTAATGCGATAAATTTAGTGAAATTAACAAAATCGGAATAAACAGGATACAAATACAATAAAATTATGAGCGTTGTACAAATGTACACTGATGTCACAGAGATGACTAACAGTCTCTACCTTTTTGAAATCCTTATAATGAGCTCTTTAATTTGATACCCATATCGCATTATTCGATTTATTTTTTGATACTTCAAACATCTCACAGCCACCATATTGTTTTTTTTTCATTTCACTTATCTAAGAACACTTGGGTTATCAAGACGAATATAACGATATCTTAATTATATAAATCCGTTCAGCGGATTGGAAGATACGAGGTAATAAAGAATATTACACGCATACATACCTACATACATTATACTTAAACAAGATCACGGAAAAACATAACCCTTTTAAGCAGTCGGGTAAAGAGAAAATGAAAGATTAGAATAAACCTAATTTCTTCTCAGTACATTTAAATATCTGTAAATAAAATTGTAACTAGTCAATGTATTTACATAGCAGATATTTAATAAAAAATAATATTAGGTCTTTATACGAGTAGAAATCGTAGAACGCTAAAACAATAATAAATTAATAACGGTAGATTCAGTTTCACATCATTCACATACAATAATGACATGTAAGTAAAACGCGTTGCGAATTTATTCATCGAGGCAGATTGTGTAAATATTTAGATAGATTAATCGACCAGCAATATGCATGCGATTGACGTTTCAATTTTCCCCGGTTAACAACCCGACCGCCGCCGACAGACATCGAATGACATTAATACTTCAATAGAGTTATAACAACAGCAAAGTGACCAAACAGCAAACAAAGGGTTACTATTTTTCGTCCACAATTGGCTATTTGACAGTTATCACGGTAAAATATGAAATGTGTTAAATATGGTTGCATAATGTTTAACAATAATTATACAATACGTTTCTTGCATGAAAATAAATTGTAAATATTTTTACTTTTGAAAAATTGATTTGAGTTTTTTTACCTGTGGATACGAGAACCGAAACGCGGGCGGCCATGATTGAGCATGTTATGACGTCACAATTCAAAAAATAAGCGTCGTGTACTACTAACTATGTGTGCACTGTGCAATTTACTGAGAAAATTAATAAGATATATTTTGATTTCTGCTTTTGAGAGGTTTTGTAAAATGGAGTCAGGATATACAAAAGCTGACAGTGCGAATTTGCCTCAAGTTGATAACATAGGCACTGCACACGTCTTGTAGCTTGTCATTTTCACAATTCCAGTGAAAAAGGTGTAAGTTTTTCACTTAAAATATCTTCAGAGTTAGAGCGTAAACTTTTGTTAATTGAAATGTGACGTCACAGCCAGCAAGTGACAGATGGCGGACTATTTTCGCGCGAATTTAAAATTAATGGACTAAAATTAATTTTTTTCCTACTAAATAACACTTTTATGAGAAAAATAAATATTGTAAGAGGTATAAAATAAAACTACGAAAATTTTAAAATATTTTTCCAAAAATTGTCTAATAGCCAATTATTATGTATTTTGAAACATCAATTGAAGCGAGTAGTTTATTAGTTATCTGAGTTCAAAAAGTGAAGGTAAAATTTTTGTGCATTAAAAACTTTAAATAATTACTCATGTTTTAAAGCAAGCAGAGTTAATTTGGCTTTCAGCTATTTAAATACCTAAAACATGAATTGTTAATTCACGTTGAATAGTATGTACTACATATTTTGCTGATTATGTAGATTAGATCTAGCAGTTATTAGCTGTCACGACCACAAGCATTTCAAATGCATTGTGTTACTAAAAGTGTGTTTCTAAAAACCATTTTAGACCTAGTTGTAAATCGTCCTTCCCATCATGCTACCATCATTGCTACCTTGATTTAACTCCCAATAAAAGTTCATTACAATTTTCATTACATTCTGAAAATTCCTAAAATAGTTACTTAAGTGCATCTTAGAAAATCTAGTGATGCTAAATAGGTAGAGACGCGTGAAGGATGGATAACACTTTTTCCGTACGTTCCAATATTTTGTTCCCACTAGTTCTACTCGGAATCCTATCGTATTCCATAAAACAATCGTCGTTCATTCTGAAAATCGTGATTACCCGCTGCATTTAAAATATTAAATAACGACGACGTTTTATCCTACCTAAAGGATCTGTATGTACGTACAGGCTTCATTACAAAAGTACCGGAATAAAATACGCAATTACACAGGGCTGAAGTTAATGAGCCATAGAAGGACATTCGGTGTCATTAGCGCCAAGCCCGCGCTTCCTATGAGCATTCTATCCAACTTTAAATGCCCGTGTCATTGCTATGTAGGTATAAATTAACTTGTAGGGGCAAAGGTTCGAATTATGTCGCAAATAGCGCTTAAATATGAAGTTTTGTAGTTGAAGTACTTTTATTTGTGTCTTTAATCGATCAAGCATTCAGTCGATGATGAATAGTTATTACAGAATACTAGCTAACTCAGCAAACGTTGTTCTGACAAAAAAATTCTGGATAGGGACACCCTAATTATATAGCGGTATGTAATATACTTTACAACTTATTATCATATTTATCAAATATACACAAAAAAAATATAAAATCGGTCAAACCGTTTCGGAGGAGTGCAACCACAAACACCGTGACAAGAGATTCTTATATTATAAGAAGATTTTTATAATATTATATTATCTAGATATGGGATGACCTATCTAATTTACCTTGATAGATAGATGAAACTAATATGTGGTTTAATAAACTTTGGTTGAAGCCGAATAAAAAACCCACAATGTGGCCAGACTGTTGTAGATTGCTAGTCGCCATCTGTAACTAATGGCCCACAACTAAATACTAATACCCCAATGTTTATGGTCTTAATGACCGGTCTGTTATATTGCTAATGTCTGTGACTGACATGACTAAAGATATTATATAAAAGTACCATGGAGCATAGAAAAGGTAGAAGGAGGGCCATCTCATATGAGAGGAAAGTTGAAAAAGTGTCCAGCTGTTTACTGAAAATAGAGGTTCTAATAATGGCCATTTCAGAGTGGCGCTAGTGTGTGAAAAATAGATATTCGAACATAGCTGATGTAGACCGCACCGCAGTGCCACTCGTAATTGGACGCGTTTTTTCGGACACTTTTCATACACAGAGATGGCCCGGCCCACCTTCTACTTTATCCGTGAAAAGTACTATCTCTACATCGCTTCATCGTCGCCCGAATATTAGAACTGTTATTCTCTAATATTCAAGCGAGAAACATAAGTGGAAGTTGCTAATGAGGGAGGCCAAAAACGCATTATATTTTTACAGAACAAAATTTAAAAGTTCAAAAGCTGATAATACTCGTAATAATGAGATTGCGTTGATTTATGTCTTTAGTGTGTGGTGAACACGGGGCGACGGTGACCACTTACCATCAAGTGACCCAACTGCGCGTTTGCTTCGTACGAAACTGATAACAAAATTACTTTATTTTAAATGTTATAGAAGTTTCGCATCTCATTTATATCAAAAAAATAATGTAAAAGCAAACTCGAACACACTCGAACATATGCCTCCCATTTCTGACAAAAGATACGGTGCTAACATTTCGCAACAAAAGAAACGCGAAAATTTTACTTTATTTATGGTTATTATGTACCAACATAAAGGACTTTTCTTTACGACAAAGGAGATTTCAAATAAGCTGATTATTATTTTCTTTTTAGTAAACATCCAGAAAACGGGCAGATTTTCGTTTGTTCTGTAATAATTTTTACCTTGAATAAAATTCTTCTGTGTAAGACGAACCTGAATAAAGAGTTTAGAGTTCGTTAGATTCCATTATAAAGGAATAAGTGCTGCTTGCCAAATTTATTGGATGGAAAAATTATACTTGGTACGTAGTCAGGTGACAAATTACGAATTAGACATACCTATACCGTATGTATAAACGGATTCTGTTTTGGAATGAAATTGTATTTTTAGTGATGTGAATTGTATTCGGATTAATTAGTGAGTTCACGCGAAATAAGTCTTCCCGGTGGTCCCACCAGTTGGTCAAATAAGTTAGTCTATGAGAAAACAGCGAATTTTCTTAAATAAATTACCAAAATGAAATGAACATGTCATTACCTATATCATGACTCATAAGATAGGTTAACGGCAACGAGGCAGTAGGTAGATGAGTAGTTAGATATTAAGGTCTCTGGATCTGGATCAATCAGAGATCCAGATCCAGAGCCCTTAATATTTAACTTTTCACTATTCATCTATCAATTTTAATATTTCATTGTGGTATGTATGTCCTTACTATTCATCTATCAGTTTTAACATTAAATTTATCAGCTTTCAAATTTTAAATAAAACGAAAAATATGTTTTTTATTATTATTTATTGAAGAAAAAATACAAGGAAATCTTAAAAAATACAATATATTCATACAAGTATATTATTCTCTAAACACCACTTATAAAGACAAGATACATTTTTTAATGCACATATTTTGTTATGATAGATACATCTTAAAATATCTGAAGATAATTTATAATTATCATACAATACACTTAAACTCGGACAATTTTTATCTTCTAAGTTGTACACATTATCAGTTTGTAATATTTTTTTTAGCCAAACCACCTTTTCAACACCTTTAGTAAAAATATATTTGTTATTAAAATATTCACTGATAATGAACTTATAATTTAAATAAGGGACATATCCCTCATTCCATAATATTCCTCTATTTTTTTCAATCCAGGCTACTTGTAAACGTTCTTTTTTAGTCAAATCATAAAATGGGTATGGAGGTTTTATCAAGAGTGTAAAGATTTGTCCTGCATTTTGAATTGCTATTTCTTTGGGTATAAACTCGTTGTTTTCATTTTTATATCATTGGACATCGACAATAACATTCATGATAATTTTCGCACAATGTTACTTAACGGCTTGTACTCAAATAGACGCTCGTTTATGATCAAACAGTAGGCTGTTGTGTTATCTGGTATATCTTTTGAACACTCAATTTCCAACCGAACATCAACTGGCCCGGTTTTTAGTGAATCATTTTGTCGTGAACAGTCAATAACAAACAGCGGAGCTTTTTCTTTGAATGTGGACAGATCAAGCAGCGGGTCCACAGGAAGGTTGTAATAGGACTGACGGAAAGATGAATACATTTCATATAATATACTGTATTTGCCTTCGTCAAATTTTAAATTTAGCGAGTCATACGGATAATATTGAGAATTTAAAAACAATTTAACGTTTGTTACTTTACAATGGTCGAATATAGAAGAGCTATTAGTAGCATTATTTTTTCTATTGGTCTGCAGACCGAGTATAACAAACCTTGGTTTCTCTAATTGAGAAGCTGTTTTAATAGACCAGGAATGTTTAGTTGTTTTAGGTAATACTGGGTACTCATACAAGTCCCAGTTTCTAAATGACAATTGTAGTGGTCGATCTATTTCTAATAATTTAAGAAGTGATAATCTATTGCGGTCACCCACTCGCACATGTGGTACACGCCATTGTACTTTTTGTATATCTAATTCAAAATTATCATTTTTCTCCATAGTTATACAGTTCATGATGGATCTGCTTCTTTGTAATATTAGTTCATGTCTACAATTAACAATTATTTTGTTGTAATCTTCCGCAAAGCCTAATATTTTATTTAATGGAATAATGGCACTAAAACTTCCACTTTTTTGTTTAGTGCCGTTTACATTCCACCCCCATGTTGCACTAGCTTTACTTTCTCCATCATTCAAAGATATATACGACTTTATTGTAGTTGTGATTCCCGCGTTTTTAATGTGGTCTATTTCAATACCATTTAATTCATATCTTATATCTTGAAATAAAAATGAAAACGGATTGTTGATAAATTGCACATCTTTTCTTGTAATTGTTCCAGTCGTATCTTTTGTAAACACACTGGCATATCCTTCAATGTAAATAGAGCTTGCTGATGGCAGCAAGTATATGTCTTGTTGGTGAATTGGTATTCTTATTTCATCGTTCTCTTTAAAGCTATTATTATATGGATTGTACGTATGTATTTCGTAACTTTCAATGGAATTATCATGTTGTGGTAATTCTGTGATTTGCAGCATTTTAAATTTTAAATCCAAGAGCACGAAGAAATTCTTTATTATTTTTAGTAATTTTTTTATTAAAATTCTTACTATTGTTCAACCGTCTTCCCACCTTCGCTTTTGAGAATAAAATACTCAGTTTTTTTTTATCACTCGGGTTTTTATTGAAGATAATCATATTTTTTTTAATTTAAATATTTGTCCCTGAAAAATGTGTACTTACGTTTACCATGAATGCAAGGATTAGAATGATGAGAAGTGCAATATTATTCTGTATAAATATTAAATTTGTTTTCTTAACCAAAATGATTTGAGAAATTTTAAACATAAATGTCCACAGTTGTATAAATTATTTTTTTGAAAATTTTCATTATTAAAATATATATTTGACCCCATATAATTGATGAATTCTTTTGGTGGTTTCAAATTACCATAACTGTCAAAGTATTGAATATAATCATATATTTTCCCATAGGCTACCCAATGAGTACCTGAGTTTTTAGATGAATCTAAGTTAATAATACCGCATTCTATTGGTAAAGGCTGGCATGGTAATTCATCTCTCATAAATACACCTCGAAAAAAAGGAATGTTTTTCGAGAATCTTATTAAGTCTATATTTGTCAAAGGTCTTTTGGGTAGCCGATTATTTAGTTTTTTTTCTTCGTAACGTATATTCCCAATCCATCTTTATAAGGTTTGAGATGTAATCCTCTTCCGATACATAATGATTCCATTTTCTCATTATGTCTTTCTAACTCTGCTAGTCGCTTCTTAGCCGCTTTATATTCATTAATTGTTTTTGTGATACCAGCAACTCCACCAGCTAAGCTGCCAGCAGCAGATAAGCCTGCAAATATGGGTATTAAAGGAAGAAATCCTCCAGTTTTCGGTACTGGTATAATTCTTGGCACCTCTATTGGTAGATTCGAAGACATTTCCTTTGCAGCTGCCATTGCTAGCTCCACGACCGCCTTCTTACATTTAGGTTTCAGATTTTTGAGATGCTTTTTTGTGTGTGCAACAATACATTTAAAGGTTTTCTTAAAACCAGCTCCAGACTTACGTTTTTTTGAAGGTATGGTATGGTTTTCATGGGTTTTATTATTATTAGTTTTTTTTTCTTTAGACATTTTTTTAGTACGTGATAAATTCCAACGAAACTGTTTACTTTAGTAACAATCTAATCTTACTGACTAAAAAACATTAAGTACCTCTTTATATGCATACCATAAATGAACTATATAAATTATAAAACATTATTTTTGTTTATCCAACTGTTTTCTGTATTCGATAGCCCTAACCATTTTACATAAACCTTGTTACCCTTTCTTTTGATAATTTTTTCAACTAGATAAATATCTGGATGCTTCGTTTTTTGAAGTTCTTGGGTATAAAATGCTCCTAATATTGGACGTTTTCTGGCATCCTCTAATAGATACGTAATAGGGTCAGTATTTTGTACTTTTACAATCTTAAATATCTCTGTAGACCAATTTGGGGTAAAACCTTTTTCAAAGCATCCTTTATATTTACTGATTCTTACATAATCACCTAGTTGTAATTTTACATTCTTAATTTTTTTCATACATTTATATCTTTTAATATATCGTTGCAGAACGATTTCCTTGTTATCTTGATTTATTGATACCGGTGTTTGTTTCACGGTATTGTGAAAAGTATGATTGTACTCAAAAACTTTGTTCTCAAGCGTGCCATCTATCCACTTATAGTTACCTTTCAAATGAAATTCTTTATAAAGTTTATTTTTTAATGTTTTTATGAATCTTTCCACAATTGAAGCCTTTTTTGTGGAATATGTAGAGTAATGGTTAATTTTAAAAGTTTTTATCATTTCTTTAAACATGTTATTATAAAATTCTTTTCCTAAATCTGTCTGTAAATTTTTCGGAACCCTTCCTTCAAGTAAAACAGTTTTAAAAGCCTTTGACACAAGCTCTTTAGTTTTTTGTTTAAGTGGAACAGCCCATGCATACTTTGAAAAACAATCTATAATAACTAATATGTATTTATGCCCGCAATTTGCTTTTGAGATTTTCTGCATATCAATTAAATCAGCTTGCCAAAGGTCATCAATATCTTTGAGTAATACTTTTCTACGGGGGAAATTTTTTCGAACATTTTTGTGAATTTCACTTATTACGTCTAATTTGCTCATAATAATTCTTCAATTTCCCTACAATTTCATTTAAAAATATTGATTTTTCAAGATTTTTTATGCGCTCACTTAAATTTGCTAAATGTTTATCAATAGTTTTTAGCTTCTCATAAATACATTTATCAGTTATTTTGGTACAATTCTCATTATGAATACTTCCACATGTAGTGTTTTTTGATGTTAATTTAACATAATCACTTTTACTATTTTTATTAACATGAATATGAGGTTTATCTTTATGAGTATTCATGTTCATGAATATATTGCTAATGAAATGTATATTAAGATTTCAGTCTTTTATAATACCGGCTTCTTTTAATTCTTCAATAATTGATATAATTTCATTGTCATGATTAGTATTGCCAGCACTTTGTGATGCAATTAATAATTTTAACCTTTCAACTAATTCATTGGGGTCATCCCAATAAACGTAATCAGTGTTTTTTTTATATTTCTTGACCATCGGTATGTAACCTCCAATCTTAGGTTGGGATGATTCACCTCCTTGCTCATTTATCTGATTAAATAGAGGTTTTATAATTTGACGGTATTTCAATCCCTTATCACCTTTTATTTTTCCATTAGGATTGAAACCTATTTTGTGTACATTTGTTATAGACAGTATATCTTTGTAAACTATTTTATCCATTTCGGATACTAAGTTAAGATTAGGTTTGTTTCGAATCAAGAGCTCTTGTAAGCCAGGGGTTAATTCATAATGCTTATTATTTATGCTTATTATGTACACCTTGTCTGTGTTTGTAGAACTATTTGACAAAGAAATCTTAACCCCAGAGTTTCCAATCATCAATTTTTTGTTTTCACTACGTATTCCAAATGGGATATTTATATTATCATAAATATCCAAAATGTCTTCTTTATCAAGTGACATTAATGTGTCGTTCTTACTTCTTATCAAACTTTTGTCATCTTCACTGTAGTATTCTGAACCTGTATTGTAATCTGGGATGATCGCTTCTTTAGTCTCGTCAAATCCGAAAGAAGAATTTAAATTTTCATCATTTTTTACTCTTAAAGTTGGAATATCATTTTCTTTCACTTTAATAAGAGTTTCTAAAGGTTCAGTTATAGGTTTGAATACTTTTTTATACCTAAGGTTAGAAGCATCTTCTTCATTACGAATTATTTTTAATTTATTTTTTATGTTATGTACTGATTTTAACAATTGTTCTTTAATGTCGGTATCCATCTGAGATAAGGGTATGATGTGCAAGTGTTATTTACAGAAACATAAACACAAATGACAAATTTGAAATAGAATGCAGTTTATATTGAATTTCTATAAAATAATGAATGTATCAAAACCTTTTCTATATCGTCCTTTGTCAAGACTGCAGTCTTTATTTATAACTAAAAAACTAAAACAATCTTGCCATATGGAAGAACACAGTTTCTTAAATTTTAACCACTCCATATCTGTATTGACATGTTCGTTGTAAATATGTTTTAAATTAATGTCATCTTGTTTAAATATTATTAGGAAATTCACGTTATCACGCACTAATTGTTTAGGTATTTTCGAATAAGTTTGTGATAAATAGAAACAATCTATTCCTTTATGCCGGCCCATGGCAAAGTAATTGCGTATATTTACTTGATTTTTGCATGCAACGTCATCAAATATCATGATTGAATTTTTTAAAGCGTCATTAGGATGAATCACTTCTTTATTATCATCGAAAATAAAATATCGAGCTTCGGGAATTTTCTTCATTACTTCGTTCAAAAAACAGTACTTTGGTTGAAAGGCTGTCTTCGAGTACAAGTAAACATGCTTGAATTTAAGACCATTTTCATGAAATAAAAGATTTAACATAACATTAGTTTTGCCACAGTTTGAAGGACCACAGATGATACACCGGATTGTGCTAGGTAAAAGAATACTATGTTTTATTTTGCAAGATTTTTTGTTGACTTTAATATTGTGAACTTCAAGATCTAACGACTGCTTCACAAATTTCATGGTGTTCTCGATTCAAAGCCTGACGATGGTCTGCGTTTTGAATAAGGTCAACGTGAGATTATAAATGAAAACTTTACACATCAACTTTTACACAATCTGATCCTCTATATGAAACATACTTGTTCAAATTAGAATCATGCGAACAACAAATGTAATAACCAAAACAAGAAGGCTTGTGTAGTTTATAAAGTCTTGTATTTTCAGTTTTACATACATCATGGTTCAAAAGAAGGCTTTCAAAGTCAGCGTATATAACAAAATTATTTTTTTGTTTTCTTTCATAGTTTTTAAAACGCAAAGTTGTGTTTTTTTCTGGAAGGACTGTTAATATTTGATTGCACATATGTGAACGGTATTTAATCTCACTCGTGAAAAATTGTAAACATAATTCACATAAAAATAATTTACCTTTATTGAAAGTTATTTAACGTTTAACCAAACGTAATAAATCTTTTATTAAACAGTAGTGACTGCTTCCATTTTTCTCAATATACAACAAATTTACATGATTTATTTTTCTCGATGAAGTTACATATAAAGGGCCAGTTACATTATCTTTATTATCTAATCCATACACATTTATACTCACTTCCTTATTAATCTTTTCGAACAATTTAATATCTTTATAAGTTGGCGGAAACGTCATACCGTCTGTATTTAACACTGTAGTATAATATGGATATGAGCTAGTTCTACATACGTTTTTGTTCTGAGGGAATAGACCCGCAACAACGCTCCATAGAAAACAATGGTTATCATTGTTTTTAATATTTATGCAACTCTTAGTATTCTTTATTTTACTTGGTAAACCAATATAAGAACCACCTCTTAACGGAGAATATTTATTTATGTTTATCTCTAAATGACTCATTAAAACACAAGACCAACCAGATTCGCAATGTTCAAGTTCAGATATTTTTCTTTCAAATGTATAAATAGCATTCATAAATAATTCTTCGATATCAGTATTTTGGCAAACTATTTCATATTTTGTCATAAATGATTTGAGATGTTGCTCATCTGACGTTGACTTCATAAAATAAGCAAACAGTTCGAAATTCAGTTTAATACACTTATGCTTCGCAAGACAATCTGAAATTAATTTTATAATGTCCTTTTGGCTGTCCATTAAGAAAGCCTCTGGCATGAGGTACTCCTCTAATGGATTTAGCCTGTAAGACAAAATTCTATTCTTAAATGCTGTAGCTATAATATTTACATTTTCAAATTCTGATTTCAGTGCGCAATTAGATTTATGTAAGTTAGTTCTGAGGTGAAATCGGTATTTATTTTTAGACATTTCAGTTTGACAGTATTCACATTTCATTAAATCATTATTCAATAAATAATTATAATCAGATCTTGGCCTGGCGGTGGGTTGTACTGTAAAAAAAAGACAAGCCAAATTAATGTTTATTTATATAATATTTTATTATTCTTTTTATATTGGGTTGGCACCTATATTTATCAATTGAATATAATCCTTACATCTAATTGAGTAAACAAGTATGTATTTAATTTAGTTGAGTATATATTACATACAGAGTTTTACATAGCATAATAAAACCACATTACAATAATAATAATAGTGAAGTTAATACATTTTATTAAACGATGATAAACTGCTCAAAAGAAAATAAGGGACATCTGAATTATGTTGATTTTTTAGATAACTGCTTAGTTTGTTTCTATTTTTTTTAAGTCGAGAAAATTAATAAGTTTTATTGAATTGTTTGATAAACCTTAATTACATTTTTATCATAATTATTAACATCAAAAAAAACATTATTGCTTTTCGTAGGATTACGAATGGTCCTTATTTTCTTTTGTGCAATATTGAGTTTTACATAGCATAATAAAACCACATTACAATAATAATAATAATAGTGAAGTTAATACATTTTATTAAACGATGATAAATTGCTCAAAAGAAAATAAGGGACATCTGAATTATGTTGATTTTTTAGATAACTGCTTAGTTTGTTTCTATTTTTTTAAGTCGAGAAAATTAATAAGTGTTATTGAATTGTTTGAAAAACCTTAATTACATTTTTATCATAATTATTAACATCAAAAAAAACATTATTGCTTTTCGTAGGATTACGAATGGTCCTTATTTTCTTTTGTGCAATATTTTATGCAAAATTAATAATAATTGCTTATGAATGTAGGGGGACACCCCCGGAACTCTTTACGTGTGGCCACTATGAAATTGGCCAGATGTTGCCACGCGTTCGAGTTTTCATCGGTGCGGTTTTTCACGCATATTATGGAGTGCCGCCAACGATTCACCGGCTGTACTTTTTCGATTTCATCACACGTATATATTCGTAAATCGATGTAATGTGTTCCGGGTTTCTCATCAAACACCTGGCGGGAATATCCGTTGGTGAGCCTACGCGTTATATATGAAAGGAGAGGTGGTGGTTTTTTACCAGAACTTGCCGGAACAATGACTTCTTCTTCTTCTTCGCTGTCGCTCCCGAAGAGATCATGGGCAGAGGGTTTCTTCACGGGTTCGATCGGCTTGAACACTGGCTTCTTCTTCTTCTTAGGAATCGGAGAGAGAGCAGGACTCGCGCTCGAGGTGCTCGCTTCCGGTGAATGTTTTCGTTTGTACTTCTTTTCCACTCGCGGACGCGAAGCCTCATCGTCGGACGAGAATAATAAGTCGGCATTTGCTCGTTCGTGGGACCTGTAAAAAATATATAGTGGTATTTCTTTAGAAACCTGCGGCACCGGGAGGGGGGTGGAGTTAGGGGGGGGAGGGTAGGGGGTGGGGTAAGGACCTCCCCCTTAAAGGGGCTAAGTGAGGAAACACATAGTTTTTGAGTTTTTTTTATTTTTATTTTAAGGTTAAATCTGTGAAAACTGCTCAATATTTGTCTTAAACTAGTCTAAATTAATGTCCGGTGGTGGAGGAAGAAATAAAATTACGACCTCCGTATGGGGAGACACACAAAACGCACCAATTTCATAAAAAAAATTACAAATCATTATAATTATAAAGTTACAGTATATGCACTTTTAAGGAGAATTTAGGGGTTTTTGATACACAAACGGGCTTCCAAACGTCTCCGGCGCTGCGGGAAGTGCAGCCCCTCCGCCCTTGCGTAACAAACTGCAGGCACTCCATGCTCGCCTACGCAGCTTCGGCTTTTTGGTCGCCTGCGGCGACCAGCCTCAGCCGCTTCGGCTCACATGGTGCCTGCAGTTTATTACAGCGGGCAGGGGCTGCTCTCCCTCCGCGCCTCCGGGGTTTACATTCACTCTAGGGGTAGGGCAGACTAGTACCACGTGGGGTCGGGGTTGACTAAGTCGTTTCTGTCACCAATTTTGAAAAAAATAACTAGAATGTAATAAATAAATTTAATAGACTATGACATAAACAGTAAAATTGATATACAAATTACATTATGTATATTATGAAATGTAAAAAAACCTTTCTTGTATATTTTCCTATTTCCAAATTTCATCTAGGTCGACTGACCACCTTCCCCGGGCCACCAATCTTTCCAATGAACTCCTAATTATTATAATTATAATATATAATAGAATAAAATATACCTAATAACATAAATTTTATAATTAAGTAACATAATTTGTTGTATTTTTTGGAAATAACCTCAAAAATTAAAATTAAGATTTTTAAAAAACGACGCAGTACCTCACAAAAACCAACTAGATTATGATTAGGGGCATCACTGCCTATCGATTAAAGCTAAAATCACCCAGATACCGATGCCGCAGGTTTCTAAAGCCAACCCTATATAGTTATATATTTCATTTATTTACACAAAACAATAATTAAAAGGGCCTACAGTTTTAATGATTGTACCAGATTGATTAGCATGAGCGAAAAGTTTACTTAATTAAAAAAGAAAACTGCACAAAACAATAAATAGGTACTGTAAGACTAAACAGAATATAAATGATCGATCAACCATCATGATCATTATTGATTAAAACTAAAACTGATGTAGGTACCTAAATGAATACTGAAGTTATGAATACTGAATCTAAGAAAAACGAACATTGATAACTAAATAAATAAGTATATTGATTTATAAACGAAAACATAACTTACATTTTTTTCAGATGTCCCTTATTTTCTTTTGAGCAGTTTATTATCGTTTAATAAAATGTATTAACTTCACTATTATTAATAATTGGTACTTTTGAGATCCTAACTGTTGGTGTCCCGCTTCCAGAAAGCACAGTGATGCTCCTGTGCATTCGTATGACTTAAATATCATTATATCCACGTGATTGAAGTACAAAGTCCAACCTTACCCAAAATGGAAAATGCTTTGCCGACAAAAATAATCATAAGGAGATAGTCTTGTATCGTTCATACTAGTTTTCTGCCCGCGGCTTCACCCGTATGGAATTCGATTAGACATGTTACGCTCATACTTGTATTAATTAAAAATATTTTAGGTAAAAAAAGTACCAAATTTTATCAAAATCGGTTCAACGTTTAGATTTGAAAAAGTGTGTGTACGAGTAGGTAAGTGCCACTCGTTGACATGTAACAAAATTTTCGGTTGATACTTACTTGATGTGCATATATCTCGCCCCGTACTATATGCAGGTTACCTAATTTAGGTTACCTAGCATGGTTATTTTCGTACTCATTGTAATTAAAAGAAATCTAGCATTTATTTATTTATCATATTATATTCCCTCATCTTACAAATTTCAACAAAATTGGTTCATCAATTTAAGTGTGAAAGCATAAAAGACAGACAGACAGACACAAACAGACGAACGCAAGTTATTTACAGATTTATTATATTAGTATGGACTGGGGCAGGGATGCTTAGACTTGGGGGCTCTATCGGTAGGCCTATCGATGCTCGACGGATCAAGCGATGATGCAGCCCGCGGTCTAAGCACGCCTGTGCGCTTGACTCTAGAGCGGAAAGTGCTCTGCCAGCAAATACCCAGCTCCGGCGTCTGTCTGTCGGGAGAATCCTATTTCACCCGCACCATTTTTGTATAAGCGTTGAATAGGTTACGAAAAAATTCAATTTTAAACTCTATTAACATTATTCAAATATATAAATATATAATATGGAAACAATATAAATACGCATTAAAAATCGAAATTTCATTCATTCTTCACAACGCTCCGTGTAAACGCTCCGTTAAAATGTCGGTAAGTACTAAAATTATTATTTCGTGTTAGTCTTAACTTATTAGTTTTTAACAAAGTTATAATAAATAATAAGAAGAAGTATTAATGTTGTGTGGAGACAGTTATAAATAAATAATAAAATCACTCATCAATAAGAAATTAATAATACTACACAGTTTTATCTACAATATTAACATGTTTAATTTACTTACTTTTCAGGACTCGGAAGATATTTTTCCATTTCAATTAAAAAATCAAAGTGTTCTTGCACAGCGCGTAGGCAACTACATGCAGCAGCAAGATAATGCTGTTGAGGCGGTCGCAAACCAAAAGAAGAAAAAGGAAAATGAAACAATTTATTCCTACATTAAGAGGCCTAAATACGGAACAAAAATTGTTAGACTGGAGATATATGATGTCGACAAAATTGATAATATTCAAAGTAGAGTATTTTGTGAATGTAATGCGGGAGTATGCATGCAATATGTTGTAGATAACGATAATATGTACTTTGATGAAATATATAATTCTGTAAAAAGCTTGATGATAAAAATACAAAACAGTATGGAAAAATTATAAAACAGTAACAGTTGAATAATATACTTATGTATAATGTGAAAAAAATACAATAAAATATATAAATGAAACTTTAACAGTTGTTTTATTTAAATTTTTATTACACATTTTATACAAGTTTCCTTTCATTCGATTTATACATATAGGTAGTATTTCTGTACATACACTAAAAAATAATAAATAGATAATAAATAATAATAATAATAATAATAATAAACACGTTTTTTCGTTTTATTTAAAATTAAAAAAGCTGATTATTTAATCTTAGAAGTGATAGATGAAAAGTTAAAACTGATAGATGAATAGTAAGTAGGTACACACATACCACAATGAAAGATTAAAATTGATATATGAATAGTGAAAAGTTAAATATTAAGGGCTCTGGATCTGGATCTCTGATTGATCCAGATCCAGAGACCTTAATATCTAACTACTTAGATGGTTAGGTACCTAGTAGTAGGTACCTTATTTACACATGATATTGAAAGTTCTTTCTAGGTAGATAGATTTGCGATACGCTTATAAAGCTTAATCACACAGCAGAGGGTAGTTATGATCATTTTTCTGTAAGTCCAATCACAATATAGAGAAGACGCACCGAAAAATCAGTGTGGATATTGTACGGAATGCTTTTTAATAACTAGCTATATATCCGGCCGATATTAAGTATTTCGTAACGTTATTATTATTTCGACTTGCTAAAAGTTTGGAAAAAACGCTGGTTTGCATTTTATACGCTTCACTTCACATTTCGCGACACATCAAGGCGGCTACGTGACTTAACGCTTTAAATTTCGCCAGGTCACACTATAATTTTTGAAATTGCAGAAGATAGTGCGTGAATCATCTTCTTGTCTGATTAAAATCAATATAGAATGTAGGTGTACCTATTATTACAGAGTTAAAAGTTTTCAAAGCCATAAAACGAGTTTAAAATCGAAAATGTCTTATTATTATAATACATTGAAGTATTATTACTAGCGTATAGAATGGACACCGCGAACATAATGTATGTTCCAATGAATTGACGCCGCGCGGCTTCAATTGTCAATGGATTCGTTCGATTTTGAAAGGAGAACGGGGGCCCAATTTTGAAAATAGAACCTCACGGCGGGGACACACATTTTGTTCGAGATGTCTATTCTATAACATTATAATTCAATGTTATAATATAGTTTAGTAATATGTCTTATGTATTATTATTATTACAATATCTTATATGTATTGCCTAATATTCTCTTCCTTCTAAAGAAGTTTGTAATAAGGATAAAAGTAAGAAGCGTTCCTAAATTACCACTCATAAAAATGCGTAGATTCAAAGAAGAGATCCAATCTATGGATAAAGTTATGTGATGCTGTAAGAAATGAGACACGAAATGAGACAGGGAGTTTTATGAGATGTGCTGACGGAGTATATCAATCACGAAAGATAGATTCGGTGGCGGATTTGGAATTTTAGTAAGTGGTCTTTTAGTTCGGGAATCTTTTTATTTATCTTGATTCGTTTGTGCGCGTTAGTCACTGGCGTACACATTTGTTAAGTGGGATACTGTCATCGATGTTGCCAACTAAAAAACGGTAAGCGTGTCACTCACTCTCCAACCCTTTACTTGGGCTCGCATTAATAAACCGATCTAAGATCTTACATACTTATGTGTCACACTTACGTAATTATCTGACTTGATCTCAAACCGAATCTTAAGATCGGCTTATTAATAAGGGCCTTACAGATGTTAAAACATCACACGGTTGATCTCAGAAGAATGTTACTACCACGTCTACCACTGCTACCAGCCACGTGGAGCCCGAGAGTCTTAACACTATGATGAACGAGTAGGTATCATCAACGATTTAGCTGAACAAGAATCCCAGATGTCCAAAAAGGAGGCATCTGGAACCATTGCCCCGTTCCTTAATCAATAGAATGCACTTCGAACGGGAGGGTGACTTGAATTCAATGGATTATATGCATTAAATTTTTCTGTCTCTTGAAGCAAGGTTCTATTTTTGAAGTTAAAGCAGAAATAGTGTTGTTAATGCATTAATTTTCATACTAAATATAAAGTTGCGACTTAATAATTAAAGGACTAAATATATAAATCCCATAAGTAAAATTTACGTGATCAATTTGTGTAAAGGACATTAAAAATTAAAATAACATGCTTTTCCTTCCAGCAAATCCCATGCATCAAAATGACGAGGGTGGATTCTGACACCGAAATAATTTATTTGATTCCTTCAGCCATGTAATGAACTTTTAATCTCATTAAGAGACGATACTTAAATCTTGAAGAGTCAGTCTGTATTAAAAGGTAATTTTATACTGAACAAATTAAGGCAATTTTCATAACAGGTTTCATTTGACTGGTTCTCAAGGAAAGAGTTTAGTCTGCTATGTCAAAACATAATGCGCTCTCCACACTCGCGCGAGAATCTCGCCGAGAATCTCGGCAAGAATCTCGGCGCCTGAAAAAAAAACCTGTGAAAATTATGTGAATCGGTTCCACATTCACGTTTCTCGTGTTTTTCTCGCCTTCTCGCGAGATTCTCGCGTGAGTCTGGAGGGCGCATAACACTTGAGTTTGAATGTATTGTGCGTAAAATTATTGGGTACCATTCTCTGGCGCTACATCACACGCGAACATTGTAAAGCGCGCTCCACACTCACGCGAGAATCTCGCCGAGAATCTCGGCAAGAATCTCGGCGCCTGAAAAAAGAACCTGCTGCGCGCTCCATACTCGCGCGAGAATCTCGCGAGAAGGCGAGAAAAACACGAGAAACGTGAATGTGGAACCGATTCACATAATTTTCGCAGGTTCTTTTTTCAGGCGCCGAGATTCTTGCCGAGATTCTCGGTGAGAATCTCCCGCGAGTGTGGAGAGCGCAGAAGATTATGTGAATCGGTTCCACATTCACGTTTCTCGTGTTTTTCTCGCCTTCTCGCGAGATTCTCGCGTGTTCTTGTAGAGCGCGCATAACATGTATTAGTTCATTTATATAATTATGTACTTTAGTATAAATATGTTGTGTGTGTGTGTGTGTGTTTAGCCAGAAATAAATGTTTTCTTTCTTTCTTTCTTTCTTTCTAAAAACTCACATACGCTCGAATGAAATATGGCATCCTCCTGTGGAGGATTTCCTATTATGAGGTACTAGCTTTTGCCCGCGGCTTCACCCGCGGTAGAGTGGTTTCAAAACGTAATTTTTAATTAATTAATTTAGATTTATAGAACCATATTAGATGTACGAGTATTACGATATAAGATGATGCCCGTGGCTTCGCGTGCGTAGGTAACGATTTTTTACTAATCCCGCGGAAACCCTGAACTTTTCCGGGATTAAAATTAGCCTATACACATAGGCTAATCCAGGATATAGACTATCTCCATTCCACATTTCAGCCAAATCGGTTAAGCAGTTATGGTGTGGTGAGTTACAAACATCCAAAAATCTTCACAATCATTCACATTTATTATATTATATCCCGGTATTTCATACAGTCTTAGTCTCTGTTGTTAATGCTACGTAGAGAGATAGACGTCAGACGACTAGGGCGGAAGCTACCGAGGGCAGTGCATAACTATTACAATATTTTCAAAGTGTATTCAGATAATCCAGAATCGAAGATTTTTACTGTTATACGTTGTCTGTCAGTCACTGAGAGTTAACAACTTTACTAACACGTCTTCTCTCAGAAATATTTAAAACACCCATTGGTACACGCAAAGCATGTCACCTCGTGAATAAGGCGAAATGATGAATATTCAACACTTTGAAGTTTAAACTTTGATGAAACACTAAAACATATGGCGTTATCGCGCAGTACGGTAGCCTCAAAAACAACCCAATTGGGAATTTGAAGGTTACGTCGCGTGAACCGCAACGCGACAGGTTACAAATTGTAATATCAACGTTATAAACCCACGTGAATATTTAGAATATATCGGAAATACCGCTTTCCGAGAGGAAACTCTGAAATGTTCTTTATTAAATGTGGTATAAGGTTCGTCAAGTTTCAAAGATTACATTTAAATCCTCTTATACTTATAGAATAATGTGGGAAAGAGATGGAATTTAGAAATGTTTAAGTTTTATTACAAGACAGAATAGTAACCCCAATCCCTCGTCGGTGTCGTAAGAGGCGACTCTCATGTAGCTAGCAGCTGGTGTGCGGCTCCTGAATATTTACACGAGAAATTGCGGATTTCAAGAGCAAAATTAAAGTCCACAGAATGTATGCTGCGGAGTCAAACTTTACTAAATGACTTTTCATATCTTTTCCAAACTTAGTTATTTTACAGTTTTCCACTTAACTTTAAAGGAGAACCCCGGTTTCCGGCCACGAATTATATGTAATCTGTGCTAGCACATAAGACTGGACAAGAGTAAACTATATACATAAAAATTCGTCTTATTTATTAAATAAACATATTTAAATCTTAGCCTAATTTGCAATCGCCAAATGAACAAAATAAAGAAAGAAGTTCTCATTGTATTTACCTCATTACAAACGATTTTATAATCGATTGATTAAGGAACATATTATGTATTAAATTAACTATTTATTAATTATAAAAACAATATTTATTCCTTTCTGATATGTTTTCATGTTCTATATAAAGCTAAACTATTTAATATATAATAATTACCGTTAAATCCTTTAACGATATCGTTACGCTTATTATAAGACATTTTGAGTTTAACTTATCTGTGTAAAAAAAGTAAAAGAATATTATGATGACATTTATGACAATTTAATTTTTGCACAGAGTACTTAATCACTATGTTCTATTGCATTCGCTTTTCGTTTCATGCGTTGGTGAATGTGTTTTTGACTGCGAATATATAAAACATAGAAACATAACTTCTAGTAAAAACAGATAATTTTTCGGTACGTCGGCAACTAGAATGAAATGTCGGGAAAAATCGGTAATGATCGATTTGTATAGCGCTTGCCCGCTCTCCGACCAACGAAAGGTCACAGGAGGATGATGTTATGCGAAATGAAGAACAGCAAATAATTATCATTTAGAATTTGGATTTTTTTTTATTAAAGATTTATAATATCATGAAACGGTATTGTTTTAGTAATCGCAATAAAACATATTTATGATTATTTTCAATTCCTCAAGGTTAAGGTTGGGTCTTACAAATAAAAATATTTTAAAAACCGAACTGAAAACCACAAAATAATAATAATATTGTTTATACCAAAGATGTACGAGTATAAACCATAGACAGGCTTTTCTGAATTAAAAGTGCGCCATAGCGCGGGGATGTGTCTGCAGTAATAAATAAATAAATAATAAATGGTAAGGTGCCGTTAAAATATAACATCCATATTTAATGACGTTTCTAATATATGGACTACGGGTCTGTCACCAAGTGTTACACAAAAATTAGATCTAATATATAAAATTCTCGTGTCACGCTTTTTTGAAGTTGAACTCCTCTGAAACGGCTCGACCGATTTTCGTGAATCTTAGTGTGAATATCGGCTAGGGTGGAGAATCAGACAACATCTTTTTTTCATCCCCCTACCCCTTAAAATTTTTTTGGCAGAACAACGTTTGCTCGGTCAGCTAGTAATAATATAAAAATATAATAGGTAGGCCGATTTCTAAACTGAAAAAATAATTAAGTATTGCTTGTTATACACTTAATAATATCAATTCAGGCTGCCTTTCATTTCTTTGTGTACAATACTTGAGGGCCTGCATACACGTATTATTTTTCAATTTTGAAGTCTGTTTACCTATAATATTCTATTATTATTTAATTTCTCCGTGTAATCGTTACGGGACCATCTTCGAGCTTTATTGAAACTAACGCACAACAAACACTACAGATACCTATAAAATTTGAAGATATCCCTCGATTTCCGATTTCAGACTCATAGAAGTCATCAGTACCAAAATGTATGGAGCATAATTATTGAGAGTTTAATTGATTTGTTTGATGTTTAGGGTCCCAGTTACATTCCTGTCTTTCTAACCGAACTGCCTTTGTCTATTCTAGCCTGCGCTTTGTTTTCTTTGACGTGATAACGTCTATTAAAACGATGAACGCCGGGCGCACGCACGAATAAACATGACTCATTGTCCCGTTCCGCGTGAGCGAGAGCGCGGAACAAGCGATAGAGAGGCACGATCGGGTACGATCGACCGAAGCGCTCAATTTTATGTATAAAAGTATGCAATCATTTCATCAATGTTATGTCATGACGTTGTCACGTTAAACTACCGTCCGTAAACCGACTTTACAGACAACCATTTTTTGGGAACCTATAACCAGACGATTATACACCATGCTGAACAGAGTTTTGAATGTATGATTTTTTATCACAACACAATCAAACAATTACACTATTCAATGTATGTAGCATTATTACAATTATTATAAGTGTTACGTACGGACAAACCAACTGGACATTTGCATATATATAAAGTAAAGAGCTGATTCCGTAAAACTCCGTAAGTAGTAAGTAGGTACACTAAACTTAACATAACTTGAATAACTATTTTTACAGACAATGATGCCTCCATAACGCATACGCCATTCATTACGTTCGAACAGAAAAGAACGATATTCATTGCGTTTTATTATAACTAAAACATATTTTGTAAGCAACTATCAAGCAATGTATAGGGAAACATGACGGCTGTCAATATTTGTCATTATTTAAATAAAATAATAAAAATCCACGTATTTAGGACAAAATTCATTTGTGAAATGTGATTCTAGTGTTCTTTTGATGAACACCTACACGATTAATACACCATTTCACTTCATACTTCGGCATTTTCGTAGTAAATATCTATAAATGTTGAATGTTTGTTACTACTTCTCTGTGACACGACCAAACAGAGACTGACAGCTCGTCTGGTGTAATTTTTAGGCTCCGCCTACTTTGGTGTACTTTTACGTTGGGTCATTTTCTAGCGTAAGTTAGGTTTCTATGTTTTATATATTCGCAGGTTTTTGATACAATTTCTAGATTTGCTTTTCTTACTACCACTGCCTGAATATTGGAAATAGGAGTATAGCGCCTCCTGCACAATTTCTTGACGAAATATTGATATATTTTGATGATAATGAATAAAATATCTTTAAAAAATTAAAATGCCTTTATTGCACAACCTTTTTGACATTTTTTTGGGTAAAACCCATTAAAGTGGGTAGGTAGTAGGTAGTATTATACCCACCTACTCAGTTTTAACCATTATGGTTTAAGTAGTATTTATTTATTTATGGTCTTCATTATATTCCTGACATTGTCTATATACTCGTAGGTGTTTGAGGTAGTAAGTGCCTAGTAAAACGCATATTCAGTAGATAGGTAATCACCAACCGGTGACCAACCGACCTTACGTTACCCATAATAAACGAGAACTTTATCAAAAACATATTTTTTTCATCAGCACTGTGACACGAGTGTGACATAATCATAACCCATATTTAAGGTGATTCATTAGGATTTCATTAGTTGGCCATTGCTAGCAGACGTGAAAATTGGAGAAATTAAAGCTTTTACAATGATCTAATTGACCACCAATTTTCATTCTTGTCTATTCTGGGCCGGTGTCTCTATGGAAGATGGGGTTCTCCTTTATAGCGCGCATTAAGGGTAATTAAGATAAGAGTGAAACACTTGAAGTAACATGTTTGGAACTATTATAACTGTAATATCATTAATTCAGTTTAATTTCAATTTAGGCAATACAATGGTTATTGTAGTTTATAGGAAGTCAAACGGAGTCGTTGAAAGGAAGTTATCAATTCAACACGTAGATATGTATGTAAAATGTATTTTAGCATCCAAACAAATATACATATTATTATGTGCATTTCTCTGAAACTAGTCATCCGATTGAAACCATTATATTTTTTATTGGACAATTAGTTCAACTCAGGGAACAGTAAATCTTTCAGTACCTACACTAAAACGTGGAAATTAGAATTATTGCCAATTTGCAGAATTCTAAACTCAAAACTCTTCTCTATCGGGGAAAATTGGGTTTTACTCACAGTTTTAAAGCAAGCGGTCTCTTTGAGCTGGTGACGTGAAAATAACTATTGTAGTTTCAAAGCTGCAATTCGACAATGCATAGGAATATTCTGGATATCTAAAATCATTCAAATTTTTATCATGGATAATGACTTCCCTACAACGAAACTGTTGAGTTTTAACTGCAAGTCTGCAAACAGATCCATTGATGGTATAAGGCAGCTTTGTAAAACTGCGGACATAATCGCTCTTCAGGAGACTTGGTTATTGCCGCATGATGTGGCGATGATTGGGATGATAGACGAAAATTTCGATTTCACTAGTAAATCTGCGGTGGATACATCGGCTGGACCATTGCGAGGGCGACCATATGGTGGGGTGGCCATAATGTGGAGGAAACGGATGTTCTCTTCGGTCACGGTAGTGCCTTGTGATTGTGACAGCGCGAGGCTCACGGCGGTTAAGGTATGTCTGACGGATCGCTACTCGCTGGTTTTCTCTGTGTACATGCCTACTGATGATGGCAGTGTGGATAACTTGACAGAATTTATACAAGTGCTTAGTGAAGTAAAATGCAATAATCGAGAGTAGTGAAATTGAATCAGCTTATATTCTAGGTGACTTTAACGCGCACCCTAATGAGGTGTTTTATAAAGAATTAATAAGTTTTTGTGATGAGCGAAGCTGGCTGTGTGCCGACGTGATCAATAAAAAAATATTACCAAGTATATTTTAAAATGATAAAGGTAGATACTTTCGATACGTACTTTGTCTGTCGATATTTCGACCTAGTAGTAGCTACGACTGTCGTGGTCACGGCTAACTGTAGTGCGGAGAAACTCGAGAGGATGACAAACGTCAACGCGTTTGTCTTACGTTATTTTATTCTTACATTTACTTTATTTTTATGTTTTTGGCAATTGTATTTGGCAACAATACAAAATCAATATCTTGGTGTACAATTTTTAGCACTTTTGGAACATTAACGTAAGTGCTGTTTAAGCGCTTAAATACAGCATACACTTCTATATTATGCTTCTAGTGTAAATATTAACTTTAATACAGCGTTTAATGTTAATTGGTAAGTTTAAATTAATAAAAAAACACAGTACAAGTAGATACATGTATCAAAAAATAATACGTGAAGTGGAAATGTAATTTATCATGGTGTTTTTCCATTCCGTACTTCTGGAACATGAGGTAAAGTCGGTTTGTGTCAATATTTGCGCGGGTTCCGTCGGCACACAGGGCGGCGCCGCGACGACAAACATCCTGCTTACCTACAACACGTCTTATAGGTCAAATATGTATTGCCTTAATATAATATAGAGAACTGTGTTTAACACATACGGCTATTTCCTTATTAAGATAGTTTAGTATTCTTTATCTATTGTATAAATAATAATAATTTCTAGTCAAAAACTAACTAAGTCAAATGTAGAGCTTGAATTACATGTTCTTGTGACTAAAATTTTAGGCTTTTCTACATAGAACTTGTCACCCATTTAGATTTCAATTCTTTTTTTGAACTTGGCTCTCATTTAACATTTATGTTTTTGATGAGATAGGTATCCTTCTACAAAAATGCAACAATCGACTCGGGTTTGATTGTTTATCTTTCGCCCATCGGCACGTATGACTTTTCTGCATCTCTTACTTTTCTAATTATGTACCTAATAGAAATTAATCAATACTTTGCTGAAGGAAAATATTGCGGTGAAATCTGCTCCCCTAAGACTTCATATTGTTTTCGAAGTCATTTCAAGTTTGTCAAACCGCACTTTGCCAGCTCTAGCGTAGCGAAGTATGAAGTTTATCCCCAGACATTAAAAAGGAAACATAATTATTGTAGCAGTTGCAGTAGACGATTTTTGTATCAATAGCGTTATTTAGAGATAAAAGCTAGGGCAATTATTATTTTAAGCCGAGGGTTAATACTCAATACTTACGTAAGAGCCAGTGATAACTTAATCTAATACTCCTCTGTCGACATAATCATTCGACATAATAATAATCGACAGTGTCAATACAGTTCCAGAATAAATTGCCGCCGTGTGACCTGGAATCCTAAATTGGTAGGTACATTAGATTAATTCGCTGGCTTTCGGATGCCAGGTATGTTTGACATGAAATGTTGGACAATCTGCTTTATTATATCTTTTTACTGTAATCGGTGCTTATGAGTTTGTATTTTATGTCGTTATTTCAGCCCAATTATGGTCATGATAACGTGAGATATTGTGAGAAATCGTAGGTCGAGTTTCATATTTGGCCATCGGAAATTTGCAGCAGCAAAAAATCGTGCAACGCGTCTAGTGACGCTTCTAGCGACTGAAACAAATGTATCTACAGAAATAAACAGAAATGTATTATAATGTGACTAGGTTTTCACAGTCAGAACTTAAATTTTTCAAATTAATTGGTTTAAAAGATTATTTTGAATTTTACGAGTATCTGATAAAATTATAACTTTAACATAAGACGAAATTAACATTGATGCTTTTTATAAAATTGTATAACGATATTTACACACTCACATCCTTTTCTTATGTTACAAGATCGCCATTAGGTACAAAGTACAAGTAACATTAGGTACCCAGATTAACTATTTGATTAGAAAATTTATTAATTTTCATAAGTATAATATAGCAGTGATAGCCTAGCGGTTAGAACGTTGGTCGCCCGAACGAAGGGGCCCGAGTTCAAATCCTGGCACGAACCTCTGATTTTCAAATATTATGTGCGTGTTAGAAGTTAATTATCACTTGCTTCGGTGAAGGAAAACATCGTGAGGAAACCTACACACCGGAGAGTTCTCCATAAAGTTCTCAAAGGTGTGTGAAGTTTACCAATCCGCACTTGGCCAGCGTGGTAAACTATGACCTAAAAACCCCTCACATTGTGAGAGGAGACCCCGAGCCCAGCAGTGGGACAATTATGGGTTGTTGCATAAGTATAAATCAAATAACTGAACCCTGGTATCATTCATTTTGGTAATTTTCGTACATTAAATATGTTGACGACCCCTTTTACGATCCCTTTAGATGAACCCCAAAACTTTCCACAATATTGTAAAGTACGTTACAATAATATTAGCTTTCACGTGCCTTTCATGTTACTAGTATAATATAATTATACTATTAATATATTAGTTGATTGCATTAATTTTTAATGGTCCGCTCGGAAACTACATTACCGGTCAATTAAGAATCGGATAAGTTTTCGGAGTCATGATTTCGTAGGCCTGGAAAATGACAGGAAGGCAAAAGTTAAGCAATACAAACCATATTCATTCTAATATTATAAATTTGACAGTTTGTAGTGATGTTTGTAACTCTTTCACGCAAAAAACGCGGAAAACATTATAAACGAAATGAAATATTTATGTTTAGATATCTAAAATATTTTATATAGCATATCGTTAGTAATTAAAAAAGAAAACCATAAAAATGTAACCTATTTAATCTTTAATGTTATTAATGTGTACTAAGTATGATACCTATTCAATTTTCCAATACGACATCTCGCCGAGTAGTTCCCAACTGCACTCGACTGCCATAAGTGCTCTACAAATAACGCCGCCACAAGTTTCCTGTATCCGCTATTTTATTTAAGTTTTCGTCTGACATGTTAGATTTTCCAATAAATTGATAATAGTGTTAGGAAGTTCAAGAAATAAAACTGCAATGTGCCTGGCTATTTTTGACACATTTTATAGAATTTCTGAGTACTTTATAGTTAGAAGTTCTAGGGGTAAAATCTAAAATAAAATAATAATTAATTAATTTAAAATTCAACTTCAATAACTCAAAAGTGTACTAGATTAGACCTCAAATTGTTTGCAATTTTTTTTTAAATATATACTCGTACAGAGCTCTTTTATTTAGTAAATACCTACAATATTGTGACAAACTGATAACCTCCTTTTTTGAAGTCCATTAAAAGTTAAAAAATAGTGTTAGTGTAACAAATTCCGTAGAATAATTAATTTACAACATGAACGCTATGATATTTCATTAATCAAAAAATTTCAGTCAAAGAAGCAGATATTTTTATATTTAGCTACTTTTAATCCCACCTTCTATTAAGGTCTCCGTCAATCAGGCTTATGATTGGTCCATATTGTTCATCCAATGTCACATGATCCGTCTTCAAGTAGTTTTTACAGTCTATGCTTTAGCTAAGTTTTTAGTAAATCAAGCTTGAGCAAAGTCCAAGCACGTTTTATAGATCTATAAGGCGCGTTTCCACCTGAGATGTGCGAGGATATGTGACAAGAGATGTGTTTGTGAGAACCAATAGAATCAATTCATTTACTTACAGTCTTAAGTAAATGAAGCGATTCTATTGGTTCCTAAAAACTCGTCCTTCCCTAAGCATCTCTGGTGGAAATGAACCCTGATAGCCTTCTCAACCATCTTTTTCTTTTTCGCTGTTTCTGAACTGACGTCTCCAAGAGCTTGCCTATCCTATCCTAATATCAGCCTAGTTGTAGTAAACTAACACAACTAATCGTAAATTCCATTTCGGTGGTCCCCAGAGTTTAGGAAACTAGAGACAAAACCAAGTCACGACGAGCGTGAGCTGAATTTAAATGGAACCTTGCTTCTCTTACAATACGTAGTAAACTGTGGATGTATTGATTAGTTTTACATCTTAATCTTAACATCTTAATATATATAAATTACGTGTCACGTTGTTTGTCCGCGATGGACTCCTAAACTACTTAACCGATTTCAATCAAATTTGCACACTGTGTGCAGTTTGATCCAACTTAAAAGATAGGATAGCTTACATCTCAAAAAAAAAACCTTTTGACAGAACGAAGTCTGTCCGGGCAGCTAGTTATATTTATATTTTACAACAAAATAACATTAGTATTATTATTATAATCTTATTTGTCCGGATAATTTTAAGACTGAGCAAAGCCTAAGTACGCCTTATAGATCTAACCCTTAATCTAGCAATGTTTTACATAACAATTCTCTATTTACTTTATTATGTAGATATCTGTATACGCCGCCGCGTCGTTTATACGTCGTGTATACGCATGTGCAAGGTAAATTAATTAAATTGTTAATTCAATCACGGCAAGGCGTACTAATTGCTCGAGTCGATGGATCGTGAAACGAAGGAACAGGGAAGCTGACTAAATGAAATGGATCGTTAGAACCTTCATACAGAGATTTAGAAATTACGTTATGAAAGGAGTTTTAATGAATCTCCTTAACTGGTATTATTTTATCTGTAAAAAAATAATTCGTCTAACTAAACCAACTTCTTGGTGTTTTTTTGTAACCTATGTGTATTGTAACCTATGTCCTATTTTAATATAGGCAATATACCTAATACGAGTAAGTATGCTTTAAACAGATGTTGATTTATTTATTTATTTACTTTCACAATAATATATTTGGAGGGACAAAAATTCTTCGTGGAATGTCCCTCATCTACGCATCTCTTAAGCAGATATTCCAAAAATATTTCTGCGTTTTAACACGTTCGGTGCGTTAGGGATCTCTACGAGATCCCGTGCAGAACTTTCATACTGTGCGGCGTCAAAAATCGTGTTCTTTCACTCTGTGCGGGAGGCTATAACATCTAAAGTTCTATGTGTATGATAAAGACAAATATACATATTTGCTTCCCGCTTAAATTTTGAATCAATGGTGTAATAAAATATTTTAGGGGTCGACGAGGTCCCTACCGCACAGAAGTGAAAATATATTCATTCCTTGCGTTGGGGGTTTCCTTTGATACCCGTGAATCGTGAGCCCCGTAGCCGCAAGGACGGGAGAGTTGGAGGCACGAGCACCACAAGTTTTGTTTTAGGGATGTTCATGTATCGATCGTTAAGTTCGCGCTTCGATATCAAATTATTACGCTCGTAAATACGAACAATGAGTTATTTTAAAATGAAAAAACTTGACAAGTGCGAGTTAAACTCGCTTGGAGAGAATTCCGTACGTTGATTTTATGTATTTACCGTTATTTTTCTGTTTTATTAATTTTTGTCATTTTTTAAGACTTCTTATAGGTTTTCCTGTAATTTTTAAGTATAAATTATATGTATAAGTATATTTAATATTTAAGTAATTTTCGTTCTTTCTTTAATAACTTTAAAACTATCCATTGTAAAACTATAAAAAAATATGTATGAGATCATTACAACAAGCCCTTTTATTTGACATACAACGCGATACGGTTCGCAAAACAGATTTGTTAATTTTTTTTTTCAAAATTCAGTTGTTTACTTTATACCTTCGTCTTTGGGTCACAAAAATGTACATGAGTACCAAATTTCAACTCATTTGGTCCAGTTCTATCGGAGTAAATTGGCTGTGAACGGCGGTCGCCCAAACGCACGATTGATATAAGGGTTCCGTTTTTCGTTTTTTCGTACGGAACCCTAAAAAGTGCGGGAAGTATGTAAATAAGTCAACGTCGGATTATACAGGAACGTATACATCCGATGTTAAAATAAAAATTTTGCAAAACATACAAATATTCCGCCAGTGGCCAGTGATAGTGATTCGGATTATGAGATGTTTAATCATCCTGGTAAGAAAAAAATAACATAAACGTGTACTTACGTACGCGCGTGCGAAGTTATACTTCTATGGCGTCAAAAAACCAATATAAAAAAACCAATATTAAAAAATAATATTTTAACAATATTAAAAAAAAAACAATATAATAATAATATTTTTTCAAAACGAGCGTTTTTAAAAACGCACGTGACGTTTTTTGTGACCGTCGTTTTTGTGTCACCGTCCGTGTTACAAATCTTAAAATTTCACTCTCATTATTTTTTCCATTTATTTCACAACGCGCCTAAAGCAGTATAACTTCAAAAACCTTCATCACAAACTTTTCTTTATAACACTTTTTTTAAATATTAAATTATTCATATGTACCAATTTTTTTGACGTGACGGGCGATCGGACGATCGGCGTATCGTAGCCGATGCAATAGGCGATCGTAGTTGAGCGGGGCGGAGCGGAGCGGAGCTTTGTCATGACGTTGTCACGTTAAACTACCGTCCGTAAACCGACTTTACAGACAACCATTTTTTGTAATAAAACTTTTTTACCTATCGACAACTGGGATTTTATTTTATTCCCATCACTAGTAGCTACACATATTGAACTATCATCTGTTGCGGAACGGGATACAACAGATCCCTAATTTTCTTTTTGTAATAGCGATTTACCCTAATGTCAGAACTGCGTGCGAACCTACCAAAAGATAAAGTCATAGCCTATGTTTAAGCCACAAAAAATTCATAAATATATCATTGGTTTTGACGAAGATATTAATTATTTTCAAAACTGCTATTTTAGGGGGCTGAAGAGGTCCCTAACGCACCACAGGAAAGTTTAGTTAAGGGGTTTTTGAGGTCCCCATAGCACAGGCTGAAAGTTTTTTGAAAGTGTTGACGCAGTGAACGTGTTAAGTTCACTGTTATGTCATAGAAAAACATTATTACAGTCTCAATAAATAGGACTTAAAATGCATATAACGTAAGCGTTTGTAGGTTTGTACTTTCAGGAACGTATTTCGATAGTGTTGTATGGCTGAAAGCACGTAAAATCTAGGCTATTAGAGTAGAGCAGCTTTAAACAGCAATAGAAGTCAGCCTCGCACAAAGCAGGATACAAAGAGTTTCCTCTCAAGCCTCACATACGACGAGAAAGGGAATTCGTATAATTCTCCAACACGTAACGTTGTGTGAGTATATATGTGTTTCTTCCCTGTATTTTGATTCACAATCAAACTGAAAAATACTGTTAAATATTAACGTTTGGTCAGGAGTTACTACGTATATTATATAGCTATTGTCATGAATGTGGCTTGATATTTTAGATAACGATGATAAAATTGTAAAGAAGTTCTTTGCGATAACATTCTTCCATCGCTTTACATAAATCGTTCTATACTCTAACTGCTAACATTACTGATGATAATCATCATTGGCACACGGTAATAAATATTTACTTCCAACGCGAAATGAATGGTGCCTCATTTATTAAATGCATCCAACCATTAGGATCTAAGGGGAGAGAAAAATGGCCCGTAAATACTCTTAATAACGCAATCCATGTAATGTTCAATAAACAACAAATAATGAGAGGTTGGTACGGTCTAACTACGAGTATTAAACCTGTTAGAACACTTTAGAACATAATTCCATGGCTGAGGCACCAGATTCCAGCGTCGGAAGTTGGTGTCGTCATTTAGAGGTTCGATAAAATTTGCATCACAAGTACATCCTGCAGTAGTTTGTAGTAGGGAGTAGTATTCAGCACATTCACTGCGGGAGCTCAAAAGTCAGTCCTAATTTCTAGTACCAACCACGGAATACAGAGCAGGTTCCATGCGGGGTACAATGCTCCTCGTAATATGTTCCCACTCCATTGTGCAGTACGGGTATAAAAGTACCCATACATTCATGTCGTTTTATTTTTTTTATGGAAATAGCCGGCCCGGCAAACGAGCTGATGATCCACCTGATGGTAAGTAACTATCGTCGCTCATGGACATCAGCAACACCAAAGGCATTACTCATGCGTTGCTGGCCAAGAGAGAGAGAGAGAGAAGAAAAAGAAAGAAAGATACAACTGGCTCTCAAGCCCCCAGCCGGAACACGACGAGTCGTTTGGCGACTGACTCATGCTCAAGGGTGGTAGTTATCTAGGCGAACCCCATCGAGAAATAATAATAGTAATAATAGTATTAATTAAAATATTATGTACATAAAATAAATAAATAAAATAAGACTAAATAAAATAAATAAATAAAATAAGAAGTGTGGTGACTTGCACACTTACACAGCAGTTTAGTACCAACTCTACATAGTTAAGCACCCAAAAAGACGAACACAGGAGAAGAAATTAAAAAAATTGAGAGGTGTCAAGGGACACCCGGATGGAACGAAGTTCCTTGCAGTCAGTAGGGGAGAGTTGGATAATATCGTGCCCCTAAGAACTTGAACCTATAATTCACACAGGGTTTGATGTACAGATTCAAAAATGCAGTCAAGTAGTAGATAATTTATTTAGCTACACATACAGCATGGTATAATATTTAAAAAAATTAACAGAAAGTAGTTATTTCGATATTTAAAAAAAATGGGAGAGCGTGGTATTATCAGACTGGTTTGATAATATCGTGCGGAGGTTTGATAAAACCGTGCCCGTAATAATATTGTGAATTTCTATGAGTAACATTAAAATAAATAAATAAATAACAATTTTAAGTTAAACCAAATCCAGATAAGGAGCATAGACACGTTCTATAGCCCTAACTTTAGGTCTCTTTTGCCTTTTGCGAGCTTAGTCTTTTTGTTTTTCAGATAGTCTTCATGCTCACTATTGTCGCTGCTGTTCAAAACTTTCCATATCAGATTTTCCTTTAGTTTGTTTCTTCTCCTTAAAACTCTTGTCTTTTTCCATCTTTGTTTGCTTTGCATTTCGCTTTCGATCTTTTTCTCCCAATTTTAACCGATCTCTAATTGTAGATTCCGGTACATTAAAGTTTTTTGAAGCTCTTTTTATTTTGCTTGCGTTCCATAGAGCCTCTAAAACAGCCCTCATATTTTCTGGATCCCATGACTTCTTTCTTCTTCACAGATTTATCTATCTAAAACAAAAATACATTAATTTATTATTTCCATAGTTTACAATTTCGCGCCCCGTTTGATAATACCGCGCTCTGTGCGCGGAATTGTCAAACTCGATCATTTCATTTTATAACCACAAAATAATACAGTAAAATCAAAATCGTGTATTCAAATCCATCTAGGCATTAATTCTACAATATGTAAGCATTAGAATAGAAGGAAACAATATGTAAAATATAAATACAGAATAACTTACCTCTTGTCAAAAATACCCGCCAAATTATAAGAAACGCTAGTAAAAACTTGCAAGACTCGGTGTTATTCCGTCGTTGCTCGGAGCAAACTAGCCATGCGCGCGGGGAGGGGTAGGCATTTCGAGCTATGATTTTTAAGTACTGGAAAACGCTAGAAGTGTTTAGTTTTTGCCATACGTTAATGCGCGGAATTATCAGACGCGCGGTATTATCCGACTCTCCCCTACTAGGATAGCAAAAACATGCAGCAAGTGTGCCGCTACTAGGTGAACAAAGCCGATGAGAAATTTAATACCCCAGATTTGTTTTGGCACACTCGCTTGCATGTTTTTGCTATCCTGGTACTGACTGCAAGAAACGAAAATATCTGGCTTGCTTTGTATAAGAGAGAGAGAGAGAGAGAGAGACACAGATAGAGAAACATGCGCACGCCGCACGATTTGTAACGACGCCGCACGAGTTGTAACGACTAACGACGGCAAAAAGTGTCGTTACAACTTTTCGTCCCAAAATTTTCCGCCTAGCCCCTTTTCGCAACGCGCGATAAGGAACTTCGTTCCAAAAGGAACGTTTTAGGACTAGAAATGACTCTACAGCATTTCAAAGGTGACTTTAAATTATCTTCAATGTACAAACACAAAGTCGTTTTCGATGTTATTAGTGTAGCGGAAACAAAAGGCTTAACTAAAAACACTTTAACTTTCCACTTAAAACTTGGCCGTTTCTTGGTGTCTAAACGTAGCTTCATTATTAAAACTTGTAATCACAAAATCTCCGAGTGGATCTAAAACTATTATATAAAAAAATGAAGGAGAAGATACTTATGGCACATTAGCTGGGAAGAAAATTTTCCATATTAACACAAGTAATAAGTGGTATTTCCAACAGTTTTACACAGTGATTTATGAAGGAAAGAAAGAAACTTATTCAGTCGTAATACAACCATTATAATTCGACACAAAGGCTATACAGCAATGAACTAATATACTATATTCGTTCACTGCTATAGACACTTAATTTGATATTGCATTCGCAAAGTACCAACATGACAGGAAGAGGGCACCACTCTTGCAGTAAAATAAACCGACCTCTGACATTTCAGTACTTTTTAATACCTAACCCAGTTTACCGCGAGGGCTATAAATAATTGCAGACACTTTAGATGGACACTTTAGGCGGACGTATCTTGACAAGGGTTTACCAACTCCAGATTAAAACTTCAATTAGCCTCGCTAATATTATCTTTTTAATGACTTCAGCGATTACGAACTTTAAATAATAGTGATATACAACTTACTTAATATATTTTATAAAGTTACGGAATATGTCTTTATTGTTTTACATAATATCTAAAATACATATTTATAGCTTCGTACTAAAAAGTGCCATTGATCCTACAATATAAAAAAACACATATACTCTATGACCCGTGGACTTAGCCCAGTACCCGAACCCGGGACCTTTAACTGTCAGTGCAAGATATACACTACGAAATCATAATCTAAAGAGATTATGTATTTACTATGGTCCAATTCTAAATAATTTAGTAAATGAGAACAATAATTGTCATGTTGTATTGTACGGTTCAGGAACAATTTGTGCTGTTTTCAACTTTGGTCATTCAAGTAATATTTTAAAAAGAAGATTTCGCTTGAGAAAGAAAATATTTATTTATACTAAAGTACTCTTTATCTACAAGCTACCCTTTATCTACAAGCTGTGCCTTCGAATATCACTCGAATGTTTCATATAGATAAATCATTTGTTAACTTGGGTAATTTATTGTAAAAACGTACATCGACCTACGTAAACGATACGAGGAGTACGAGGACATAACCAGAATATGCCTATTTCTTGTAAATAGATCGTGCATATAAATTATTTTGCTTGAATATACTTAAGTTATTTCTAAAGAATATCAAATTGCTGTAAATAAATTGTGATGCCACAATTTTTTTTTAATTTCTCCCGAAGTAATTCTCACGATTTTGATTTAAAAATGGCTTAGCTCTTTTCTCCAACACAAATATTTTTGCATTAATATCAGCTGCTTTCTTTGCTCCACATCAAGATCCCATCTGATAATATACCTACGTACTATGAAAAAAGATAAACCAGTCTAGCAGTTTTTACATTGACAACGTGTCTTATCTTTCTAATAGGATACACAGATCTCAATTTACAAACGAGAGCTGATAAGGTTGCCCCATTGTAGTTTGGAATCAAAATAAAAACCTAATACATATTAAAAAACTGTAGTTCTAAATCTAAATACTTGTATTGTTATTACAGTAGGTACAGTTTTTCTGTTTTCAAATCGCTTACTGAACACTAAACACATTATTTCAAGAAGGGAAAACCTGTTAATATAAAATTTAAGAAGATTTATGTGATGAGCGGAAGAGGGATTATTTTCATTCAAAGAAAAGGAATGACAAACGAGATAGGGAAACTCTAACGTCTCAGATATTTATAGCTGTCTCAATTACAGAACGTTCAATTTATAAAGTTACTCATTTCATTTGTTATGTTGAAACTTATTGTAAACGTTATGTTGCTACTTGGAAGTTTACTGGCGGATATCGGCGCTACAATTAAAGGACTAATCGGCGATCTGAAGAGCGGATCTTAGTGGATTTCTTTTGTTTTTTCTTCTTCTATTGTGACTTATTGATGACTGTTGATGATCATTGTGTAGTGTTACACAGTTTAATATTTGAAAAACTTTCGTGCATGATTGTGAGGTTCTGTAGGTACCTACTTGGCTACTCTCCTTTGAATCAATCATGAAATTGACGTATTTTGGTTGCAGTAATCAGTAATTTTTTTCTTGGCCAGCGAAGCTTCAGCGATACTTTTATTGATTTTTTTAAAGTCCGTGTTCGTTTATTATATAGCTAAGGACATACAAAAGTGCTCTGCTTGTTTCTCATTTCGTGATTCTGCTATTGCAATTGTGCTATCCCGGAGCCTCACCATACTTGTATGCGCAGGATGGCTGCCGAGAAGGTTTTAGTGGGTAGAAATCCCACATAACCTGCAACCTGTAGGTTCGGGTATTTATGGAAGATTTCCCCCTTGAAAAAAAAGAAGTGTAAAATAGAGCTGTGAATATTTGGTACAATAAGTTAAATTAATATTGAAACAAGAACAACTCAACGAAGTTTAGTCTACATTAAAATTAGATTCGGCGCGTTGGTCGGCCCAAAAAGAGAGCACATGCCAGTTGGACGTCAAATCATGTTAATTTATTATAAGGCACTAGACCTGTGGTAAATAAAATAACAATTATTCGTGATTCTTACGATTTACAATTTATCGCTAGTAGTTTAGAATTTTAGATTCATATTTTTATGAAAGAAAATGTTTAAGATTTCAGGTGATTATATCGTTGTACCTATATACAACCTTATATCCTGATGGTAAGATACAAAGGTAGGTATTTACAATACCCAAACGTAAAGTATCGTCGATATTGATTTTATTCAAAATTATTTGGGCAATGTGTATTTAAAACCCGTCCGCATATTTTTATTTTGGGTAGGTACCTGACGGATACGATTACGAAGTTATAAATCGGTAGAAATAATGTTAAAAGTACGTTGTGATCGCTTGTGTTATTTAACGTAAGTCAACAATTGTTTTATTTCAGCATTTTATAAAATTCTTATATATAATCTATTGCTAAAAACCGCCTTTTAGTTGTATATAGATCCAGATTCTACACGCACGAATAGCTGCGCACGAAACTTACGATTACGAACTGATTTAGACCAACCGACCCACGTCTTAGATAGATTTACGAGGGATCCCGAATCCCGTAGTTCTCCAACTGAGAATGTAGTTACGCAAAACAAACGGATATGTAATTAATCCCAATGGTACAACTGGTACAACACAACAGTGATGTATTTCGCGATATAGGTACATGTACCCTGTACGTAACCTTCCCGTAGCACAACACTAGTGAACAGGAAATGTTTCTATTTGCATAGAATGGTGCTGTATGTGAATTGAGTGAGTGAAATTAGTTTTGTACAACATACCCTGTTGTTTTATGCGAGGTTTGTACTTTGTCATGTAATCTAGTAAAACGCACGCAAGTTAAACTTTTCAATGTTAGTATAATGAATTTTATTAATTATGATATATGGAAATGTAAACTGATAAAACAAAAAAAATATGAAGGATTTTGGTAGATACTTCTTTGAGTGATTTTATTGCATTTCTAAATGTTGATGATGAACAATGTTCATTATGAAATTTTACCATCATCACTGTCCGTTTACTGATTTCTGGGTTCGCCCAGGAATGAAATATGGCTCTAGGACTATAATTTACCTCATGTCCGGCTTTCCTTATCTCGCATTTCCGAAAATTATAGATAACTTTGACGTATACAGACTTCCTAGGGATGTTTATGGTGATAAATTTCTTAATTTTTTTTGTAAATCGATCCCCTATCCCGAGCGGAAGTCCCTGCATCTCCTGTCTATTGAGTCTTCTTAATCCTTTAGCCCCCTATTAGTGGCGAATGTAATCAAAGTTTGCAATTTGTCTAATTTCCTGCTTCCAACGGAAGTTCAGCGTGATCTATGCAATTAGCATAATGGATGTAGTTTAGAGCTTTGAGTGACAAAATGACCTCAGTTTTGCGACTGTGACGTCATCCGAGTGAACAGTAATTACGAGTAGAGCATGATTTACTTTGTTTCTCAAAGACATTCACTTTCTCTATTTTAAACTTAATTTATTATTTAAATAATTTAATTCCATCTATGTAAGTACCTCTTTTTTTAATATACACTGATATATCGATTCTATCACACTGTTCATATGTAACATTCTGTAGAGTTAATATTTAAAACATTTTGCAACCAGCTTATATTTTCTTACTGTCTTCATAGTTCCATTCAATTTTATTATGGTTTACATCTCTGATTCTGCCGTTGTCTAATTAAGGTATTATTTCTGTAATATCTCAGACTAATTATGAAATTATGTTAGGTTACTAAGGCTATGTTTTTGTTCAGTTAATTCTTCCAGCTAATTAAGTGATTCAATTAAAATGTCAAACCATACCCAAACTAGTGAAAAGATCCTGATCTTTGATTAGTTAGTATACCTAATATAAAATCTTGGAGATTCCAAAGTTGAATACTTCAACCCATAATGGCACTCACTAATAATATTACAAGGTGTTCCTCATAATTACCTACTCCTTCACTGCGGATTAGATGATAGATTAAGGTGGGTACCCAAGTGTCGGAAATATAATGCCATAAACCGGGACTAACAGCTTTATGTGCCTACCAAAGCACGAAAGCGTTTAAAAAATTGAAAAATTGGAAAACCAATATCCAGTGGATGGTCCATTGATGCTTATAAAATTTAAAAGTGAATTCATTTGTAACAAAGAGATCGTTAATATAATAATACTATTTGTTTTTAACCAAGAACTTTTTATTGTTCCCTTTTGCCTTTTGTACGACGTAATGACCACTCTCGTGCGAATATAACACTCGGCGCTGAGCACGCCACTTAGCAGTAACGACGAGCGTTCTCAAAACCTAGTGGTAACTAGAAATGTGAATCCACAAAGCGAAACTAAAAGAAAAAGTATGCTACAAAAAACATTTCATTTCAGACCATTTTAAAATGGCTATTATTTAATAGAGGGAAATAATAATGTTTGATTTGTCTAACTTATAATCTATATCTATACTTAATATTATAAAGAGGAAAGCTTTGTATTTTTGTATTTTTGTATGTTTGCAACGAATAAACTCAAAAACTACTGAACCGATTTTCAAAATTCTTTCACCATTAGAATGCTACATCATTCATGAGTAACATAGGCTATATTTATTACTAGAAAAAATTAGGGATCCTTGCTAAAACATCAGTAACATGAACCAAAGTGTGAAAAAAATTGCTTCAAAATATCTTTCATCGCATACGCTGCGGAAACTATTGATGATAGAACAAAAAAATGTTCTACAATATTATAGAACATATAAATATCTACAAAAAATCTCGTGATAGTATATGTCCAACTATTGTCGTTATGTCACTATAACCACTTTTTACATTTTAAAAGTTAATAAAAAAGATGACCAAAATCAGATCATGAAAACCATAGCTTCGTATTAATCCTTATCCAAATAAATCATTTCATATTCAAAACTGTTTCAATAACTATAGATAACTTTTCGAATTACTCAAATCGGACATTCCATTCAGAAGATATTACGTAGTAAAGGAACTACGTGACAACGTGATTGTACGAGTAACAACAATCATCACCGGTTCACCGGCCCCGCGGCCGGACAGCTCGCGCATGTTCCGCGGATCCCGATTATGTAACACGGGGAGGGGAGGGGAGTGGAGTGGGAGCGGGAGTGGGAGCGGGAGCGGGAGAGGGAGAGGAAGAGAGAGAGGGAGAGGGAGAGGAAGATAGAGAGCGAGAGGGAGAGGGAGAGGGAGAGGGAGAGGGAGAGGGAGAGGGAGAGGGAGAGGGAGAAGGAGAAGGAGAGGGAGAGGGAGGGGGATGGGGAAGGGGGAAGGAGAGGGGGAGGGATACAGTATAAAGGTAACAGAGTGTCGACTCGCTTCAGGACTGACATCCTAGGGCAAATAAAATGTTTCATGGAAATCATCAGAACTATGTTCATATGTAAGGAATCGAAAAACGAGCAAAAGAGCCTCCCGATGGTAAGTGGTTATCTTCGCCCATGTATTACAGATGTTTTACGGCCAAAATAAACACTAGAAAAAGATTCCATATTAGACGGTATAAGTTATTTTTATTTATTTATTTATTTATTTACTCTTTATTGACCACAATATTTAATTACGGTACAATTGGCGAGCTTAATGCTTAATGCATTCTCTACCAGCTAACCAAGTACAAACAGTCCAAACAGAGACAACACGAAGGGCGGTATAAATACAGTATTTATATAAACGCAACATACATATATTATGATAAATATATAATATATACCATATATACAATAATATACATATATACATAAATAATATATAACATTAATAAATACATACATGATTATTCAAGATTAGATACCTACCAACCCTACCAATAGTTAGGTATCCCCTAGCTAAAGTAGCAAGATATATCTACTGTTAGTTTCATATCCATCAAAATGTTTTAATATTCGCTTTAACTTTCGCTTGAACACATTAACAACATTAAGCAAAATATCTGGACGATCGAGCTTTGCTCGGTATTTTTTTTTGGTAAAACGAAATCGAAAACGACTGAAGTAGCTTTAGTTTGCTTAACAACGCCATCTACTGAAGCAGCTTTAGTGTTGCTACTCGCCAGTAGGTGTCAGGAAGAATCTATTGTAGCAGTTTTTCATTGCCTGAAAACACATATAAAACGACATTTTCTAAAAATGAAGATCGATTTATCGCCCCCGAAACCCTCTGCACACTAAATTTCATGAAAATCGTTGGAGCCGTTTCCGAGACTCAGATTATATACATACAAATATATATATACAAGAATTGCTCGTTTATATCCAACATTAACTAAATGCTGGACTGACGAAATGACTAATGCCAATTGCCAAGCGTCGAGCACTTCTCTTCGCCAGGCGGCTTCAAAACGAGCCATGAAGTTGAATGCACAAAGCGAATCATGAAAGACGTAATTAAAAAGCTTTTTCTTTGACTTCAACAATATTGCACTAATTGTGGTGGTGTGCCGTAGATTTGTTGAGTTTACAATGTTAAATATTACTGATACTTTAAAATACTTGTATTATAGACGAGAAAACACTCTTCTCCTCTTTTTAAATTTGTTTTATAAAGCTATTGATGAACTATTAAACAACTGCCCAAGTGCGTGTCAGGCCTCGCGCAAAGTAGGTTCCGTAGTTGTAAGTTGATCGAATTGTCTAGTCTAGTCTACTAATAATTCGTTAACCTGCAACTCCGTGATAGTTTTCCTTTTAAATTCATCATAATATATGCTACTACAGTGATGTTTCTCACATGTCTGATACCTACCATTTAGCTGGTAGTCCACTTTTACTCTAACCAAAATAAGCACTGTAAAACCGAATATTTTGCAAACAGACGCCTGATTTAAAAAAATATTAAAAAAAAAACAAAATACCCGACTGCGTAAAAAACTATATAGAGAAAAACAAGCCTAGTAGTCTAGAATGTTGTTTAAAAAAAGTGTGCGTGGACTTTTGTACGCGCGTGAGAAGTTATACTTCTTTGGTATAATTAAATAAATATTTAACCCCTCCCCTCACCCTCTCTTCCCCCTCTCTCCCCCGTCTCCCTCCCCCTCCCATTCCCCTCCCCTCCCCCCTCCCGTTGTGATGAATTTTGATTAGTGGTAGGTATGTCTTTAGTAGCACTCGCAAGGAAGACGAATCCACTGACATAAGAATCATCAAAATCCGTCAACGCGTTTGGTCTCTGCAATGCCGCATACATAGGAACATACATAGACATAACATACATAGAAACATACATAGACTGATAAACACATTACCCTTCTTTGCGTCACGCAGTCGGGTTAAAATGGTCTTTGCAGATAGACCTATTCAACGATACCATACTACGGGCTAGACGAGAAAAAAATTATTCCCATTTTACCTGTAGGGGAGGTAACCTCGTTATTATGATTCGAATAAAGCTTTAACAAAATCGTCCTAGCATTTATGGATCTTATAATAAATGTCATAATTATGTTACGGTTTCCTATACGGTTTTAACTAAACATATCACAAGTAGGAATTATCTTTAAAATTTGTGCGACTTATCAAAGTTTTAATCTGCCATAGACCCTTGTCAAGTGTCTGCGCGAACTGAAAAACATTATGTAATACGCTGCTCCAGGTTTATATATCTTAGATAACAATTATTTAAGGCAACATCGTAAAGAAGGACCTAACCTGAGAGAAACTGATTACGAAACCGTCAATTTCCTTGCTTCCACGCCATTTACATATTCATCTACATGATAGAAAGCCTTGCCTAGTTGTGCTTTTAAAATTATACAATCGAATGAATACTTATTAAAGAAAGAAAAACATCTCGTTATCAAAGCGAAAAAGTACAACATAAAGTACCATCCATCCATTAGGGAAATAGATGGGTAATGCTCCGTAACTCCTTTACTTATGTAAATACATCGCAAGTTTTACTCGGCAAGTAATGATTTTACTGGGAGCCATGTTCTTTTGTACAACAAATACATTGTTAAACAATTTGAAGTTCCTACGATGTTAAATAATATAAAGGTGCCTTCATAGCCTACGAAAATTTACTCTTAGTAGGCAAATACGTAACTAAATAGGTACTTATAAACATATCGCACACCTAGTAATATAACGGCATATCAACGTTTGTCATATTTTACAGAAACGAACTTCAAAAATTGTATAAAAATGTTTAAAATTAATTTATGTGTTCTTTTTACGTTTATTACAGATTGTACGGGTTTAATTACTAGTATAAACATTATTACACATTTACCACTATGTAGATTATGCACTTTTAGACACGTATACCTTGTGAACTAAATTTCGCATTTTTTGCTGATGTGCCATTATATTACTAGGTGAGCGATATATCATACAGCAGCAGCATAGCAGGCGAAAATATTTATTTAGCTATAAGAAGTCTCTGATTTGATCTGATGATTTTAAAAAATGCGGCATAAATAAATAAAATAGAAAAATAACGGTAAATGCATGATCAACGTACGGAACCCTACAACAATAACCCAACAACAATGTACTTGTCAAGTTTATTAATTAACCGGTACGCATTGACGTATCGTTGATGCCTTTGGTGTTACGAGACATAATAATAAATAATTATGTTACAACGTAGCACTGTTGAGTTTCAGTTTGTGATAAGCAAATCTGTTGATCGTTGTCCGCGTTGATCCTTCAAAGTTTGTACCTCCGCTCAAGGCGGAGCGATTACAAGCTTCAATATTGATGAATCCCGGAGTTGAGTAATGTCTTTTTCACTTACGAATTTTTTAAGATAGAAGTTAGCAAGTTGAGGGATTTATGCGAATTTAAGTTCATCAGATTTGTATTATGTTAGAGGACGATTAGCTTGGCTCAGTGCGTTGTTATTCTGATAAATTTTGCGTATAACTATCAATACTTGCTCGCTTTCGCTTAATATGAGAGAGAAAATAGGAAATTATAAGAGATCTTTGCAGGTAGGATAAATAATAATGATAGATACTATCGCTATAACTATCGTCGATTGTCGCTTGCTTGCATCTTCCGTAGCAAGAATTAGGATTTTACTAAATGCTCTTACTACTGGACTTAATCTTTACGACAGGCTTACCTAACATAAATAAAAATGTAGACGCGTAACGGTTGTGGTAAGAATAAAATAATTTAAAAACTAAAAATCCTGTCTACACAAAAAAATATTTCTCGGCAAAGTTCCACTTATAGCAAGTTATAGCCACAACCAGACAACAATATATTACAGGGTATCTTCAATAGTTACTCGTATAATGTGAACTGTATGTAAATTTCGTGGCTTTTCAGAATGAATGCTACCGAAATGGGCAATCACGACTGATATCTTTATCGTCGTACCTACATGTATCCATAAATTACCTTTATCTGTCATTGTTCGAACTTAATGGTGGCAATAAATTTTGATAGCTTTTGTCTTTTACCTATGAACTATTACTAAGAAATTAAGTCTTGGTTTGTGTGCAAATGCATAATTTGAAATGAAGTGAAAATAAGATTATAAATTTTTTAAACTTTTATAAAATAATCTTACAATTAAATAAATAAGTATTTTAGTACTAATTGATGAAGCCTTCGCCGAATCTCAAAGTGATTGCTTAATTAAAAGGGAATTAATTAATGAGAATAATCAAATTAACAAAAAGTTTGTGTTCGCTAGGTAGAAGAATTAAGTAGGCCACTAAAAAGACTTTGCGGGAGCTTTTATCTTTAGGATTATTTTATTGTGAGATAACGACGTTGTAAAACTTCTAAAATATCGTTCTAAAATCCATATAAAGAAGTTATTCACGTGCCATCTCCCGTCCCACTGGGTCGGGTCTCCTCTACATCTAAAAGGCTTAAGGCCTATCCTGCAGATTTTACACATTGTTGAGAACATGACCTTTTTGGAGTTCAAGAATTACAAACTGAAAAGCCTGGTATAATTGATGCATCTTATTCAGGAACACCGAGCAAAACTTAAATACATAAAAAACGCTACATTCTCATAGGCCCGGCCCACACTAAGATTCCTTGAAATGAAATTCAAATTCAAAATCATTTATTCATGTAGGTATCATTGATACACTTATGCACGTCATTTTTTTATTGAACCAGCTTTTCGCAAAGGCGCTTTGTCATGGAGGAGAAGAAAAGCCGAAAGAAACTCCTCAGCACATCTTTTAAAAATAAAATACATTGGTATATTTCTTACAAAAAAGTATCACTAGCCTGTACGGAACTGGTTGCAGATCTGGTCATTTCCATGCGTCTTTGTCATTTATGTACTCATCTACAGTATATTAGCCTTTGCCTAAAAGTTGAGATTTTACATGTTTCTTAAATAATTCCACTGGCAAATCACGTATTAACTTTGGGATTTTATTATAGAACTGTACACCACTGCCCATAAAAGATCGCTTCACTTTAGAAAGACGGTAAGATGGCGTTACTAACTGGTGCATTTTTCTTGTTTGGCGATTAGTGATATCAAAATTTTGTTTATACGCGCTTATATAATTCCGTATAAAAACCACATTACTATAAAATTACTATGAAATGAAATCGAACCTCGAACCCGCCACTCAGGCCGGCTTGATGTAGAACACCTTGTAGGTTTTAGTGTATATGAATTTATCCTTTATCAAAAATCTATCAAAAAGCAGCTCAATACAAAAGAAAAGGTTGTCAAAATGTTTAAACACTCATTTAAAAAAGTTAAGCTAGTGAATATGTGATGGTGTTACACCACGCAAGCGGGTTAAGTGCTTTCACAGGAAGGAGAGATTCCGCCTTCTAATGAGAGGCGTTAACGTCACTGAAAGTGTAAGGCTCTAAGCTCATGTACGACAGCGACACAGCGTCACATCGCTAAGACCGTGTCCTACATGAAAGATGAAATTCTGAATGCGAGGTCATTAAAAATTCTGCTTCCGTGAGATCTACTTCCTAAGGCTGCGAAATCCGTGTAGTGCGCTATCTCATGTATGTTTCGAGTTTAATATCTTTGGCATGTATGATTAGCTGTGAGATGTAACTTCACGTCGTCTTATCTTTAGTGTGGAAATAACAAAGGATACTTCATATAATTAGTATTTAAATTTTAAATCGTGTTGAGGAAAATTTATATCGTAGCTTTGAGTTCAGAGCATTTTCAGAATTACGGTCGTTTAAGACAGGAATTAAATATTTCCTCACTGAATTTGATGAAATGGCCTATGTAAATAACTTCCTCGGTCATTTCCGTGTTGTGTCTTCCGTGACTGTCCCCACTGTTCCCACTCAATATTAATAACACTTCATCCACTCTCGCCCCTACGTGACCTAGAAGCGTGCCGGCTGCAATAAAAAATTAAACTATACTAGTGGCCGCCCGCGGCTGCGCCCGTGGCACATTGGTTTCATAAAAAAATCACCCCTAGCCTTATCCACTGGGTAAAGGACTTTCTGAGCGACCGGTCTTTCCGCGTTGTAGTCGATGGTTGTTCATCGGAAACGATGGCTACAAATGCCGGAGTTCCTCAGGGGTCCGTTCTCTCCCTCACTCTATTTTTTACCGACTTCAAAAAAAGTAGGAGGTTCTCAGTTCAACTGTATTTTTTATGTATGTTACCTCGTAACTTTTTAGTGGGTACCTACCGATTTTGATAATTCTTTTTTTATTCAAAAGCTGGTGCTTGTCATGTGGTACCATTGAATGAGCCAAATCATCCCACTTATACAACCGATGTAAAATCCTATATCCTAAACCATGACTAGATATGGTCTGACTGTGTGCCAATTTTTATAAAATCCGCACAACGATTTGATGGCATTTGATGGAAATTTGTATTTAAACAAAAATTTTTACATCCAAAAATCTTGGAAAACTTTAGGATTTGTATATGAGTTCAGTTTCAGCTCGGATTTTCTTTTACTTTGTAAATTCCGTGTTTTGTTAATCATTTCAAAATTAATCAATAATATGTTACTTTAACAGCATGTTGTTTATATTGCAAACGTCCTCAATAACGTATTTAGACCAAATAAACGTCACGGAGTAAAAGCGCCTGCCTATATTGTTGCAAGAGTCCAATCAAAGTGTCAAATAGAATTACAGGGCAATTAAAATGCCTGCGAGTTAACCGTATTAGTGCCTTGTCGAGCTGGAGTACCTACACCGCATCGGAATCGAGGCTCAAGTTACGGAATCCAGTAAGTGCCTTAATAATTGGGTTGGCGGTCCTACCGACCATCAGAGACGGCGCCGAGATTGATTGTAGGATGCTTGGAATTATCTTCGATCATTCTAGTACCTATAGTTCTAACATTATGTCCTTATTGTATTTAAGCCATAATTTTCATAATATAAGTAAATGTACATATTTATTCAAACTCCAAAATCGTAGAATAAAATATGGAAAAACATATTTTTTTTCAGGGTACCTTTCAGGTAACGTAAGGATGAAAAATTTTCGTTACGTACCACATTGCGTGGGGTATCTTTGAAAAGGTCATTCAACAATGTTATGGGTCTCGTAAGACCATTTTTGGATTTAGGGGTGCGTTAGTGAAATATTTGGCTTTAAAATTCTAATTTTGGTTAGAGTCAAATGCCAAACCCCTTGCCGGTTAAACGGTCGGAGTTGGACAAGTGAAAACATTCTCAAAAATAGGTAATATGATGAATTTACAAGAAAAATTATCACGCCTATGTTAACGTCGATAAACTTACTACTTCGGAAAAGAGTCGATAAACTTACTACTTCGGAATCCTACATTACGCGTGGCCTGATACGCACTCCTCGATTTTTCTAACTCAAATAGATAAAATTATGAGAAAATTTTCGTTCTTATCTTTGTTCGACCTTTTTCCGAATAAACGAATCCAATTTTTATATTCTTTATTTCTTACTTGACCTCTAAACAATTCATCATTATATGAAGCTGTGAGCGGAAGTTTATTTGGACTTTCGCTTCCTTGATTTTCAGGGACTTTCAGATTAAAATTCTAATAAAGGAAGATCTTGGCCCGCTCGAAATTAAAAGGAAAAAAGAAAAGATTAATCACCGTATAATGCAGTTATACTGTTCGTAATATTCACAGTTTATCAAACGGGATGACAAAAGCTCCGCATATTAAAAGTAATTTTTAATATTGTTGTACAAAGACTTTATTTTGACACCTATCACTTACTTCTTATCTTCTTTCTTTCCTGCGTCATACAATTAGATACACGATAAACCTTATTAGTTATGCGAAGATAAATTAAAGTGCTGCTTAATTTGAGTTGATGTATATTAAAAGTAATCAGGGAACAATGGTCATAGCAGACTAAAATTGTAGGCTCACAATCACAATACGATTAAGCATATGAAATTGCAACTTACAGATTCTAAAGCAATGTCTATAACAGTCGCTTTCATGATTTTTTGCTTTTCATGATTAGGTATATATTTTTTATGGAAATAACCTGCAAACGAGCTGACGATCCACCCGATGGTAAGTGGCTATCGTCGCCCGTGAACATCAGCAACACTAATATAATAATATTATTACACATTGACCTTTAGGTAATGCGAAAAAAATAATTAAACAAATACAAATTAAATAAGTAAAATAATTTAATTTTAATTTTAATCCAGAAAATCCTTTCAGTAACTTTATAACGACCAGTATTCGTAGCCAATAAAGTAACATACATCTACTTTGGTTACAAGTCCATATAGAGAGATATCTAATTATATTATTATTATCTACTTACATATCCAGAGTACCGATTTAATTATCATCTCTAGGAGCAGAAAATGATTAGAATTACTCCCGTGATTAATTTTATACAGAAGACTATAACGTCGTAATTTTGTTGAAAAGTTGCCTTCTCTGTTAATTTTTCATGCTATTACGTAATATCCGCGTATGTATGTTTACTGTGGCGTAAAAAGAAAGTGCCTCATATCGCAATTTACAGCCGAACACGTGGTAAACTGGCCGTAAATATTTGATGTCACACATAGGTAGGGCTCATAAAACGCGAAGCAAACAGCTTGGGGGTTGCAGACGATCTCTTATCATAACTGGCGTCAGTCTGTGGCTTCACTTATCGCGATATTTATATTGAAGAAAATTTTACCAAAAAATCTCTCCAACACAATTTTGTCTTACGTTTTTCTCAGAAAATGTAAACATTGTCAACGGTTTTAAACGCAATATTCATACGTGCTCAACCTTTTAAATAAATATTGATTGTCTAGATGTGGATGAAATTGAAGTAAAAAAATTTAAGAGATTTATATACCCTTATTTTTTGCGTATTTAGCCGGATAGAAGCAAATAGATCCTTTTATAGTGGTCATAGACGTGAATGGATACCAAAGGAACCACTGAAGTATTGATGACCGAGGAAGGCGTAACTTATCCGCTTATCACTAGGCCTAGGAATGATTTTGGGAGAAGGATGGATGGACAACCAGGCAGATACAGAATCACCATGCACGAATCCCTTCGGTACATTGAATGATATAAAGTTCGAGGATTTCCAAGCTAGCGTAAAGCCATCGTGCATTGTTCAGCAGGGTGCAGATTTAAAATGGATCGTCTCTTTAAACCTGAGTAAATAAGAGAAAAGTATGCCACAAAGGTACTTTTATAGAAGTGTATGTGTTGTATTGTACAAATATGTTTATGTAAGTAGATAGCATATTGAAAAGAGCAAGCTTTCTATGTTATGTAACTGACTATCAAGGTCTATATAAAGTAACTAAAAACTTTCCTATCAACCATCTTGATATTTCGCATGACAAAACTTATGAAAGTGAATGGACATTCTGCGACGAAATTTTTATATAGGTAATAGCCTCTGTATTACTAGAAGTACCTACTGTTACTGTGCAATATGAGTTCAATTGGTTTATAAGCACTGTATCTGCGGTAAGAAAATGAGAACTGAAAAATTGGTTTAGCGGTCACAGTAATTTGCATACTTTGAAAAATTTTCTAGAACCTATTACCTACGGATATTGGAGTTTTATGAATAGGGTCTCTTTGATACCCTTTGGGTACGGAACCTTGAAAAGAAAGAGCTTTATTCAGGTGTTTGGGTGTACATATTATTATTGTGTGCTGGTTAATTTTTTTCTTATAATTTAATTAAAGCTACCCAATAATTACACATTATTTTCTACGTCAGCGTCAGCTGTGAAAATAACTTACTCAACATTCTTTCTACATATATTTCAACTTTTAATGGTTTTGAGAGGCTGAACTCTCCCAACTTTTAATTAATGGAGTAAGTTTTTAACTTTTTCAACTTGTGCTTTTGTCTTGAGTTTTAAAAACCTTTAATGGCCAGCGATTCCTTTCAACCTCAGCTGTGAAAGTTCCAAAAGAATGTTCAGTGTTGCTACTTAATAAGTATCCTCTTAAAAGGAAGCTTCTAAGATGCCCTAATTACAGAAAATTGCGTACCTACGCGATATGAAATGTCCAAATTAATGTCCAAGCAATTAAAAAAAAAAACAAGCAATCACCATTTAGCCGAGGTGAGAAACAATGACTGTTGTTTATTTATCAGATGTCGACTTATAAAGATGTTAATCATTCTTTCGCCTACAAGCGATAATGTAATACAAATAAAAATACAGAATAAAATTTAAAATATTTCTCTATAAATATTTTTGTAAGATGGATTATTTGCACAATATTAAAATAAAATAATGTATGGATGATTATTTCGATTACTTGTACAATATTAAAATAAAATAATGTACGTACCTATATGTATATTAATTTACATTGCAAACGTGGGTCAAGGCTGGGAGTGCGTCCGGTTGGCATCGCTTATGGACTTTCCATGTACCTCTTTCATAATAAAGAACGTATATCTCCATTCATGTAGCATTAGGATCTATGAACGAGAATAAAGGTACAGGAGAGAAATGGCCTATTCGTGTTATCGTGAGACGGGATTTTTATGTCGTTAAATCTTTTAGGCATTTTCGTTCAGTATGCTCGTAGCTTTTAATACTTTTATTTTATGGCTTTGATAATACGCGTATTATTAAAGGCATCAAGCGTTTGTTATTAGATCCAATGTTGTGTTTGGAGATTGATCTTCATTGAATAAGAGGGCTGTATCCAACACTACGAGTATGCATCCGCTTGTCCAAGTACCTAATACTTAAATGGTGATTGTGAAACAGAAGGCTCGCCGTAAAAAGCACTGAGAAATAGAGTTATTTATGCAAGTGTCGTTTCTGAATACGAGGGAGAATTATTTCATGCACCTGTGTCTATGGAGTAGGTATTATCTGCGGCTTCAACCAAATAAAATTCTTCTTCTCATAAAAAATAAAGTTTGATAAACGCATACGAGTATACATGAGTTTAGTTGTGATTCACATGACTATTAGTGAGGGGGTTAGTGTAAAAAGCAATTTGTCAACTCGTAGTTGGACTGAAATATTGTGTGCAGATTTTTTATGGGAATAGCCGGCAAACGAGCTGACGATCCACCTGATGGTAAGTGGCTATCATCGCCCATGGACATCAGCAACACCAAAGGCATCACTGATGCGTTGCCGGCCAAGAAACAGAGAAGAAAATGAATGAAAGAAAGAAAGAACTGGCTCTCAAGCCCCCAGCCGGAACACGACGTGTCGTTTGGCAGCTGACTCATGCTCAAGGGTGCTGGCTATCCAGGCGAACCCCATGGAGAAATAAGAATAGTAATAATGGTATTAATTAACAATTAAAATTAATATTACCAATATAATCCCTCGAGGGGCCCTATCACCAGCGGGCCGGATTTAGTCGCCTCTTACGACACCCATCTGGCGTGGGATTGGGGTTAATATTCTAAGCCGCCCCAACACGGCTGATTATGATGACCAAAAGTTTATAATGTATTGATTTCATTTGTATCTAGAAAGCGTATTGGGTTGATGAGCCTGTCACTAGTTCATGGGAATCGATCTTTACAGAGAAAATAGTGCTTTCGTCCTTAGAAGTTACGATGATGTTGGTGTGTAAGGTGCTCCATCCATCTTGAGTCTAATCCAACCTCAATGCTCGTACTTCTTTGAAGCGTATCCAGCAGATTTATATAAGCTTCTTGGTATGTACCAACCAATTAGATTCCAACGGCACTTATGCATGGTGGGTAAGGTTTTACCTGCCTAGGTAGCACCAGCAAACATCCTATTTCAACAATCGTCTGTACCTAGTGTTTTTTAGGGTTCCGAAGTAAAATCGGAACTCTTATAGTTTTGTCCGTCTGTCCATCTGTCCGTCTGTCCGTCCGTCCGTTCGTCCGTCTGTCCGAAGCAAAGCGCCGAGACTCTTAGTGCAAGAAAACTTGGCGTTGGCATGGATATGCCAAATGGTTATATTTATTAAAACTCCAGAATCGTGTAATAAAATATTTTTTTCAGGGTACCTTAACAGGTAACGTGAGGAGGAATTTTTTATTCGTTGCGAAACCTATAGTGTGGGGTATCGTTCAAAAGGTCTTTTAAAAATATTATGGGTGTTGTAAGACCATTTTTGGAAATGACCACTATTTCCATCCTTTTGCGAAATATTTGGATTGAAAATTTTGTCAAAAATAGGTTATATGATGAATTTACAAGAAAAACTATCACGGTTATGTTAGCATAAGTAGTTAATGAGTATAGTCGATAAACTTACTGTGATATTCCTGGTTTAGGGCTTAATTAAGGATATTAAATAGAAATGCTTATTCAACTTTTCAGCATATATAATAGAATGACAATATCTTGACATATTACAAATAATTCCTTTTTCTCTATCTGGCCATACACTACAATCCCTCACACTAAATTTCTATAAAATTATAAACAAAACTATATTAATAAAATAAAACTTTCCTATTGTTCAAAGTATATAAAGTAAACAAAAACAGTAAAATTAATCTTTATATCGTGGTGGTTTAAATAAGCGGCATCTTCGTACTGGACGAGATTGAGTCGGTACAGGGGTGACAATTTGAGTCTGCTCATTTGAAGGCGTAGAAAATTGCTCGCCATCTATATCTCCTCCTGCCAAAACCCTGGCTGGAGACCCGCCTGGCTCGCACGCCGTCGACGTTCCCGCAGACGGTTCCGACTGGTTTTTAGTATCAGTTGGACATACAATAAGATTTTTGTTCCTGCGTATAAGTTGGTCGACGTGTCTATGGATTTGATTACCGTTGGAATCCGCTAATTTATAATCAGTTATACCCAAAGACTCCATTACCTTCCCAGGGAGCCATTTCTCGCCTTTAGAATACTGACGATACCAAACGTCATCCCCTATTTTGAAATTTCTATTTGATCCTCCCGCAGCGTCAACCTGACGCTGTTGGATTCTTACTACTTTAGACATTATGTCTGGTTTTAATATATCCAAATGTGTACGTAAACGTCTACCCATCAATAACATAGCCGGACTTTCTCCGGTTGAGCAATGTTCGGTATTCCTATAATATAACAAAAACTTATTAATTGAATGTTGAATATTCGACTTTTCAATAGTCGCTTTCCTAATAACCTTTTCAAAAATTTTCACCGCATTTTCCGCTGCCCCGTTAGAAGACGGATGATAAGGAGCCGTAAAAATGTGTTCCACCCCGTCAGCCGATAAAAAGGTTTGAAATTCCCTACTTGTGAACGGCGGTCCATTGTCGCTAACAACTTGTTTAGGTATTCCCCACCTAGCCCATAGTTCACCTAACCTTTCTATCGTGGGACCTGCAGCCGTACTAGGTACCTGAAAAACTTCTAACCATTTGGACATTGCATCGACTACAATCAAGAACGTCTTTCCATCGACTGGGCCCAGAAAGTCCACGTGAATTCTAGTGAACGGTTTAACAGGATATGGCCAGCTGCGTGGTGTGTGACGCGGCGGCATGTCGGCCACCGCTGCGCACACAGCACACGCTCGGCACTGCGCTTCAACCGCCTCGTCGATGCCAGGCCACCAAACGTAACTCCGAGCTAAAGCTTTCGTTTTTGTTATGCCCATGTGTGGTTCGTGCAGGATCGACAAAACCTTTTTTTGACATCCTCCCGGTACAACCACCCTGTGGCCCCACATGACACAGCCCAATTCTTCATATAATTCCGACTTCCTATTAAAATACGGTTTCAAGCCCTCTATGTCAAATTTCTCCGGCCAACCGTCTCGAATAAAACTAAGCACTCTTACTAACAACGGATCTTTAAGTGTTTGTTTTTTTATCTCATTGTAATCCAGTAATAAAGCATCTTGTGCAAAGTGCAAATAAGTCTGTTCCGGTATCGTCTCATAACTATTACTACAACTTCCGTTATTAATAGGCATTCTTGATAAACTGTCAGCACAGTTGGCTTTAGTGTTAACATATTCGATGTCGTAGTCATAAGCCGACAAGATAATAGCCCATCTCTGCATTCTACTAGCCGTCATAGTAGGTATACCCGTATTCGGACCAAAGATTGATACAAGAGGCTTATGATCCGTACGTAAAATAAAATGACGCCCGTATAGATATTGGTGAAATTTTTTTACACAGAATATTATTGCCAAAGCCTCTCGATGAATCTGCGAATAATTAGTTTCCGCACTGTTGAGAGTGCGCGACGCGAACGCGACCGGCCGCTCGCCGCCGCCCGGCGCCTCCTGGGTCAGCACTGCGCCCACCCCGCGCGCACTGGCGTCGCAAGTCACTATCAACCGCTTCCCCGGGTCGTAGTGAGCTAACACACTTGCCCCTGACAGTAGCTTTTTAACCTGTTCGTAAGTCCTATCGCACTCAGAACACCAATTCCAATCTACCCCTTTACGTAACAAGTCATATAAGGGTGATAATATTGCACTTAAATTCCTAATAAATTTACCGAAAAAATTTACCATTCCTAAAAATGATCTCAACTCCGAAACATTCGTCGGTTGTTTCATTTTCAGAATTGCATCCACCTTCGACATATCCGGCTTAATTCCGTTACGTACGTCGAAATGCTTTCGCCCATCTTTTGCCTCCTCTGTCTAAACCGGTATCTCTCTGCCAAGGCGGACGGAGCCGGTTGTAAATGTTGGCTCATTAGCTCATCTGCCTTTTTAAAAGTAAGGTCCGCCGGCTTAGTGGGACTAGCCAAGTTTGCTAAAAGTTCATATGCCTCGTCCCCCATGGTGGCAATTAAAGTGGGTAATTTCATTACCTCCTCCACTTTATTTACTTTAAAATACATGTTAAGGCGATCGATGTATGATGACCATGTTCCCGTCAACACATTAAACTCATTTAATTTTCCGATCGACATTATTATTGATCAATGTTAATACGTACGTGAGTTTTTCTTTCCTTTTTATCTCGTCGCCACTGTGATATTCCTGGTTTAGGGCTTAATTAAGGATATTAAATAGAAATGCTTATTCAACTTTTCAGCATATATAATAGAATGACAATATCTTGACATATTACAAATAATTCCTTTTTCTCTATCTGGCCATACACTACACTTACTACTTGGGAACCTTACATTGCGCGTGGCCTGACACGCGTTTCCCGTTTTTTTTGTTTCGATCTGTTTCGGAGAATAAAAATATGGAGCTTCCTTTTTGGCTGGCTACGCATTGGCGACGGTGACCACTTGACCACATGACCACTTTGACCACTGAGGTAGATCATATGCTCCTTTGTCGGCTATTTATATAAAAAGGTACATTTAACTTAGGTACTTATCAAGTTATATGTACGTGCTCGTTTATACGAATAAATTGAATTGAATATGTAATTAGAAAAGGTTTCCTGACTGCAAATAATTCACCAACATTCCAATTACCGCTTTACCAACATTGGAACGTTAATTTTGAAAGCTTACAAATTGAAACATTTCATACCTGCCAAAGTTGCACAAATATTTACCCTATAAAAGACACCACTGTATTTTTGTAAGTTGCTCGTATTGCGTGGTTCACAATAGTTCAACATGGTTAAATACACTACACTTAACATAATGTCTTGTGCTACATTATTGTTAAATTAATGTTGTTTATTAAAATAAAATGTTCAATTCGTCTTAATGTTCGTGAGACTCTTAAGCTGCAAACATATTATCGGACGCGACTGACCGGACGCGGCTGACAGCCGTGGCTGATAGTGTGCACAGTCTTTGAGACGTGGCTTCCGGAAGCGTTCCAACGCCTGTTCCACAGAGTACTATCACGCCTATTCCATAAAGAACTGTAGACGAAGAAACATGTCGAGTAGTGAAAGTGAGGGCGATTTTCTTGAATTAGCGGCGGCTGCTTTATGGTGTCCACCCAAAAAGAAAATAAAGAGAAGCGTTTGGGTCCATGACATAAATAAAGAAAGGATATTTTAGCTATTTCCTCTCAAACTTCTTGTTTTTTGAAGAATATTTGTTATCCTTTAATTTATAATTATATGGTAATTCCCTGTTGCGAACATACTCAATAATTCGTTCGTCCATTTTTAATAGATACGTACATTCTTCCTTCTGACACAGAGTACTAATGCCTTCTGACGCATGGACGCGTTCCGCACCCCGTGCATACTCTATCAAATACCGTCTGCGGACGTTTTCGGCTGACAAAAACATCCAGCGCGCCAGATAGCTCTCGGACGTCAGAACGCCTCAAGGTGACTCAAGGTCACGTCCGCGTCTTACCTCCGATAGTTTGCACAGCTCAGTGTACATTCATTATCTAGATACCATTACGTCACATCCTTCAGCCGCGTCCGGTCAGTCGCGTCCGATAATATGTTTGCAGCTTTAGGGTATTGTTGCTTATTTTGAAATTTTATCTCCTGTAATTCCAAAGAGAAGCCCAGAGGATACGGATATTTATTGTTGCTAATAAAGCTTTCATAGTCCGCCAGTACATTGATCAATAACAATCAATCGACCGAGTTGGGCTACTTTGGGCGTAATCAGTAGTTTGATGAATGATGGCTATTGGCAAAACTTAAGTGTATCCGTCCTTGAGAGGTAACCTTTGGATTCGGTTTTTAGATACTTACTGTTAAATATTGGTCGATTATATTATATTGGTCGGAAGATTTCAAGCAGCACAAGAACTTCCATTTAACTTATAAAACTTGCTTAAAGTCAATGTTTATGTATGTAAATCTAATTTAATTTGCGTTTATACTTCTATAGATAATAATATTACGTTTAAAATATGTAGGAATCGAACCCACGAATGAATTGGTTATAAATACTGTATATTGAGAGATAAATGAAAAACAATTAATTATCTTAAGATTTATTTATTAAAAATGTCTTAAATATTACAACTGTTACAACTTGAAATAAATTGATTACAGTCAATAAATGCGAAGGTAAATATAGCGATGGGTGCTCGCACGAGTAACTATACCTTCAACTTTGATTTACTTCTTAATTCGTTTTACGAGAAACTGGAAATAAATCAGATTAAGTTTTAAGATAGTCAATTAATCTTGGTTGTTCTTCCCAGGAGACACGCTCGGGGCCTCCGTGTTCATTAGTAAATTAGATCGCTGTGAATTATTAATCACCCGAAATGTAACGAATGGTATAAATATAATTAAATCTCAATAAACGTAAACATTACATATAAATCCTTAACCTATAATGATATGGTTTGAGAATAACTTTAAGTTTTTATGCATCAAAAATATTTATCAAATATACATACATGGTGATAATGTGCGATGATTTTATTTCCCAAAATTGTTTTTTATATCTCGAATATAATTTGGCAAACACGTGAAGGTGGTTTATACGATAATATAATTAAAGTTTTCTAAGTATATCCTAAAAATTATGAATATAATTAATCAATGTATAAATCGACATATAGCTATGCTATAATTTCATGTATAAGAATTGACTAAGTTGCAATCTGTGTGAAATATAGATGAATAATGTTGATGATTTAATAACTTTATTCTAAAAAGTGAATTTAATAATCTAATGTATTGTTGAATGTATACATATCTAGTCCGTGCAATTATACGTAAATTCAATTCAATGTCACGCTTCATAGTGACCTGGAAACATCTAAGTGCAATGTGCTATTTTAATATATGTTGTATCTACTCATGATTAAAACTAATACAATATTATGATTGATGATCGTGTTACTAATAATTCTATCTGTTGCAGTCAAGTATTTAAACAATGATGTGGTTTAACCTAATATACGAAAGGGATTAAACTTTTTTGCTTTATTAGGTTGCTGTGGTCTTCTCAATCTATTTGGCCGGTGTAAAGGCTCATTAGCACCGGAAAGCAGAGGAGATTGAAAATCATCATCATCTTCAGATGTATTATTGTATTTTTTTTCAAAGTAATCAAGACTCTCCGATTCAGTAATATTGTGAATTGTTTCCTTTATAATAAGCTGTGGTATAACTTCAGTTGAATTAATATTTGACTCAATTCCATTTGTATACTCATTTAAATTTTGTTGCGTTGTCATTTGAATGTTTGAAAATTCACCGTTTGTTTTGTTTGTGTCTGTATATGTTATATTTGTTAAATTGTTTATTTCTACTCTGGAAGATGCCGCAAAGTCATCTGTGCTTGAATCACCAGGAGATGTAGAACTTGCATGTTCAGAAGTCATGTGAAAACTATTTTCATTATTGTCTTTAAATATTGGTGTCCTTGTAGTTATTTCAAAAACAGTAGAATTAATAGGAGAATAATCACCATCTTGAATAAAAGTGATTTTTATTATTTCATCATTAAGTGTGACGTTTTGCATTACAGTGGATTCAGTACTCGATTCATTATATATAAATGTAGCTTGTGTCATTGATAAATTGTTTGGTGTTTTATCAACAATAGAATTGTTTGTAGTTACATTTACTGTGTTAACTGTATTAGATGTATTTAAATTTGTGCTTTCTTCATCATTGCTTAGTACTGATGATGGCTCCTTTATAATTACGGTAAGATCAAGATAACTATCTTCATTCGATGAGTCAAAATATACGATACTTTTTAAAGTTGTTCCTTCGATCTCCATTTTAGTAGTTTCCGTTTGTGTAGGTGTTACTGATCTTATGGGTTTGACAGACAGCGCTAGTTGACCTCGTACTTTTCCTTTTACGTCTGCGGATGTCTGATTATACTTCTTAGGTAAAATATTTTTATTTATTTCTTTTTTATCTTTTACTAAATCAGTTGCTTTAGTTATTGGAATTTCTGTGGTAAATAAAACAGTAGAAATTTCTGCTGTAGTTTTTACGTTGTCATGATTGAACTTTGTGTAAGAGGTATCGTTGTTTTCATTTTCATACTTTGTGAGCCGATATTCTGAATGTTCATGTTGAGCTAATTTTTCTTCAAAAGATATTGCAGTCATATCATCGTTAACCTTAGCTTTTGCCATTACCAACGGTGGTACAAAGTGGTCAGTGGGCTGACTAAAGATATTTTCGTAGTTACCCAGACGTGCTAGTTCATTATGAAGTAACTTATGTTGGATATGTTTTTCATCTTCTTGCTTTTCTAACTGTTCATCTGAGTAGAAATCACTATGACTTGGCAGCTTAGGGACATCGTTATTTTGTAAATTGTTATGTGCAGCTATATCTAAATTGATGTTTTTGTTAAAAACAATAGTGTCACCGTGATTTTGTGCAGCTTGTTGCTTAACTGATGGTTTTTTCTCAGTAACAGAAATAAATTTGAGTAGATCTGGTGTGGAACTAACAGAATTCAAAGTGTAGATACCATCTTCATGCTCAGTGGTTATATTTTCTTCAATTACTGCATCGTTGGTTTCTAGATCAGATTCTGCAGTTACCCACGTTGTGGTAATTGATGATATACTTGTTGGCGGAGATGATTCATCGTCTTCGGTGCATGAAAGGTCTCGTATAAGGTCTTCATGTTTCTGGTAAACAAAAAAATGTTTTATTGTACGCGTAATCTTTCGTTATAACGAAACATTCTAGGTTAAAAATATCAGTATAAAAATAGATTAAATTAAAAAATGTTGGTTACCATAAGCTATGACTAAACCGATAAATGAAAACATTAGAATAATCTTGAGCGTAGGAATAATTAGTAGTACTTACTAGTACATACTAGTATTCGTAGTATTTTGTAGCACTTACTAAAATCCGATGTTATCTACACATTTCATTGTGTGATCCATTCTGTTGTTGAGCTACGCAACCATTTAAAAATGGTAATATCTTATAGCTTATTGTTTATCTATGTATTTCATTCCCATTAAGAAACTCAAATAATTTTGTAATTCTATCTTGGCCAGCCATGTGTTGGTAATCTATTGGTGGAGACCATTTACCAAGTATACTTTGTTTGTTTTTTGACTACAGAGTTTAATCTTTTATAATTGAGTATTCAAAATACAAATACGAAGAGGTATTGAATCCAAATAACAAGGCCAAAATAGTAATGTTTCACCAAAACCTATTAGATGGTGATCATGATCCTATCTTTCTTCAGCAGATTGCATTACTTTGTAAATATGTAGCACAGTTAACACATACCACATTCCCAGTACACTGGACACGTTTCACGCCTGCCATGCCACAGTCAGCTGTCAGCTGGACGGCAGCACTCTCAGGTAGGTACAGCACCGTCAACGCTGGCAACGCTCGCACCATGCAGCCCTCATTGCCCAACGCCCATTGCGGTACTACAAATAGTACGAACAGCCATTAAAACTACTCTCAATTAGAATGCAGCTTGCATTTGTAAGACTTAACGAGTTTTAGAACTCTTTAGGACAGAACTGAGATTTGGATTTTAATGAGTTTGATATGGACATAATTGGATTACAATATTGAAGTGAGTTAACTTTGTTAATTAGTTAGGCTTTCTTTCTTCTCTTTGCTTTCTTGTCTGGCAACGCATCCGTGATGCATTTGGTGTTACTGACGTCCAGAACGGTGACCACTAACCATCAAATTGCCCATCTGATCGCATGTCGGCTGATCACATACAAAACGGGAAAAATAAAGATTAACAAGACACCTGGTAGTTCACAGATGAAGGAGGCGACACTGGGGCCCCCGCAGGCTCGGGCTTCCCAGCGGTAGTCAGCTGCAGGGTCGGAGGCAGCACATAATGGTGCGGAGCGGGCGTCGGGGGCAGAGCTCCAGTACCCATCGCCACTCAAGCCACGATAGTCACTGTACAACAGTAACAAGACAGCTTGAAGTGCTAATTTTGGTTGGAGTCGGCTAAACGGTTGGAGTTGGACAAGTGAAAAAATCTCAAAAATAGGTTATAGTATATTGAGTTTACAAGGAAAACTATTACGGCTATCTTAGCATAAGTAGTTCAAGAGTAATAGTCGATAAACTAACTACTTTGGAATCCTATATTGCGCGTGGCCTGATACGCACTTGCCCGGTTTTTTAAGGTAGATGATCTGTACCTACTCATTTGAATTAAAACTAGGTGACACATTTAAAAATGTTCCAACTTTTAAATTTCTACAAATTTAAAACAGACCTAAAACAACTTTTGTCATTCGTGCCCTAAAAATTTTCGTAAAATTTTACCTACTCACATTATTTATTTTTTGAAATTGCTCTGTGTTTTTAGCGCGTTGTTGTGACAGTATACTTTTGTTGGCTAAGTTAACAGCATTTGCGAAGATGCTTGTTACTTTTAAATATATTTATACTAAACATATAATTATTGTTTGTTTCTTTTTTTGGACTGCTTTGTGCTTATTTATCACCGGTGTCTTTAATTTAATTAGATTTAGTAAGACGCTGCTCTCCAATAATAAAATTTATTTTAATGTCAAAAAATTTCATGTTTTCAACATCCATCCCGAATTCACTAAACTTTTTGATACTACGAAAAGATTTTTCAATCGTGGTGACACTCTAAATTACTGAATGACATGGTGAAATGTATATAGTTATTTACATTTCTAATAATATGATAGGATCATAGGATCAAGTTAGGATTGGCCGAACCCTACGCCGCGGCGCCTTCCGTCTTCGTTCCTCTCAACCCATGTAAGTCCCTAAGTTAAGGTTGCATAATTTATTGCACGACATTAATAATTCAAGAAATGTTCCTTATTTATACTGAAATCTTGTTAGGAGTGCTACTATAAATATAGTTTGTATCAAAATGTGTTGCAATTTTTACTGCTTCTTTTTGTTTCGACTTTGTCTTTTATAATTTCGAACAGCAAATAATTTGAATGTCTACGTATATATTCAAATACCTATAATGTGAAAGAATACCAAATTTCCGCATTGCAAGATGCTGAAAAATAAATTCTAGCCAACCTTGACAACTGTGTCTTGTATGTTATGTGTGTGTGGTAGTGATTGCGATCGATTCGAGATGTCTTTAGGAAAAATTAAATCTCGTCAGCAATTGGATTTTGTTTTTCTTAATCGCGACAATCACTAATAAAGGGCCGAATATCCGGTAGCCGGATATCAGGCGCTCCGACCTCATAGATTGCCGAATATCCGGTATCCGGCCAAACCGCTATCCGTTTCATCTCTAGTTAAGATACATAAGATACATTGCTCTTTGCCAAAGTTAAGCGATTAGGAATAACTTACCCCTATAAATTATTATATATTAAAAGACTTCGATTTGGATATATTGTGATCTTTTATCGACTAGCGGAAAGTTATTTATACATACGTCCAAGTAAAATCGCCATCAGGATTGCTGCGGATCAGCCCGACCCACACAGCGCTTGAGATATCCAATTCCTTCAGATACGCCCGGACTGCATCGTACTGGGCTGTTGTGTCGACTGCAAACAATATTATACTTAGGTATTAAATACGTTACTTATAAAATCTTACTTAAATATTTTATTTTATATACATGACGGCGAGCGGCCTCTTTGGTTCTACAATGATCGGCCGATGCAGAAGCTGTCATGTCATGAAGAAAACTAAATATTTAGAATAAGGAATGTGTCAATCCATTTAGAACAATACGTGTGGGACATTCTATGGGATTCGGATGGTGATCACGGAGTTGTACAGATTGTTATTGATGTGAACGCTTAGAATAATAACGCTGTGAACGTTAGGAGAACTGGAAATATAATATCATGGAGAAAAGTAAAAGGAATATTATTGAATGACCAATACCGTAGAATACCCCTGCTTCTACATACATATAACATACTTCTAGCTTTAGCCGAATATTGCCAAATTTTATAATATTATTACCAAATAAATACATGGCGGATCATTCGTAAAATAATTTTAACACAGGTAAATGGATTTATAAGTACTTATTATTCCTTGAATGTAGCTGTAACAAAAGTCCCATTCCAAGTACATAAATATTATTAGAATAATTTAATCACCATGTGACGTTTATAGCTTCTACTTGGCTCCTACAGGCTATAAATTAGCCGAAGATCTAGGTTTCGGTTTAGTTAAAGCGTTCTCTAGCTTATCGCACACTATTATTATCCAAACTGCTCCGTGATTATCCAGACGTTCTGACTCCTGCGACATGAAAGGCGAGATAATAGGAGGGTGAGATTAACATTGTGCTACGTCCCTTGTGATTTATTGACATGCACTACTCACATCACGCCATATGTGGCGACATACCTATGCGTGTGTCTGTGGTGTGGTCGGTCGACAAGACCGAACTAACAATCCTATGAGATAAATGTCAGGCCGCCATTTAAAGACCTGAGACTTTGCATTGCAGCATGGTTATAACTGGGCTACAGATATTTCTAAACTTTTCAGCTATGTACTTACAAATAAGTATGCCCGGGTAGTTATCGTGTAGTGTTTGTCATATAAATTGCGAAGCAGGTTAACCATCTGGTGATTAGTAACAGGTACTACTGGTTGTCGATAAATAACTAAATTAATAATAATACGGATCATCCCCGTCTTTTCTGGCCACGAATCGGAAATCTCATCTTATTGATGTGCATGGGCAACGGCGACCACGTACCATCAAATGGCTCGTCTGCTAATGACAGTTACAAGAAAGAAGCAGAGAACAAGCATTTTAATATACTGTGATTATGATTGTAATACGTGTGAATATATCCTACGATAACGATGAGACATTGTACAGCGAGAAAGGCGAGAAATATTACGCAAGTAGCTGCATCGACTTTGTCTTTATTACATGCATCGAGACATAAAGTATTTACTCCGCGTTTCTGAATACATTTCTTTCCCAGTATACCGTTTAACCCGCCATAAACATCTCTCTTTTAGATTTATAGCATATTGCCATGACTCCGAACAGAAAAGTAGAAGGAAATTCCTTTGCAATTTCTGGTGACACGATGAAATGGAATGGAATGGTAAAAGAACTGTGTAATAAATGTTTCTTGAGTGTAGAATTTTCGCTGTTTTCACTTGACTTTTGACTTGACTACAAGGGCCTTGACCTTTAATCGTAATAAAAGTAACAAAGCGTTATTTCGTACTGTTACAGTTGTACATAGCGTTGTGCCGTTTATGTTGAAATTAAAGTGGTAACTCTTTAATTTTATGGCCAGTTTCATAGATCAATTGGCGGCGTGTTTTTTTAGGATTATAGAATAGAATATTACAGTTGTTAACGTGTGCAATTGTCTAATGTTATTATTTGCCATGCAGCTTCAGGTGGGAATGGCGATAATTACCTACTCTTCAAGTTTTGTTGTTTTAATTAATGTGTCATTACAACTTATATTTACAATATAGATATATAAGCACGTAGGTAGGTACTTGTTTTTTATTGGTTGCTTAACATAATTAGTATGTGATCGTGGGAACATAGTTAAGCTATCGCTGTTAATAGCTGGGCCCGCTTAGGGTTATGAATCCATCTTGGTAATAATCTGAGGTTTAACTCTGTTTCGTCAAACGCTTTGCGTCCAATCGTGGCCGTACCTAATAAAAATTAAATAGCGAAATACTTTCTAAATCAAGGTAAAGCAGATTTAATTATCTTTTATATTGATCCCATAACTAAAACATAAATACAATACATACAAACGTGTTTAAAATTAAATATATTATGTAAGATTTCACAACGTATGCCAGCATTTTACAAACTCATAACTATATTTAATGTTTTGTTTTCTTTTTCTAAGATTCTAAAAAGATGTTCCATTAGGTATACTGAAGAGTTCATCGTTTTATTTGTTTATATTCGTACTAACAGTAGTTTAAATAAATAATAATAATAAATAATACATTTTTACTGTTGACTATCGACGATGTGTTTCGACAGGTGTAACCAAAAAAAAAACTATCAGAGGATCTTAATTACGTACTTTGAGACACTTGAAGCTTATCATCGAAAAATTGGTTTAATCTATACGATTTGTTAATTAGCGCTGCACACACAGGAGTTAAACGCAACGCCATACGTCCGATATTGCCCAGTAGATATACCTAATCCCGAACAAAATATAGTCAGTAGTATTACGCAGTCTAACCGATAAACTCGATAAACTACTAATTCAAGTTATAACTTAATCGGAGGTGATTGACATTTATATTCCGATGTCAAATAACATCGGGGAAACTATTCCGTTGATCGCACGAGGAAATTTACATTACCGCCGAGAACCGTCAACTCGACAACTCGACGGATTCAAATAGATATCATTAAGCGCCACAATTCTCTTAGGATTTACTCTAACCAATACTGTTACTAACGTGAAATCACGCGTAAAGGTAATGAAGCCATATTAACTAGCTACCTACCTTGCCGTCTTTAATTAGAAATTACGTAAGTGGAACGTTGGAACGATCCTCGAGCAAAATTAATGTTTAATTACGCCAAAGGTTTACTTGAGCGTATTTTTGTTCAGTACTTGAACGTATTTTTGTTCCTTTATAAAATCAATTTTATTTAATTAAATGTTATACCATAGAAGAAATAACAGTACTTATAATTTATACTTCATTAGGGTTAATTAAAGTTAACTTTAATTTTAAATTTCACTGGTAATGTCTGGATTGGACGCGCGGGGAGGATCCCAGTATTTTATTTAGTAAAATTTAATTGGTACTTTTAAATTTTATTGCCTCAGTTTATGGCCCCAGTATATTGGAAGAGAAAAGCGTCGTGGATGGTTATCGCGTTATCATCCGTGTGTGTTAGGCTTCTTTGCTGGGCAGTTACGAGTCAGTCAGCCAATGATTAAAATGAAATATAAGATTAAATGATGACGGAAAAGATAAACTAGAAAGTCCTTTCAGAGTTCTTGTTTGGGTTCATAAGGGGCACTAGGTGTATTTCAGAGTAACATCCGCAGCTCATGGCTAACATTGCTGAAAAACTTAAGAGGCTATGGAGATTATGGAGAAGGAAGAACACTTTATTATGTTGGAGGTCCTAGGCCCTGTCGTTTATTCGAAAATAAAAGTGGATTATGAGGAAATTGCAAGTAACAGAAAGACAGTCAATCTGAGACACGCAGTTTCCGTTTTACAGTTTAAAATGTCTTATAAACTCTCCATGATTCAGGGCTTGTTTCACAATCTCCAAGTAGAGTCCTGAATAAGCTATTCGCCGGTTAAAGTGACGTTAAAGTGTCATTTTACATACACGAAATGTCAACTTAACCAACGAATAGCTTACTTCGGACCTTGAAGATTGTGAAGCAACTTGAAGATTGTGAAACAAGCCCTTAGTATAAATTATTATGTATAATCGAAATCACAACAATAGGTCCTGGGAAATAAGAAGAGAAAATCCGATAAATCCTTTCGGATCTCGTAACAAAGGAAGATTAAGTATATCTGTAATAACATATAGTGGTATTGTTCGGGAACGAAAGCTCTTTTTACTTGGAAGCAATTTCTCATCCATACGTGTAGGTATAGTTTCTTACTAAATGTTTCTCAGTTATTTTCTCTAGACAAATAATGATTGTTAGGTAATAATTAAGTTCTTACGGGTATTTTTGTTTTGTGTTTCTTAGTATAATATAATAATATGATACAAGATGTTATATAAATAATAACATGTGCATATTCTAAGAACAGTATGTAATCACATTATACGACAACAAATATGGATTTTGCAGGTTCTTTTGGTTAGCTTAAGCGTAAACATTAAGAGTATTTCACTAAAACTGTTAGAACAGGATTTATGTAGGTACTTAGTAAAATCGAAATTAGTAAGCAGTTTTTAAAAAGAGAAGAAATATTTTTTTACAGGTATAAAAAATAGATCTAACAATAAGTCTAACAATGAACAAAGAACACACACACGTTTTAGCTGTTTAGAATTAGCCTACTATAGGTTATTGAATTTTGGAATAAAAAGGATATTCCTATGTAAGTTTATAATTGCCTTCGCCAGAGTAACTTCAGCAATAAGAATGTTTACTTGCAGTTTACCAACAAACGCTACGTAACGAAACCAGCATCGAACGTTTTAGAAAGGCATAAGTTTCTTGAACTTTCATAATTTTCTTAATAGAACACCCCAGGAAAACCTTTAAAACTTTCCCCTGCCTCAGGTGAACGGTTCAGGCATGTTAAGCAAATCCACGAGAAACTTTTTTGTCATTATTTATGTATGGAAAAAGTCGAGTCTTACAGTCACGAACCTGCATAATATCCGTAGCGTTTTTTCGCGTTCGAGACAAAGTTAATTTATTTTCTTATCTCTATCCACTTTCACAAGAACAATGGTTGAAGGAAAAAAGGAAATAGGTAATAAATATAAACATACTTTTTAGGATTCCGAAGAAAAATCGTAACCCTTATAGTTTCGTCGTGTCTGTCCGTCCGTCTGTCCGTAACGTCCGTCTGTCCGTCGCTACCAACCAACTAGGCTACAGGCTCATCAAAAAGCAGAGTGAAGATATTTGTGATTTTTTAAACATAAATTATTAGTATTCGCTATTTTGTATTCAAATAAGAAATTGAAGTTTTTATATTACTGCAAGCAAACTACGCAATAGCGTTAACTGGCGTATAGCCAAACAATACATGAAGCTCAAAGCAACACAGCTAAATCAATATTACTAATTTATCGATATATATTACCAACATTATGTAGTTAATGGTGACGTTGTTAATTAAATACCGAAGTTATGTGTTAATATTATTATGTTTTAACTCTCGTCACAGACATAAACCCACGACTCAACTGTTTGAAAGTGGCTAGAAATACATATAACAAATGCTTCTCAAACTGACAAAATGGAGATCAACAGACTTCTCATATCTTCGGCAATACACCAAGAATTATCCGATGTGCATATTTTCTTCAGAATATGGAATCTTTCACTAGGTGTGAAGACCTCTTTATAATACTCTCAAAGGTGTGTGAAGTCTGCCAAACATGTCTGTTTATCACCATTTGACGAGTGTGGAGGTCAGTTTGAAACCAAATCTTTACACCTACCGTTACTTTTGCAATCTTTGTAAGTAATCTGAATTGTTCTGTTATTTGTTTAGCAAGGAACAGGATGTTAAACTGTCTTTCTTCGTGCAATCTAACATCTCTTACATTAGGGTGTATATCACCAGTACGAAAAATCTACTCTAGCACAACCGCGACTGGCGTGAAGCCAAGCAATGCGAGGGCCTCAGGGATATGATACAAAGTGACCGCTGTTTCAATATTAATGATACTGTTTAGCGGCCAAACCAGCCACGTCTATTGTTTTGGCGTGAAGCAAATTGCTAATGTTAATGATGAATTATAGATACATATAAATGAAATGTTCTATCTTAATCGTCTTGGACCTCATGGACATATTATCAATGTCACTAATAGCATCATTCATATATTGCGGGCCAAGATAGAAGAAAGAAATAAAAAGGAACAGGCTTGTAAGCCCCCAGCCGGAATACCACAAGTCTTTTGGCGGCTGACTCAAACAAGTGTAACAAAATAATAATAGTCTGCTCCAATATGGCCAAAAGCAGAAGCCAGAAAGTATTTTAATGGCACATAACAGAAAACGACTTGTCAAGCTAATTAAACTAGCAAATATGGGGCTTTTAATATCTATAATGACCTGCAATAATACTAGAGAAATAACAAAAAATAATCACTAGCAATCGTTAATGATTTCAAATCCAAATAACCATTTAGACGCTAGTCAACTAAGAATCTTAGCTCGTGAAAGAAATAAATATCAAATGCAATCATTAAAAGCTACAACGTGCATTCCATTTGAAACCCGTAGGGGAGCTACGAACACTAACTTTTCCACTTGGACCCCGCAAGAAGTGGGTCCAAGTATTCTATTATTTTTATTACACCTTTTACAGTGCAATCTTGATAGGTACAGACTGTAAAAAGTTTGAAGAGTATAAAGTAATATTTCACTGCGACGTCTAGCTGCTACTCTAGCTAGTGCAGCTAGTGTGGCTACACTACGTCGGCTGGCGCGGCGCCAAACGAGCCGCGAGCGCCACGGGGACCCGCTCTCCGCCAACGATATTTATTTCCAATGCAGTTTAACTGGCGCACTTAACGAGAGAAATGAAAATCTTAATCTCTTTCGAGCAGGTATAGCATCAAAGACGGATTTTTTTTTAATATTTTTTATCGGGCAGTTGTTTGCTTCAGGCCATTAATGGCATGGTCTCGCTAGAGCATACTTCACCGCACTGTTTCTGTGCGGAATGGTGGAGGCATTAGTGGTCAAACCAAGTGTAGAAAGTTTTTATAGCGCTCGAAGGTCTTGGACGTGTCACGTGGCGTAAAGTTTACTCCGTTTCACAAAAGGATTTGAATCAGTGGATTACAGAAGATACTCGTACCATTTGACGTGTATGTAGATACATGATAAATCTGAGAGCAGAGAAAATTGACAATATCTATAGCTACAATTTGTAGCCTACAATTCAGACAGCCTAATTTGCTAATTAAATCATCTTTGTATCAGGGCCAATTTTAATAAACAACACATTCGTATGTAAGTGATTTCAACGTCGAAATGCGTATTTCTAACTCACGAACGAACGAGTGAGTATTCGTGAGTATTCGCATTGTTCGAGCTCGTAAAGGGGTTACGAAAGCGGCCGAAATTCGGATCGTTCGGCAGTTTATTAGTTGCGTTTCAAAATTTCCAACGGAAAACACCGCAGTACGTAAAACAAGATCATTGAGACTGTTTTGGTTGATGTATTTCGAGGAGTACAAGAGGAGAATACGAGGGAAATTTGTATTATTTGGTTGTGGCTTGCAGAGCCAACCGCAATTTTATCCGCGGAGAATCTCAATTACCCTCTTTTGTGGCGCTTTAACGTGAATAACGTTATTTTAGGGATGTCTGGCTGGTGAGAAACAATGTTTTAACCATTTAGTGATGGCTGATTGTGAAAGTTTAAACCGAAGATTTTTATGTATCTAACTCAAGTTTAGTACTCATTGTATCGATTTGTTAAAATTGCCCTTAATTGTAAAATTTACATTCTAAGTTATAGGATTTATCATTATTGAAATAAACTTTCCAATATTGGCGTCCCCGAATAAGGACAAACAGTAACAAACACTAAAGACTTAGGTATCACATAAATATATTTCGGAAATTGACTCGAAATTGAAAGGCCACTAGTTACGTTAGTTAGGAGCTACATTATTCAATTTATAACTTTTATTAAAAAAACGTTCTGCATCGTCAAAATTAAAAGTCGTGTGCCCTTTTCTTCTCCGCGTTATACAATAATCCCTTTATTATTGTTATTATCTTAATTAATCCTTTCTTGTACGTCGTATTGTGTTTCTAGGCGTATCTCGCGGATACCACTGGTTTAGCGGGGAACACAATAGAACTGTCTGACTTGCTAGAAGTTTATAATACGACATTGTGTTCATGAAAACACAAAAACCCCGATGGGTAATAAATGAACTTAGCTATACGAACGAAATAGTTCGTAGTAATATTATAAGTTATATTATTTCTTCTGTGGTAATATTTTAAACCAGAAGTTAAAGTAAGTTTTTAATATGATGTAGGAGGATGTATGCACATAAGCGTACCGACGGGGGCAGGGGGCATCTGCCGTTCTTAATAAAAGTTCTTATTTCCTGTTTTAACAGGGAGTCTCAGCAGTTTACCCAAAAAAATCAGATCTGCCAAAATTACATATATAAAAGATATTTTTAAATAACCAACGATAATGCTTACTCGAAAACAAATCAAAAGTTCTTAACAGAAAACGACCTTATAGCACGATAGCCTTAGTTGCGTAATATCGCGTCGTAAGCAGAAATCCCCACTTTACATCTTCGATATGCCACTTGTGCGTGCGAGGCGTCGGCCGTCCCAAGTTCAAGACGACAATATATGTATGTGTGTACGTAGTTGGAAATATACCAGCAAATGTATTTTTCGCGAGGATAGATTCTCGAGTGTTTGCCTACTCTTGAACAAACCTCAGATTTTAGTTAGATACATCTGTGTACGTATATTACAATGAGAAGTCCTGACTAAGTCATCTTCATGCCAGAATTGATTGGATATCTCAAGAGGACATTTTTTTACTTTGAGTTTCCTTATTTTCGTATAATTGGAGACTTCCAATGAAGCAAGTCCGTCAGTAGTGCATCAAAATCAATCAAAATATTTTTCAAATTTTTAAATCAGAATGTAGTAGTAGTAGTAGTCGGTAGTGAACATCTATCCATTTTACTGTACCGACTACCGAGATCAAACGGAAACCGTGAAAACGAGTTGTAACCGTGCCGGTGATGATGCATATCAATTACAGTGCAATTCAGGATGAATTAATCCCAAATTATACTATCACCTTCATTACTGATTCCGTTTACGTTATGCACATCAACTTGAAAGTCATAACGAGACTTCATCGCATAGCTAAAGGAGTGACATTACTCGGATTTCGATATCCTACTAGTGAATGGTATGCATACCTATATGCTGCTCCATATCTATGAACATTATAATTTAAATCTGCATTTGATGCAAAGTTCTCAACATTTGTGAACATACTAATGCATTTGTCTTAAATCACGAGCAATCACCTCGTGACTCCCATGGCCATGTCACAATGCTCTACGTGACGCTTTCAGCAATCGTGAACTAACGAAGTTATCACGACATCAGAGATCGATTCGTTTCTTGTATCAAAACCGCATTAAAGTCTTTTGAGAATTGCGCGTTGAATGTTGGAAAACAATGAAGAATAAAAAAATAGGGAAAGCTACAAATATTTTATACAAACCTAAATACAATGTGAATCAAACCATTGATGTTTGCTGAACATAATTTTGCTGAACAAAATTATTCTGCTGGCCGAATGCTTCATTAATAAGCTTTACATATCTTTGAGGGTATTTTAAATAAAGAAATCTAAACTTAAGTACCCTCAAAACATATGTATGCTGCTTCTGGCGATCTTTTTTAAATCTTCAGAGGAAAAAGGCTAATTAGCTAAACCCAATTTAACAAATGTTGATTAAAAAATTAAAGTTCGATCAGCCGGCTTCATACCATTTTTCAAATCACTTTCATTATGACTTTAATTTTTTGACTGTTTTAAATTTTCCGTCTACTTTTAGTCATCATAAATACTACATACATAAATTCTGAGCTGTTACTTTACTGAATACAGCTATTATGTCCTAGTAAAGTTGGCTGTTTAGTAAACCGATACGCCAACCGCAGACATCTACTTTAATTAATTGAGTGGTGATTCAACCGGACCGGTAATGCGCTGAGGGACAGCCAGGGAGCTCACACTGCCCCCTGCAACGTTATTGACCTAGCCACTGTATTAATACCCATTAGGTATGACTTAACTATATCCATGACATCGTGTAGTGATGCCATTATATTAGGATCAAATAATACAACAGGAATAATTTGTACTTTGATAAATAAAATGGAAAATTATATGCGTAATATGCATAGAATCATTGAAACGTGCGACAGTACAATGCAGCGAGACTGTCATTGCCAAATCGTGTCCGTATATTTGCGGTTGCGACATTAATACGACATTTTGACACAGCTGTGTCGCAATCATTTCTACCAACGGGTTTTATAATAATGGCAATACTACAATGCCATTCTAACACAATTCTATTACGACACCATAGTCCGGCCAATGATAGACCATTATGAATTTACAGATTACGAACTTTTAGCAAAATGACGATGGGGTTGTGTTGGAATGACGAACATTGTAAAAATAGCAGACTTGGGACCCTGTTGACATGGGCACAATGATTAAAGAAAAAAAGCACGCGCATCATTTTGCCGTGTCGTTGCGTCGCTGTCACAGGTGTGAACAAATTCCAGTGGCAATGTTTGGACATTTTGTAAAACGATAGCAGACAATTTTGAAACTTAAAACTTACAGCTGTTAAAAGAAAAATAAATTTGAGATTGCATAAATTCCATTAAAACTTTTATCAATATAAATAGTTTGTGACGATAAATTCAAAACAAGAGTTTGTTGTAGTTGCGAGTTTAAATATTGTTCGCGAATTGTGTTGGAATAACTTGGCAAGTTTCTCGATACCAAAGTTACAATTTCAGCGCATTGCTACAGTATTCGGCGTTATACCGTAGTTCGAAACTTTATTCAATGGAATTCGCTTGTAAGCTTAGGCCGCGAGCTCTGTAACTTCTTTGAGTATGAAAAACTTTTATCGCATATTAGCTAAATTGTGTTTCCATTTCAGTGGATTTTTATAAGGTATCACAATCGAAGTCGGATCTAATAATTGTAATCAGATACAGTCAAGAGCCAATAATGAATTACCGATGATTAAGCGGTCATTGCTGCCCATAATATAAATAACATCAAAATTTTCACTGACACGGAAATGATAATCCAGCTTACTAATTAAAAATAGTGTAATTTTAGTCGTTTAATCAATATCAATGACTAAAATATTATGCATGAATACATTGCCTTGTATTTATTCAGGCCAAGACTATCTCCTGATTAAATATAATATGCCATAAATTACGTATCACATTTATTTAAAGTAAGCTTTCACATATTCAAATTCAAAATCAAAATCATTTATTCATATAGGTATCATTGATACACTTATGCACGTCATTTTTTTAATGAACCATAGATATACGATAGGTAGTGCAATTAAGTATACTTACATAATAGATTACTTACTTAGAAACAAAGTAAAGACATTGTCGAAATAAGAAGTAGGTAATACTGAGAAAAGAAGTAACAGAAAGAATAGTTCTTGTTCCGTTATCCCATCTTATGTATTTGCCCGCTTTGTCCAGAAGTAAAATTAGATTTAGGTATACTTCGCGAAATGCCGTGAATGTTACGTAATCTTAGTACGGGGATCACGTACGTAATCCGCCATTTTGACTTTAGCAAGAAAACAAGGAAATGAAAACATTTCTTGGGTTTAACTGAGAATACAGCTCAGTATGTATTAATTTATTTACTTACAACGAAACTATATTTTTCACATACTTAGGTACTTAATTAATATACTGAAGAGATGGGATAAGATGGGATTTATATGTGAATAGACCTTTACTTAGGCTGAGATCTATAAAAGCGTGTAGGTATTAGGTACTTAGGCTTGGCTCAGAATTAAAATGAGGTAACTTGAAGCAATCATTTATTAACAATTTTAAATTGAAGCTATTGCTAGATCAGCAATAACTTGTCATTAAAACTTTAGGAACTTTGAGAAAAGCTAATTTTTGTCGTGATTTGAGTGAAACATATCTGCGTAAACAAATATAAAATGTAAATAAACAATTTATGCACCCTACCCCGTCCATATTTGTTATTCAGTGGACTGGTCTATTTGGCCTAGTTCGAGACAGTGTTGCCAAGGTCGAAATCACATTACGTATGTTAGGGGATACCGAGGTCGCAGCTGACCTGTTTGTCATTCTTGTTTGGTTAGGTCGAACGTCTAGATATATCTCTTTTTCATAGCTACATTCTGATTAATGCTATTTTCGAAAAAAGAAATTCGTAAGGTTTACGTCCTTACTAAAGTACAAAGTACTTTATAAAGTACGAATGTTGTGGTGGAACCTGCCAGCTTGTGGTGGATTCCATTAAATAACACACAAGGCTATGGATCCTTTTGTTAAAAGTACCTGAGCTCGGTTTAAATTTACTTTACTTATGCACGAAGGTAGATTCTTAACCTTATTAGCTAACCACCAATCTCTTCCTTGATTTAACAATGATGTTTAAATTAATTTCAACTATTTTGGAGACGCATTTAACAAGTGTAATTCTTCCTTCTTTCTTCTCGATGATTAACTTCTAAGACTTCACCTCAACTTACTATCACGTACAATGGTAGTCCCTAATAACTTACATCGAGTAAGAAAAATATCGTCAATATTTTTTTTGTAATAGCCGACAAACGAGCTGACGATCTACCTGATAGTAAGTGGCTATCGTCGCCCGCCAATCAGCAACACCAATAACATCACAGATGTGTTGCCGGTCAAGAAAGAGAGTCGTTTGGAGGCTGACTCATGCTCAGGGGTGGTAGCTATCCAGACGAACCCCATGGATCTTATTATACATAATATCACAATACTCATTATACTCATACTCATACTCATACTCATTATACATAACATTACAGTATTATTTTTGACTTAATAAAATTTCTTATTATACCTACCTAATGTAAACAAATGAACTGTAGAAGCTATACAGCTTGTGCACAATGTTCATCACTTTCATTTTGATTGCGCAAGTCAGTTCATGTTTATTCAGTGTGCGTATTGGGGTTGGGAATAAAACAAATTAATATTCCCACATGGGACGCTCCTGCCAGCAATTAAAGCACATGTTGTTGGCATACGCGAAACGGTGTCAAGTTTCGGTACATGACGTCACGTCATATCCTAACGATGGCACTCATTATTCGATATTCCGTTCGGAACGCTTGGACGATTATTTGATTTGATTAATCGATAACGTTGAAGGCTCACGAGAACCTTGGAGAGTATTAGAGAGAACAGGGGGTTTTTAGTATTGGGATATTAAGCTATACATTTAAGTGTAATAGAAGCAGAAAACTACGTGCGCAATAAAATATATTTTATTTATGCATATATTTTGATTTGTAAGTTAGTACCTAACTTTCACCGCAATATCAAAAGTAATTTTTTGTTTTAAGTTTTTACATTTAACCGTATCATTGAACGCAGTGGCAGTTAGCTTTTACGTAACTTTTTCACAACAAATATGAGCGTCTAATAGCGAGGTATTGGCGGTGCCACGTGCGCGTAATTTCCCGCGTAAACTGGCACCGTTGGAGGGTAGGAGTTTGCACGCTTGGAACACGCTTTAATAAAATTAACTAGCTAGCTATGTATACAAGAAAAAACACAAAAAGGCACTCCGGTAGGACCGACAAAAGTGAAAACTTGAACAATTACATGTGTATTTTTTGAATCATCAGGAAATATTTTATTGTGCAGGAAATACTAGTGATTTGCTGCCAACGCCTCGTAAAGTATAATGTAAACTACAATCTTGATATTAATATGAGCTGTAAATTAATTACACTATAGTTCTGTACTTCTCTCAGAGATGGCGCTACAGGTAGGTGTCGATTAAAACGATGACGGGGTCGTGAACTGATTGGATTTATCCCATCTCAGAAATGCCCAACGCGCCCAATGATATTATAATAGAGGTAGATATGTTACTAGCGCGCCGAAGATGAAGAGCGTAACGTTAGCTAAGTAGCCCACCTGCTCGCAGTCACTCTGTCAATACTCTGTCGATACGCACGCTTTTATTGTTGTCAGAAGTCCTTGAGATTTGACATACAGCGTTAAAATGCCCTCGTGTATTAAGCGTAAATGCACTAATTACACAAGTAAAAGAAATAAAATTCATGGAATAACATACCACACGTCAGTTATCATGATTTATTGCATTTTATTTAATTTCATTATTTCTCTAACAAAATAAATATGGCGGCATGACAACGCCGGCCGAACGTAGGGCGGACATAGATTAACATACAGAAGTGACGATATATTGATGCTGTCCCCATTTGTATGTTCATTGTTAAGTACAGAAGAAACGATGGATAATTTTCTCACGAGTACCAGTATCATAATAAAGCCGTACCGTATTAGTATCGAGTATTGTAATAGAGCCTAGCAAAAAGAAGTTCATAAATAATATAATATAATATAAAAATAAAAAGTACATGTATAATACTTAAAACTTTTTTGTATCCGTCGATAAGCAAATAAAAAAATTGAACACTTATTGTAAAAGTATTCCGGTTTGGTTTAACATATAAAATTAACGTAATAATGTGGTTAACTGCTGTTATATTAGATTTCCATCGGACGAACTAATGCGCCATAATCTAAATTTTACTAACAATAATCAAAATTTTACTAACAAAAAATAACCGACTTCAAAGTCTCAAAAACTACTTGTCAGATCTCGTTCAAATTTATGTGGACTGGGACCACATGACAAGCACCTGCTTTCGATTAAAAAAAGAATCATCGAAATCGGTTGGCGTGATATTGAGTTATTCGTCAATTTGTCGCGCACATCTTAACATAAATTTACGACTTATGTGGTTTTCTCATGGATGCCATTGTCAGATCTCAATAAAATTAATGTGGGACCACATGACAGCCCCCAGCTTTCGATTAAAAAAAGAATCATCAAAATCGGTTCACCCAGTTCAAAGTTCTGAGGTAACAAACATAAAAAAAACAGTCGAATTGAGAACCTCCTCCTTTTTTTGAAGTCGGTTAAAAAATAACCGACATCAAAGTTACTCAAAAACTACAATTCAGATCTCGTTCAAATTTATGTGGAACCACATGACAAGCACCTGCTTTCGATTAAAAAAAGAATCATCTAAATCGGTTGGCGTGATATTGAGTTATTCGTCCATTTGTCGCGCACATACCTAATACAAATTTAAGACTTATATGGTTTTGTCATGGATGCCATTGTCAGATCTCAATAAAATTAATGTGGGACCACATGACAGCCCCCAGCTTTCGATTAAAAAAAGAATCATCAAAATCGGTTCACCCAGTTCAAAGTTCTGAGGTAACAAACATAAAAAAAACAGTCGAATTGAGAACCTCCTCCTTTTTTTGAAGTCGGTTAAAAAATAACCGACATCAAAGTTACTCAAAAACTACAATTCAGATCTCGTTCAAATTTATGTGGAACCACATGACAAGCACCTGCTTTCGATTAAAAAAAGAATCATCTAAATCGGTTGGCGTGATATTGAGTTATTCGTCCATTTGTCGCGCACATACCTAATACAAATTTAAGACTTATATGGTTTTGTCATGGATGCCATTGTCAGATCTCAATAAAACTTATGTGGGACCACATGACAGCCACCAGCTTTCGATTAAAAAAAGAATCATCAAAATCGGTTCGCCCAGTCCAAAGTTCTGAGGTAACAAACATAAAAAAACAGTCGAATTGAGAACCTCCTTCTTTTTTGAAGTCGGTTAAAAAAGAATCGTTGTTGTTTAAAATTAATGTTTTAAAGAAATGCGTTTTATTATCTACCTACAGAATAAATAAGATGCTATGTAATAATAATGAATAAGACGCCATACCTACCGCTTAGGCTGACTTACACATGAAAAAGGTCGTGGTCCCTATAAATACGCGTATTTACTTTATTCGTAAATGTGTCACCATAATTAATATTTCATCACCGAAATCCCAAAATATTGCTTTAAATAGTTTTGAAATTACAACTTCCTTCCTTAAGTTTATTTTTAGGTACTTTTAATCTACTGACTGTACTGAATTTGTTAGTCTTTGCCGAAGCCAGCCAATCAAATCATCTGCACGATAATCTCCACAATATTGTGCAAATGGACAGAGTTGCCAACTCTAAATTTTTTTCGATATCTTCACAGTTTTTAGTTTAGACCACCAAAATTAAATCTAGTTTAAACTGAAAATCAAGAGGATGTGCAGATTGAAGACGAGTCAGTTTTAGTAGAAATAGTTAAGATTTAAAGTTGATTTACGAATACAAGTATAATTTTCATAACGGTAATATTAAGTTGTTTTGCACAATTTCATTTGTTGGCAACACTGGTCAACGTTTGGTGACGCGAACGACAAACACTAGCTGTCTTTTTCACTATTATGGTTTTAGTAAAGCTATCCCTTTTACATCATTTACCAATGTAGTGATTGCCCGATTGGTGTAGGGAAACAAAAGATAAACGTGTGTGTGTTTCGGAACAAATTTTTCGGTTGATTTGTAAGGGCATAACGTATCTTTAATTAATACATCATTGAACGCGCCTAAATAAGTTTTTACTTCAAAAAAATGTTTGAGTTCGAACTGGACTGAGATAAGGATCACTACTTTGTATCCAGGAATGTATCTATTTGCTTTATACAATTTTGGACTTTGGATGTATCTTTTTCTGAAAATTATATTTCATATTTTCCTTACATACAATGATTGTGTAACTATGAAGGTACAGAACCAATTGCGTAATTATAGGGCCTACATTACTGGTCCTACATTAGGCCTACATTAGGCGCTCCACCCACTGCACCGCTTCAGATGTGCCAGATTTTACCATTGTATGCAAGTATCTCGATTTATATAGAAATCACGCCTAGCACAACACACTACCGACGCGGAAACGCGCGGGAAATCGCCCCGCGCGCAGTTGCGTTATCCGTCGCTCCGCGCAACGCGGCGGGACGCGTCTTCAGTGGGTAGAGCGCCTTACAGTCCCAGCATGGATACATCTTCAATAGTCATCTGGATTAAAATTTGAAATAAATATCTTATTCTTTCCATTTGTTCAATATAGTAATATCATAATAAGTATTATATGTATGAAAATTACAACTAATTAACTTTGTTTTCCCGCTAGAAAGTTTGTGAAAGAAAACTATGCCAGCGACGCACTTAGTCACGGTAACGCAAGCACAATCAGCATTTTCATTTTCACTTGTACAGCTTTCTTACCTCCGTAGCGGCGTTCTACATTAGATATTGCTTTGTCACTTTCGTAACTATTTATTTAACTTAACTATTCACGTATTTATTTAAGTAGTAGACAACTGTAAAATAAATATCTACTTCAAATAAGCAATCTTCGAACAAAATCATCATTATGACCAGTGGCGGCTGGTGGATCCTAGAAGTGGTGGTGCACTGTATCAGCGTATTTTTATTTTTAACGACTACCAAAGAACGGTTATGATTTTCGCGCGTAGACCTTCTAAACGGCTGGATGGATTTGTATAGTTATATTCGTCTTAAAAGTGCCCTTAAATGACTGTTTGAAAAATAAATAGATGACTGTTTGAAAAATAATCCTGCCGATCTTAATTCCAATTTTTGTTGAAAAGTTTTATTTTCTAAAATAAATTAGCTTCCAAAATGGTCGATGTTAAAGTTAATACTCATTTTCACAGCTATTTACTCACACACAATGTCCCAAAATTCAGTTACTATAATATTATAATACTGAAAATCCTTGCAGAATGTAAACAAACGCAACTCCTTTTAGCTACCACAGAGTACTTAATCACTATGTTAGCTACTAAAAGCGCGCGCGAATTTCGTGAAACCTTGTTCCGCTCGGTAATCTTCGGTTCGCTGGTGCGGCGCACCAAAACGTCATAATTCGCCGTACATTTTCTATAGAACTAGCTCTGTCTCACGCGCCAGGCGTTTTCGGTTGCATCTCATAGAAGTTGTATGAGCATTCGCCGTGCGCTTTGGCTAGCGCACCGTGAACCATTTTACAGCGATTTTCGCGATAATGAGTCTTAATACTTTATCAAAGAGCTTAAATTGGTTCATCATAATTTCGTTAATATTGAATAGATCGTTAATCAGACACTATTAAACATTTTTTGTTTTATTTTTCTAAACATAAAAATCTGGCAGTTCGGCGCACGAGTGCACTTAAAGTACAGCCGCCCCTGATTATGACATGTACATAAACTTACTTGAGGAGAAGGATATTTGAGGAGTTCCCCTCAATTCTTCATGGATTCCATCATCAGAACAGAATTTCGATAAAATTTAAAAATAATCTCTAAATCCTTTCACAAATGACGCAGTTCTGAGCTAAAACATTTAAAATATTCGACCAAGTACACAGAGTACTTAATCACTACGACCAAGTACTCCTTCTTTTTTTGAAGTCAGTTTGGAGTTTTGTTGAACGTCCCTTGAGAAAGTGTCATAGACAAAGAACAAAAGTTCTGCTTTTTAAACAAGCATGACGCATGCTTTCTTGTACAAGTGAAAGGGGATAGGTCAAGTTAGTAGTTATTTTGTTGTCTATGTGCTAAAGTTAGTCACCTTGCTAACTGCAGACAAGTATGATTGTATCGATTTTAAAAATATATGAAAATGAAAAATGAAAAATATTTATTGCATATCCTTTGTTACACAATGTATGTTACATTACATGTATATGTTACCGGATATCTATATAATTCAGCACTCTATACAATACCTTGGCAATTTATAGAATATCTAAAACGTTCAGGTAACGTTTCGAATATTATTTATTTCATACTTCGCCCAGGCATTCTATACAATACTTCATGCGTAATTGGTAATGTGTGTAAAAGACAACAAGTGGGAGAGAAGCGAGACGTGAGGGCAGGCAGTTTACTTGGCACAAATGGTTTTGGCTACCAAACCCAAACTTTGGCATTCTTACATTTAAGCAAGCTTCCAGCTCCGACATATCTTCTGTCCTTATCGGCTAGGTTTGGGATTTCTTCTTTGTACCTACATAGTAATGACCCACTCATGCCTATTGTCTATGGGTACGCAGGTGATAGCAGAGTGGTGGTGAAACGTATAAATCTCACAATTTAGGCTGTATCAGAGTGGGGCAAGGCCAATCTTGTGGAATTCTAAGACTAAGATACGTGTAGGTATATTTACCGCACGTACCAGGAGCCCGCTCACCCGAGCTCTACTTTTCATAACGTACATTAAGAATATACCGATCGCCTTCAGTTGTTACGAGTTAAGGTAAAAACCCCAACTTTTGGCGGTGCATTGAACCAAAGGCTAAAGCTGCTGCAACGATACATGGAATTCTTACAAAGTTGCGCAAACACTACGATTTGCGGAAAAATCATCGAAAACATTTCATCGGTCACATTTCATCGAATTACAAATAATCGAATCGACATTTCATCGAAATCAAAATTAATCGAAAGAACATTTCATCGAAAACACAATTAATCGAATTAACATTTCATCGAAAACAATTAATCAAATGACAGTTCATCGAATGACAATATATCAAATTACAAAATATCGAATCACAGTTGGCCGAATCGAATGATATAATTTTCATATGATCATTAATAAATATTTTTTTATTATTTCAAATGTCACCCATCCTTGAAAGGCAGCATTAAAACGTAAGCAGAATGCAACATGCAGCAAGCACAGTTTCTGTCACGGCTCCGGCGCTGCGGGGCTCCGGCGGTCCCACGCGAGCTTATCGTCGCAGATGCTTTTAATGCTCACCACCGCAGCTTCGGCTTGCTGGCCGGCTGCGCCGGCCAGCCTCAGCTGCTGCGGCGAGCATTAAAACCACCTGCTCCTTAGCTCGCGGGCCGCCTCGCCCCTCCGCGCCTACGCGGGTTTACATTACACTCTAGGGGTAGGGCAAACAAGACTACGTGGAGTCGGTTTTGCAGCGATTCGTTTCTGTCACTAACGTAAACGTTTTGAAAAAAAAAATGATTCAAGGAAGAAAGTAAACCTAAAATTTTTATGTACGGAAAAATGTTAAATTGTTATTGATCAAAAAATAAGAAATACAAAAAAGTTATAAAAAGCATTAAATTGTTTCTGTTTATAATAAAATCTTTAAATCTTTTAAACAAGAAAGATTACAATTCGAGGAATTGTCATTCGATGAATTGCCATTCGATGACAGTTCATCGAATACACATACCCAAATCTATTAATTTTATTCATTGCCGGTGGACCTGTAGGTATTCTGTATAGTAGTTCGGAAACGTATACATTACCTAGGTAAAGTATGTAATGGTGAATAATATTAATATCATTTAATACATTGCCAAAACGACCCAGGTATTATTCACAGTGCCTAGGGATTGTGCTGAATACCCGCATTATACAGATATCCGGTAACATATATAATAAAACTAGCTGCCCGGACAGACTTCGTTCTGCCAAAAGTTTTTTTTTATTTTGTGATGTAAGCTATCCTATCTTTCAAGTTGGATCAAACTGCATACGGTGTGCAAATTTGATTAAAATCGGTTAAGTAGTATAGGAGTCCATCGCGGACAAACAACGTGACACGTAATTTATATATATTAAGATGAAAAATTCTTGATAAAACAAACACTGTTCTTTCGTCAAAGTAACGTATTATTATTTCATGTAAAAATTCCCATCGTTTGAATTTCCGGAAGAACTCTAGGAAGAAGCGTCAAGAATTTTCAATATTTTCCAAACTCTTTATTGCAAAGATTTTATTGGATTTTATGTTGTACAAATAAATTATACAATCAAGAAATATAAAACAATGGGCGAAATAATCGCTGAATATTTCTTCCATGGTGATTATTGTTTGCAGAGCTATTGACGTGGCTTTTTCTTCATTGAAAGACTCGACGACTACAACGACAACTATTGTATGTGTTGTGCACCCGCAAACTTCCCATGTGTGTGGTAGTGGCATGAAGCTTATAGATGATGCCATAGCAGTAAATGCTATAGTATTAAATAATCATTTAAAACATTTTATTTAATGTAGTGTGGCAGTTCCATTTGAATTGTAAAGCTGTGTCGTTAACGTGTCGTCCAACGACGAACGGCCATTGGCGAACTTTTTTTAAATGAAGTGTTCGAGTTTCGTGAAACGTTCGAGATATCGTACCTACACCTAAAGTTTTACTAGGGTCGCCACTGATAAAACCTAAATACAATTTATGTGAAAGGTCACTGAAAGACAATCTCGCCCTACATTATCAAGGGTGAATGCCGGCGCTGTTTATTGTATATTAGTACAGTATATTTATAGTTTTTATCTACATCAGTGTTATGTTACAACTCTATACGTCAGGTGTACGTGACTACACAATACGTAATCAACTCTCGCATAAATAAATTAAATGGATATTGACTAACGAAAATCTATTACCGGCAGTTCGCATGTTACTGTAAAGCTCGCTAATTTACTAATGGATTTGGAAAGATTAATGTGCATACCATGTTACCTATCTATCTATACACAGTCATATCGCTCACCTAGTAATATAACGGCACATCTACGTTTGTCATATTTTACAGAAACGAATTTCAAAAATTTTATAAAAATGTTTAAAATTAACTTATGGGTTCTTTTTACGTTTTTTACAGATTGTATGGGTTTGATTTCTAGTATAGACATGAATACATATTTACTACTATGTACATTATGTACTTTTGAACACGCATACCATATCAAGTCAATTTCGCATTTTTTGCAGATGTGCCATTATATTACTAGGTGAGCGATATATAATCTAACTAGTAACACGTCCTCGCTTCGCTTTGAAGACCCCTGCCCTGAAGTAACTTCTTTTTAACGGACTTCAAAAAGGAAGATATATTCAAATCGAGTGTATTTGTTTATGTTTGTTACCTTAGAACCCTTCTTAGAATGAACCGATTTTGATGATTTTTTTAAATCGAAAGCTGGTGCTTGTCATGTGGTCCCACTTAAATTTGAGCGAGATCTGACGAGTAGTTTTTGAGTTATCCCTAATTTTGAACCTTTGTACTTCTTTTAAAAATAATGAGATTGATATTCATTTATTCTGAGATTTCATTAATTTAAAGTATACTTTGTATACATACATATACTTTGTATACATACAAAGCGAAGAAGTGTTGAACGTTAAATTTTATTTTAAGTATGTGTGACAAATATTTATTTAAAAAATGGAACATTCAATAAAGTCTGTGTGAAGTAACTAACTCTTTTTATACCAACTCTATTTATTCTCAAATTAAACTACAAATTGCAATATGCAGACTGTTCCAGCATAACAGATATTTTTTGGCATTGTTACTACAATGACTGTATATTGCTGGAGTTTTAGCGTATCAAACGACGCACAACATTGCAAACTGTATTGACTCAACGGAGAGACGGAATGGTACGCAACTATTGATTTTGGATCGCCTCGTCTATTTACCGATACCGTATTTTGATGCAATTCGCGTAAGCCAACTTCCCGTGCTGAGTGGTAACGTCAATGTATGGATGGATATAACGTGGGTTAGGCCAAGAAAGGTAAAGTAGCATTCTTAATTTGAAACGCTATCTTACCAATGAACTGATATACTAACGTATATTACAATATTGTAACGTACATAGTATATTCGTTCACTGTATCTTACTTACTGTTTGACAAACAACGTACCTTGAACCAGTGGACTTGAAATATCTAAATTCTGTTTGTAGATTAGAATGTCTAAAGGGGTAAAATTGGGGTTAAAATTTTGTTTGGATATAAAAATATGTTTTTTCTATTCTATTCTTTTTTATTCTATTATAAATAATGTCTGGAAACAATAGCGTTGTGTGGCGAAAAAACGCAATATTTTATTCCCGAGTTGCGACAATTTGCCGCAACGACAAAAAACCTTAGTGCGCGCCTGGACTGTTTCCAATCTGGTGCCTTACCATGAACTCTAATAAAATGTGTCATGTTCAGGACAGGTCAGCTTGTAGCTAAAACCTGACAGGAGTGTATTTTGTACCATGAACGTTTACCGATGACCTGCAATGCCTCTACTTCTGTCCTGCATCTTAGTCTATGACATGCAAGGTACTTGATTTGTACTAATTATGTTCTGAAATAGAGCGTTTTATCGGTTTACCGGTTTTCAAATGAATGCGTAATATTGATGTTTTTAAAAGTTTAACATAACAATCTCAGTTGAAGATTTTGAGATTTGTTATAAATACTTAAGTGTTGTGATTTATTAACCTTTCGTTCTCTAAAATTCCCAAAAATATTATCGCTAAGTGATGCTTACATTTTTGAACGTAATCTTACACCACTTGACACTTGATACAGTGACATGTCTAAATGTCATGTGTAAATGTTAAAATGTGTGATTTATAATGCCGGTCCCTCACATTCGCGCGAATACGCGAACCCACAAGTGTGGGATGACATTCGCGAATGATTATGCGAAGTTTTCGAGGCATTCGGGGTTTTCCAAGCTGTGTCGGTTTTTTGTCGCACATGACAGCGCGCGAACCTCGAACCTTCGTGTAGTCTCCCACACATTCGTGCGACCAGTTGCGCACACGACTAAAAAGGTGATGTATCTCTTAATTTTTCGTGGTTCGTGGCGTCCAATCGTACTACCATTTATTTTCTGTATTGAAAATGGATTTTAATGACAACAACATAATAACAACAGCAAGATTGAACATTCGTGAACAAAGTGTAGGAGGAAGCGGAAATGGGCTTGTATTGTATACTCATATGCGAACCCATTTGCCTGACCACCCTTCACATATGTGCAAACATTCGTAAAAATGTCAAACATTTGTGCGCATGTGAGTGACCGGGGTTAGGAGCGATAATTTAAAAAGCATAAGTACAATGAATGTTTTTAAAATTTTCCAAACAAATGAAATGTATTTATTTTGTGATGATGGTGTATTTGAAATTCGCCATGGCTGCATTCCGTCGTGTGTCATCATCATCAACGAAATAGCTGAAACAGGACAATAAATGTTACTTTCGGTGAGCTGTAATATTTTGACGTTAACATATGCCACTTTCTGATGTCAATACGTCAACAATCGCGTCATGGTACACGAATTGCAGGGCAGAAGATCATTTTTGATGTCACGTGACCGCTGTCCTGTTACGGTGACGTGGTCACTGGCTGCCCTGTGTTTTAGCCAGATCATGGTAGGATATAGCAGGACAGGTCAATTATCGGCTAATATTGACCTGTTTTAAGAGTTCATGGTAAGCCCCCTGTACCTACCAGTTGAAATCATGGAAGAAATTATGAGCATACTCGTAAGTGTATTGGACAAACATCAAAATTAATAACTACTTTTGATTTGAAATTTACTATGCACGAACTCAGAAACACTCACACGACTAGACTCCTATAGAGTCGGTCCATCTGAAATATTGCCTATATATTGAGCCAGGATGTATCCGACCATCCGTTAAGTGCATGGATATATCACTTTAGCCAACAAAAGACCATAACACTACGGTGCCTGATGGATGGTTTGCTAATAAAAACATGTTATGTAGCGTCCAGTGCATATAGGTCACTCGTTATGAGATTTATGAAAGCAATTTCACGAATCCTGCTATTAATTTAGCTTTTCACGTACAGCGGGAGAAAAGTGCTCAGACTGAGAATAAACCAGAATGAACCAGTTAGAACATAACGTAAATTAAATTAGAAAAATAAATTGTAACTGTAGTTTCACCCGTTTGTCCGCGCGACGTAGATAATGAAACAAGCAACATCGAATATGATTAGTTGGTATTCTGTGTTATTTAAAATTTTGTAAATGTATCATTTGGTAGGTACCTACTAACAGTATGAAAATAATAAATTATCAAAAGTTAATTTACAAAATTCGTAAAAAAAATTAATTACGTAACATTAGCAAGAATGAAAAACAGAAGTTTAAAAGTCAGTCTGGTGGCTAAATTCCTAATCCTGCATTTTAAAATCTATTATGCGGTCATGCGCTTATACGTTCAACTATGGAATATTACTGTATACTATGTGGCGACAGCGCACACGCGTCACACGGTGACGTCACGTCGCCCTGAATCACGCTATCGAAGTTTTCAAAGATCGCTAGATATATACAAACGCTCCGACAACATCAGTCGGGGCTCGGCCGCCTCCCAGGCAACACACCTCGCCTGGCGGGAGATCTCCCTTTGCCAAACTGGTGACCCTCGGCAAGAACACGTCGCTTCTGATCACCGATAGCGGCAGCAGGCATCCCTCCCCCCTCACCTCACCGCTCACACCCGACGGACTGCAGCGACCTATCTCGGCAGACCGCACACCAGCCACGCTGACTCACCGGGCGCATCGCAGCGTACTGTGTCGACGCTTCCTGTCCCCGGCCAGCGACTGCCCCCACTCACGGCCACACGGACGGCTTGAGCGCGCACCGCTCGCCCTCCGCATCGGTCGTACCACCCTCCCATCCCGACTCACCGTGGATAGAGGGCATCCCAGGGCACTTCAACCTCACATCGCGATTCACCGTCGATAGAGGATTACGGAAGGCTGTATCATCGAGAAGGTGTATCGACCTCCGGTCTGAGCGGGGGGGTGATGTGGCGACAGCGCACACGCGTCACACGGTGACGTCACGTCGCCCTGAATCACGCTATCGAAGTTTTCAAAGATCGCTAGATATATACAAACGCTCCGACAACATCAGTCGGGGCTCGGCCGCCTCCCAGGCAACACACCTCGCCTGGCGGGAGATCTCCCTTTGCCAAAACTATAAGTACAATAAATTATGGAGTTTGAAATTTTATATGGGAAGTAAAAGTTTACACAGAGAAGAAATGCACAATCCGTTTATAAAACATAGACTATAAAATAATTTACATTTGTAGTTTCAATGTATTTCACACTAGCCCTGAACCCGGGACTATCACGCGTTTTCTGGGTTAACCTACCCAATATCCTATTCCAAATAATGGTTTACCTGTGTGCTCAATTTCTGAGTGAAACGTCCTCACAAACCTTCACATTTATAATATTAGTAGGATTCAATACTTCATATTCAACAACCCTTTCACAACATAATAATTTACCGTCGGATTTCGATTGCAGCACAGATTTCTAGTTTGAATTATGTTGTATGAAAAACGGGTTAAAACAAGTGGAGTTCCGGATGAATGTCGTCAAACCGATCATTGTTTCAAAAGTTCGCTTGTCAGCGGCGCCTGTTAGGTGGAGCTGTACTGTTACAGAGTAATCAATTTGTTTTAGTAACAGCTTGCAGTTGGAAGGTAAAATACAGTAGTATATTAATCTGTTTGTATTTTTTAGTTTGAAAACGAATGGGTACGTATTGTATGAATGTGACTTGAATCGACCATAATCCATTTTTTATTTCCCGACTGCCAAGGAAGGGCATACAATATAATGTACTATGCATGCTTTTGACCCTCTTTATTACCTCATATCTTCCAAACCGCTGGACCGATTTAAATAATTAGGATATCAGTAGATGCGTCTTGACAGTCCAAGTGTTTTTAAATATAAGAAATAAGGAAAAAACAAATATAGTGGCTGTGAGATGCCATTGTTTAAAATATCAAAAAAAAAATGAATAAATGGAACAATGCAATATGGGTATTAAATTAAAGTGCTATGAGCTCATAAAGTTTAAATAAAGATATGGCATGTTTTTTTCGCAGTCGGGTTTTTGATTTTTTATTTATTTATACTAGTTAAAGTTATAATTATAAACACTTTATTTCTTTCTCTTCCTTCTTTCTTGGTTGACAACGCATCGATGATGGCTTTGGTGTTACTGATGAGCGAGACAGCCACTGATAATAGAGACAGAGATAAATCCATCACCTCACTTAATTATACAATACTTTTTATTTGTCAAGGCGTTTGTTTAACCATATAGAAAGTGTCGGACTGTTGTGTATGCACTACAAGTACTCGTAGTATGAGAATTCAAAAAAGTTAAGGAGCTTCTCTTCCTATACTAGGTACTACTATTATAGTGCCAATGTTCTAAAACTTCCAAACCAGCTAACTTAGTCTTATAGCAAATTGCTTCGAACAATTTTGTATTCCCTCTTGACGGGTACTGTGAAGAGCGACACAAATGGAGCGTCTCGTCTCAATCTTCAGTAATGGGCACATCAGTGAGCAAGTTGATCAGTTAAATTGTTTTTCTTTATCGCCGATACTTTCGACTTAGAAAACTTGTATATAATTTTCAATTTCGTTTATTTTACTTTTCAACAAAACAAAAACTATCAATATTGCAGAGAAGTCTGGTTTGAAACCTACATGGGTTTTTACAATTTATAAAAAAACTAGCTGCCCGGACAGACTTCGTTCTGTCAAAAGTTATTTTATTGAGATGTAAGCTATCCTATCTTTCAAGTTGGATCAAACTGCACACGGTGTGCAAATTTGATTGAAATCGGTTAAGTAGTTTAGGAGTCCATCGCGGACAAACAACGTGACACGTAACTTATATATATATTAAGATTATAAAAAAAATTAAAATATTTTTAACAGTTCTTTTTAATGTTCTCAAGCGTGTGAAATCTGCCGATTACATAATATGATTAGATGTGAAGTTATTACCCCTCACATTCTAATTGTAAGATAAGCTTGGAGCTCATCACGAACTGTTTCAAAGCTAACTTAAATTAAATTGAAAATGTATTCATGCCTCTTTTATTTTAATATATTTGGCATAATTAAAATCCATGTAAGTATTAATTAAAATTAAACATCAAAACAAGCTTGTTCATATTCATGGCGATAGAAAAACAAAATCATTTTGTTTTTTAAGTCCATTCTCTTCCTAATTGCTTTTTAAAGTACCTAATGGCGTATCGTTAGGTGGGGCGCTCGATTCGTGGCCCGGAATTAATGAACAGTAATAAGTCGGATGGTAAGGTTGTGCCCTCGACGTCTTGACTGATGAATAATAGTGCCATTAAAATATGGCGGGGAATGAAGAACCTTCTTGTTAAGACACTTTTACAGCATCGTTCGTTTTATGGATGGGGGAAAATGTAAATCTGACATAATGATCGTCATAATTTTGAAATGAAATAAATTTCTTAATATTTAATTATAGTAATATTTCTTGGTACGGTATTAATTATTTGAATCCGCACATATTATAAAAAGGAAACCATTATCTATAAAGATTTGAATATCGTAATTGTAGATTTGAATTAACCAAAGATGCGTGCAGTAAATAAATAAATATATTTTATTCAACTGAAATGAAGTTTAAATGAGAAAGTAATAAAGTCTTTATTCAAAATAAAAATAAATTAAAAAGCTTAAATAAAATGGATTTTTTTTTTCAAGACGAACCTAATTATCTTTAATTAAAATAAAATCCACTGACCCTCGCTATGGACAATTAGGTCGTATATAAAACAAACAACTGCACTGAAACAAATGCCAGCCGTTCAACTTTTAACTGCCGAGTGTAAAACGTGGTTGTGGTTTCACTGAATTCCGTTTAGTTCGGTTAAACCTCTCTAGTTTACTACGGTAGTACAAAAGCCAGTTCACAATAGTTTCGATGTGGTATGACCGCACACTAACATTCTTTAAGCTGTTCCAGCTGGAACTCTGGATATTTGTGCTACTCGAAGTTGCGGTTCCATTAATGCCACATATTGCCATCTAGTACAGTACGGCCGACGTATCTTGGCGCGTCTGAACATAGGCTTTGCGAGCTTTAGCGCATGTAAGACAGAGATAGCGACATGAACATGCTAACGTGTGACTGAGACATTTGCCGAATTATGTTACTGCTCAGCCTTCTGCGCGAAGTTCAAACACGCCAAGATACGTCGGCCGTACTGTATGTAAACTTAAAGTATCTAATGAAGTATATAGCCTGGCGGTTTGTGTCGATCCTTGCTCGAGTGGGTGCGGTCAGTCGTTAAGCCATTTCGGAGGCCTTCGGGTGGCATGAAAACTTCCGGCACTTGGATTGGCCACTAATCATCACCAGTCCACACAGGAGCAGTGTGGTGGAGTATGCACTAGGCCTCTTCAAGAGGACAGACCCCTGCTCAGAAGTTGGCCGCTAATGGGTAGAAGCCAAATAAAGTCAATGTGCATGTAGTGGCCCATGTAATCAATTATTATAAGAACCGTTCATTCATTCGCTCAAGCAAAATGTGAACTAAAACGTATTCCATAGTTTGCTTTAACAGAATTCGAAGGATAGAATGTAATTAATTGCCCCAGCGTGTAATTATTCAATTCAGTAAAATTAAACAAAATTAAATGTGCTTTGTTTAGTTCTAGTCTAGAGACAAAAGAACATTATAAGCCAACGGATTGTCATACATATATTAATTAACAAAACATAATACCTATAAATAAAACATTTCTTTCACTAGTTTTCAAATTAAATGTACGTATTTGTGCATATAAATAAAGCAAATAAAAACACTGTAATTTTTTGCGGAGAACTACATTCTAATTACATTTTTACCTGTAGTAGTGTTCAATTTTTGTAATAATTTGCTAACAGGAAATGTCATCGTAGAAAAACTCAATACGCGTGTTTTCAAGACGGAAACACGCGTATTTTGGTCAAACGAATCTAAGAATTTATTGTACGTGGCAGATATTATTATCCTTTACCTATAAAAAAACTGAAGAGATCATAAATTTTATGTAAATTTTATAGATAGTCTCGAGTACAGTAATAAATTGTATTTGATGATCTACAAACTGCAGTTTATTTAAATGACCTTAATCATAAATTTTAATGCAAACTGTTGCCAACTGACCAACCTTGAACAAGGCTCCCAGCATTCAATGTTTCTGTTGCCTTTAATTTTAGTACCTAGTGATAATCAAATTCATGCAGCATTTTATGCAGTTTTTGCCGGAATAAAGCCTAGAATACTGACCTGAATCCCATGCCAGCCAGGGTATCGTGAGAGCAACAGAAAGTGGCCAGGATTCTATTATGAATATTAATATTTGTTCATTATAGTATTCTGATATTTATTATTTTTCTGTAAATCCTGCCGGGCGCCTTCCCGACGAAGTAACAACAAGCTGGTGCTACGTGGTCTACGTGGACAGAAAGCCTTAGTCGGCTAAAAAATAATTAATGGTTCAACGACACAAATTATTGTGTCCGTAAATTAACATCTGTTTCGAAGCAATATGTTTTGCGGTTTTGGTTTTGATAAATGTAAACTAATGCAAATTGGGTGAAATTAACTAACTACGCAATTAATGTTACTGTTTAAAAGAAGAATGAAAGAAACAGATAATATACGCATTGGTACAATTATCAGTAAGTAAACCGGTTCTATTCCCCATTGTGTCACATGTTCGTCACACACGAGGGTGTTAGGGTGTGACGTGTGACTCAATGGGAATAATGCATTTTACTCTTGGCCTCCAAGGTTTTTGTTTTCGTGCCCTGCAGTAGACCACGTGTTGAAGATACACACATAAATTATAATAGGTATGTATAAGTACATTACAACGTATAAGTATATTACGCTTTGCTCGTACAAACTCGTAGCGTCGACAGATGTCTTGGATCGAGTCGGATGTCCCAATTTTTAGGATCACCTTTCATCCCTTTTCACACTTGATCGGCAAGTCGGACGTTTCAGTTTTGGGTCAGTCGCTAATAACAGAAGATATAAGCGCGTACCTATAAGCAAAACTGTGATATTCATAATCGTCTAACAAGAAGAATGCACCAATTAGTAACGTCATGTTACCGTCTTTGTAAAGTGCAGTGATCTTTGGGCTTGGTGTATAGAATTGTTATTATAATAAAATATACGATAAAAAAACTACGATGGCAAAAAGTGTCGTTACCGGCAAAAAGTGTCGTTACCAAATTTTCCGCCTAGCCCCCTTTCGCAACGCGCGATAAGGAACTTCGTTCCAAAAGGTTTTGTGAGCTTTAATGATTTTACGGTAGATTGAAGTTCTATTGACTTTTACCGTTAAATTGTGTGGAGATAGCAATGACACGTAATCCGAAGTGGGCCGGCCCGTGTGTTATCTGGGCCATCGTATCATCACAGTACATACAGTAGTCGCTCTTCATACAAACGGCCGAAAAGCGCGTTATACCTACCCACATCCGAATACGCGTGCGATACGAGGGCAACAGCGGCCGCTGCGTGGCGATTGCCGACAGGCGAACGAGCGGAGCTTGTACCACGGTCCGGTCGATACAAATAACAATTTTTTTAGTTTTTCTACTCTGGTTGAGCTGTATGGTCGTGTGCGGCTGTGGATTTAGATTTTAATTTAAAATGGCAGTAGAAAAGGGCAACAGAAATAGTAGACATTATTGTGCTGTTTTTGGGTGCTTTAATTCGACATTAAGTCACCCAGGAATATCATTGTTTACGTTACCTGGAGACTCCGAAAGGTTAGACACTATTTTTATACACCTACCTACAAGTACGTATTATATAGTATATATAATACTATATAATAATATATAATACGTACTTGTAGGTAGGTATATATAATTATTGTAGGTAAGTAACTTAGGTAGTAGGTATTGTATAATTATTGCGTTATTGATTAATATTAACTTTATTATTGTATTGTAATTATTAATAAGAAATCAAATTATTGTATTCAAGGTCTTCGGTCCTGCCGAAGGAGATCAGTGCATGTAGGATAAATAAATAAAATAAATAAAAACAAGTACGTATTGCAATAAGTAGGTACCTAAATTGTTTATTTTTCATAAGTCCACCGAGTAAAATGCCTAGATTTATAAATAAGGGGCTAAAAAAATCTAATGGTTGATTATTATTTCTTTTGTCGTATTGGGGCGGCTTAGAATACTAACCCCAATCCCACGCCGGATGGGTGTCGTAAAAGGCGACTAAATCCGGCCCGCTGGTGGTAGGGCCCCTCGACGGATTATATTGGTAATATTGATTTTAATTGTTAATTAATGCCATTATTAGGTACTATTATTATATCTCCATGGGGTTCGCCTGGATAGTTACCACCACAGAACACCTAATAATTAGTTAGAAAGGGCATAGCGCGTAATTTGTATGGGAACCACTGTCGCCATTCCGATCCCCTCCATTTGCTTACTCCTACAAAAATGAACAAATACGCACGAGGGTTGTTATGTGTGCGTGAGAGGCGTGACACTGTAGCTAAGGATTGACTGACGTAAGCTTTTATCGGTATTTATTGTCGTAAGGTCGACAGATATGTAAAATAAAGGTAAAATATCATAATTATTGGAAAATAATATAGGAAACTTGCTACGTATGTCAGATTCAGATTCATTTGTTCTTCATCATACTTATTTTATTAAATATACTTATCTTCAAGGCAAGAGTGAATAGGCTTTTGCTAATTTAGTGCGTTTTACCACCCATGACTACATCGCCACTTACCATCAAGCATTAACTTATAAGATATAAAAAATAGGATTAAAAAAATATATAGGTATATAAAAAATAGGATGTAAAATACGTCAATGTTCTTTAAAACTATATTTCAATGCATAAAATATTAAATTTATCTGGCCACATGTACATTATTTAAGAAAGTTGTTTTTTATTATAACTTCGAAAGAATCTATCGAAAATCGATGTCATCTTTTACTACGCCCAACGCTAGAGCTACTGCTACGTGATCAATGAACTAATATACTAACGTACATACGTGATACATTACGCGTTCTCATTGATGTGTTAAAAATGACGAGCGCATGAAGCCCGCAATGTATATTTTTTGGGCAAAGAATCATTTGAAGGACATTTTTAAAGATTTAAACTAAAATATCCTAGTTTTTTACTTAACGATGAAAAGAAACGCTTCCTTTGTTTATTTTAAGCATTTCGCTTCTTGTACGGCAAGTAATTACCGTACATGTAGGCATTTATAAGTAATTTAGTCGCAGTATTTCGCAGTACTTTTCTCCGTTGGAGTTCGCGAGTCACTAAACAGCGCGATCGCGTGTTTTTGAGGATTGTGCTCGTTTGCGCCTAATATTGGCGCGCCTGCCACGCCCACAACGCCTTTCTAACTAATTATTAGGTGTTCTGTGGTTACCACCCTTGAGTATGATGAGTCAGCCGCCAAACGACTCTTCGTGTTCCGGCTGGGGGCTTGAGAGCCAGTTCTTTCTTTCTTCTTCTTCTCTCTTTTTTGGCCGGCAACGCATCAGTGATGCCTTTGGTGTTGCTGGTGTCCATGGGCGACGATATCCACTTACCATCAGGTGGATCGTCAGCTCGTTTGCCGGCTATTTACATAAAAAAAAACTAATAAATGCAACGTTTGCAGAAAATGGACATTGAATGGATTGGATAGGCGACCTCCGTAATGGTACTTTAATAATTGTACCTAATATTGTAATTTGTAATAATTGTAATTTGAATATTTGCGTCTAATTTGTCATTAAAACGTTATTGCTACTTGCTACTGTAACTTTGATTTCAATGTTATAAATTAATTTAGCAATAGGTATAAAGTTTATAGAATCGGACAGTTGTACCTTTTTTATTTACCTTAACCTGCAAGAAGAACTTACCATACCCTAATAGTCTCTGTCTCTAATACAATACTGAAGGCTTACGAACCTTCACAGTACTAATAAAAACACAACATAGATTTTTATGGAACACTTCCTTTTTATTCACAATGAATTGCATATAACATTTATAAATACAAAACTACAAAGAAACTCAAGTCGTTTTATAAAATTAAAATACTGTCGGCGCACAGCCCTAGCGCGCGGCGACGCGTAGGCAAGTTTTTCGAGAATCGGGCCGAGTCACTTTACTGTTTATAATATGTGTACTGTGGTATCATGTAGAAAAAGGGCGACGTCGGTACCCGGTTCCGATACGTGCTTCACATAATTGGCGCCGACATGTCGTCCGTGGCATTGAGTGCCACTGACACACGTTTATCAATTTCAAAAAGGATGCCTCTGATGTCAGGTATATAGCCAAATGCTTGTAGATCTGTATCATAAATTTTTTAGACGAATCGGAGTGATGAATCTGCCGTTCAGTACCTATAATTAGGTATTAGATACACATTCTAATTTGTAGCACACGAGTAAACAATGGAACTTTGCTATTAAGAGTCTTGTGAGTCAGTGCTTTTAAATAATAAGCATAATTAATATAATGACCATTAATAGCATGCTTACAATTTGATCGTCGTTCGATTTTCAAGCATGCCAGTTGAGGAACGAGTGGAAAGAGGTTAGTTTTGAACGTGTCTGCACATCGGTTTACTACCTACCTCAAGCGTGTACATCTAAAATAGCATGCTAAAAACCATGCTTTTTAGTACGACGTGTAGCAGCATCAACGCTCTATGTGTCAAATACATACCCCCGTTTTACAAATAAGCCTTTAGGTCTCACAGTGGTCACTAAAATACATAGGGTGATTCAAAGCAATTCATTAACAATACGTCATGAGTTGTCAAAGTACAATATTGCTCGAAGAACTTGGATCTTACTTTAAAGAAAAAATACAATTTACAAGTGATGAAAATTAAATGTATATATTAGGGTGTCCCAAAAAAATCAAAGTCGTTTTTTTTTAACGCATACCCTCTTAATTTTTTACTTTTAAGTCAAAATAATCTTTACTATAATAAAACTCAAAGGGCAAATTTTCTGTACATTGAATATTTTTTAAAAATTTTGATTAGGGGGCACTTCAATAACGTGTTAGAGCACAAAAATATTTTTTTTAGAATTATTGTCTGTCTGTCTGTCTGTCTGTCTGTCTGTCTGTTTGTCTGTCCGGGCATCACATGAAAACCCTTAAACGGATTTCGATGTAAATTGGTACAGTTGTTACTAATACTCCGGGTCATATTTTAGGATACTTTTTATCCCGGAAAATTAAAAGGTTTCCACGGGAAACGGGATGAAAGTTTGTATGGAATATTTTTAAAACATCAACCGATTTGCTTCAAATTTGCAACAAGTGTTCCTTGCTTAAATGTATGGAATATATATTTTTCAGTTTTTCAAAAGATTGCAAAAAAACGAAAAAAAAATGCAAATAATGTGAATATTGCTTATTTTTCAAAACCCGCTCCTGGAGGAATCCTTTGTGATTTCATCGTGGGTTTCAGAATATAAATTACTTAATATAAGTACTTCAATATAAATTCACCGTTTTTTAAATTTCCTTCTGCAAGAGGTACAAATAAGGTAAAACATAATTTACGTATGCGAAGCTGCGGGCAACAGCTAGTTATAAATAAAATTTGAAGAAGGTAGGACCTCGGTAACCCGTGCCGACTTACATCAATACATCTCAGTACTTGCTCTCTAATGGGCCCCATTGACGATGCGATCGATCGGTACGATCCGTCGTTGCCGACCGATCGCAACGACGGATCGGTAGTGTATGTTGTGATCGTGAACGATTTGCTTGATCGCAGACGATATCGGCGATCGCAACAAAAATCTATGCAATCTTGAATATCGCACCGATGAATCGACAGTGTGCGGACCTTTGCGATCACCGATGCGATCGATCGTTGCGATCGATCGTTGCGACCGATCGTTCGTGTATGAGGGGCATAAGGCTGTCGCGACCTAAGGTGTCGATGTGCTTGTGATTACTCGTTATTTAGTTTTAGAACTCGCATTTTTTTCAATCAGTCAACATGTCAGTGAAATTACGCTGTTCTAAAAGGGATATATTTTTAATAGGTGACGTAAAACGTCAATTAACGGGTACAAAACTTCCGTCTAATGGGCCCCATTGACGATGCGATCGATCGGTGCGATCCGTCGTTGCCGACCGATCGCAACGACGGATCGGTAGTGTATGTTGTGATCGTGAACGATTTGCTTGATCGCAGACGATATCGGCGATCGCAACAAAAATCTATGCAATCTTGAATATCGCACCGATGAATCGACAGTGTGTGGACCTTTGCGATCACCGATGCGATCGATCGTTGCGATCGATCGTTGCGACCGATCGTTCGTGTATGAGGGGCATAATGGACAAGTTCTAGCAGTTTTATTTTACAATATCCGTTATGTGAATTTAACTATGAATGAAAGCCCGAATCTCACTATTCAGAAGTGTATTATCTATTGGGAAAAGGCGCGTATTCCTATAAAATCTTTGCCTAATAGTGTGAAAAATCTTGCAAACTTATATCAAGTTCGGAGGGACTTGCAAAAAAATGCACAAAAGACACAAGGCGTATTTAAGCAGCGCCGTCAAGACTTTGTCAACAATTTAGATAATTTGTTTGACGTTGCACACGCTAATGCGCTTCAATTAATAAAAATAAATGAGGATAGAATCTTTGTGCAGCATCAAAGAGAACCGGGCCAACCGCCGACCTGGTCACTTAGCAGGAGTGGATAAAAATTTGACTGATTAGAGAGGAAAGAGCGCGCCTCAGAACTATCGAAGAAAAACGACGTGCTAAATATTTGTCTGAGCAGTCGGCTCAGAGCCTTCGACATCATCATGTACTGTTACAAGTCGTTTAATGCTGATAAAATAACTATAGAGAAACTTACACAGCACCTAACTGACGCCGAAATTGACAACTTGCTAGAGTTTTACCGAACTGAACTGACAAAAGAAATAGAGATGATTATCAAGAGTTAATAGAGCTTTCTGTGATATTTTTAGTTGGAGATATCGAGAAAAAAAAAATCCGACCTCCAGGTGTCATGCACCAAGCTCGATGGATGGCGAGAGCGATTTATTCCCTGAAAATGTCGTTACTTAGTGGTCAATTCAAGATCACAAGCAAAGACAAGGCGGCATTCATTGACGTCTGCTTGTTCATCGTAATATCCTACGTTAAACCATGGCTTCAATACACTTCAGCAATAAAATCACCTTAACTACCAAGATTTGTGCTTTTTGAAATCAATGAAGTCTTACGAGAAAACTGATAAAACGATCTCAAAAGCAGCCTTGCAGAAGATTACTCAGCATTTGTGGTATTTAACTGACTAAGTTTCTATATTATCACTGTTTGATGATGATGTGGACCAAGAAATTAAATTTAAAATGGTTCAAAATTTAACAAAAGAGGAAGAAATAACTCTTGGAAAACGATTAATTCCATCTAAAGAAGAATTTTGCGGATCATTGTATGGTAAATTTACTAAAGAACATTGGCATTAATAGCACAGAAGAAATAATCCTACTAATATTATAAATGTGAAAGTTTGTGAGTTTGGATGTTTGGATGTTTAGATGTTTGGATGTTTGGATGTTTGTGTTTCAATCACGCAAAAACGGCTGATCGGATATAGATGAAATTTGGCACACATATAGTTTAATACCTAGAATAAAGTATAGGGTACTTTTTATCCCGAGATATTGATCTGTTCCCGAGGGAGAAGAAGTAAATTTAATGGTAATAGGAAAACAGTTTTGACGTTTGTCTTCACAGTGACATTAGAAAACTCAAAACAGCTGCTTGATTAAATTACAATGATTAAAGTTCATTGTTTTAATATGTTTATTAACAAACATATAAAAATTTTGCGGTGAGGCACATTGTGATAATTTTTGTCATACAATGGAAGCTTTAGTAGCTATCGATCTCGTATAAAATCAAATAAAGCCAACACAGCATTTTTTACGCAAAATTAGGCTGCTTTCACATCAGCGTTTGTCGAGCATTCCTCGCGTCCAACGCTTGATCAATGAGCTATAAAAAAATAATTATTTCACGTAGAAGAAATACTGTAGCTTATCAAGGTTTTCCTAGCTCTCAATATGAGGTGCGATTGAAATATTGTAATGTGTACCGCATCAGGTTTAATTAATTGCATAAAATCATCTTTGGTTTTTAACAATCGTAAATATCTATCTACCTATATTTTTTTATTTACTTTATAGAAATAAATATTAATTTTGTTAACCTATTTAGCAAATCATTATTCAAGTGTGTCGGATGAACGCGTACGCTTATAAAATCCTAGTGTGGTGTCGGCCTTACGTCACGATCGGCCTTATGTCAAAATTTCTTTTCTTTATTTTTCTATTGCTGTGCATATATTACCAGTGCTTTTTACCGAAAACTACAAACTTTCAATAAGTTTTTAATGAACAAGACCGTTAGTATGGAATGTTTTTAGATAGGAATAGTTTCGTTGTATAAGAAGCGATTTTCATGATTTTTTTATTGTAGATACTTATTGGGAATTTACTCAAGTTGGTCCTATTATAATATAGTGAAATGATGGATTGTGGAGACAATGATTGAGCTTTTCAATCGTAGGGAATAACTGAACCGTGTTTTAAAATATTATCTGTTTTTGTCATTGACATCGTCCATGTTGTCATCATTATCAATCGTTGACATCGCCAGGTATGGTGGTGTATCTTAGAGAAAAAAATATGACTCCTCAACGGAATAATTGAAATAACTAAGCAATTTTTAAAACTATTTGTTGTTCGTAATATGGGCTTCAACACATTACGGCCCACCATTAAGGCTCTCTACTAGGCACGGGTCTCTCCTCTTCAGTAAGCCTAGAGCATACTCCACCACGCTGCTCCAGTGCGGATTGGTAGAGGAGTTAATATCCAACCCGAGTGTCGGAAGTTTTCAAATCGCCCGAGGGCCTCCGACATGGCTTAACGACTGCTATCTTATGATAACAACCGGGACTGACGGCTTTACGTGCCCTTCGAAGCACGGAAACGCCAAGAAATTTTTGCCACTAGCGGTCACCCATCCAACTACCGACCGCGCCCGCTGTTGCTTAACTTTGTCGATTACATAGGATCGACGCAAGCCGCCGCAGCGCCGGCAAGTTCGTAATATTAACACTTCAAAACCAGACACACAGAAAAATAGAATTTTTTTTAAATTATAAGTTAATGCTTGACTGCAATCCTACCTGATGGTAAATAGCGATGTTGTCTTGGTTTATTAAGGGATCTATTTAGTACATGAATATTTTTATGCCTTTCATACTTTAAGTACCTATGATGATGATGATGTTTCGCGATGACCTGCGATGATTGCTAGGAAAAACTTTTAATTTTAAATCATAGTTTAACGATATAACAAACTGCAACTTCATCTGCGTAAATAATAACAGACAATTGAATAATTTGAGAGACGACACATTCACCTTATGGACCATGAATCATATTTTTGACTACGGTATCGTGTAATTTTTTATCGATACAGTCGATGTGGCTAGGACGCGATATAATTTTTAGCTACTAAAAGATGGGGCAACCTCGCTCTTGCCACTCTATATGGAGTACATAAAATACTGAGTCTCTTCGTTTCGTTTCATTTCAATGCCCTTAAAGGTGCATGGTGTCAATGAGTAAAAGGGATAATATCTTTAAAAGTACCCCACGCTTTTATTACTATTACACGATTCTTAATTCAAATTTATTTTGTTTTTTTTTTTAGTTGAATTTTTTTCAAACTATTATTTATATTTTCTACACATAGTAAAATTTACACGCTTTGGTAATTTTGTCCCTTTTTAGAAGCTTGTGGCTATTGAGACTCGCGAGTTGTGACTCGCATCATACTCTAGCAACAGCCCGTCTCAATCATTCTGTTTCATGAGCATGTTGATAACGTCATTTATCTGCCTGTTCCGGCGTAGCAGCTCTCAAGCTGGCTGAAATTATTCCTCACGACATAGTCTTTCATTTTTATGACCCCTCAACAGATCGCTGGGACGCCAAATGACGAACATGTTGCTGGTATCGATGATGTGCCTGTTTAGGCAGCACTTAAAAGGTAGCCTGCCGCTGAACTTATTCCTCACGACATGCCCTATATTTTTTTTTAATCCTAAGCAACTTGCTAGAACGCGCAATAATAAGCATATTGTCGACATCAATGATATCCATTCTTTGGGATGAAAAGCAGGATACTGTAAGTTTATTCACAAACATCCAAACATCTAGGTATGTATACCTAACATCTAAAACATCTAAATTTTAGTAGAATCAGGATCTAATTCTAAATTCTCGCGGACGAAGTCGCGGGTAGAAGCTAGTAGTACTTATAAATAGTAAAATAAATTTTTACTTTTGTTCCCTTTGAAGGGATATTTTGTTAACACTATTGTCTAATTTTGTTTCACAAAAAACATCTCTGACTTCATTTCAGTAAAAAGCAAGTCCTTGTTTTATCCTTGTTTTATCCTGACTCAAAAAAAACAAAGTTCAAAAGAAAATTTGAACTATAATAATATGTTTTAATGTAAATGAGTAAATAGTATACTATTTGGGTGTATTGGAGTTTTAATTAAGTACTAAAAATTAAGTTCTTAATTCCTCCTACAGTAAGTCAGTACAAATCTTCATGTCAAAAGTTTGGCATCAAGTCGGCACGGGTTATCGTTGTCCAATCGCAATAATATTTATTATTTGAGTCAATGAGGTCAATTCGAAAAAAAATAGAGGGTATGCGTATTTGATTTTGCGAAAAAAATTTTTTCCCTTATGTCTTGGGACACCCTAGTATATATGTAATTTATTAACGTTTCTCTGAAGGAACGCTAGGAAAATTCTTAAACAGAATTTGAATTTGCAATCGTGCGAATATTCTCCAAGTGTAAATGGATTAAATTGGAGTTAATAACGCGAATGTGTTGTACGGTGCTGGTTAAATAAGTTCGAACATGTCAGATTTGTATTCGAGGGCATTAATTAATTATGCCCTATTGCGTTGGCACGTCATCAATACATAAACACAAATGTTTAATAGAAAACATTAATAATAGAAAATATTAATAGTAATAATATAAGTCTATTACGTAGAATTTCTTGATCTTGAGCTATTACGTTGTTTGCGTTGCATGTATTTAGGTTAAACAGTGAGATATTAGGGGTATTGGAGCTCTATTAATCCTCAAATCCCTGCTCATGGTATATCCGTCGTGTTCCGTCTGGGGGCTTAAAAACCAGTTCTTTCTTTCTTTTTCTTTTCTCTTTCTTGGCCCTCAACGCATCAGTAATGCCTTTCGTGTCGCAGGTGCCCATGGGCTACGTACGATAGCCACTTACCATTAGGTCGGTCGTCAGCTCGTTTTTCGACTTTTTTTCCTATAAAAGAAACTTTGCTGAACAACCGACAACTTAAACATGCAAAATCCCACGCGACTATACTGTACGTACGGTGCATGACATACCTAATATGGGAATAAGGATTTTAATTCAACTTGTGAAGATATCATCTTCCTTTTAGATTTAGTCATGAAATCTATTTCACGTGTTTTTACGTTGTGCTAAGTATGTACAACGCGATGTTACCTCCAGTATTACCAGATGCGATTGATATCGTTCGATATCTCCTATGTCATGGAGGGTGACAATTTTGTGGCGGCTCGTCTGCTCATTACGGCATATTATAATGTTACATAGAAACACGACGAATAACACACAAACCTGAAAACCTGGCAACGTATTTCAAATGAAAATGGATTAAATGGGTCTATCCCGTCTATCCATTTGCACGACTGCGTTGTAAAGGACTAGTTAAGTAAGCCGAACCTATCGGGTGAATGTGTGGAAGTATTGAGGCACGTTTACGTCCTTTTACATTGACAAAACTTCATCATTTGTGGACGTGCTACGTAAGTACCATATCAAATTTACCGGACTTGAAACTATAGTGATTTAGGATATGCTTATGTGTATATTATTTTAGTAAATGACTATTAGAGGAATTCCGTTAGCATTATTAAGAGCATGTATTTAAAATTAAACGTTTTCTATCATGTTTTTTAGACAAAATACTAAAAAAATTAAGCCGCTTTTGTATTTTTTACTTAGCTGTAATTAATTTTATTTTCATAAATGAAAATGTTTAAGTAAAATAATTAATTTGAAGATTTTTAAATAACACATCTTTTTTGTTTGTTGTTTTAACATTTTTACTGAAGCACACTTGCCCAGTTACTCGTTTAGGAATTTGTTTATTTTCTTTACGATAGTTAAACAAAAATAAGAATTTAATTTATCTATCAGAATTGCATAATAAATCATTACGCACATCATCGCGAATAAAAATATTTATACTTGAAATATACCATTGAAATGCAGCCCATGGAGAGCTCTTTTGAATTCGTATTTGAGTTCAAAAAATAAATATTATACTTAATCAAAGGTATTCCATATACGAATCGAATCGAATGCATTGAAAGCACTCGATTTATTAATAGGGCTTTAGAATTGCACGATGGAATGAACCCACATAACTGTGGTAAAATCAACTCATTTATCTATGGACGGTATTTTCTATAAGAGTAAAAGTCTTCAAAACGTGTAAATTCATGTTTTTCTCTTCTTAATAATGATTATATATTCATTTTTGTTATTCACTAAAATATGTTATGGCCATTTTGCCCCTCCCACTAAAGGATCGATAAGTGCCACACCTAGTGGACTTCACAGAAATGTGTATATTATTGCCTATAAATAATCAGTGACAGTAAAACCACACCTCGGCTTGTGTTGTTTGTCTAATAATAGATTGTTTTAATGTTTTGTGAAGTACCTATAAAATACAATACAAATACGCTTTATTTGTTTACCAAAATAACATACAAAGAGAAATTTTTATTACAATACTAACGCAGATTGAAAACTACATATTTACTCGTAAATAAAATTTATTTACGAATAAAAAATATATTTTTTTGGAGTTATTGTAAACTCGTCACATAGTAAACTCGCCACATTTTTCAAACACCATAGGTACTCGTCGCAGGTAGTAATGGGTTATTGTAAATTCGCTGGAAGTAGAAATCCTTTTTTTATATTATTTTTAATAGGCGTTCGAAAAAAATTTAATGATGTTTTTTATGTTATTAAACTTTTATTAATAGGTATGAATTTTAAGTATTTTGTATTTGAGATTTGGATCGGGAGACCAGTATTTAAATCAACATAGTATCACTGCTATCATTTTAATAATAAAAAAAAAATTAATTATAAAAACTTAATAATAAATTACAGGAACACTAAATTACGGCACAGACAGCATAATAATACCTCTGAAAATAAGTACGATAGCGAAAAATTACACGATCGTAGGTAATTAATATAAGTTGAAAATTGAATTGTTTGAAACTGATACATTAATTTTTACGAGCAATGTCAATGATATCATTGAAATGACACGTGATATATGGCAACGTATTAATGGAATCGGATATTGGATATTGCTCCATCCTTAATTCATTTTTATGAGTTTCGGTATTTATTATCATTATATCAATTTTACTATACTTTCTAGGGTCATCATAAAACAGCATTATCTTTGGACTTTATATTTAATTGCAATTTTGATAAAACTTTATTTAAATAATTGAATTAAGTCAAAATATTATTACTTATTTACATTTCTTTGCAAAAATTGTACATGCAACTATAATACATTATCGCATTAAATTTCCTTCAGAATATACGCCGAAGTTATACAAATTACTTTAGCGTGACTAGACTTTTTCAACATTTTCGCAATTGAAATTCTTAAAAGAGATAAGTATTCAAGTATTCATTTTTAAGATTTTTATTCATAAAAAACACAATACACCGCCAGCCAGGTCGCGAACGCTTTATCTTCGATTTACATAAACGGATTGGCATACTAAGGCCCATATTAATAAACTGATCTCGGCTCAAGAACGCAATCTCAGATCTTACAAATGTCATTTGACATAATTCAGCATCTCAAACTTATTAACACGGGGTAATGTAGAAAGCGAAAGTAGACTTGGACTTTACTCAGACAACATTCAAATGTACTAGATGACTGACTACTTGTTAATACGATATAATTAAAGGAATATAAAACTGCTAACTTTAAGGTTGATTTCGGACCATTATTTTTGTTCAGATAATTTTAAGTCTGAGCAAAGCCTAAGTACCTACCTACGGTTTATAGATCGCATCCTAAGACCGGAATGATTTAAATAATAAATGGACGATTCGAAACTTGTGGTGCGCGAGAAGTTTGCACAAAAGCTCTAGAGATGAGACATCATTTATTAACTCGAGCTGGTTCTACGCAACAGCTAGCCTTTTAAGCGGAGATTAATAGATTATGATCCCGCTCAAGTAGGTATACACAGTTCGCTAATCCGAATACTTTAATAAATTTTTGAATAGCTCTTGTTGTCATCGTCTTAATCATCATAAGCCGGTCTTTTTTCATAAGCCGTCCGTCTGTCTGCAGCATAGCGCAGAGACTTAAGGATAGCTAGATAGCTGTAATTTGGCATACATTAATCAGTGGGGATGAATTTTTTCTCGTGTATCCCATTGTGTAGGAAAGAGGTCTCTCAAGAATATTATAAGTCTATCGAATCAAGCCGCCGGGCTATGAGCGCCTCATCATGCAGATTGTTAAATCATGTAAATTATGTTTAATTACTAGTATTATAAGCTGGTAATAGATACTGCCGTGAAACACGATGCTTGAAATTGTGTTAAAATTGAAACGTGAGGTTTACAAAGAGGAACCCCTGCGTTCACATTTGTAACGTTTAAACCAGACATTTGGTCTTACTTCAAACATAAAATTCAGTTTGTTTCAGATGTCAATGAGATGCACTTGGCACTTAGTGAACATATACCTACTTTATGCAGTTCCCTAAGAAGCATGTATGGCAACTGGTACAAGAGGCTACTTTCAAAGTTAATCTGGTAAAACATCGTCAGGTCTGCTAAGCGTCAGGTTCTTCATTCTTGGGGTCACTGGACTGTACCACCCAGTTAAATCCTGGCAAGTATCTACCACCGTTCTTCTAAACTAAAATAACTGAAATATTTAAAGTCCGAAGAGATCAGAATCAGTAACTCCACAAGCCGATTACCGGTTTTATTATTGGCCGAAGCAGATGGAATTTATGGATGGTACGTATGGTATTCTATAGGCTAAAGCTATATAGTTACATATAACTCAAAAAACCTTAAGTAGTGATACAAATAGTTTCAAAAATTCTTGATAAGGCGTGCGATAGCATGGCACTTATTTAAGTGAACGACACATCTCATATAGATAGAGAAGGATCATACAGATAGATCTCATATAGATATAGAAGGATCTCATATAGATAGCATTTCCATTACAGCCCCGAAAGTTCCAGAACTCCGAATATATTTTAAGGCTATTTCAAATTCAAGTCTCGCGTCCCTCTGGCCTCTGACTTACGATACGTTAGTTGTAAGTCTAGATAACTTGATCGTAGGCTCACAACGTCCGTGGACGTGACATGCCTCGTGCGTGTGGTTTGCATGATTTTGTAAAGGATTTTTTGTTTTATATCTCGACTTATTTATATTCTTCATAAGTTAACGAGATATTGTTCTATGTTGGCGAATAATGTCGGATGTTACAGGAATTCTTATTTTGTTTTACTAACTATTTGATAATAAGACTGAAACAGGAATTTAGACTTCACGCTTGGATCTATAACGAAATCTGAAAATATTACTAATAATAAAAAGCTATTTACATGAAACAAATTCGCTTTATTATAATATTATAAAGTATAGACAACATAGTATGGCGGCGTCTGTCGAAAAAGCTCTGTAATAAATTCATTATAGTTTTTATTATAACTCAAATAGGATATTATTCATCAAACTATATTATCATCCTTCAAGAGAGATAACGCGTTACTAAAAAAAATGTAAAAGAAAGTTCAACACCAATGTGATTAGTTGTATGTATGTAGACCCAAACGGGTCTATTGTATATTAATAGACTATTAAGATCCCCAGTAAACAATGATAATAATAGAAAATGAAATGACCAGCGAAACTGGGCTTTTCTGCAACAATAAAATGTTCTTATCTCACGATCGCATTCGTAATCACAATAAAAGCATTCTACCATTAGTGATATCATTACTTAGCTGTTTTATTGTAGGATATTAGGTTAATTACTTACTCTGTTGAGTCTTCATAAAGACAACAGCCTGTAAATGCGCAGACGGGCTATTCAATGGTCATTGATGGATATTAGTGACGGCATCATTGATGCATTTCCATCATCAAGAGAGAAGCGGTGAACTGTTCTAAATAGAACAGCTGCTAAATATGCTGCAACCGAAGCACAGAATATTTAAGAATAATGAAGAATAAATAAGAACCCATTTACTCCATCACTGAACAAGAGTCTCTTGTCATAACTGAGGAGGACTTGAGTATACTGCATTCTCTTAATTGAGGAGCCCTAGCCTAGAGCAAACGCCACTATGCAGTTCTATTGCGGATTCGTCAAGGAACTCAATCTCAAACAATTCGAGTTAGGTTCTGTAACATAGGTGTTTGGTGCTTTACGACACACCATGTTATGCCACGATCAGGTTGGATGACAATTGACAAGGTCTTAAAAATTATTGGAGTATTTAATATTTCTTCCAGATACGTATACAGTCCGTAATATATCTTGACATAAAGTACTTTGTGGTAACTTGCAGGTTGAGGTAAAATCAACCCGCTACAGATTTTCTAAGCATGGAAATTTTAAAAATTAGCGCTGTGCCCGCGATCCATGCCTCCTCACAAAAAACTTTCACGATTATAATATTTTATTAGGATGAGATTTAACATTGTTCACAATCTAGACACGCAGTAGCGTGTCAAGCCAATTTCAAGCTAACAGAATTGGCGAGCAGCACCGTGTGTAATATTAATACACGAACCATTTGGAGCCACTTTTGACCGCCTCATAACTCAAAAACTATTCCACATAAACCTGTCTTTGGCTCATTTATTGAGACCTGCGAAATATTTGCTTTAAATTTCATAAGCACACCTCAAACGATTATTTAGATATTAACGTCCAAAAATCGTCACTTTTATCACTGACTGACCTATAGATCAAAACTCTAACCCAGTTCCAGATGACCTAGAAACTTGATATTTGGCATCAAGGTAGTCTATTAGGCGTATATAAAGGAAAAAATCTAAAAACTGAAAATTATTGATAATTAGTGAAACCAGTAAATTAGTGGTCCCACTGTATAGAGTATATATTATTTTACAAATAACAATGGGCATATACATGAAATTTCTAGACATGTTCTTGTGACTAAAATTATAGGCTTTTCTACACAGAACTTGGCACCCATTTAGATCTCAATTCTTTTTTTTGAAATTGGCTTTCATTTCACATTTATGTTTTTCATGAGATACGAATATTATTTTATCAAGTTGTCGGTTATTTTATGATATTGTTATTCTTTGAATCGAGACAAAATGAAGGCCTTATTACAACAAAAATATTCAGTTTTTACCTACAACATTAACAGTTTGTAGGCACGATGTTTAAATCAGCGACAACCCTCCCGACCTCTAAAATAGGTCTAAAAGAATTTCGGTGAAACAGTATCGTGTCTGGAATGAGTAAGAGAGTATACATCGTTTAAATATTGTTTCCAAATATATTTTCACCAACCCAAAAGTATAGGAAAAAGGGGAAAAGGTTTTTTGCTAATTTAATTACAATGTTAATACAACTTATATTTACGTTACAAATTGAAATGATGTCATGAAAAAATTTTTAGGTTATCTGTGCTTTAGAGGGCACATTGAGCCATCGCTGCCAATTGTTTTCGATAACGTACTAATGGCCCACTACTGGGCACGCGGGTCTCTCCTCTTGAGGAGGCCTAGAGCATACTCTACCACGCTGCTCTAGTGCGGATTGGTGGAGGGGTTAGTGGCCAATCCGAGTGTCGGAAGTTTTCAAACCACCCGAGGGCCTCCGACATGGCTTAACGACTGTTATCTTATGATAATAACCGGGACCGACGGCTTTACGTGTTCTACGAAGTACGGAAACGCTCAAGAAATTTTTGCCCCTAGCGGTCACTAGCGGTTTCAATGGAATAAAGTATACTTACTACATTTACAAAATCATCTAACTACACACTTCGCATTGATTTTTTCAAAGTCCTTTATTCATATAAGGTATCACTGATATAATTATGCTCGTATTTTTTATCTATCACCATTTCAAAAAAATGCTTTGTCATGGAGGAGAAAAATTGGCGAAAGAAACTCCTCAGCACATCTTTTCAAATAAAACAGAGCTATTACAAAATTAAATAGACAAGAAACGAGTAGTAGACGAGCCACCTCAGGGTAAGGGCTCATCGTCGCCCATGAATATCAAAGGCTCAGGTTACACACACAATAATGACTGTCAATCTACAATCCTTGGGATGTCATATTTAGGAACCCACAGCTATAATGGGTTTCACATAAGTCTGCACTTCGCTATTATGTTGGAAACTTTTACTTCAAGTGCAGACTTATGTGAAACCTACTATAGCCTGGGTTCCTAAAAATGACATCCCAAGGATTGTTGATTGACAATCAGTAATGTTTTTGTAACCTGGGCTATTAACACCTAAGGCATCACCAATGTGATGGTTAAGAAAGAAAGAAAGAACAAGCTATCAAGCACCCAGCTTATACTAAGCAACACTTAGTGCTTGTTCATACTGACTCGCGGGCGCGGTCGCGGGCGCGGTCGCGAAATTTCAAACATATGAACTACTATGAGAGTGTTCACATACAAAACGCACGTGCGGTGTAAGTAGCGGGCACGCTAGCGACAACCGCGCGCGGCCCGCTAGCGGCAATATCAAACGTATGAGAATGTATGAGTGTGTTCACACTGAACTAGCGGCGGAACGCGCGATTATGTCAGGTAAGTTCAACCATTTTGAACTTGTCGCTAGAAACGATAGCACATGAATTCATTATGTCCCCAGATTAAAGGGTTGTTCTTTCATCTAAGATCATGTCCTTCAATACAGAAGAGTTTATTAGTACTATTCAGGCTAGAACTGATTTGATTTGAACTCAGATTTGGCAGAATAAACACAGGAATCCTATGAACAGAAACATTCATAATAAACTATGGAAGGAAATTGCTGAATTGTTTCCTGATATGGAGGGTGAGTACCTAAATGGAACTTTAGGTACGAATTTTCGGTTAAAAAAAGATCGTCGTCCATGTTTTCAACCTCTGACAACATGTCACAATCGCGCAAACGCCTGGCGGCCAGTGTGAACACAAATCCGCCACCGCGCCCGCGACCGCGCCCGCGCCCGCGCCCGCGAGTTCAGTATGAACACTCACTTAATAAGTTAAAGCAGTATGACGATTTTCTAACTTACTAATTAGAAGTTAACCAGAGCTCAATATTAATCAGCTTTTCATAGGAATTCTACGACGTTAGGTATTTTATAAGGGTACAGTCCTTCCAAATTAATATACTTAGTTTTAATTGGCCTGGTACAGAAATAAGTAGCAATGCCTGCAACTGAGGAATTCTAAGTTATTACCTACCAGCCGCGCAAACGTTAGTGACAAATAAATATTAGTTGTTTAGTGACTTAGAGTATTGTGAGTTTATTTATAATGCGCATACCATAACAATGTAAGTTTACTTAGTTTCACCCCACTGTTACTAATATTATATTCCTTTTAGCTATATAAAAGTAAGTTTAGGTTAGGTTAGTAGTCAGTTAAAGCTAGTAAGTTACACAAATATTATACTTCGGTTTTACCGTACCTACCGATTTTAAATATTATATCTAATAGTATGATAGTATTATTGAGTTATAATCTTTCTGACAGCATAAACTGCATTCAAATCTGTTTAGTAGTCTGCGCCTAGTTTATACAAATATACGATCTCATGATTCTATAATATTACAAATAAATTTACTTTACAAATATAGGTAGAACGTTCCTGCGAAATAAGTTTGGGAAACCGCTGCAAAGTTGATTCAAAACTTGATATTCAAAGTTAGAGAGGCAATTTACACAAGAGTTCCATCTGGAAGGCTGTACTGCTAAGTGGATGCTTGAATAATGTAAGCAGAATCGGGGCTCCGAAGACGAGTTTTAAGTTACAGTATGCTCGAAGTTTATCATACCTTCATTTTTATATCGTAATACTGAATAATTTATTTGTTTAACTCGCTTATGTAAGATAGTCCTCTGTGTCTCTGACCATCAGAGCATTCTTATCGTAGAGCAGAGTCACTAACGGTTACTTAAATCGCTCCTTAGTAAGGAATCACCATACTTATGTACTAAGGAGCGATTTGGAGGTTATCTATGGATTTACGTAACCGTTAGTGACTCTGAGTTGGGGCGAAAGAGTCACTTCACACAAATGCATGGTAGTGTGTGTAATGTTTATTGTTATTAATTTGTTTGTTTCTAATGCTTATTATGTTTATAAATATTAGCTTTCTGCATTCCTTGTCCGTTTAAACTGTAACTGTGCCAATCATACTCTTCCAGCCACATAATTGTCGTCTTTTGCTTCACGTACTGATTTGATATTTTTCTTATTATAAAATACTTTTCAACTGCAAAAAAGTGTTGCTTACAAAATATTTTTATGTAGGTTTAAGTTACGGACATTAATATTTAATTGATTCAGTTGATAAAGAAATGATTAACTGAGCTAAAAACAACGTAACATTTTACATTTTCCAGTGTAGTAAAATATATATTACTATAATTTATGACAGCATTTCAATTGGAATAAAAAGGCTGAAATGTAATACCTTTCCACTTGCTTTATTTTTTTTAAATATATTTGCGAACTATATTTTATTACGATGCTAAGAGAAGCAATAAGGCCGGAGCAATTAATACACAATGGTAAGTGAGCAACGCCAGGATAAAAAGCTTGTTCATGATATTTTCATTACGTCAGCGCTTTCTCGGTCAACGTCCGTTTCGACCTCGGCTTGAAACGGCGCAAATCCATTTTTAAGCCATTATATGCCAGCTGGCTTAATTACTACCGTCTCCTAGCGATAAATCCTTAAAAACAGAGCATTATGTTTGTTTTATTGGGCGAATTTACGGTTAAAGAATATTTTAATACAGTTTCATATTTGACTTGAAAATTCCTCAAGAAAATTTACTCAGATATCTCGGTTCATCAGTGGTTTAAGCATTTTCGAGAAAAACTATTGCTGGGCATCCTCTTTCGTCACAGATGCTTTGCTGACCGTTTCTGAACTCTTCACTTGTACAAGACCGTATCCACGCTTTACAGGGAATACTATCGAGCCTTTTCAGGTGGTCATAAATGCATCAATGATCAAAGTGCTCAAATCGACCTTATTCTTTCTAAAACGTTATTCTTGAATAGTAACTTTTCATAAAAGTATTAGTAAGTTTGTGGCAATAATATCTTACAACGAATTTAATATCACTCATCATAACCCAAAATTAATCCACATTTTATAATCTAAGTTCATCAAAAATATAAATGTTTGGAGCAATACTCTAAAAAATATAAAATCTTTATTAATATATCACACGCTTACGTAATCTTAATATATATAAATTACGTGTCACGTTGTTTGTCCGCGATGGACTCCTAAACTATTTAACCGATTTTAATCAAATTTTCACACCGTATGCACTTTGATCCAACTTGAAAGATAGGATAGCTTACATCTCAAAATAAATAAAAAACTTTTGACAGAACGAAGTCTGTCCGGGCAGCTAGTCTAATATATAAAAATCTCGTGTCACGCTTTTTTGAAGTTGAACTCCTCCGAAACGGCTCGACCGATTTTCGTTAATCTTTGCGTGCATATTGGCTAGGGTGGAGAATCGGACAACATCTGTTTTTCATCCCCCTAAATGTTAAGGGTGGTTACCCCTAAATTTTTGGCAGAACAACGTTTGCCGAGTCAGCTAGTATACATATAAAATTATAATTTTTAAGTAACCCTTTCACACTTACGCGCAAATTTTTACTCTGGTACAAATAAATACCATAAATGGCATGCCACAAAATTGACAATTAAAAAAATATTTTGTTAGTATTCATTGAAGTCTGCAACCTCTGAGATTTATTTTGACGATTTAAATTAAATTGGGGGTAATAAAATGGGGGGTAATTAAACGGGGTACATTTATCAAAAAAGTTAAACAATAGAATTGAAACCCTATACCGTGTAATAAATATCTCGTCGGCACTCCGAGACTAATTTAAGTTTTGCATTAACTGGATAAAAGGGTTTCATGTTACAAACTGTTACAAAGGATTTGTACGACACGATCTCTCGAAGAAATCAAGGGCTCAATAGAAGCTGTCAACTCTGAAGTCTTGTTTTGTTTCCAAACAATAATGTTCAAACAATATCGGATACGAAAATAAAACCGAACAAGAGATACTCGTGCTACGTATTATTGGAAAGCAAATTGGAAATAAATATTCATACGTTCCCTTTATTTTTGACAGTTACGTCAACATAAGTTGCGTGAGCGTTTGGATAGTTTTATCACTTTTGTCGCCATGTTCAAACTCATGAATTGATATAACATCAACTTTATAATCTTATTTATTTATAAAAATTCTTAATTTAATTAAAATATGGAAGAGTATAATTGTTAAAAATTAAAGACTTAGCTTAGGTTAATTGTGACATTTTTGAGTTTTATGATCTTAAATCGATTGAACAAAGAGAGAGAGAGGACACGAGGAAGACACGCACACCCGCGCACAGACCTACATACATAGAAATGTTACTTTGTATGACATTGTTTTGAGCACGTGATCATTTCCGTATTTGACATCTAATGGCGTGACATCTCGTAGCACACATATCAACTCGTAAACGGAACGTAAACGTATCAACTCTTGCATTTCAGTATTCTTTGTATGAAAATCCCTACTGTAAAGCACACTTATCGGAATCGTAACGTAATCGCCTCGCCTCGAGACAAGCTCACGAACCGCGGTACGGTGCGTGGACGACTTGCCGTACCCGTGCTTACGTCTCACCGTACGCTATCCTTCGACTTTCCGTTTCCTCGTGCACGCCCCGCGCCACGCTGTCATTCACAAGGGAACTTCCGTCAAACAGCGGCCGGCGAGCCGTAAGCGCGGCGTCGCCTAGCCGTAGCCGAGTCGATTCGGAGCTTGATTGACGCTTGGTTGACGGCGAGGCGATCCGGTGACGATCCCTTTCCGAGTTGATATGTATGCTACGACCTTTAGCCATGAATCAGTGTCTACTTCTCTAACAACATATCCTCGTATACCTAAGTCTTCTCTTATGATGTGACAATGGAGTAGGTAATCTACCTGTTATATTTGATCAACCGTTTCTAAGAAAGTGTAACAGGTAATCAAAGTGAAACCCTAAACTGGAAAGCGAAAAGCGCTTGAGTTTCACAACAAGCGAGTGACCCTTATCTTGTTTTGACATCACAATCTATCGGAGATCGTTTTAGATTACAATAAAGCCAAACAAAGCTCCGTTTTCACAATGTACACAAATTTTGAATAATAGATTTCTGCTAAGTACCTCTCAGTCGCTTTGTCATGAAAATAAACCTATTGCCGATACAATTCATCTTCGCTTATTTCCGTACTACAGAAATGTTGATATTGTAATTTATTATTACGAGAATTTGCATGAAAATAAATTTTGTGGAATAGGTTTAAATTATCGAAAGTTTTGTGTCAACTCGACCAAAATAAATTAAAACTTTTGTAATTAATCAGGTGTTTTGTAATAAATACGTGTACTGATTGAAAACGTACTCGTATATTTATTCTGCATCGTATCTAGAAAACTACGGTATAGCATAGGTATTCACTCTTTGATTTTCCAGGCAGCTGTTGAAATTGACTGAACATTATATTAGTTTAAAATATTACAATAGGTATTATGAGTACTTGTAGACGAAAACCTGCTACGAGATAAAATATCTATTGTATAAAACGAAGTTAGATTACCTATGCGGTTTCATTGGTAGTATTTTTAATTTCTGCCGCTTTTATCTAAAGGTTTCTGTAGACAGATAGTACTAGATAGTAGTAGATACTAGAGTATAAAAATATTCATGTCATATTCAACCACAGCCATCAAAGTTATTTCGAATCAAGATCTATTATATAATTTTATCTTAAGTCATGATACTATAAGGTTATCTTCATGCAGGGTCGCTCATAAACTCATAACCGACATTGATGACCCTAAAGGCCGGACATTGACTGATAGTTGCTATTACTACAAAGCCTTTCCATTACGCTTATTTCTGTGAAGATAATATTTAGTACTACGAAGATTATTGCCTATATTATTTTGTATATTGTGTTATGATTTTTTCTTTTAATAAGCCAATCTCTGTATACAATATGTGCATTGCTTTGAGTCTCACAATTTCCTATATAAAATTATAGAATGTCAAGAATTATAAAATTTAAAAAATGTAGAGTCAGAACGAAACTCTTTTTTTATTTTATACTAAGTAGTTATCATCGATAGCACTCGTGCATGTTGGTATATTTCCAACTGGCTTTTTTTCTCCACTTTCTGGAATCAATGCGTGTTCCGCTTTTAACTGCTAGAGTTAGTAAATCAACGGGTTTCCGATCAATCGCTGTAATTGCCACTTACAAGATATCCTGTACGTTTTCTTGTATGAACATTATTTATCATTAATTCAATAAGTCTCTCTACATATAGCGTGGTCGAGTACGGTTTGATGATGGAGTGTCGTCAACTGGAGTGTCAGAATTTTTTATGCCCAAACGCTGGCATAGTAGCCTAACAACAGTCATGTAACAATAACCACTGGAATCTATACCCTCAGAAGCACTAAATCACTCAAGAAACTTTGTCACCAGCAGTAACCCATCCAACCAACCGTATATTCAGAATCTTACTTCCCTAATAATATTTTTATCATAACAAAATGTAACTAAGAAATTAGGGACCACTTAATAAAGTCACTGAGCAACATCAGTACTTAGTTGAATCGCTCTTGTTAACTCAAGGACGTCTTTTAAGAGTTTTAAGTACAAAGTTAATCCTTAAAGTTAATACTTCTTGTCGCAATTCTTAAACCTCTAGATTAAGACTTTAAGTACCGTATCTGAAATTGTCGAATAAATATTTCGGTGTACCTATGTACATAAATATTGTAAACAGGGTTTCTCAAAAGTAGTACAACAAACTGAACGGAAAGATATCTTGAAGGTTTCCCTACCATAATTATGTCAAAATATTACCTTGAATGAAACTTTTCACCGTTTTAAAGACCTTTAACTTTTACTTTTTACTTTACCTTTATTTTTCTGAAATTCGCCTCTTTTGCCTTACTTATTATAGCTAAGGCTGATAGACCAATAGACCAACCAACCTAGCTTTAACCTTTCTCAATCTAGATTCCAATCACGACCCACCAATTGCTAAACCCTGATTGAGACCTTAGAATATCTCATTAAATTACGTCTTCCAAACAATGTCATTTATGAATTATCTCGGAAACAAATTCTCAATGTTATTAAAATATTTCTCTTAAAGATACCTACCTACGAACCCTACGAATTTCATAAACATGATATTCAATTATTTTTTCTCCCCATGTTTGTTTTTCTTCGTATTTCATTACACAGAGAAATATTCTAAAGTTATTACACGTATGACACGTATCGTCTATAAAAAATACGTTCTAAAAACATTGTATGATGAATTTATGTTTACAAACACATTCAGGCCGGCGGGGAGGTCTGATCTGATAAAGAAAACTAATAAAAGGTGTCAAAATCTATAATTTATGTGTACTGTGGTGGAACCATGTGAACAAAACAAAATACCGACACTTCGTTTACTGAAAGATGATTGAGTTATACATAGGTATAAGAGTGACTCTTGAGTTGAGTTGACTCTTGGCCTCATTCTCCTTAATAAAGGCCAAGGATTATAATTTGTCATTTGTGATCAATATTGCCAATCAGGATGTCCTTTTAAAATTTGGACTAAACCCTTAAATATACTTAGCGATCGCGTTGAGAGTCAAGTACAGATCCAATTGTATTAATAGTTGGCAATATTTAATTAAAGTGAAACATAAACGCATAAACGTGAATTAATTATTTATGAGGCAAATTAAAAATATAAATCAAAAAATAATGACGAACACTAAGAACCATTGAAACTTAAGAAAATCTAAAATATTTAATATTTATTGCGGAAAATAAAAAACTTTGCTCTGGTATTTCAAATAGTTTTAAAATTGTTGCATATTTTATATTATAAAAATTCTACGGCATATGGTTACAAACGCTAACAAAATAAACAATATCTAGTTATAACACACAAGACATAACAATACTTATTTATAGTGTTATAGTCGAAATTGTCAACGAACTTTTTATTTTTGTTTCGCCTAACACAAATAGCCGCTTTTGTCTGCAAAAAGTTTGTTTCAGTTCGTACAGTACAACTTTTTTTGTTATTCGTCTGCAAAGACTACGAATGGTGAATCTAGATAGGTATCTACAGGGTTATTTGTAACTCGACGTATTCCTGGCGGGAGCTGATGTAGGAGCCAAAATGCAATATAATTGATGTTCATTTGTATGAGCAAAAAAAAATTCTTGCTACTTGTGAAGATATTTGCAATTTAAACTTTTTTCGTTATTTACCCGGATTTTTGCATTTAGGTACAAATTGAAAAAAAAATACGTATGGTATGGTTATTATTTAAAATTATTTTTCTAACTAACACTTCAATAAAGCCCACCTTACCTTATTAAGATGAAATTTCCTTCTGAATGAAAAACTACGAGCTACAACAAAAACAAAATTATTTAAAAAATACATGTTACTTGACAAAATATGTTGTCTAGTTGAAAAAATTACCATGACACTAGGCTTACAAGTTATTAAAAAAACTTGCCCATTTAATCAGCTTTTTAAAAAGGTATTAATGTTAATCCAAAAACATGTAATTCTTAACAAAAACGGCGTTTCACTCGTCGTAGGTAGAGCATATTTCAGGGTTAAAAAGTATAAAGCATAAAAGTAATGCACAAACTATTATTTTTTGTTCATACGTTCAGGATTCGGACCTGTATAAAAAATAGAGGGGCTCATATCGAGCAGGATGTATGAACAAAAAAATAATAATTTGTGCATTACTTTTATGCTTTATACTTTTTAACCCTGAAATATGCTCTACCTACGACGAATGAAACGCCGTTTTTGTTAAGAAGTACATGTTTTTGGATTAACATTAATACCTTTTTAAAAAGCTGATTAAATGGGCAAGTTTTTTTAATAACTTGTAAGCCTAGTGTCATGGTAATTTTTTCAACCAGACAACATATTTTGTCAAGTAACATGTATTTTTTAAATAATTTTGTTTTTGTTGTAGCTCGTAGTTTTTCATTCAGAAGGAAATTTCATCTTAATAAGGTAAGGTGGGCTTTATTGAAGTGTTAGTTAGAAAAATAATTTTAAATAATAACCATACCATACGTATTTTTTTTTTCAATTTGTACCTAAATGCAAAAATCCGGGTAAATAACGAAAAAAGTTTAAATTGCAAATATCTTCACAAGTAGCACGAATTTTTTTTTTTGCTCATACATATAACAACATCAAATATATTGCATTTTGGCTCCTTCATCAGCTCCCGCCAGGAATACGTCGAGTTACAAATAACCCTGTATATAAAAAAAGAAAAAACAGTTCCCTCAATAAATGAAAAAAAAAGTATTACAGAAGTATTGATTTTACATTGTTTCAAAATATTCTTAAATACATATTATGCTCTATCAATAAAAAGTGCCATTCGTCTTCTCATCGTCTAATCTAAACGATTTTGGAGTTTTCAGCTCGTATGCACACACAGGAATTTCAAATATAAAGCAGACAAAGCATGGTCGTTATCTAGTTATAATGTGGCTTGAAGAGACCTTTGATGACCCTGACTTCGAAGGTAAGTAGATATGATAGGAGATTTGACAAGTAGTTTTTGAGACTTTGAAGTCGGTTATTTTTTGTTAGTAAAATTTAGATTATTGTGCTCTCAAATTGTGTGTGTCCATGCCTCCCGCAATAATAATCCTTATGCGGGAATATGACTATGTAAGCGTTTATTATCAACTATCTTAAACGAAAACGAATACAAAAGAAAATGTATACAATAAACATTATTTCCAGGTCATTGTCGCCAAGGTCGTTGAGAAGATTTACCCGTTGGAGACCTTCCAACTTTAGGATATTCAGCAGCATCTACAAAAAGGTCTGCTTCACCCTCCCTGTGGTACAAAAACAAGGTAAACTTCGCTCGTATCGGGAACTGAAGTGTTCGGTAAGAATAATAATGAAATCACCAGCCAATTTCAGAAAAAAAACACGCAGAAGGGTTCCGTAGTAATATAGCAGAACCTACTATATCCCATAAAAACTAAGTTTATTTTGCTAGACACCCTAGATTTTTTTTATTAAATACCAAGTATAAAATTACAATATTTTCTTACACGTTTTAATCTACGCATTAATGAAAAATAGGGGAATGTATTTTTGAATTGGAAAGCCATTTTAGCAAACTTTTTATTTTGGTAAAAAAGGGTGGAATCAACACAATACAACTCAACTGTTTTGTGCCAACAGTCTCCAAGTAAAATGATTGGCTGATTGTATACGGATTGAAGGAAAAGGCGAAATATACTTAACAACTTAAATCTGTCATGACATTAATTTGGTTTATTTGTCTTTCTGTTGAGTCATGCTCAGTTTCTTAATAACTTCCAAAGTGTAAAATATGATTAAAGTTAAGAATAAATTGTCTATTTTTAATTTACCTATACCACAGAAGACATAATAGTACCTATACAAAAAGTGACTAATAATAACAGCAAGTTCCACGTTCGATAGGTACTCATATACGATGATAATTACGTATTTCATACAAAGGGACGTAAGGTAGGTCAAAGGTAGACAAACGTATTGGCGTCGCGTCGTAAGTTTATAAAAGTTTATAAAAGGATTGTAATCCTTTTTAGAGTCCCATTATACCAAAAATGTTGGCGTAAATCGAGATATTACAAGGCGGGTCAAATATTCAATATTCCAGACACTTTTTTATGTTTATATTATCTTATCAAGAAGTACATTTATTTGTGATGGGCTGCTATCTCGCCCGGAGCAGGGACCCAACGACATAACGGTAATGGAGTTCTTGACTGGACTGGTGTCGATTAGACCTAACGGCCCCGGAGGATATTGGATGTACGGCCCCGGCCGTAAACATCATGCGCTTAAAAAAGTCACCCAAATTATCATCAAGACTTCTTCTTATAATACCTACATACCTACCTACTTCTTTGATTATGTCTTTGTTTGTAATTCAGCCCGTTAACGACCTACTACTAAGCACGAATCTCTCCTGAGGAGGCTTAGAGTATACTTCACCACTGGCCATCCCAAGTGTCGAAAGTTTTCATGCCGCCCGGACGCCTCCGACATGGCTTAACGACTGTTATTGAACTGACTGAGCGAGAAATTCCAACACGATCACATATTAAACACATTTTCAACATATTTTAAAACAGGCATTCAGGTTATACGCGTTGACAATATTTACTATTAGCGACACATTAGGTACTCCCTGGTGTATTCCCGACACGGTATTTATTTAAGCATGCTACAATAATTTTAACACGATTACTTATTGTGATAGACGAGATATTTAATATCTGTTCAACAAAATAAATTAAAATTAATTGTTCTGTACATACAAGAAATAATAAATAACTAACTTGTGTATGTAAGTATATACCTACACATTTATCTTTATATACCTACACAGTGATTGTAAATGTATCTGTTACTGGAAATCTGTATAATCCGCTATTATTAACATTAGGTACCTAGGCATTGTATAGAATACCTAAAACGTTTAGGTAACATATGGAATCTTATTCATTTCATATTGTGCCTAGGCATTCTATACAATACCCAATGCATAGCCGGTAATGTGTGGATAAGAAAATGTTTCTCAGGGGTCCGTTGTCTCCGCCACTTTGTTCTTGCAGGTCTATCCTACTAATCCCATTGAGTTGTTTCGTGACAGGACAACTGTCACTGTTTAGCATATCTGAATCTCACTTGTCTCGTGGACTAGTGAGACTCATATTTTATTTTTTTAGTGCCAGTAATCCCGTTTTCAAAATCTTAAACCTCGTCAGCACCACGGAAATAATGGGATGGAACAAATTATTATATATTTTTTTACTTTCTCATGCTTCTTGGGTATCGAAGTATTAAACTTAATTATTATTACATGATTTTAAACCTAACTGCCAATTCCATCATTTTACTGACAATTTAATTATTGCACAACCTGGTTGATTTTTGAACTGATTAAAAGAACTGGCCAATTTTTTTATTTATTACTGTTCATGTTTTACTGACACAATGATGTATGAACCGCCAAGAATGCATACATTCAGTCATTTTATAGGTAGATAAACAGTAAAGAAAACATTGACTAAAACTATTAATTTTATACATTGCCCGTGGACCTGCAGTTATTCTATACAATCCTTTGCAAAACATACATTACCTAGGGAGCAAAGCATGTAATGGAGCAATATATTTATATCATTTCATACTTTACCCGAACGACCCAGGTATTATATTACATTGCCTAGGAATTTTATAGAATACCACAAATATACAGATTGTCGGTAACATATCTATTTATTGGTTTTGATCCTATAACTTATGATCTACGATTCATTGAGGTCACATTGAAGTGAGCAATAAATTTATTTTGTCTAGACGCTAACGTGGTGCTGAACGAATTGAAAAAGGTATTCTCTCGAATACCCGAAAAGGTAAGGTAAGGTCAGCACTTTACTTTTTGTTAAAAAGATTCGTAAATTCGAAATTTAAAAAAATATATAATTATATATTTTTTTATTTAGTTAAATATTTGAATTTACAGTTTTTTTTTTTTATCTGCAACAATCTCAAAATACAAGTTGATGCCTAGATCCTTGTGTACAATAATATAGTATGAACATTATGTCTGTATATAGACACCGTATGTATCTGTATGTACGCCATAGTAATTTTAAACAAGGTGTGTGAAATATTACTTACCAGTCACGAGGTTGGCGTGGTGAAACTGGCAAACTGCGTCAGCTTCGTACCACGAAATACGATCCCTGAAGTAGCGGTAAAATACTGGGAATCCCTCCTCCGGCAGAACCCAGGTGTTGCTGATGTTCACCTGTATTGACAACAGCAAAATCAAATTACATTTCTGCATAGGAATCCCTATAATCTATTTACATAAAACTTTTTGTGGCATTGTCCTTTTATAGACTGAAACCATCCAACTGATGTGCCCTAATCTAGTTTCATTAGAAAGACAATAATGCGAAGATGGTTTGAGACCAAAGCAATGCAATAGAACATTCGGTCCATTCATGAAGTCGATTTTCCACTTTTCCCGTACAACATTTTTTGCGTAGTTATTCCTAATTTATTCCTTTGTTTACTAATTTAAATGTAGTTTATTCATGAATTTTGAGCTCGATCGAATGTAAAAAATATAATCATTAAGATAAAATATATTAAGTTCTATTAACAAAAGCTTTTTCTCCCATTGAAGTATAATATCATAGAATAGACATCTCGAACAAAATGTGTGTCCCCGCCGGGAGGTTCTATTTTCAAAATTGGGCCCCCGTTCTCCTTTCGATTCGAAAATCGAACGAATCCACTGGCAATTGAAGCCGCGCGGCGTCAATTCATTGGAACATACATTATGTTCGCGGTGTCCATTCTATACGCTAGTAATAATACTTCAATGTTTTCTCCACATCGTATATGCAATCTGAAATTTCAAGTTAAATTAAATCGTGAATGTGCAAGCGTTATGAACTTTGCTCCGCATGTTAAAACTTTGTTAAAACTTATTTTCAACTATATAGAGATTCCTCTGGCTTTTATTAAATCGCGAGGACCATAATATTAAGTCATATAAGAGACTTTTGTTTCATAAGGACAACTTAGACGAATACCTTTTTCTAGAAATTAATTTCTTGAAAGCTCACAAAAATTTCTCCCGGCATTTCTTCGTAAAAGTAAATTGAAATTGATACCAAATAAATATTATTAGTTTTATAAACGTAGCCTAATATAAGCAATGTTTTAACCAAAAATTTTTACTTTTAACATACAATAAAAACAGTTCAATTCTGAATTACAAATATTCATAAGCAATTTCTTTGAAAAAAAAATTTACTACATCAGTAAAGAAAAAATACGTTTATAATTGTTTTTTTTCAATGTTCCTCTAAAATAATAAAATTGTTGAAGTTCCACGAAAATACTAGTGCAGTTGAAATTTAAGACAAAAGAAGAAACGTACTAAGCTTTCCTTCCGAAAGTTCTTCTGCTTACTAATTTGAATAAAGTTAATTTCATATGGTATTTAACTTTTTGTGTAATATTTTTTGTGGTGAAAGATTTATTACTGATAAGTATAAGAATCTCTGTAGTTTGTATTAACTTACATTACAATTGATGAATCCCTCGAATCCCTTCATTAAAACAAGTTTAAACAAGTTGTCCAACTCGATTAACAAGCTAAATCCTCGAGTTCAAATTTGTCTTGGCACTTAACCAGTTAGAGCTTTCACTGATTTTGTTATTTTTATCAAATATAAATACCTAGATTTGTTTGCTATTGGTTAGGGCAGGGATTATAATAAACTATTTTCATTCATAGACTATATTTAAGTCCATGTTTTCATTACATTTCAATGAACGTAACGTGAAATCGGCGCCTACATTATTTTTTGTAAAACATTTCCACGAATTAATAATCAAATGCATCTCTTTTATTTCCATTCAACGACGTATCAAATCCACGTCACTAACCTTTTACATCCAAAGTATTTTCTACGAAACAATTAAATCGATCCGTCACTTCCGATTCCCCCTCTGCATGGCACGAGAGCTAAATCTCACCCTAACACTTCACGAATACCGAGGGTAAAAATATAAGGAATAAAGCATTCATACCACTATATTCAAAATGCATAGGTTTAGGAGTATCTGTAAGACAAAGTCGTTATTTCTGTGTGTTTGTCCGTGTACTTGTTTTAGGTACACAATAGATTTTGCATCATTAAAAAAACTCCTAAGGTTTGTTGTGGAAATATTATTTAAGGTACTTAGGTATTAGGTAAGGTACCTACAGAAATACTTGGGGGCCGGTTGTGTAATTTATCACGTTTTGAATTTATATACGAGCAATACGAGCATGTAAGCAACGTAATCTTCGATAGCGTGATTAAGGTTTTGACACTTCTTGACGTACCCTCAATATGTTACGTATAATAGTGGAATGTCGCCAAGTATCGCCTCTCGCATCGCAATCATCGTCAAATCAGAATAACTTTATATTGTATTGACCGATATTATTTCGTTTTGTAAGTTATCTATATTTTTTGTAGCTGTTAGCGAGATTTCGTGTTATTAATAAAAAGTTGGACTTATATGGTCAAAGCTGTACAATTAACAAATACTTACGCCTTTACAGACAAAAATAATGTTTGAAACAAGTTCATTATTTTATTTTTTGTTTCAATTCATCGATTACTGGGACAACACATATAGTAAATAACTATAATAATTTAGCATTAACTTTCCATCCGCAATAAGTCTACTCCTGCGATTTATTAAATTTCCATTTATAATATAATTTCGAAGAAGAATAAAATTGATGAAATCAAATTATAAACCTAGTCCAATTTCCAACGTTTCTGCGAGTCATATAATTAAAGGAGGTGGATGAAAAACGAGAAATTCTTTTCTCCAGAAGATACTGTCGTCATTTGAGACGAGTTTATATTAAAATCTCGGAAAATTTGATAAAGTCCGTAATGAATATTGAATAAAAAAGAAAAAGGTTAATTTATTCCTCAATATTAGTGTGTGAGTGAGTTTAATATTGAAATCGTTTACTGAAATTATTTCATAAAGTGTCTGTTTTCCGGCCGTGGACATTGAGCGTAAAATTATAATACAATATTAAAACGTTCATAATATTTTGTGATTATTTTCAACGGAATTCAATTTAATACGACTTAATAGTTTCATTATAAATTGATAAGGTTATTAAATTTTTATATTATTAAAATAATAATACCCAATTAAATCAAACGAATTGAATATCAGTTGGTACCGTATTACGCTGGGGAGGTACCAATGCCTGAAAATAAAATCCTGAAGACTTCCCGGAGGCGGATGGTCACCGAGGTGTGGGTAATCCCACATACACTTATGTGTTTAACCAGAACCTTGTCCTACAGACGTCGGGTAAAGATATTCTCCCTGAAGATAAGTTATAGTTAGAATTTTTGATTATTTTTCAACTTTTTAAATATGTAACGAAAACGTTTAATGTTATTTTTTATTTGACATTGTTGTTTTTTTAACCGACTTCAAAAAAAGGAGGAGGTTCTCAATTCGACTGTATTTTTTATGTTTCTTACCTCAGAACTTTCGACTGGGTGAACCGATTTTGATGATTCTTTTTTTAATTGAAAGCTGGTGCTTTTTTGTGGTTCCACTTAACTTTGAACTAGCTCTGACGAGTAGTTTTTGAGTTATTTTGAAGTCGGTTATTTTTTTCTTGGTAAAATTCAGATTACTCCTTCATGATGATGGTTTTCTATATAGCCTAGTTAATAGTGACCCTTCCCACGAAGCGAGGGATCCAAATTCCAAGTCGGTCGGTCAAGCATTTAGGTATGTTTGTACAAATATTTGTGATATTTAAATTATGTGTGTACTTGCAATTCGCTACATAATTATGGATGCCGAGTGCGAGGGTGTAAGGGTTTAAACGTTGTTTACTCGTACTTAACGGGAGTCGACACATTAAACGTTAATTAAGGTAAATTTTTCTAATTAACCTTTTTAAGCGACCATACAAAAAAGTTAGAATCACCGAAGTTATATTATCATAAAAAACTAGAAAATTCTGAGAACAAATTGCGAAGAAGAAGAGCTGAAGATATCCTTTTTTATTAGAACGCGGAGACCCTATGTCGACATCTCAATTCACTTTATTTACCTTAGTATTACTTTGATATTATTATATTACTTTGTTTGTACTATTTTATTTGGCTTGATTTTATCTTTAAGCACCGAAAAAAAGCAAAACTCAATTTTTTTACAACCTGAACATTTCGTAATAAAGATATATTATTATCCTTGAATAATAATTTATTGTATACGTCGAGCAAATCTAGTCATATCGCAATATTGAAACCCTTAAGACGTAATTAGGCACAGTGGGGAGAAATTAACCCCAAAGGGGAACACATGACCGAAATTAACGTTATGGGGTAATGAGGACGCAAGGGGGCTATTAATAAACATTTAATTTGATAGGCGCACTGTGGTCTGTGCTACAGTGGCTTAAAAAAATGTAACTTGCGATTTAATTGTATCCGGGTTTTAATGCTCTGCAGTTTAATAAAAAACTCTTGTCATATAATTTAATTCATTAACTACTTCTTCTTCTTCATTATCTACTTAATAATATTCCCAGTACATTATCGATTCAATTTCATGGAAAAATCTATCAATACGCTTACAAAAGTCAATATTTACGTCCGTTTCAAGGTACCTTATTACAAAGAAGAAGGAAAAGCGAAAAAATATTCCGACGTTATTATATTAAAAACAATTACTGCTGTTTTAGCGTAGTCTTCATATAATTATGACATATTTATTACTGAATCACACATTATTAAATTGAGCGGAACTGGTAGCTGAGCTATTTATTTCCATGTCATTCATGTATTCGTCCAAACTCTATGTATAGGCACCAACACACTTGTACATACATACGGAAACATATCTGTCTGCTTCTAGATAGTTGCAAATTAGAGTTTAAATAACACGATCCTGTACATTACTCGTATATCAAACTCGTGTATCAAATATGAGCTTGCTAATATTTTTTTATAATTATAACTTAGCTGTACCAGCTTTGTTGTCTTCGTTTGTTGTTGAACGTTGACTTCCTACACGAACCTCAAGTTCAAATCCTCACACGTCTCTAATTTATCAGAATTGTATGCATCATTGTAGCGCATGTTAGGGGAGGCCTGTGCCCAGCAGTGGACCTCTAAAGGATGACGGACACATGTATGGATGGATACGCATTAAAAAAACTAATAATATAATAAAATAATTAATTATCACAAGTATTAATGAAGAATAAATAAATACATGCTCATCTAAGAGATCACTGTCATGTTTGCAAAAGAGTGAGAAGAGAATTCCATCAGTCGACTTGGCGAGCGTAGAGGAAACAGGCCTTAAATTATTTTTCTCTCAATTTTATCCCAATGTGAGAGCCAAGAGTCAAGCAGTCAAACTGCGATATGACATAGATAACTATGGCTAGATGGCAAGAGTCCAATTTAAATTTTATAATATTAATTTATACAGTTCTAAAGAAATAAAAGGCACTGTTGAAAATACTTTATAGTCGAATATATCGTACTTTATAGTCTAGGATAGCATATACACAGTAATAATCCTTTTTAACACTACGTTACTTTTTATACGGTTAAAAGTGATACACAATCGTATTATCATCTGAAAAGAATGTTTAAAAAGTAATTTAGAGTTTTGTATTTCAATAGATTTTGTATTCCAAAAGATTTTGTATTCCAAGGGGCTTCAAAGTTCAAAAACACTTTATAAGAAACTTTTAGAGTAATTTCTTTGCATAAAAAGGTGAACAACCAAAGGTGTTTTAAGATCTTTGAAAATAAACACGAAATTACTAATAAAATAATAATAATAATAATGACTAACTGATAGTAAAATAACATAGTTTAAAATCTACATAAAAATAAACTTAAAACTGAACACAATTCATAACATCAAATCACCGAGAGTAAATAATGTTATTAAGCGAAAATATTTGTTAACCAAGACCTCGTTTACACTTTGACACAGTTGCAGATAACATCAAAACTTTGTAACTTTAAATTCTCGTTTGGAAAAATGAAGTAGAAGATGACGTGTCAAGATAAAACTTGTTTTCGGTTACATCACATACAAGAATAATTTTACTATATGTGAATACAAAGAATAATAATAATAATTTTATTCTTACCGCGCGTCCCTGCGCCGTGGCTACAAGTGCCAACACTAGCCAGGAGCACAACATTACGTAGCGAAGCGGTCTCGTAGCGTCGTAGCCGCGCGTAGCACCACCGGGTTGTTCGGCGGCGATCGCGTGACTGCCGCAAGCGTAGCACGCTGCTACGTACCGCCTGTGACCTCAACTCGGACCTTCGAATGTTTTATAACATAATTAACAATAATATACATCTTTCATGTTAAATATGTTCTCAAAAGATGTTAAAGGAATGTGGAACACATTATAAAAATATAACAGGATTTTTCTATTGTATTAAAATTAACAAGGCAGACAGCCTTGAAAGCACTTTGAAGGTATTTAGAAACGTTTTTGAAATTATGCTACGTTTATCCAGTTATAGTGTTTAATATTTTTTTAGTTACAAAGCTTGCTGAACTGAAATATTACGCCAATGAATAAGGACTCCGTTTGATGTATGAATAGAAGATAATAAAAAGTAAAAAAAATGGTTTATAAAAAATAAACACGTGAACGCTTTTTTATGCAATAAATGAGTATGTTTATAATTCATTTTACTAAACACATCTAAGTTGTCGACAAACCAGCAAACGCGATCATCATATTTTTACTTCTACCAGCAATAATGCGAAGGAGAGAAACGCTGATGTTTGTAGGAATACAAAATATTGCTGCAAAATACATCTTCTTGCTTTCTAACGTCGGCGAAGAATCGAACATTGACTGGAATCCACGTGCGCTGATAACGCAAAGTCATCGTTAAATTAACATTAGCCTACGTGCCGTGTACCGCTAATGCAGGGTTGTCACACGTCTGGATTTGATTTTAAAATAAATAACGGTACTAGTAACAACACACGGATAAAAGGAGTACTAGAATAAATAATAAACTTCACTTATATTTGAACAAATGTGTACACGACATGATTTTTATTTTCACACTTTCTGCCCATCTCAAATCTCTAAGATTAACATTAATTTAGAATGTTTAATCCAATATATTTTACAGTAGGAATATATATTTAAGTATATATTGACCTGTGCTCACTCCATCAGTATGGCACTATTCTCGCAAGATATTTTTTTTGTACTTGACTCGACCGGGATAGTTCAGCAAATGCTGAGCTCTTGGCTAAAGATCCAATGATTGACGAACGAATGAAAGGAAGGTACATATAGAATCTTTGAAAGGGTGAATAATTGTTAGCAAAGTAATTACTCGCTCACTTATCAAAATGATAGCTATCAGACTGTCAGTCACGATGATAGTCTGCCATTGCCCTATACGGCCGGTCTCAATAATGTACTAACAGATGGAAGGCTGTGAATAGGGCTACCATTAGTATGTTATCTGTCATATTTGTCAATTTTTGCCTCTGAAAAATTGACAAATATGACAGATGACAGCCCTATCCACAGTTTTCCATCTGTTAGTACATTATTGAGACCGGCCGTTAGTCAATTCAATAACATACACATAGGTACACACAAAAGTTATCTTATGTACTCACAAACATTATACAGAATGATCTTTTAAATCTATAACTTCCAAAATGTTTTCTGTAATTTGCTTAGTCAAAGCGACTGTATTTTGGCACACCAAATTTCCACTTCATAAAAATAATTATAAGGTAAACACCCCAATTATGGACGGTTTAACAGCAAATTTGTGGTATTTGTGAAAATTTTACCTATATTGTGAAAGTTCAGAACCTGAAAGTACATAAAGTGTAAAGTCCTGTTCTTATTCAACATTTCTGCTGTGTCACGAGTGAGATATTGCAATTGGTTTAAATTTAATTAACAAATAAAAATTATCATTTTTTTACCCAGTTATGGACAGCAAAAACCCAGTCATGGACACCCAGTAATGGACATAGCCCAGTCATGGACACCCAGTAATGGACACGAATCATATAAAACTAGTTAGGCTAGTTATCGACTAATCTATGATGAAAATCCAAAAGAATAATAATTATTTATATCTTTCTAGGGTTCCGAAGTAAAATCGGAACCCTTATAGTTTCGTCATGTTCGTCCGTCTGTCCGAAGCAAAGCGCCGAGACCCATAGTGCTAGAAAGCTGTAATTTGACATGAATATACCTATTTATTAAAACTCCAGAACAGTGGAATAAAATACTGAAAAACTTCTTTTTTTTCAGGGTATCTCCCCTACAGGTAACGTGAGGATGATTTTTTTATTCTTCGTGTACCCTATAGTGTGGGGTATCGTTGAAAAGGAATTCCATAAATATTATGGTTCTTCAAAGACTATTTTTGGAATTAGGGATTCGTTTGCAAAATATTTGGCTTTAAAGGGCTAATTTTGGTTAGAGTCAAGTAGGGGGTCCCTGCTGGCTAAACGGTTAGAGTTGGACAAGCGAAACAATTGTGAAAAATAGATTATATGATGAATTTACAAGAAAAACTATTTCGGGTATGTTAATTTATGTAGTCAATGAGTAATAGTCGATAAACTTACTACTTCAGAACCCTACATTGCGCTTGGCCTGACAAACAGTGATAGAACGAATCCTTCACTGCCACTCTGACACCTTGTCAGAGCGCTCTGACCCGTGTCAAAGCGCTCTGATAAAGTGTCAGAGCTACAGTGATAGATTTATTCTATCCCTGTCGCTCTTCTGCATATTAATTGGCATGACAAGAGAAATAGCAATAATAACTTAATGTGCATGATCGTAATATGGATATCCCTGTTGTGCCTATGCTAAATACCGAAGAGTTAATAAGACAGCCACATACTATGGTTGTGCAGTATCACTGATGTCACAACATCGAAGACTTCTGGTTTATTTCGCAACAAATATTATTCTAAGGCTATGCAATAGCTTTACCGCGGCAGTCCCCGAGTGCCACATGTTTTTTTTTAATAATAATTTGTTGACATTGACATGACCATCTATATATTAGACGCGTGTAATTTTGTAAAAAAGTACCCAGATTATTTTACCTTTCGTGATGATGAACCGCGACGATACCAGAGACGTCAAAAAAAAACGTGTGGCATTCAGGGACTGCCGCGGTAAAGCTATTACATAGCCTTAGAATAATATTTGTTGCGAAATAAAACCTGACACCCTCCACTTGCATTCAGTACCTACTAGGATAGCAAAAACATGCAAGCAAGTGTGCCAAAACAAAGCTGGGGAATTTCTCATCGGATTTGTTCACCATTAGTAGCAATTAATTCAAGCGAGTAGGTACTAGGCACACAGAAGTCTTCGAAGATGCTACATCAGTGACACCGTACATGACACAGTATGTAATATCTTATTCACTCTTCGGTATTTAGCATAGGTACAACAGGGATATCTATATTACGATAGTAATAATAGATAATATTTGACACGGGTGTCAGAGCACTCTGACAAGGTGTCAGAGTGGCAGTGAAGGATTTGTTTTTTTTATGTTAACGACGGGCAAACAGACGTACGGCCCACCTGATGGTAAGTGTTCACCGCATTGCAAAAAACGACAGATAAAATACTCATATCGGAATCCAAGAGTGCAAAAATGCAAATATCAAAGAAAGAGAATGTAAAAATCGATAAAGAAATTAAGAATAATAGTTTACATGAATATAAATACTCCAAGAGTAGCAGCGAAAATAAGGATACTAAAAGAATATTAATTTTTGGAGGGAAACAATGTATTAAGATAGCAGAAAACCTACGAAAATCTAGGGTAAACAACCCTTATAGGCAGTACCAAATTATGTCATTTGTCAAACCTTATGCGTTGACTGAGGATATATTAAAAGCTTGTAAACTATATGATATAACTGAACATGATAGAATAATAGTCAGTGTTGGTGAACATGATCAAAATCCTGTAAAGATTATGACAGAAATTTGTTCCTTTTTAAAATCAATATGTATGTGTCCAGTTTTGTTCCTTAAGATAAAGCATAACAATTTTTTAAATGAAAAGCCACTGAATAGAATGATCAAGTCAACTATTGGACAATTTGGGAATAGTAAATTCATTGACTATGACTTTTCCGATAGTATTAATTATATAGATAACCTGTATTATTTAAGCAAAAAACTAAACTTTGTTATAGATAAAATAGATTATGATTTAAAGTTTTTACCATTCATGAAATCCACTTTAAAAGTAAGGCAATCACACTCAAAAATTGTAACTGTTAATCAGAGCACCCAAACAGATGGAGATGTGGCCATTTCCTACTCTTCGTCCCATGACTTATCAAAACCTGCTAAGGATAAATTTTTTCGTCCCTACAAATGTATGTGGAACTTTATTTAGAATATTTCATCAAAATATTGCCGGCTTGTTATGTAAGTTAAATATTTTAGAAGTAAATATTGAAGAGCTTGTGAGTAACCATAAAATACCTGACATTTTATGTTTTACAGAAACCTTCGTACAAAAAGGTAATGAAAATTTTATTAAGCTTAATGGCTATGTTCTAGCATCGTATTACCATAGAACAAATATGCAAAAAAGGGGTGGTGTTTGTATTTTGGTACGCCAGCAGCTATTATTTGAAGAAATTCCCTTCTTGAAGGAATATTGTAATGATTATGATTTTGAATGCTGCGGTGTTAATATTTCAAGTCAAAATTTAGTAATAATATGTATATATAGAACACCTACAGCTAATATTGATTTATTTATGTCGAATTTAGATAACATTTTAAGAAAACTGACTTACAAAAATAATAAGAAAATAGTCCTAGCTGGGGATATTAATATAAATACTCTTGAACCTAGCCGTAACACATCTTTTTTATTAGACTTGACCAAAAATTATAATTTAATCATTCATATTAATAAGCCGACACGTCAAAAAGCATGCATTGACCATATTATTAGTAATATATATGAAGCTAAAGGTGAATTATTAAATCTATACCTTTCGGATCATAATACCGCCCAAATACTAAATATTCCGTGCAGAAAAAATAAGTTATCTAAAGATTTCTATTACGTTTTTAAAAGAGATTATAACATAGATAATTTGAATAAATTTCGAGAATGTATTGCAAGTCTCTCATTTTCCGAAGTATTTGAAACGAATTTGATTGATGTAGCTTACAACAGCTTCTTCGAACTTTTTCATTTGTTCTACCAATTGTGTTTTCCACTTTTAAGAATTAAAATATCCAAAAAGCGTAAAAACAAATGGATCTCTAAAGGCCTAAAGGTTAGCTGCAAGACAAAAAGATATCTGCGGTTCAAGTACTATAAGTCACAATGTGAGAAGGATTCTTATGTTAAATATTCAAAACTTTTAAAAAAATGTATAAATGTGTCAATTAGTAATTATAATAATAAATATATAAACGAGTCTAATAATAAATGTAAAGCATCTTGGAATTTAATAAAAAATGAGAATAACAGCACAAAAATTAATAAATTCATCACAGAATTAGAAGTCGATGGTAAAAAAATTAACCAAAGTCAGGTAATAGCTGAACAGTTTAATAACTATTTAATAGGTTTAACCCATCAGAGTGAACAAAATAATAATAATATGATTAATAACACATTAAAGTTAAACATGAGCAATAGCATTTTTCTTCGTCCATGTAGCATAGACGAAATTAAAAAAATTATAATGGCTTTAAAAAATACAAGTTCTGTGGGATTTGATGGAATATCGACGAAGGTGATAAAATATTCCTGTCATGAAATTGCACCGATTATCACTTTCTTGGTTAATCTTTCATTTGAATGTGAATCGTTCCCTAGTATGTTGAAAAAGTCAGTTGTAAAGCCCTTACATAAAAAAGGAGATACAAAATCAATGAACAATTATCGGCCTATTACTTTAATCCCGATTATTTCTAAAATTTTTGAAAAAGCAATGTGTACTCGTATACAGAACTTTATTACACAAAACAATATTATTAAAAGACAACAATTTGGCTTTCAAAAAGGAAAATCCACTACTCATGCATGTTATCATCTTGTAAATGAAATAATTGAAATTTTAGATAGTAAAAAACGCGCGGTTGGTATATTTTTCGGCATGACAAAAGCATTTGATTTTGTTTCTCATACATTACTGGTTGATAAATTAGAAAAGTATGGAATACGTGGCAAAGCATTAAATTGGCTGAAAACTTACTTAGAAAATAGACTGCAATGTGTTTCAATTACAGGACTTAACAAAGAAAATGAAGTAATTGAATTTGAATCAACATATAAACAAAACAAATTTGGTGTGCCTCAAGGAAGTGTTCTTGGTCCTCTTCTATTTTTATTGTATATAAATGATTTACCAGATGTTACTGACAATCGATGTATTCTATTTGCAGATGATATTTCTATTATTTTGACATTAACTAATGACGCTGAAAAAGATATAATCGAAGCTAATAACACTATACACAACATAATTCAATGGCTCAGCAATAATAATTTAATTGTTAACCTAACCAAAACTAGTTATGTACAATTCCTGACCAAGAACAAAAAAGAAATCCAAATTGACTTAAAATATAATAATAATCCTATTACTCTAGTAAAACAGACGACATTTTTAGGCATAACTATAGATAATAAGTGCAATTGGAAAGCACATGTTGAGAAAGTTACGTCCAAAATAAACAGATTTGTATTCGTATTCCATAAACTGAAACAAACATCATCAAGGTCAACATTGCTGACTGCCTATCACGGATATATTGCGTCTGTACTTCGATACGGTATTATTATTTGGGGAAACTCACCAGACATAAATAAAGCTTTTATTGCCCAAAAGAAGTGTATCAGGGCCATTTGTGGGACACCACCTTGGGAATCCTGCAAATCCTTGTTCCGCGAATTAGAAGTGCTTACGTTGCCCTGCATGTATATATTAGAGTTAGCGTTATTTTTAAAACATAATGAAAGTCTTTTTGTTAAAGCCAAAGACGTATATGCAAATAATCATCGTAATCCAGATCGTATTGTATTGGGGAAAAGAATCAATACCACACTTTATCAAAAAAATTGTTATGTGATGTGTGGCAGAGTTTTTAATGCTTTGCCGAGTAAAATCAAATGTTTACCGACACCAAAATTTAGGAGCGAATTGAAAACCTGGCTTACAAAAAAATGTTATTACTCTGTGACGGACTTCTTCCTAGATCATGATAAATAAATTATACAATAAAAATTTAAATGACTAGAAAATTATTGACAAATTATAATATTAATTGATATGAATGTAATAGATATTTTATATTGTGTGATAAAATGTAATGGTAATTTAATTTAATGTAATATAGAATATGAATGTTTAATGTAATAGATAAATTAATATTAGTACTTATTAAAATTATTACGATTATAATATTGTACACCCGTAATGGGTCCCTGTTGAGAATATTTCATCCCTGTATAACATCAAGTGTACCAACAGAAACAATAAAGATTATTTCTATTTCTATTTCTATATAAGACAGCCGCATACTATGAATGTACAGTATCACTGATGTCGCATTCTCGAAGATTTTTGGTCGCCTAGTACTCGCTTCAGTTAATTGCTACTACGTGAACAAATCCGATGAGAAATTTAATTCCCCAGCTTTGTTTTGGCACACTCGCTTGCATGTTTTTGCTATCCTAGTACTGACTGCAAATGGGCGGTGTCACCTTTGATTTCGTTACGGAAATTTCTTGATTCGGTCGTCAAGCCCGCGATAAAAGCTATGCAATGTATCAGCTTGCCCGTTGGCTACAGTTCATTGCGTAAATTTCGGGTTCACGGTGTCGGTCCTATACGCTAGTAATAATAGTTCAGTATATTCTATCATTTTATATCAGTGTCATTACTGGATATCTGTGAAATACCCAATAATAGCAACATTTTCATAATTTGCAGCTAGCTCATAGTAAAAAATAATACTAGGAGTAAAATTAGTTCAAATTCTGGATACACAATAGCAAAGATAAATTTCGATAAAATTATGTCCATTACTGGAGCTATACAATTATAGTGCACCAGTAATGAACACCAACAAAATATTAGCAAATATAACTTTTCTGGAGTAACAACACTGTGTGTCGTAGACTTAATTTCATGGTTAACCAAACAAACAAAACACATTTTGATTTAAAAAAAGCAATACAAATTAACAGATGAAACTTTTTACTTCCCGCACTAACAATTTCCTTAAGAAAAGCCGGTAATATAAATTTACAATGACGAACAATTTATAGTTCGCGCTAACTTGTGTTCTAACAGACCGAATTGAATAAAATATCAAACTTAGGCAGTCCGATGACTATAGTATATGAAACAGTGTTGCCAATATAAAAAAACTGGTTCATAACCATATTCTAGATGATTTCTTTTTTTTTCGTCCATTACTGGAGCCTCGTCCATTACTGGAGCCGTTACCTTACCTACTGCTATTTGTTACGATCACTTCACCGTCATTCGTCAAAAGTATCTTTAAATGTTTGACAACCCTATTCAATATCAATATTATGTATTATCTAGCTCCTTGGATACATTACGTTACAATAAATTACAAATAAATATTATATTATTATCGTTCTGACCTCCGTGGATCAATTTTATTGACCTTGCCTGTAGAGCGCTCGAGCCCAGGTTAGATTTCCGACGGGGGCAGATATTTATGTGACAGATCAATTTTTGTTCATGATTCGTGATTGTATGTAATACGCTAATACGATATATCCATGTCCCCGGCGACTGAATGTTTGATCACAACGTGTATTATTTAAACAGAATACACGTACATGTTTATATTCTTATAGGTGTTTTATTTATTTTTAAATATTATGTTCTTTTTGAGTGATTTAACAGCCTGTACACTTTTTAATATATTGCATTGTTTAGTAAATTTAGATCGCATAAAAGTAAAAAAAAATTGTCGGCAGCTCTATGTTTTGGTTTCATTGCCATTTTTACCTATGAACTTTCTAATTTGATCGTTTCACATAGAAATGTTGTAGGTATATTATTTAAAGAAACTCTATGGATAAAGATAGCTAGATATTTTTGAGTATGGGCCGTGTGGGTATCGAAGTAGGTATAGTTTATCCGAAGCAATGCGAGGGAAGTGCGTACAAACTACAAGTAATTAAGTGTAAAGTTTAATAATGCATGCGCATCCTTATTTAGTTTCTAGTGCTTCTGTAAAACCCATTAATTCTACTCGCTCTGTTTCGTTTCTTATTCTCTGAATCTAAAGCCCCGAGTTAACTAGTTTCCTAGAATTACTTTACTGTACTTTTTGAAGATAAGTCTGACATTTCTTAATGAGAATAATAGGTATAATCTATATCTTAAAATTTCTACTTTCCATTAAAACAGACTACATTAAAGCTTTCTCACAATTTTAATATTATATACAAGTATTCGCTGAGTATTACGTTCAGAGTGTTTGATAATAATAATTTTCTTTGAATTCTTGATAATGAAAATTATTAATAAATAAATTCACTAGTGTGAAATGTGGTTTTATTTTAATGATTTTGTAATTTATCCCAGTGATTTCTATTTGCTTTCAGGTGTTTTATACATTTTTGGTGTCGTTTTTAGAGTTCCAAAATAAAATCGGAACCTTTAAAATTTTATCATGTCTGTCCGTCCGTCCGTCCGTCCGTCCGTCTGTCCATCTGTCTGAAGCAAAGCGCTGAGATCCTTAGTGCTAAAAAGCTGTAATTTGGCATGAATATATATATATTTATTAAACTCCAGAATCGTAGAATAAAATATTGAAAAAAAAAAATTTTTTCACGGTACCTCCCCTCCTCTACAGGTAACGTAAGGATGATTTTTTTATTCGTCGCGTACCTAATAGTGTGGGGTATCGTTGAAAAGGTCTTCCAAAAATATTATGGGTCTTCCAAAAATAGTATAAGTATTTAATGAGTAATAGTCGATAAATTTATTACTTCGGATCCCTACATTGCGCGTGGCCTAACACGCACTTGCCCGGTAAATAACCAGTTTGTCGCCTTAATACACATGAAAAGACAGACTGTGCTTAGACTATATAGTGATATAATTTATACAAATATATACAATTTTCTAAAAGGAATATACAAATTTTCAACGCAAGTATTATATTCGACTCCTTCGAAGATGATGCTACGAAGTAAATCCATTTCCGTGACTTCCTTCTACGCGGAACGTGACAGGAATATAAACATTAAGATACAAATTGAGATCCTAGCAGCTTACACGTATATTATATGTTTGAAATAATATTCTACTTTTATTATGTAGCTAGATAATATGATGTACTTACTACCGCACTCAGAGTCACTTAACGGTTACTTAAATCGCTCCATAGTACAAAGTTACCGTCAAGTGACTCTGAATGCGGCAGTAAGTGCAAAGATGCATGCAAATCGTACGAGTAGATTTTCTGGTATGTAAATTATTGACAAACGAACAGACGAGCAACCTGATAATAAGTGGACCGTCATAAAACATCAGCTAAGTTAACTAGCCTATATTTTACTGAATTTAAAAAATTGTTAACATTTTTTTTTAATTCAATTTTTATATTACCAGCACTCTGTCCGCGTATTTGGCCGCGTTTTACGGGATAATAAGTGCCCAATAATGTTATTCCAGATCATGGTCTATCTGTGTACTAAATTTCATTAAAATCTGTTTAGTAGTTTATGCGTGAAAGACTAAAAAACATCCATCATCCTCACAAGTTTCATATTTATAATATCAAACCATCAACCCCAACAAACTTAACCTCCTCAATTTCAATAGTAAAAATAACACAACAAATTCATATCGACCCCATTTCTTTCGAAACATGATTGAAAATAAAATTCTAATCTCAAATACAAACCCATTTTATTGCTCCGGTACTAGCTTATTGATTTTATTTATTGAATGGTTCTATACAAAAATGGTTTTGTATAAAAAAACCCTTTTTTAAACTGTTTTTTTCACTGTCTGTGTCCGTCTGTCAATTTTAAAATACATTAAATTTTAATAGATAGTCGGTTGAAAATAAGAAAAAGTGTTACGTATCACTGATATATGTTGCAAAAATGGCACTCATAAAATATGAGGATATTTATGCTTAGGTATGTAAACTATGTAAGTTGGTATTAGTATTTGAGTGGATAAACGAAAAACTTGGTATTAGTACACGAAAGTAAAATATTATGTAGGTATAATAAGTAATTATATGGATACAAGTTCTTTGAGTCATCAAACGTTTTTAAATCGTTTATCTAGATGTTATTCCTATGTTTTGTACTTAATGTTACTTTGAGTCACACTCATAGTACTTTAATGCAGTTATACGGAGCCATTAAAGTGCGAGTTTGACTCGCTCTTGATGATTGTAGGTACCTACTATTATTACTCAACTTTCCATGAGATTCCAACACTAACAAGCAGCGCTCTTGAATATACTCGTTTATTCAGAAACCTGGGGATGAATCAAATTAACTCTTATTAAAATTCATATTTGGAACAAGATGAATATGTAAGTATTCGACGATCGTGCTTATTTATTTAAGTACTAGAAACTGTAACGTTTCCGTTAGTCCAATAATTTTAAGTGTTTTTTTTTGTGTCAACAACTGAATTAAACTCAACTTCAGTGCAATTGTTTTTATTGTGTTTGCTTTAGTAACTTCTATGGACTGTATGGAATTAATTAAATCATGTAACTCCGACTTGCATGCAGTTTTCACTCATGCATGGAATTACCATCAGATTGTTAAAACGTGAATAATGTTATGAAGTGGTCTTGTTTATATTTAATCATTATCTTAGATTGTTACTGTGCATATGGTAAGAGAAAATAAACTTTATGAAGAATATACTCTGGAATACATTAAGCAAATTTTCAATTCCGTACCTGTCTAGGCGAGACTTGAGTGCTAGAGGAAACGTTTCAGCGCATCCCAAGCTCCCAGCAGAGCAACCATCAGGGACTTAGCACTTCAGCAAACTATCTTGGAACAGAGCACAATTTATGCTCTTTTCTGCAATATAAATAAAGCTAAACGTTAACGTAACTACTTCCTTCCTCAATAAATTAACGTAAAATAAACAGACTAATGGAAGTAGAAGTAAACTCTTGCAATAATCCCAAGACTCGCTTGAAGGACGCTTCACGTTTTGAAGTGAGCGTTGCTGCCTTTTATCTTTCAGATATAAAATTATTTCCTAGAAATTTAAAGCACTTATTGACTAGTTTCTTTCGCGATTTTAGTACTTATGAAGTGTTGAAATTCCTATAATTTATATGTCAGCTTCTTTTTAACATGTCGGAGGACTTCGGGCTTCATGAAAACTTTCGGCAGTTGGGTTGACCCCTCCACCAATCCGCTCTGAGAAATCTCTCAAGAGGACCGTCCTCAGTAGTGTACTAGTGTAGTGTAGTTGAAGCCATATAATATTGTTCCAGATTGTTTTATGTTTTGTTTACTATTGGAATCCCATATTGCTGTCTCTCGACTACAGACAAAAAATTATCAATGCACAACGTTGTACCAAAAATTACGGACATCCCGTACCATGTTTTAATAGTATACAAAAACCTGTATTGCTCGGGCAGCCTTATAGCCAGTAAAATCGTAGTGACTGCGGCCACATGTTTACATAAATATTCAAGGGATGCCATCGTAAAAGTTGGTTCGGATACTATAACTGGGTTCGGGTGAGCGAATTCTTTCTTGCAAATGAATGAATTTTCTATTCTATAGATACAAAACTTTTACTGATTGGTTGATGTCTGCAAATGGAAGATATTTGAGAAAAACTATTCCTTGGGGTATTTATTAACAACAAAAAAAGCATAAATTCCAAACAGTTTAACTAAACAGTCGAATGTGGGTACTGGAAGCGAAGCGAGGTCTTACTGGTGTAGAGGACATTGCTAATTTATCTACCATACTTTTCTCTAAATACTTACTGTTTCCTTATAGGTACTTAATCTTAGCGCAATATTAGAAAAGGTTATCATATTGGCTATTAACTATGTAATTTACGTCTTAATACGACTAAGTGTCACTAACGCCCCAACTCAGAGTCACTAACGGTTATTTAAATCGCTCCTTAGTACAGAATTTGTATGGTTATTCTTTACTAAGGAGCGATTTGAGTAACCGTTAGTGACTCTGAGTTGGGGCGTAAGTCAACAAAATATAGTGGATTGTATGTTGTAATTAAATAACCCGACAACGTCTGGATATTCGGCAATACGTTTCTAGAAATGGATTCGCCTTAATTTATCAAAGGAAGGAACCCATACATTGCCAATGTTTTGCCAAACCAGTCATTTGTTTCGTACACTCAATAGCGTACATCCACTTCTCCTGCTTTTGACAGAATGCAAAATATCAAGTATCTATCTGGCTCAACTATTCATTGCACACATCTGAAAAGCTAAGAGCGAATTCTTTAAATGTTTAAACGTTCTTTACAACAAATTTATCACCGCCTTATTCAAGTGTAAAGCAATAGCTTTAGATATCTTTTATTTTCCCAAGAAAATTGTCGGAGCGAATAATGTTGTGAGGCGGGAAACTTGAGGCGTACGTACGCCGATATTTCTAACAATTTGCATGGAGTCTGGTCAAGACTTATACCTACCATTCGGTAACTAGTAATTTGAGGAATAACGAGATAAATAAACCACATAGGTATCATCTTCATCTATTTAATCTATGAAATCTATCCATGCTATTCCATTCTCAAGTTACGACTTCCTCTCCCGTTTGTAGGAGGTTCGTAGGCTCTGTTAACTCAGTTTAATCCTAGTGACTTATAAACCATGGTATATTTTTACTTGCACTTCTGTTACTTCTGTTTCAATTTTACTTACGAATGACCCCAACTGGGTACAACAACAGATAACTATATGCAGTAATATCTCGTATAGTGCAAACACAGACGATTAAAATGTGTTTCATTGCATTACAACACAGGATACCCTTGGTTTAATCCAGGTTTTTAACCGACGAAAAAAAAAAGGAGGAGGTTCTCAATTCGACACGTATTTTTTTTTTATGTATGATCACGCAGAAATCGGCACAGGGTGGTCCGATTTGGATGATTCTTTTTTCATTGGATAGGGTATGTCCTGAAGTTGGTCCCATATTTTTTTGAAAATTTTATTCCCACCCTAAAGGTACGAAAATAGGGAATGATTGATTATTCACCCGTTTTTTACCCGGAATTTTTACATGTTAACCCCAATAACTTTGTACTGGATGATCCGATTTCGATGATTCTTTTTTTATTGAATAGTGTATACTTTGAGGTTACTGTTGTTTAAATTTCGAAACAAAATTTTACCCCTTTAGGTACGAAAATAGGGGATGATTGATATTTCATCTACTACATTTTTACCTGGTAACTGAATCTATAATTCATAAAATCAATAACTTATTATTAATTATAAGTATTATAGCAACTAAAAATTAAAAAATAATTACTTTTTAACAAAAAATAAAACCAACGAAAAAAAAACTGAAAAGCAAAAAATAAAATAAACCATTTAGTATTATAAATTAAGATCCGAAATTAACATTAAATAAATAATTTTGAGGCGGTGCCAAACCAATGAAAAACAAACGGCGAAAAGATGTGCGCCGCGCTGCTGCTGCCGTGTGCATTGCATGCCGCTGCCCTCATAATATTATGAATTTTATGTAATTAATTTTGGTTGTTTGTTTGGCATGGTCTCAAAATTATTTATTTAATGTTAATTTCGGATCTTAATTTATAATACTAAATGGTTTATTTTATTTTTTGCTTTTCAGTTTTTTTTTCGTTGGTTTTATTTTTTGTTAAAAAGTAATTATCTAATCTAACCCTCGGACCGTGCAAATAGCTTGTTTTTGAGATTCATGACATGCGTTACTTACTATACCTATACACCTACGTTTTAAATTTTCATTAATGCACAGACACGAGATAGGATTATTGTACAAATAGATGTTTATTTTATGTATCTGGGATGATACAATTTATATAAACGGAGAGATATTTAGTATCTAATTAAATATGATGTAATGTATAGTCTATGGATGTAATGAATCGCTAAAATTAGTCAAAAAATAACTTTTTTTAAACTTACCTTATACCTACCTCAAAGCACGAAAGGGGTATTAATGAACCTATGAGCTACAAGCAAATTAAGGGAAGAATTTGTCCGCTTTACCGGCCAAGATTACAAAACCTTACAAAATGTTTTTTTTTCTTCCCGAAAATTTCATAATTTTTTTCCTCAGGCAAATAATTCCGGTTCGAGGAGTTAAAATTCATGAGTATTACAGACATCAGAGCGAGCTAGACAATGACATCGCCTTGATAGTACTAAAGGTAGGCTTGTTTAACTTTCTGCTTTGTATAGACAGTGCTGACAGAAGGGTAGTTTAATCTTTCAGTATGTAAATGAAAGGATTTTTTTAACACATAAAGCGCTTCGAACAATGTTTGCTATGCGATACACGCGTAGTGCATGAGATGAATTTGTGGTAGGTACACGAGTCAAACGTGAATCCAACACAATAGAAAGAAATACATAAAAAAACAGAATAGAGATTTCTCAGGTTCTTCAACGAAGCACAGAAGAATAATACGCATAGTACGACCGAAGTAAGTAATAATTTATACGCACTACCTACCATATTTATACGCACGCACACAATTTGAAAGATTGGTCCGTACCCGAGACCGACGTGGACGTTACAATCTTCCAATCACTAAACTCACCGTCTTTACTTTAAAATAACTTCACCATAAACTTGTCATATTAGTTATTGAGGTTTGCTGGTATGAATAAAAATATCTCGGTTATAAATACATTTTTAATTACATTGGTGTCGTAGTGGAAATGGAAACAAAAACTGACTTAGACTTTGAATTAAAACTTTCTAAATATAACTGGAATTACTGTTATTCTAAACATACCTAAAATAAGTAGAAAATGCTACAAACATTAATTGCTTTAAAATTAACTAAATGTATTCACTTATTTTACAGAATAACGTTATATTCGGTGAAAACGTAAAAAAAGTTCGTTTAATAGAAGCAGATACGTCGTTGTATGAAGGAAATTCACTTCAAGTTTCTGGTTGGGGAGGAAATGTTAGTAAGTATATACCTACATACATAAGTAATGTTGGTAATTTAGTAGAACAATTTTTTAAATTAGGTACCTAAATCATAAAATGTAAAAAGTACTGTAAAAATCTATGTGGTGATTTTTGTAGATGCAAACAACAACAAACAAGCAGCATCACATTAGTCCCAAAAATACTTAAGATTTGAACTTTCTGTTATTTGCGTCATAATTATATGTAGTAATTGTAGAAATATGGAGGCGTTAACATAATTTTAATAACATGTCATAAATAATGAAAATTTTGTGTGTACAATTCGCATGCTTCAAACAAAATAATTATTATGGTAGGAATATGGTCTGGTCCATATTTATTCGAACATTAAGGTGCTCCCTCACCGGGAGCATTCACGTGTAATGTAACATTATAGATTCGTCTTTGAGCATTACATTACAATACTACCTCCATATTAAGCTATATCTATGCAGCTTAATATACTGTAATAAAATTAAATAACAATGAAAAAATACTTAAATTATTGTGTAATTTTTAGGATATTACTTTATTTATGTTATATAGTTTTTGTTTATAACGCCATCTGTTTAATATTTTTATTATTCTTATAAAGTATAAAACAGTGCCATCTAGTAATTGATTAAAGAACGAAAACAAGGTTACCTGACATCATTTTCTTTCAGAAGCTGATAAGAAATTGCATGAAAATTCCCATAGATGGCGAAAGTTGAATTCTACATCATTTTAAATGTTTATTTCACATCGATACTAGCAGTACGACAAGTCCATGTTTGGCCATTTTGCGCCTTAAATGCCAATTTTTTAGCGTTCCGAAGTGAAATCGGAACCCTTATTTTATTGCCGTAACATAAGTGTTATTAATGCTGTTATCAATTTTTATTTTCACAGAATTTACCAACAAAGTATGCCAATGCATTAATACTTTCGCAGATGGTTGTTATAGATAAAGCGGAATGTCAGAAAAATCATGGCTCTCTAATTACCGCTTCAAATTTTTGCGCCTTTTATAATTATGTAAGTAAGTTTTTATGTCGGTACTATGTAGTACTTAGCTTTAGTTTTGATCCGTTTCTACAGGATTTTAGTTATCTTAACGGTAAAATTCATGAGAACTGTTGCAGCAGCCGTATCAATTAGGTATACGGGGTCCTACAGGGGCTCCGATTAGAAACTTAATTGGGGCGGGGGCCCCTCTACAAATATTGATACAGAGCCTGCTTAAGGCAAGCTATGCTATTGTGTAGGCAACTACTCAGTTTAATTTAAATCCTATATGCTAAAGATATTTTTTTAATAAATATCCGCCAACCGAGCAGACGAGCCACCTGACTGTTAAGTGGTCGGCGTTTCCAAGGGCATCTAATCTATCCCAACCAACCATAGGCATAACGGAATCGTTGACGGCCAAGAGAAAGAGAGAAAAAACAAAGAAATCAACACAAATTTGATTTTGCTGTAGAATATTAAATGAATTATAGGACCTCTGGTATTTTCTTACATTATATAATATAGAAAAGCATAACAGGACCAGCGTTTAAGTGACAATGGAGGAGGAGCAATATACAACGATGTACTTGTTGGAGTTTTATCATACGGGGCTACAAAAATAGAGGAAGCTTCGACGGCCATCTTTACAAATATATCTTATTTTCACAGGTAAACAAATTAAGTCGTATGTACTAATTTTTTAGTTAATACGGATTATCTATTTTAATTCCTAAAAACTAATTGTAAGATTTAATAAAACGTGATTTCCGTTTATTTTAATCATCTTTTGTTTATCTGTGTGACGCCACGGCCTTGAATTATCAAAGGATTATGTATGATAAATTGTTTAACGAAAAATTTCCGAGTGCAATTCAGGAGACTTTCACATTATCGACTCAACTCATAAATCGAATTTTATTTCATTAGAATAAACAAAATTAGAAAGAATTTATATAGCTAGGTTATTTCTAGCTCTAGCCCACACTGTTATAATTTAGTTAATTTAGTATTTTTGAAATTATAGAATCTTAATTACCACATACATGTATAATTGAATACCTATAATTTATGTCTGTTGTAATCACTTATTAAGTGAAGATGCCACGCCATATCTTTCGTATTTAGTTGATACACCACTTCCCATTTAATTGAAACATGAAAAAATCTCAAAATAACAATTATTTAATATTGAACATTTGGCGATTGGTGATTCAACACCTCTAATTAGGGTTCCGTAGGCAAATTCGAATCAATGTCGTTGGAATCGCGATATAGGGCTCAAGATTAGGGGATTATTTTTCATTAATTCAATGGTTTCAATGTTTTCGTCATTAACATTTACGTGGTATTCAGTAAAGTGCGTGTATTTGTTTGCAAATATCATTAGCTCCAATGGCTGGATAGCAAACATTTGAGACCATCAGTAAATTGCCGGCGAGCGGCGTGCGGCGTGCTTCCTGAATACATTATCCAGATTCAGTTACCAATAATAATGAAGCCCTGTGGTCTGTGATTAAGCTTTTAGATGAAGAGTTTATACGCCAGGATAACGGCTGAAAATTTTTTATTCCACTAGAATAACCATTGAACAAATGCGTGGTTTTTCCACAGATAACGGTAGAACATCTTTTTAATAATAAATTTATTATTATTTTTAACTCAGATGAATAAAAAATGTGATAAAATATTTTTATTAGAGACCGACCGAAGGTTCGGTTTCGGTTTCGGTTTCGGCCAGTTTCGGCCAAAAAATCTAGTTTCGGTTTCGGTTTCGGTTTTGGAAAAATTTGGCCGAAACTTTCGGCCAAACCGAAACTGTGTTCGTGAATTTTCGTGCGTCGTTCGGTTAAGTTCGTGGCTAACCCGTGGGCGCTGACTTTTCAAGTGAAGTCATTGATTTAACATGTTTATTATTAATCTGAAGAGCGTCTGACAGGGTGCTTTGCCGTTTCTTGTAACGGCAACAGGTAGAAAAAAGGATATAATATAGTGTCTAATGCTGTATAGATAATGATACGGAACTCATAATTATTCAAGCATGGTAATGAAACTGTAACTGGAAGATATTTAAGTAAAACTTTTACTAGGGGTATTAATTAGACGTAATAGAATAAAAAGTAGTTTTCGTCTATATGTCTGTGCGTTTGTTCTGGCTACTCTCAGGAACGACATAACAGTTTTACCTGCGGTTTTCACTCCCTTATAACTTACAATACATACGTATTGTAGTGAGCTTTGGTTAACATTTAGTGGTTGGTTTATTTCAAACAGTTTAGAAATAAATAAATTACGTTATGTCAATTTCGCCCATACTTACATTTATTGAGTGAGGGCTTACCGAAAGGTTTACGTAAGCAAAGCGAGGGCATTCACTACTAGTATTTTTGAAGTCTAAATCCCAAATCATCCATTACAATGAAACGGTAACTGATCGATATGTCTGTAAATGGAAGATATTTGAGAAAATCTATCACGAGCGGTATTTGTCAACGAAAAAGAAAACATAGCAATTATTTTTAAAATTTTCGTCTGTTTGTATGTATGTGCGTTTGTTCAGGGTAATTTCAAAATCGGCTAAATCGATTTGCATGCGGTTTTCAATGACGTATTTTAGTAAAATGGGGCTAAGATTTAAATGATCTATTTAAATGATCTTAAATTAAAATTTTAAAAACCCCCGACAGTTTGATATTCACTAAACATAGCTAAGAACACACTCGACTAAGTCACCTTCATGCAAAAAAACTAAATCAAAATCGGTTCCTCCGTTTGGGAGCTACGATGCCACAGACAGACATAAAGATACACAGACACGTCAAACTTATAACACCCCTCTTTTTTCGTCAGGGCTTAAAAACAGCGTTCATCCATAGGTACCCACATTTTTTCGAATTTTGTCGTTTACGATTAGATAAGTTTACCGAACTGAAGGCAGTTAATACACATAAAAATGTACAAATAAAAATGTGTAAGAAATAGATTTCAGTACCTATACAGGGTGTCCCGTAAGTAGTGGGTCAACGTTAGGGGACAGATAGCTTGAGGGTTGACCTACCTAATGTCAAAAAATGACCTTTGTAAAATCTAAAAAAATCGGCTCCTTTAACCTACTTTTTTCTGTTGAGTCCACAAATGAGCAGCTCAAAAAATACCCTAATGGTGTAGCCAAACGAGCGTATTTTTTGAGCTGTGCGTCGCATATAATAGCGTAAATCGTAAAATCGCGTAAAATACAAATTTCAAAGAATTGAATTAGATCTTTTGTTTGAAACCAGCTCATTTCACGTGACTCACAGGACCAAAAATACGCTCGTTTGGCCTTACCCTAAGTTTCGGTTTCGGTTTCGGCCGAAACTGGACCTAAGGCCGAAGGTTCGGTTTCGGTTTCGATTTCGGCTGAAAAACCAGTTTCGGTCGGACTCTAATTTTTATTTATCCAATCAATTTTTTTAACTTTAAATTGTTGCATATGAGACATGCTCAGTATCTAAGATTTATAAGTATCTTCAAATACGCAGCCTTGGGATTTTTACGTGTATATGTATGTATCTACCGTTGGTCTTATTTTATCTTGATGTATAATATTTTAATATTAAGACAGATAGAGCACTTCACTACTAGATAGCTATCGATTATAATTATTTAGGTTAATGCCAAAATCACTTATATTTGTAACTGCATTGACAAATTACATAATATCAATTCATTCCATATTTATTAGGTTATTGCCAAAACCACTTATTGTTGTAACTGCATTGAGAAATTAATATCTTTCCAGGTGCCCATTTTATGATAGTACAAATTGCCTTTAAATTTTACAGATGGATGAAAATAAACACTGTGAAACTCCTTAGAAAATACTGTGATAAAAATAAATACGTTGAAGCAGAAATGAATTCTAACGAATACGAGTAAATTATTACTTTTTAAACATAATCATAAAAAAATGGTCTGCTGTTATATTTAAATGATAATTAAGTAAGTATTTACAATACAACACATATTTATTATTATGATTTTAATAATTTCATAAATAAAATATTTTTTCAGAACAAGTTTTTATTTTGTCAACTTCTATTTTAGTGATCTAAGTAATTAGTTGAACATGTGCTCTTAGTACATATTATAAGTATTCTGTGCTCCTAGTACAACAGTTGCGACATATATCTACTTTATATACTGCTTTGCTGTTGTTATATTAAACAATGTAACAATATTCTCACTGACACAAATATTTCCGTATAATAATATTTTGTAATATTTGCAAACGATCTTAAACTATTGCGTCGTTTACAATTTGAATTTTGATATTCGCAAAAAGTTCAATGTCCTGAAGGTTCCAACATTTCAGAAGCTTGTTGGAAGACGTGCTCCACTTGTGTCTGTATCCAGTGTCGCAAGTACCAGACACTCGCGTACACGCTCGACTTATCTCTCTTAGCGCAGCCGTCGCCGTGAGACACTATACCGATTACCATGCTGAAAATTAAGGATATATCTTGCGCTCTATACTAATATTATAAAGAGGAAAGATTTGATTGTTTGCATTGAATAGGCTCCGAAACTACTGAACCGATTTGAAAAATTCTTTCACTTTTGGGAAGCTAAACTATCCCCGAGTGACATAGGCTATATTATATTTTCAAAAAATTAGGGATCCTTAATGAAACTCCAATAATGTAGCCCAAGGAGTAAAAAAATAAGAAAACCGAAGCAAAGCGAGGGCGGTATAAAAGAGTACGTCAACAGTACCAGCACAGAAGGCATTCGCCATCTAGCCGTCAAGTGCGCGAGTGTGTTGTATTGTAGCACAGAAAACCATTTTATGTTTTATTTCTATTACCTAATCAGGTAAATATAGATAGCACAGGCTTCACCGATGCTTTGCCGCCCAATGGAAAACGACTAGTCCTTTAGCGGTTGAATCAAGCAAGAAGGTGGTGGCTAGCCAGGCAAGCTTCCCAGAAAGTTATAAATCATTAACTTTTACAAATTACACTTTAATCCAACCCGCTTGAAACTTCCCATTTCTGGGAATAGCTGTGGAAGGAAATACTACTAATTCTAGTGCGTAGGTGTAAGTGGAAAACGTTGTTAAAACTTAATTTCTAATATACATATAACATATCACAATGTGCAGCTGTTAGAACACACCAGCTGTTGATAATAGTACCGGAATACATTGCACCAAGATTGTAAAACTTCACCATAGATGGCATACTTTCCACTGGAATCGAAATACTACCATCTACCCGACTTTCTAAGCTATCCACTGAACCATTTAATGTTTTACTGACTACGTAGTTAATAAACAAAAACATTGCGTTATATTAAAGGACACAGTTATTGGCAATTTGAAACGTTTGAAGCATTGAAAAGTAATTTATTTTCAGCGATCTGAAATCGAAATGTTACGGTTGTATTCAATCAAGGTAAAGTGAAGCTACGTGGGTTTCGTAAGTAATTACGAGAAAGTTTCGATTAACTGTATTTCAATTTAGTATTTGAAATAAATCAAGACCTGACGTATACTACATTGTTATTCTTAGTACAGATGTAAATGAGAACTTTACAGAATAATATGTATGTAGTTACTAAATAAATTTAGAACTAGACTGAGCCATGACCTGAAATGAAAATTATTTTGCGCTTTTTTTGTGCCTTCATGAAAATATTTTATGCCATTAATGAAACCGCATATAGACTGTTTATTTGATTTAAACTTCATAGTACTAAGCAGATCCAGTCTTTAATCAGTGAAACCATATAGGTACAAGGTACAATAATTGATTAATCAAGTATAATAATAATAAACGCTAACACACTCATACCCCCATATAACACATATAACACATCACAATAACACCCATGACCCGTCACATAAATATCTTTATTATTAATATATGATGATTATTAATATATGTATATAATGATAGCAACAACAGAAAGATTTAAGTTTAAGGTATACTTACAATACCTATAATTCTTGTAAAAACGATAAAACAATTTTGTCTTGTTTTTCTTGTGTTTCGGATGTGTAAGGCGCTCCACCCACTGCACCGCGTCCCGCCGCGGTGCGCGGGATGGCAGATTTTACCATTGTATGCAAGTATCTCAATTTATATAGAAATCACGCCTAGCACAACACACTGCCGACGCGGAAACGCGCGGGAAATCGCCCCGCGCGCAAGGCCGTCTTTAAACTATTGGAGACCCTGGGCATATTAGGATAATGGGGCCCCTATTCAAAAAAGGATTATTCAATTATTCAATTCGACTGTATTTATTATGTTTGTAACCTCAGAGTTTTCGACTGGGTGAACCGATTTTGATGATTCTTTTTTTAATCGAAAGCTGATGCTTAGTGGTCCCATTTAAATTTGAGCTAGATCTGACGATTTTAAGTTATTTTGAAGTCAGTTATTTTTCTTGGTAAAATTCAGATTATTACGTTATAATAAACAAAGAAAGTAGATAAGCAAGCTTCTAGATTTATTTTTATTGATTTATCTAAAGCATGCTGAAATCGGAAATATTCATTTTTGGGCGAGAATAGAGTAGCTTCACGCATGCAAAAGTTAATAAGCAAATTGGTATTGTAGTCACTAATTTAGGTTCGTTTTATCCGAATTAAAAAAGTTTTTCGGTAATAAATATCGGTTATCGTTTAGTGATCTGGTAGGAACTAGGGTCCCCCTCGATCACGGGGCCCTGGGCACGTGCCCAGTGTGCCCAGTGGGAAAGAGGGGTCTGCCCGCGCGCAGTTGCGTTATCCGTCGCTCCGCGCACCGCGGCGGGACGCGTCTTCTGTGGGTGGAGCGCCTTACTGTACAATAGGTGTCATTCTGCCAGTCTTGTGACTTGTGACAGACTCGCAAGCGGTCTGACCACAACATGTCTGTGGGACGGACGTACGCCCTAGCTGTGTATATGGTACCGGACTCTACAGCTACTATCTATTTGTCAACGAATGGATCATCTTTTCAGTAACGAAGCGAAGGAACGTTAAAATACAATAAAAGGCTGATTTAACGAACATATAATTTATCATTTCGGTGAAAGTTGCAAAACTTCCTGTAGAGTCTTTTCACAGCCACGTCAATCCAGGGCTTCAAATAATATACATTCGCGTACATACTGGGGGTCGTTGCACAACCTCTGCCATGCGAGACGATACCAACCACTATCCTGTAAAAATAAAATTTGTAAATGCTATTTGGTGCATATTTCTACAACATGAATTACAGGTTGTTCGGCGAATGCTAATAAATATTATGATGGTCTTCTGAATAAAAAAACGTCTACACACTCATACCTCCGCAGTAGGATTCCCTATGACGCGCGTGGCATGGACAACACAAAGACTCATGACTCGAATACAAATATTTATGTGTCACATAAATAGATATAGCTGCTCCGGTCAGGAATCGAACCCGGAATCTCTCGCTTCACAGTCAATGTCACTACCAACGAGGCACAGGGTCTTCATAACTATCGCTTATGTCTCGTAATATTATGACGGGCGTGGTTTATCGCCGCACCCAAAGTTTCGTGGTATAAGCTATTGTAAGTCGTTAGGGCCTAAAACTTATTTAGTGGGCCGCAGTTTTAATAACAAAGAAGTTTTGCCTGCACATAATAATCGTGTCACGCGATCTGTCTTCAGGTAGGTAGGTAAATCGAAACCCACCCGCCATACGTAGCTATGTATATAATTACAAACTTTTAGGGTACCTACATACCTAATACTTAGTTAATAATAGTCTCGTTATAGCAGGATCAGATGATCTCGTCTTGTCTCCTTTAAAAAAGGTTATGAAATCTTACCCCTTCCACAATACCCCGCCCCCGGAATCACCCTTGCAAGTGTCGCGTTTTCCGTCGCCGTGCAAACAAAACATGTCTGGACTCAACACCACCTTATTCTCAGCCATGCATTTGTCTCGCACTACATAATCCAAATGTGCTCTCATTAGGCCCTTCGCAAGCTCTCCATTGTACTACTGAAATACTTGAATTTGTTACAACACAAATCACAATACAAAAAATCTACATCATTAATATACAACAAAAGACGTAGGAGGTTGTTTTGAACATATTATATTTATATCGTAGGTATATTATATCATTCTCTCATTTTTATGATTACAGTGCAGCAGTGCCACATATACCTAGCGTTACTATGACCAATCACGATGCATATTGAGCACGTGCAAATAGACGCTTACGACGACATAGATGTTACTAAACAAAATAAGACAAAATATTAGAGTAGTTGTGTTAAAACGTCCCAAAGTATATCTAACAATAAGCCAACTTTTACTAATTTACTGTAATTACATTTTCATAAGGTATTGTACATTTTATAGTAGTTTAATAGCTCGCCAAGTACACGTGTAACAATTTTGTTGCAAACATTATTCAGTGTAGAAATTATTAAATATATTTAGGTTATAAATGCTTCTTTGTAACAAAATGTACAATATTATATATTCACAAGGTCAATCTCATTCAGTCGTTTTGCCAAACTCATAATAAAATGATATTCGTAATGAATTGTAACATAGAGACTACTGCTCTATTATTGTCATTGTTAATCATTAATATACAGAAAATCATCTGCAAATTGATACTGAATCATACGTCGAAAAATATATCAAATTATTTACATTAAATATGTATATAATCTGCTTTATGATCTTTGTTGATTTCTTAGAAATAAAACAAACGTTATTAGTCCGACTACTTTTGTCGATTCTTAGTGATCAGTTGAGATCAACTACGGTGCGATCGGTAGTTCAATGAGTGACAAATAGTAGCAAAAACTCTTCAGCGCTTCCGTACTCCGAGAGAGAGACATTAGTCAGTCAAACGTAAGTCCCGGTTCTTATCATTAATTGGTTGTTATATCATTAGTTGTCTAACGACAAATATCACATTTGGCGACATAGAAACTTTGATGTCAGTTTGCCACTATTATCTCCAAATGATAGTATCTAGTGGTGGACCATTCGACTAATCTATTTGACTAGACTTGTAACAATAGTGTTGTTGTTACCGTATCGGAAGCCATTCCACGGCAGAAACCTCTGGTAACTGGGCCACAAATATACGCCAATTTTTTCTCGAGCGGTGATACTAACATTTGCCTTAGGTATTATTTGGGAAAGCCGTGCCTTACATACTGAACCATTGAAGCAAGACTTACCTCAACTTGACCCCAACCAGTGGCTACAAAAGTTTCGTTTTCCTTCATCCATACATCACTGTTCGCTATAACAGCTCTCTGCACCCGGGGGCCAAACTTGAACGTATCGTGTATCAGTATGACGGCGACATCGTTTGAAAACACTATCGTTTCGTTGTAGTGCTCGTGTAAAATGTAATCCCATACTTCATGAAAAGTGCCGTCTGGGTCGAAAATGTAACGACTATCTGAAAAGAAGCTTAAAAAACTACATAGGTATACTTAATAACACGAAACGTACTTACTTTTAACTGTCACGGGTATCATGGATATCCATGGAATTGGGTCGAAATATCGATCGTAATAGCATTTAATTCGAATGGATAACAATGATAGCACAGGCAATTAAGCCTACTTAATCTCTTTGCCAGCACGCTTGCCCTAAATACAACGGTGTCCAGATGTGAATCGGGGAGATATAGACAATAATAAACTTAAATTGACAATTTGCGATTTTAATTTTCATTTTTTCTTAAATTCTTGAATAAAGTAACAAAAACTCTCATAAATATCTTTTTGGCTCACTAAGTATCTGTCCAAAGCGAAGATGTCGATGTTAAGTACATTAAAATAAAATCTTAGTACGTCCGATTTTAACAGGCATGATAACGGTCGAGTTTAGGTGAATTCCCGGTCTTGTCTAATTAGATCGGACGCTCAAATCTAATTAGGCAAGACCTGGAACTAAAAGGTAAAGATAAAGAAGTTAAATTACTTTCGTCTGAAATAAAATGAAGTTTTGTAAGAACTAGATACCATTTATATGTCTTAAGAAAATAAATGGAATCTAGTGGCCATGAAACTAATTTTGCTTAGAATTTACTATATTTTTTTACATACTGGATATTACTCTCATTTCTGCAATATTAGTGTTCTGGTCGAAGCAATGAGCCGCTGACAATACCACCTTCCTCGTGAGAATGCTCCCGCCACAAAGACCTCCATAATTAATGAACTGAACATTAAAAGGATACTGATTCAAACTGGCAGGTGTTCCTCCAACAATGCGTTTCTCTAGATCGTGTAAAACTTCTGTCCAATTCGTAGTAACCTCTCCAAGGTCCTTTAAATGGCTAGACACATGTAAACGTTTTAAATCTGAGAATACCCACACAATTATTATTGCTCTCATAAATAACCTGAGCAGCATTTATGACTGAAGTAAGTACGGAATCGTAAAACGTAAATGAAACTTGCCATTCCAAGTTTTATTTCTCGAGTAGCCAATAAAATCCGAGATTAGATACCTAATTAATTCTTATCTTAGTATATAAAAGTACAAACGTAATTGAAATTGCAACAAAAAAAATTAATGAAATTTTTAAGTTGAAAGTTTACAGTACTAATCCGCACAATAATCCGCACTGGAGCAGCGTGGTGGAGTATGCTCTAGGCCTCCTCAAGAGACACCCGTACTCAGTGGACCGTTACTGAGTTGAAACAAGCCAGCCACTTTATAACCACACAGATTATATAATATGACATTATACCTAATGTCTATACAATACATATTAAGTATTGAAATCACTGAGCCAGCTACATTGGTTTACATAAAGTTCCATTACTAAATTTATATTTATAAGCAGGAAGTAAACTTAAAATCAATCAGTACAGTTTTTATTTTTAATACGATAACGTGGCACATATTATGTATGAATGTATAATTCATAATTAATAGGTAGTAAAATAATTTTTGGCCCAACTACGCTGCTTAAGTAACGAATGTTCACATTCGTAAGAATATTATTTCAATTAGATACAATATTTGAAGTAAAAATCTCGGGTTTGAGATCGTATTCCAAACGTTATCGTTTAATTTCCCTAATGGTTCTTGGCATTGGATCCGTTTCACAAATTAGATGACGGTTGAGGTGCTTGTACCAGTAGCTGACCTATTTAGAACGTTTGATATAAAAAATCGCCACAATCTGTTTTTAATTATATCTAATAATAAATCTTGTCACTAGTCTAATAACAGTCATGACGAAAACATAAGTGTTTACTCCCTTGGACTATTAAAATAGTCTAGGTACACGTGCTAGTCTCGTGAAAGGTTTTAAAAGTTCGACTAACACAAAGATATTTCTGTCTTATTTCCGCCCACGCGTTTGATATTGAGATAGAGTAATAAAACGACGAGCCGTGACTGTTATGTTCCACATAGACCATCTGAATTCTCTACATATAAAATGCATTAAAATTAATACGTTTATAAAGAAAATTTTAACTTGATAACCATAATCGCAAATAGTGGAAAACTTTTAATTCCGTGCAATTTGTAGCTGCTGTTTAAATACAGAGCAAAATGTTTGATATTAAAATGACATAAGTTGTTAATTAAAATCTCCCGATTAATTAACTATTAAGTGAGCATTTTGTAGTTTTCATTTTAATTTTAATCGATCTAAGTTCTAATTCAATCAACATTAATAAGAAGTGACTGGATTTTGTGTCCGAGAGTATAATAACAACTAATAATAATAGCCTGTTTAAAATTTTCTTGAAAATGACAGTGAAAATTCGTTGTTCAAGGTGGAACAAAACATCGGTGCGACATAGAATGGGTGAGATTTGAGGGCCGCCCGCCTTCGCGCATCAGTTGCCCACCGCCGGCCGCACACAGCGCCGCGCGCGGCCGCATTCCGCACTAAACATAACCTTAAAATACTTGTGACCCGATAACGACCCGATAACGAATCTTCTTCATCACCATAACGACCTAGTCTCCATAGATGATGATATAACATGGCAATTAAATTAAACGGAAGTGCGATATAAAATATTTCTGACCCAAAAGTTTGGCAACTTAAGTAGGGCAGGGAAATCAAAACAAAGCCTTATCGATTCAATGACTCAGCTGTTCAAAAGAAAACACTGCTTTTTAAATTCAGTATAGTGATATTCTCAATAATAAGGTAAGTGAAATGGAAAATGCTTTTTTATAACAAGATTACTCTGAAAATTAAATGTAACGAGAAAACTTTCAAAAATATATTTTTAAATAAGAATTTGAATCATTGGAAAGTGTATCGTTAAACATGAACTTACAAATAATAAAGAACCAACTAAAAAACCGATAGCTTTTTAATACACATTAGTACTACGATATATTCAGGCAACAACAGTGCAGGTACAGATTCAGGTTAAGAAACTGTGTATTTTCTTAACAGTTAAATTATCTGACAAGGAAAAACCTAAGTAAGTACATATTTATTTATGAAATTTAATGATCCATTATTAAAATCGTAATTAACTCTTTAATTTTTACAAAGACAAGCAATTTATAAAACATAAAATATCAACAATTTTTACTGAATTCATACCTTTTAAAAGCTAAAACGGATAGATACCTACTAATTAATTTATGAATTATAGTCTTTTTTTCATAATCATGATTCGTGTATTTATTTATCTTCGTATAAAAAACAATACAGTTTAATGTAAAAGAATTACGCATTCTACCGGCACCGCACACAGCACGTGACGCCGTGAGAGAAAGAGGCATGATTGAACACGTGCAAACCCCTGGTATAGGTACTCCTATCGTGCAAATGTAAGCTGAAAGCAAAGTTAGCTTACTATTACTTACTCGCCCATAACTTTATGCCCTGATATTAATTAATAAGTTAACATTCAATGTTGACTTTGATTAATTATCTAAATTTTATTGATCGTGTCGTCTTAGCTCTTCAATTGCAAAAAATTTGATGTCATTTCATTAAACAAATTAGTTTCCGGCGAGCGTTTGAATTAATTCATTTGCAGCTAGCACTCTGCCCGCTGCATAATAATTGTAGTGTATGTGCACAGCGCGCAGTCTGGATCTGGCGGCCGAGCCGAGTACAGCGCAGACGTGCGCTTTGTCTATATGTTATAGGCAAACTCCGAAGCTCCGGCGCTCCTAGGTTGGACTGGTCAATCCTCAGGTCAGACTGAATGACTTAGTCAAAGCCCAAACAAATGTAAATTTTCGGCCTTTGACTAAACAATTTTCGTCAAACCTGGGAGAGACTAATTTGGTCAGGCAAACGTCAAAACACAATTTTATTAAATCGGGGTTTGACGAGTCAAACTCCGATATAGGTATGAAGTGTCTTATCTTCGTATATTTGGAAGCATTTTATCATTTAAGCAGCTTTCAAGTCTTAAGAACCACTTAACTCTGCCAGTTCTGACACCTGATTGGTCAGCTTACGTGATTTTCACTTTTATATTTGAGATGCTTTGAGAGAATGCCGTGTGGCATTAGGCCCGCCTTTTGTACGATGTGCAATAAAGTATAAAATAAATAAATAAATGCTTTGGAATATACGGAGGTTAGTTTGTAAGATTAGGTATAAAAACAATCGGTCGGAACACCGCGAGAGACATTATGAACCTGTTTAAACATGTTCAGATCAACGTTTGACCGAGTTTTGCAGTCGCTTCTAGGATTGACTAGGCCAAAACCGAAACAGAATAATTTACTTTCGACGTTTGACTGAAAAGTTAGGAGCTCCTGGGTTTGACTAAAAATACTTCAGGCAAAGGGCGAAATTGAAATGTATTTCGGGGATTGCCTGATGGCTTTGGCCAAACCTAGGATAAACCAGTCCTTCCGCGAAGAGACTGTGTATCGGACTTTGACTATAACATATACATACATACCTTACCTATTACAGAGTAAAATGTGTGTATTATTGACCCTCTAAACACCACAATAATACCCTTAACTTATTCTAGACTAGCTTTTGCCCTCGGGTTCACCCGCGGTAGAGTGGTTTCGAAACGAAATTTTTAATTAATTAATGTTGAGTTATAGAACCATTAGATATCAGATGATGCCCGTGGCTTCGCGCGCGTGGATATCGTTTTTTTACAAATCCTGCAGAAACACTGGATTTTTCCGGGATAAAAAGTAGCCTATGTGTTAATCCATGGTATAGGCTATTTCAGTTCAAAATTTCAGCCAAATCGGTTAAGTATGTACTTGTGGCGTGATTGAGGAACTAACATCCAAACATCTTGACAAACTTTCACATTTATTTATAATATTAATAGGTTTACTAGATCATGGTTTACAGGACCTGTGTCTTAAAGTTAATGGAAATCCTTTCAGTAGTTTTTTTTTGCGTCAAAAGGCCAAGCATCCATACAAAAAAAAATACAAACTTTCACATCTATGACATTATATTAGTAGAATAAATTCAGTGTCAGCAGCGCTTGATCAGCTGCTAACAACGACCGTCTCCTGATTCAATCCCTCAGTCGTTTACTATCAGCAAACTTTTCTCTACCTCTCAGTGGGCGAAAAAGGCTCAGTATGTTAAACAAGGTAAACATTTAAAACTCAGAAATGCCTCTAATAAGTTAACCTATTTTTTTTGAGTTCAAACAAGGTACCTCTGCTGTAAGTTAGTGCTGAGTTGGATGTCCTGCTCATTCTATATGATGCTGAAAAATGTTTACTGTCATGTCATTAAAAACACAGGATAAAAAAATATACCAGTAGAGTTGCTCATATTATCTCCAACAACCAATTTCTCCTCCTATATAATGCATTATGTAAAGTTACAATGAAAGGCTTTAAACATAATGTTAGTAAAAAGGTTTGTCCAGTCAACCAGGTGAAGCGTCCATAAGTTTTAATTGAAATTGTTGCGAATGTGGTAAAACTCCGCAGACCGTTTGCCGGTACAAAGCGGCCCAGTTAGTTACGCCAGGAGACACTTTGACCGCACATTTATCTCGCTAATAGACTTCTAACAAATAGTGACTACTTCAAATAGCTAGTATAGTGTTTCTAACAAACTTTGTCTATGCTGTTAACTGACATAGGATGAAAAATAACTGAATGAAAAGCTGAACGGTTTTAATACAATGTTATTATTGGCAATAACTATCTACTGAACTATTCGAAATCGTGGCACTTGACTTTTGAGTATTGGACGGACGGATGTATAAGTATACATAAGGATAGTATGTAGAGTTCCGATTTGACTACGGCACCCTAAAAAGCAAAACAGCTGGACAGATGGAGCAAATATTTTAAGAGCCGGAATACTCCTAAAACATTCTCCATCAAAATGTTAAAAGTTAGAACACATTTCTCATTGTGTAATCATCAAACTTGAAACTACGCGCTACAAGTTTGTAATAGATTCAGCAAACTGTAGCAGATGAACAAATGGAGTGTTATAACCGCTTATCAAAAGGCTGTTTCAATAAATGGGTTGTTAACTCGGGGAACAAACCGGCTCCGCTAGCGAGGAGCCAGCCAGCCGCTCATAACAACGTTATCCCTCTGCTAGGGTTGCTATTGGAATTATATTAGACAACCGCTCCTGATTTGTTTCCCTAAATCCCTCTATTTTTTTTAATTTCAGTGCGTCTATTATTATAGTCGCTCCTTATATTCTAGCCAACTATCCTACTTATATTGTACATTTGAAAGTTTGTATGTATGAATGTTTGTTACTCTTAACGCAAAAATTACTGTACAAAGTTTCATGAAATTTGGCACACAAGTTGAGATGATCTGGAACTACTACTACTACCTGGTATTAACTACCTTTAAAAACGTAGGTATACCTGTTTTAATTCTATTGTATTTCTATTTTTATTTTTTTAGTTCATTGGATTGTAAACATTTCTAAGCGAACGGTATAATTTAATTGTTTTTGTAATTAGTGGATAGTTAGTTAGATAGATTGTTATTGACCTATATGTGGTTTAATTGTAAGTTTTCACTGTACTGTAGTGGCTGTTACTATGCCAAATAAATAAAATAAAAATAACGTGCTTAAAGAAGATTATTTTAAAAATACTTATTATCCAGGAAAAAGCTGGTGAATTCACAGCAGAGCGCTAGTATATCAATAACCCTGTAGGTATAAGGATCCTAGCAACTGTCAAAGTCACGATAAAGTATTAAAAATCCACCACTTAACCCTCCGCTACTTCCAAACTCCTCCAAGTCACTCGAAGTTAACTAATTTTCTCACTTGTGATGTAATCACAATTTTAACACCTTCCAAACATATTTTTGACATTTATATAAAGAAACTTATTGTTTACCCTCAACACCGACGTCTATCTTATCGCTGATGTTTTAACAGCCTCGGAGTGTTTGTCGATTCAATGCAATGTCAAATATCATGGTTTCACTCAAATTGCATCCACAATTTCAAATGAATACTTTGTCAGTATGACTTAATACTAATTTACTAATGTAAACTGCGTCAGAGAAAATGTGACGCGACAAACATGTGATGAGATATAGGGAATTCATTTAATTACACGTGATGCGAGTACGAGTAAACATTGATTTTTCTCAGTGGTTGTTAGAAGCCAGAATTCTAAATAAATAACTACATGATGTTCCTATCCACAAGCAGTAGGCTTCTGGTGATTTCCGTGAATTATCTTTGGGATGAAAGCTCCATCCATCCTTGAATCCAAACCAATCTTCCCTGCTCGCGGTGGCCTCTAATTACAAACTGATTTATGATAAGGTATACCAAAACATCTACATGTTAGATGTTTGAAGTAGACGATCTATACGACATTAGCTAGTGTCTAGTGACAACCCTACAAGATTGAGACATGATGGGTTGTACGCGCCAAATCGGACGGATATCGTTTAATATAAGATGATCATCGTACTCTAGATCCATCAATTTTACATCCGTAATTCAGAAGCTATACTTGACTGTAATTAAACAATGTAAGTTATTTGTCATTGCAATGTTTCTTGAATAGGAGTGTTTTGGGGTACCTACAATAATATTATAATATTTTAAGTAGATTATCATACCTACTTTATTTATAATCTTTTCCGTAAAAAGTAAATAAAACTATGCTGCAAATTTCTGACAGTTGTAGCACAGATGAATTAATAGTACTTAGTTATAAAAAGTAGTTAAAACCACATGTATAATGTAGGCAATATATGTAGAACACGAGTGTCCTATATTTTGGGTATTTGATAATTTTGTGGATTGTTTATTTAAGGGGAATAATAAGTCAAGCCGCAGATTTTTTTTTAGGCCACGGAAACCAACCTCTGATTTTATAACCTAGCCATAGGAAAATGAGAAGGCTTCTAATAAACTAATTCGCCTCTTTTTAAATGCCACCTGAATATTCCAAAAAAAGCATCAAATAAAGAACAACAAATATTTTTACTTGTCCCACTGATTTACACGTTACCATCTAATTTACTAACTCGGCCACGGATTTTACAATTAACCAACATTTTACGTTTTACAGCTTGAACATATGTTCCTCAAAAGATATAGTTCAAGCTTGAACTAGAAAACATCATATTTTATAATTTAGCATGTGAAATAATACATCGTATTCTTTTATCATGAAAATAGCGGCTGCATGATTTGTTTGACGCCAGTCAGAGGGGCGCCACTGTCCATTTGCACCAATCAGAGAGCGCGATTCGATTCATGCGGGGATGAGTTGTCACGTATATTTGTTTATTGTGAGTTGTCACGTGTATTTGTTTATTGTCATTCTATTGTTGGTGCGCTCGTTGTTACATAAGTGACAGAAACAAATTGCTGCAAACCCGACTCCACGTAGTCTTGTCTGCCCTACCCCTAGAGTGTAATGTAAACCCGCGTAGGCGCGGAGGGGCGAGGCGGCCCGCGAGCTGAGGAGCAGGTGCTTTTAACGCTCGCCGCAGCAGCTGAGGCTGGCCGGCGCAGCCGGCCAGCAAGCCGAAGCTGCGGCGGTGAGCGTTAATAGCATCTGCGACGATATGATCGCGTGGGACCGCCAGAGCCCCGCAGCGCCGGAGCCGTGACAGAAACCATGTCTGCTGATTGCTTACTGCAAGCGGAATGCCTCTTGCTATTTGCCGCATGCTATAGACCTTTTAAGGGTGTGTAACGTTTGAAGATTAGATTATGTATTTGAAAATGAGATTAAATGAAAAATAAGTCAAATGAACGTTATATAAAAAGAGCTTTATACCATATAAAATTATATGAAGTAATGTTAAACTAAATGTTATTCGAGCAACTTAATGAATTATAGCATTATAATATGATAATCTAAATTTTACTAACAAAAAATAACCGACTTCAAAGTCTCAAAAACTACATAGTTGTCAGATCTCGTTCAAATTTGTGTGAGACCACATGACAAGCGCCTGCTTTCGATTAAAAAAAGAATCATCGAAATCGGTTGGCGTGATATTGAGTTATTCGTCAATTTGTCACGCACATCTTAACACAAATTTACGACTTATGTGGTTTTGTCATGGATGGCATTGTCAGATCTCAATAAAATATATGTGGGACCACATGACAGCCACCAGCTTTCGATTAAAAAAAGAATCATCAAAATCGGTTCGCCCAGTCCAAAGTTCTGAGGTAACAAACATAAAAAAAAAACAGTCGAATTGAGAACCTCCTCCTTTTTTGAAGTCGGTTAAAAAAAACATTAGATCACATGAAGTTATGTTATTTGTTCATATAACATATGAAAACTATATCATGTGAACATTATTTCAAGTTATATTATACTCTAAGTTATTATACTAACTATTACACACCTTAATTTTAGGTATATTTTGATGACAATTCAATATATTTGATGATAAATTTAGGTATTTTGATGATGAAAAATATAGGGTGAGTTATAAATTATTCATGTTTCAAAAAAAATTATAGATGCCGAGTTATAAAACTAGATGTAGATAAAACTACTTTATTGGTGTCATATATCAATATTTTAGAAGTTTACTATTTGAATATATGTTACAAATGTAGATGCTAAAAAATAACTACCATGCTAAGTTGTATTTACAGTAGCTTACTTTGAAGATTTATAGTGGCTAAAAGAGTATTTTTTAGACGCGCATTGATGGTGGCTGACTTAGTAATTTAGAGGACAGGGTAGATTTTTAGTCGACAGTAATGCTATTACATAGAAGTCAGTTTAATTACCACCCTTTATTTAATGCGTGTTAAGAGCTGCTGCTGTCATAAGCGCGAAATTGTGCTTACTCAATGGTCACCCCCATTCTTAACATATGAGTACAACTAAGTACGAATAAGCAATGCCATTCGAGCCACCACCGACCCAAACTCCAGGGATCAATGACAAATTGGAAAATATATAAAAACATATGACACATACTTACGTTGTGGGTACTCCGATTTTACTTCGAAAACTATTTCACGTTGGAATACGTGATCTTTTTACAAAGAAACAATAGTTGTTAGTTCGACAAGAGAGCAAAAATGAACATAGCGAGTGGATAGTTATCTAAGTTAGAATTGATTGATTTCGTACATGTTTTACCTACTCAATATTTAGATATCACATTTCATAATTTTGTGCGTTTCCCGTAAGATAAGAGGTGTTACCCTATGCTGTCAGACTTAATCGTATGGTACCAGTTTCATTTGATCAGAAAAAGAATGTTATTTCGTATCTTATCTTATCATTTTCTTACCAATATTATAAATGTTTACGAGGATATATTGATGTTTGTTATTCTTTCACGCAAAAAGTACCGAACGGATTTTCATGAAATGTACACAGGGATATAACCATGATCTATCTATCTAATACCTTAACCTTGTAAAGACAAGATTAGCCAGGTTGGCCTGGAGAAAGTAGATCATAATACTTGGCCATCAAATCGATGGAAAACTAAAGTCATTAAATTACTAAATTTTCATTGTTTATACTGTATAATAAAACAGTTGTTTTAACGAAACGGCGAGGCTTTAATTTTATTGCGCTGTATCGTTTTCACGACTCGCTGCCATTGTGTTTTCAATGCTCCATTTTATTCGTGGCTATTTACCCGTTTACCACACAACAGCCAGATAAATGTGTTTAGAAATGAAACTCACGAATAAAATGTTTACAAATAAATATATAATTATAAGTATACTTGATTAACTGAATTCAACTATACATGAAGTTTACATAGAATCCATGAAAAAAGTTCGGACGTACGTGAAAAAATTGCAGAGTGAATAATTGTAATTTTTGTTGAATGTTAAAAAGCTTTTCTTTTATTAGCTTCACCTGTATGGATGTATGTACATAATGTAACGGAATCTTTCAACATGATTTTCACCAGTTTCAAGACGTCTAATCAGCTTAGAAATTTGCACAGAGGTCAAGAGCCGATGACAATACAATAATTTCCTAGTTTCATTTTGATGTCCTAACTACAAGAAAATATCTAGTTTATTGAGTGACTGACAATATAAAAGCGTGCATTTAGTTTTTAAACTATTTGCTTTATTATAAACTAACAATAAGACTTCTATTGAAAGTTATGTCCAACCTACTTTACAAACGCGATGCGATCGATCGACAGATAAATAATGACACATGAACTGTTTGTTTTCAGGGTAACGTGGCGTTCAGTCCTCATCAGTAATCAAGTTTCGAAACCATGATATAGACTGTTCAGTGACTGCCAAACCAAGTAAAATATTTTTAAAACCAAATTGAAATTTATTAATTCGTCTCTTACTTTTCAAAGAGTATTTATATTCTAACCTAACCTAACACATTTAAATATCTTTAAATCCTATATATTTTATTTAAAGGAAACAAAAACACTTACACCCCAACTCAGTCACTAACGGTTACTTTAATCGCTCCTTAGTAAAGAATCACCATACAAATTCTGTAGATATATAATTAAATTATAATAATATGTATTAAAAAACTGTACTCATTATAACTTACATGGGTATTGTTATCTAGAACCGGACTGCGCTACATGTTACATCATGCGGTACTTAACTGCATGTTACAGTATTTTGTTACTGCAGTTGTAAGCATACCTACTAGTCTCCAGTCTTCTGCAGTCCTTTGTCGACTGAAATGTAGATTGTACAAACAAAAAAGTCGAGATTTTAAATCAAGAGATAGGTACATATAATATTATTATATTTCTATTTTATTTGGTTTATAAATTAAGCATTTCAATTATACATATAATTTAATAAACAATCAACATGTTATGAATTGAAATTAATAAAGGAAATAAAATTTCATACACATTAGAAATTCGTAGTCTCGGGTTGCACCGACTGGAAATCGAACCCTTCTCAGGCGGCGTATGCACCAATTTATAAATGAATATATATAAATTCCTTCCTGAACGAATCAACGATGACTCAACAAAATTATGTTGTTGGTTATACGACTAACAATTTCATACAGCTGTTGAGTTTTACGACCTCCGATATTTACACGCCACTTGCTAAATTGCTCGAAGATTGTATTCGTTCAGATGCTTGCTACCAACTATAAATAAATATGACAGTGTGTGTAGTTTAATTCTGTGCATACGTAAATAAACAAACGCATACATGTGAGTTCATAGCATGCGCCAAGATTAATGTCAAGAGTCTTATGCTGCACACGCTGCAGGGTACAACCCCTACGGGGTTGTTTTTTTTCTCATCCATATTTTTGGGGATTGTTGAAAATGTCTTTCAAAAACATTACGGGTCTACAAAGACCATTTTTCGGTTTTTGGTTAAGGTCAAGCCACTTGGCAGCTAAAATGACTCCCGATATAATAATTAGGGAATTATTGTACAATTATATAAAGCTATTGTAATTTACTAACTACTCGAAACTCAGAATATTACCGCACAGAGCAGAACACGGTATACCACGATCAAGCAATCACGCACGAACTCTAATTGCAGCAATATTTGTAGCGTAAATAGCTCCGGTTAAAAATAATTCTGCTGTTCAATATACGCCACACATTGTAAGTTAATCTAAAATATACAAACGCTCCTAGCACAATACACTTTATACATGTGACGTAAGACTACTTCACGCGGAACAATCGCTTCAACATACAAAAGCTCTCGTATGAAAGTGGTGTGGCTTTCACGTGCTTTTTTACTCCACTGCGGTAAAGCTGAAGAAGGGATATTAGTTCAGCAATATACGTATGAATTATTCCTGTGAGTAATGCTTATGCATCGTTATATCAAGACGGAGTAATACATTTCAGAAAAAATTTTTAGAATTAACACTGCGCATAATATAGAACAGGATTTTCCTGTGTCAATTTACATACAAAAGATTAAATTATTTGTTAATCTGCAATCTATTGAAGCTTTGAAAAAAATAAACATTTTCATTTATACGCCGGTTTTATTGTTTTTCTTAGTTACGGTAACTCACTTCGATTGTTATAGCAGTAAAGCAAGGCTGAAGAATGGATTCGTAGACATTCTCATATAAGTCACGTTGCTCGAAAGGCATGTTCGTAACGAAGGCTCTTAGACACGTAGATTGCCAGGATAAACGTTACATTACAGAGAGATTTCGTGTGGTGCCACGTAAGAGTAGAAGTAGAGCGCTATTTGTCATGTGGAAAATAGAATAAAACAACTAAAGGAATAACGTAACTGAAAACACTGTGCTACTCCTAATCGGTAGTGCAATGTAAAAGTGAATTTTGTCATCGTTATAAGTTTTATCATGTTAGAGTTTAGTCGAATGCTTCTCTTACACATTTCCCTTTTTAAGTGACCTCTTGGTGCCGTCAGCACAAATCTGCATCAATTGGCATGGCTAAAGTGAAGTGAGTAAAGGGAATGTTAAAATACTACAGAGTATTGTACTTTACTGGTATACAATAAACTGATATTGTATTGTATATTTAGGCCTTATCACCATATAGTGCTGCTCTTTAGCACTATTAAGTATCTGTCCTTTCGCTCATGTCACGTTATACAAGTACTAATAAGTCTTCTGTCCATAAACCCAACGATTTATCTATGTGATTTTGTCAGTCTTGTCAGTGTTGTCAATCTGTCTGTCTTCGGTAAAAAACGAAAATATCTTTATTAGTCCATAATAAAAACATAGCTAATATTTCTATTAATACGAGTATAATAAACACAGTCCGTAGTTGAATGCAGTCGTTGCAGCCTTGTGGAGCAAGTAGAATTTACCCGCTGACCTCCTCGCATATAATTATGTGTAACTGACAAACGCCTAAGATATTTAGTGAGGTTTTACAAACAGTCAACATAGAATTAAAATCTTATTTTATGGGAAATACACAAAAATAAGACCTTCATTATAGAAGACTGCCTAAAGAACTTTTGAAAAACTTCAGAATTGTATTATACGAATGTGCGCTACTCAACAACTTAATAAAAATGCTAATTATGTGGCAAAAACCTTCGGGCCTGTAATTGTTACGGGGTCACCCCAGGTTGGTCAGTGTTATGGACGCCATATAATTAAGGGTAAGCACTTTTCGATGTAACGTGGACTTTAGAATACCTATTGTGTCTGTCTTGGTCATTTTTTAACCCCCGACGAAACCTGAGGGGTGTTATAAGTTTGACGTGTCTGTGTATCTGTGGATCTGTATGTCTGTCTGTGGCATCGTAGCTCCCAAACGGATGAACCGATTTTGATCTAGATTTTTTGTTTGAAAGGTGACTTTATCGAGAGTGTTTTTAGTGTGAATAAGACTGTCGGGGATTTTTTAATTTTCTTTTAAGATAGTATGTTAAAAAGCAACAGCTGTGTTTTTAAAGCGCTCATAGCCCAGCGCCTTGTGTTGATCTTAAATGATCGATCGAGTGAATGATCGATAAAAACCTTTCCTTATATATTCACTAAAGAAACCTAACCCACAAAAGTTCGATTCATACGGGCGGGACTGGGTATTTTTATTTGTTTCAATCATTTTGTTTTTTTCTTAATCTGAAAATGTTATTCCCAAAGTGGAAAAATATTATAACTGATATTGAAAGCATTATGATTGATTGTTTTCTTATAATTACATAGATTAAGGATATTGATACGAAAAACTTAATTACGAATAGCTGCCTCTTTGTTATCGTAATCCTGCTTAATATATTTTGTTCGAGAAAATTCAAATTCTTTGAAAATTATTGTTCATAGTTTTATAAACAAGTGTGTATTTGTGGACAAGTCGAATAGCTGCACTCTGGATTTAATTGAAAAACATCACAGTAGGTACCTAGTTAGTTTAGTGGCGCAGTAGGTAACCTATATGTTCATGAATTCCCTCCTTATAAAGCAGGATTCTAAGCAGCATTCTATGTCCTAACTTGAAGTATCGCGTTGCTCTAAGAACAACCATCTGCTTTAGAGCTTAGTTTAGAACCTTACTTTGTTTCTCCAATTTGAGAAGATTTGGACGCTATACTTAAGTTATACTCAACCCATAAATGGCCCACTACTGAGCACGGGTTTCCTCCTAACTGAGGACGCGGACGCCTAGAGAATACTGGAGTATGGACCATCGAGTGGTGGACCACACTACGTGGATATTGATGATTTCAAATAATCAGCAGAATCATCCTGCACTTCTTCATCCTGTATTTCAAGTATGATGTTCTTGGGTTCAACTAAGACGCAGCACGTATTATTACAAGGTTTTATGATGTCATAAAGTAATATTTCTTCAGCCTGCATACAGGTGCACGTTACGAGAGTGGGAAACGATGGCTTCATACTTAAAAATTTATACTTCAGTACCTATCGTCTTATAACACGTTATGAAATGGAAAATATTTCTAACTTCTATGTACAGCATAATAAAAGTAGCATAATTACGACATAATTATTATAATGTTGGGACATTTTTAACTCGATATCAGCACGAATACGTTTAACGTTCCATGTAGGTATACGTACCTGTATGTATGACGTACCTACTTACTCTCTGTCTGTCTTTACGGACATCTAATAATAACCTGTGGACGGATTGCAATAAACCTTTATGAACTTTGCATTTTATTCCGGATTTCAATTTTAAATAGGTACTAGGTATATTTTCCGGTAAGTAAAAATTGAATACGTGTTTTCCAGTTTTTCATACTTGCAAGGAAAAACCTCTACCTATGTGTTTTGGATTTGAGAATTTAAAAACCCTAAAAATAGGTCCATCAATACTAATTGAGAGTTTAATTAATTTTATGTGCGGAATCAGGACTGCCGTATTTTCTCGGAAAACAATAATTTTATAAAGAACAATTACGCACATTTTCCACTTTTCCTTCCTAAATACATAATCTGAAAGCGAGAACCTCTGGCGCGACCGCGGTTCCAGGATATAATTACCGCGACCGGAGATAAACTTGGCTTATGCTCTTCCCGGGTGCTCATTGCTCAAAGGATGTCAGAAACAATTCCACGACAGAATTCATTGTTCCATCCATACACAAATAAGATATTTGCTGACCGGGCAAACGTTGTTCTGCCATATAAATTACAATATCTAGTTATAGGGACACCCTAATCATAATAGCGGTATGAAAATATACATATACATTACGACTCTTATCTACCGAATATACATAAAACATTTTATAAAAATCGGTCCATCCTTTTCGAAGGAGTTTAACCACAAACACCGTGACACGAGATTTTTATATATTACATTAAATTAATAAAAGATAATAAATATTTTTACCTATTGTTATAACAATTTTATTATATTCTATACTAGCAACTGCTCTCGGCTAGGCTCGCGTGGACTTGGAATTTATCGGGCTTGTAATGAATTTTGATAAATGAGGATGCACATGTTTCTTTATTTTCCTAAAAGAGCCTAAGCTAGTAAAATTTCAAGACAAAAGACAATGTTTTTCACCCTACAAACTTTCGACATCTATTTTACATCCTTAGATTGAATTTAGCAACATTCTTCCTATTGCTCACCTTGCTCAGCTTAGCAATAAAACGAATGTACCTACAAACGAAGCCTTAAAAATACGTAAAAGCTTATCATTTTTTAATTTTTATTCCATTAAATCAACTGACCAACTGCTCATTTAATAAAATGTGAATTTAATAATAATTTCAAACAAAAAAATATTGAGTGTGATAATACCAAAACAAAATTCAGTGACTGGGCCACACCAGGAATATATAAAAGTAGAATAAAGCTTTTTGAATTATACGCAGAAAAATCAACCTCCACAGACCTGGAATTTTTAAATCGTGTTAGAATGTATTCTAAAACTTTTAAGTTAGTCTGTGCTAAAGCGAAATCTATCTACATTGCTGATAAAATAAAGAATTCTTCAAACAAAATTAAAGCAACCTGGAATGTTATTAATAAAGAAACAGGCAAAATAAAATCAAATAAGCATAGATATTCGCTAAAAATCAATAATGTAAATGTCACTTCTGATAGTGTGATTGCCACCGTATTCGAGGATTTTTTTTCTAAAATACCGCATGTGATTACAAAAAACTTAAATGCATGCCCCCAACTAGCTATGACCATCTTAGAATCATGTGTTGATAAAAGTACCAACTCATTTAACTTTAAACCCGTTACTTGTAATCAAATTATACAAAGTTTCAATTCGATAAATGTTAAAAAGTCAAGTGATATCTGGGGTCTTTCTACAGTTGTAGTTAAATCAATAATCAACTCAATTGCCCCCCACTTAAGTTTTATTTTTAATAAATGTGTTGAAGATGGTATTTTTCCCAATCTTATGAAACATGGGAAAATAATACCGGTTTTTAAATCTGGAGATAAAAACGACCCAACAAATTTAAGACCAATATCCATCTTACCAGCCCTCAGTAAAATTTTCGAAAAAATTATCTACAACCAACTACTATCGCATTTTTCTACAAACAAATTATTTCATATCAATCAGTTTGGTTTTTCAAAAGGGAAAAACACCACTGATGCAGGCATCGCACTTCTTAAACACATTTTTAATGCTTGGGAGGATAAGCATGATGCTATCGGTATATTCTGTGATCTCTCAAAGGCATTCGATTGTGTTGATCATAATATATTAATAAACAAACTTAGGCATTATGGTGTCTCAACACAATCAGTTAGTCTTATAAAATCTTATTTATCTGAACGTAGTCAAAAAGTAGTTATTAATGGAATAGAGTCACCTGGAGTGCACATGACCATGGGTGTGCCCCAGGGATCAATATTAGGACCACTGCTATTTTTAATATATATCAATGATCTTCCTTATTTCACTAAGGACATGTGTGAAACGGTATTGTTTGCTGACGATACTTCTCTAATTTTTAAAGTAGATAGGCGGAAAAAATGTTATGACGACGTAAATAATACTGTTTCGCAAGTATTACACTGGTTTACATGTAATAACTTGATGTTAAACGCGAAAAAAACTAAATGTGTCAGATTTGCCTTACCTAATGTGAAACAGATCCCAGCTCAAATTGTCCTAAATAAGGAAGTATTAGAACTAGTAAATTCTACAACATTTCTCGGCATTACCATAGACTCTCGACTACAATGGGGTCCTCATATTGAAGCCTTGTCAGGGAGGCTCAGTTCCGCTGCTTATGCAGTTAAGAAAGTAAGGCTCTTAACTGATGTAGAAACAGCAAGATTAGTTTATTACAGCTACTTTCACAGTATAATGTCCTACGGTTTGTTGTTGTGGGGCTCAGCTGCAGATATTGAGTCAATCTTTGTATTACAGAAAAGAGCAGTTCGCGCTATTTACAACCTCAGGCCTAGGGACTCTCTTAGAGAACTCTTTAAAGAAATCAATATACTAACTGTTAGTTCACAATACATTTTGGAAAATATTATGTATGTTAAAAAATACTCCGATACTTTTCTTAAAAAGAGTGATGTTCACAATATTAACACAAGAAATAAGGCTAGACTGATTGTGCCTCGTTTTAGACTCAACAAAACTGGTGGCTCGTTCATGGGTAGATGTGTAAAAATCTACAATAAAATCCCGTTAGAATTAACAGAAATGCCATACTGTAAATTAAAAACTCATGTAAAAGGTATTCTCATGAAGAAAGCATATTACAAAGTTGATGAGTATTTAAATGACAAGACTGCTTGGACATGAGTTTTTTTTTTTTTTTTAAATTAAATAATGTAATAAGTAGTAGTAAGTACTGTCTGTAACTGTGAGTAGGAAAAAAAATAATCCCGGGAGTTTCTTGCCGCTTCTTCTACTGGGACCACTCACGGTAGGGATTTGTTGAAGCGATGGCGTTGAGTGACTTTCGAAAAGTGTTTGTAACAAACCTACTTCGAATAAACTAATTTCATTTCATTTCATTTCAATTTCATTTCATTTCATTTCATTTCACTTTATCATTAATCTCAAATAAACTCGAATACGATAGACTTAGCAAAAGCGTTATCATGGAAACAAATTGAATATCTACGTCATTGATAACTAAAATCCAGTTTACACGTATCTAATAGTCAAGTCTTTGTGTAAACATATAATTTAGTAACAAGTAGCAAGTTAAAATTTAGTATGCAAGTGAACAAGTAGGTTAGAAATATTTCTATTTTTCTTTTTTGTTGGTGGAAAGGGCTTATCACTTTTAACACTTAAATTAACTTAAATGCATAAGTGATGAAGACTTTGCGACTTCTTTGCAATGTTGTTGATCGTTCATCTTGAGTGAACTAAAGAGTTTAACTAAACTACTTAATACGTCTAGACAAGCACAAAAAAATTGTTATCTATATGTATAACTACTTAATACCGCAAATAACGGAGTCTACAAATAACTGTACTGTTTATTTATTTGTTCCCTGTCTACAACTACATGTGCGTGCTACGTCAAAACTCATTTACATTCGAACAAGAATGTCATATCTCTTGCTTAATCAATGATGTCTCCAATTAATAATGGTTCCAGAGCACGTGCCTTCCCTCACTTAGGCCTAGAGCATTCTCCACCACGCTGCCCCAGTGCGAATTGATATAGTATTTTCGAATAAATATTGAAAAATTTTGAATTGAAACATTTGAATTTAAATTTTCATCCAATTGTAATAATATGACCGTCTTCAAGAAAGAGTAAATAGGCTAGCTAGAGTCTAGACTAGCTTAATAAACTTTACTCTACCATGCATTACATTTACATCTTACACTACTCTTAATCGGTTGGAACTGTTTTCATACAACCTTATAAAAACTTCGGTATTTTATAGATCCACTTAAAAATACTTTCAGATATAATTTATCATTATTGAGGTTGGAGAAATATTAGTAAGAGTGAGTGTATTTCAAACAACTTAATGAGGAAAAAATCTTTTGATTTTCCCTCGTAAATCTTTTTATATAGGAAAAATTCGTCAGGAAATATTAGGTTCAAAGAACCAATTGAGGAAGCGAAGTTGAAAAATAAATAAATAAACTATTATAATTTAATTATCTTCCTGTTAAATATCATAAGTATTAATTATTTATTTAACGATGAGCCTATTTTCAATTTTCCGGTTTCTTTTTGAGTAGCACGTCAAGTGCCCACAAGTGATCACAATCATAAGCTGATCTGCACCTGCATGGACTTTTCTATTATTAACCATCGATGTGGTTAGATGATTTAATAAAATATCAAAGTAGATAGGTACTCTCACATCCCGCCGTTTTTTTCATACCGGGATCCATGCCATCATCACCGCCGAACAGGCGACCATGGACATCAATAACATCAAAAGTTATCACCAACGCGTTTTCGGCCAAGGAATTTAGATATGATCATTATTTTGTAAAATAACTTCATAAACTTGAAACTCATTAAAAGAAAATAGATAATGTAGAGGCTGAAAGGAGGATGTTCAAGGCCGTACAAGGCGTTCTGGTAAAAAAAAATAATCAAACAATAGTCTTTATTAATTTCCAATGTTCGGTGTACAATGTTATCTTTCTTTTTATCCACATCGTGTTTCTTCGGTTCCCGCTATTTTTGTTGTCATTTGTCAGTGAGTGAGCGACAACTCGCGCGAGTGAACGCGATTGCGAGCGGGTATTATTATAATAGTTTACTTAACGCAAAAGTAACCCAGTGTTTTACTTACAATTAGTTTAAAATATTAGTGAATTGTTCCCACATCATAATAATGTATTAGACAGGTAATTCAATCAATAATTATTTATTAAATCGTATTTAATCAATTTAGCCGCATAAATGTATTTTTGGCGCGTAATGCTTTATGTTATTGTTGAATAAAACAAAGGGAGTTTATCAAAGTTATTCAACTAAGGACTTATTTCATACCTACGTTCATAAATTGACCTATATTAAGTAGGTAGATATATCGAATCGTTTTTCATTGTCTGTAATTAATAATTATTAATTACTGTAGGTTATGTGCGTAAATCATAACAATAGGTTTGTGTAAATAATAACACCGCTGACATTGTATTGAAATATAAGCGATACGAAACTCTGATTACAAGCAGATTTTGATACGTTGACGCCGCCGCGCCGTTGAGTTTGCATTTCGATGCAATTTAATACAAAAGTAACAATGGCGGGTCAGTGCGATGTGTTCGATGGTTCGGGCGGTAACCGACCATTCACGATTCGCGTGACCACCGACCGAAAATAAAAAGTGGTAGCTCAATGAAAATATAACAAAAGCGATAGCTCTTACATTTATTTATTAGTCTATGTCTACCAGCACCTGTTTATAACGTTGTAGTATCCAATAAATGTAAGCATTGATACTTTACGATACGTAATAATGATAAATCACATGTTTTATTACGAAGTCATTGCTACTGGATATCATAATAATGATATGTTTAAATCGCGCCCGATAGAGTAATATTCGAAATAGGGTTTTCAACGCGCACTTTATACCTATATAAATGTTTACACGTAAATGTATGTATATTGCCATATGTATATATTAGTATTTTATTCATAGAAGTTTCCTCGATTCTTCCTCATAAATCCCATAATCAGAACTGACTTTTGATTAATATGGGACTATTCTGGATAGGAACATATTACTTATTATCCTTTATAATAAAAAAAAATTCCAAATCGGTTAATAATTTGTACCGGAGGTGTCTGTGACAACTTTAGATTCAATCACTCAAAGGCAGTTGTCAAATTTCATAATGAAATGGCTACGACAGACTATATTCGACTGTTTTATTTTATCGTCCCCTTGGCATATCTACCTCTTTTAATACATACTATCATTGGGTACAAACATAAAAAATACAACCTAATTGAGAACGTCCTCCTTTTTTTAAGTCGGTCGGAAGTACATGAAACCAAAAATATTTTGAAACAAAACACGGTGGCCATCTAAAATTGAAAATAGTTAAGAGTGTTTTAATATTATAAATGTCAACATCATCACAATCCACAAATTAACTATCCCTGCTTTGCTTTTAATCACTTTGGATGATGACAGTTAAGAGGTAAGGCCGATACAAACCAAGTCGATTTACGACTACGCTTCTTTGAGAACAAAGTCAAAGTTTCAGTTATTAACGAAGGAATGTTTTTAAAATTAATAAGATAAAAAATATGCCTATAAGAAATTATTTAAAGCGCTTTTTATTTACCATGTAGTACATTATTTCTTCCATAAATAGGTGAGAACCCTAGTCAGGACGCACTTAGAACCATCACTATAGGTCAGGCAAAGAGAACGCATTTAGGTCACTGCGCTAAGTAAAGCGCTAATGGGAATTCAGGCAGGACACGGTAGGTAGGGAGATTCTGTAGGTAGGTGTTTCTACTTAATAATTTTATAAAGAGATACTTTTTCACATAATTGGTTCTTAGTGGAGTCATAATGCAAATAATGTTAATTCAAGTCCCATTATTGAGATAAAAACGCAATATATAAACGCAAAGTTATGAAACTGCACCAAATGTGTTAAATAGCAAATAGGCTCATCTGTCGGCTACTTCCATAAAAAAAAACCGGCCAAGTGCGTGTTAGGCCACGCGCAATGTAGGGTTTTGTAGTTTTTTGTTTATCGACTGTTACTCATTAACTAATTTTTTACCCGACTGCCAAGAAGGTTTGTGTTTTTCGCGCCTATTTCTTTTTATTTTTGTTACGCAGTCGGGATTTTTGTTTTTATTATTATTATTATTATTATTATTATTTTAGTCCAACTCCACCCGTTTAGCTGGCAGTTTACACGTTAAAATAAATTAATAAGAGCAGCTACTGTGTAGTGTGTGTGTGTGTGTGTGCTTTCTTACTAGGTCTGAGTAAATGAGTAAACAAAGAGTAGTAACGTCGATTTATCAATTGCAACTGTTGGGGAAACATGCGACATGCAATTATCTCGGCAAACAATTTAATTATGCGCCTTCACTACTCGTACTCGACATATTTAACTTCTTATCTACCTCTGTAATAGAAAAATAAATATTTCGAATGAGTGCAATTTTTATTGTTAAGTAAAGTTTGCTTGGACTTAATACTCGTAATGATCAATGTTGCTATTATTGAATCCAATATTCTTAGTGATCAGATTACTTCCGATATAGAGTCTGTGGAGTAGATACATTGGACCATATATTTTTCATTTTATTATTATACTTAGTGAGTGTTCACACTGAACTCGCGGGCGCGGGCGCGGTCGCGGGCGCGGTGGCGGATTCGTGTTCACACTGGCCGCCAGGCGTTTGCGCGATTGTGACATGTTGTCAGAGGTTGAAAACATGGACGACGATCTTTTTTTAACCGAAAATTCATACCTAAAGTTCCATTTAGGTACTCACCCTCCATATCAGGAAACAATTCAGCAATTTCCTTCCATAGTTTATTAAGAATGTTTCTGTTCATAAGATGCCTGTGTTTACTCTGCCAAATCTGAGTTCAAGTTGAATCAAATCAGTTCTAGCCTGAATAGTACTAATAAATTCTTCTGTATTGAAGGACATGATCTTAGATGAAAGAACAACCCTTTAATCTGGGGACATAATGAATTCATGTGCTATCGTTTCTAGCGACAAGTTCAAAATGGTTGAACTTACCTGACTTAATCGCGCGTTCCGCCGCTAGTTCAGTGTGAACACACTCATACATTCTCATGCGTTTGATATTGCCGCTAGCGGGCCGCGCGCGGTTGTCGCTAGCGTGCCCGCTACTTACACCGCACGTGCGTTTTGTATGTGAACACTTCCATAGTAGTTCATATGTTTGAAATTTCGCGACCGCGCCCGCGACCGCGCCCGCGAGTCAGTATGAACAAGCACTTAGTCAAGCAACGTCACTGCAAAACAACACCGGAGGAACAATAGATATGAACCTAATGTTTAAATAAATTTAATATTAAAGTAACTGATTCCGAATGATGTAAGTAATTTGTCCGACACGAAGGTTCTGACCTCTTATCTCACTAAGACTCCAATAAAGATAACAAGATTTAGTAAAAAAAATATAAACGGAACTATACTAATGTCTATTAAATGTATTTACGTTATACAAGTATGATTTTCCAAAGATTACCAATATCAATAACTTTATCTGACCTACAAGTTCAAAAAAAAAATGGCACCGTCGACATTTTTTACCTGAGTTAATTCACCCAGGTGTCTTAAGTCTACTTTTAGTGTACTTTATTCACCTATGCACCCAGGTGATTTAAATCTACTTAGCCGAGGTTAATTAAGTATCTATCTATACTAAATCTGACGACCTATACTCCCGTCACATTCGGATCGGACTTGATGTAAACAAACCATTAAAATTCCTTTATAGGGTTTTCACAAACTGATTTGTGTTTCATACACTATAATTCACCTAGGTGATTAAGGCAAGCAATACACGAGCCCAACTGCCAAGGAGTAGAAAAAACTAAATTCACGGGGCAGATAATATAATCTTATAACTGACTTTTTCACCGGATGTACAAAACTTTAAAAGAGGAATCTGTCTTTAAATTTCGAAAAAGAACAGTTTCCAGGAAACTTGACTGATCATTCACGATGTGTTGATGTGTCGTTGACTTTGAAATTTGAATTGAAACCCTCCAACCAATGCCGCGATGTGTCTCAAACTGGTTTTATTTGAAAGGCAATAATGGTTTGAGACCACTAAAACAATGCTTAAGGCACATTCGATCCATTCATGAAGTAGATTTTCGACATTTCCTATAGGTACAAAATAATTTAGCGTTGTAGCACTCGCCGTGTACCTAACTATCCACTAGTTTAACATAAAAAGTAAAATTTTATTTAATACTGGATTAATGCAACATATTTTTTTCCTATCAAGAAAATAAATCGTTTTGATGGTTTGTGATCGCTTATCATCCTTGTCTCAGATTAAAGTTAATCTGAGATCCTTGTCTATTTACTGTTTTACAATATCACCAATATCTAAAATCGCTGATTTCTTCACAGATAACACAGTCATGTTTTAATGCGTTTCAAGCGCACAAATATCGCCTTGTCTCTGAACAAATCCGATAAAATATGACACTTAAATCCGGGAACAGTGGCATTGAAATGTATTAAAAAAAGAATCTCTTTGCACTTCAGTTTTTTGGTTTAGTTACTATGTTGATCTAGATGTTTTATACCACGATAATGTACTTTGTACAGCAGTGTGTGGAGCAGACTCTTTCTACCAGGTGAATTGGTGTTTAATCTGTACTTATCTAGTATGTCGATCTGTACTCGACCTTATCTGTATATCCAGCAATACAATATACGTTATCTGTAACCAGATGTCGGTTCTCTTCAACGAGGTTCATATGATTACTCCCAGGCCCGAAACAACTACTTCACGTTTTTATTGTGTTATTTCATAATTACCCCATACATTTATGCTGTTCTCATGAACTCTATTTATGGGTAAAATAATATGAAAATCTATGCAGTACTTCTGTAAATTACTGCGTTCATACAGGCAATATAATAATATCTAATACATTAAATTGTCAACCAATTAAACCGAGGAAGAACCAATTAGTAATCTGGATCTGATGAACTTAATTGCTATTTTTCTTGTTTCAGTTGACAAACTGCATCAAATGGTGAACATGATTCGAACCGACAGAAAATATCCATCGAAAAGGAGAGAAGTTTCACTAATCCGAAGATAGTGAGATAATGCGCAGACGCAGTCAATGCTTGCAAAATAGTTCTGAATTGTCAAATCAACCGTTCCTAGACATCTGTACCACTGCGCTTCCAACACTATCCATTGGCAATATTAGTATTAAAATCCAAGTGCCTCGATAGTAACAGATTTACTCGAAAAGCTAGCCGAATAGTTTGACAATATATTTTAGTAGAAGATTTAAAAGGTGCTCATATTGAGTCGAGAACCAGTCACTGCGTATAAGTGCCAAAGTTTATAAGTAAACTTGCTTACAATGTCGCACGGTGTGGTGAAAACGGAGAAGAATGGTAACGGGACGCAGGCGGATTCCACCAGGGGTCGCTCGGAGAGCCCCGCGCCCCCGCCGGACGGGGGGTGGGGGTGGATGGTCGTCTTCGCTTCTTTTATAGTTCATCTAATCAGTAAGTACTTTATTGTATTCTTTGTATAGGAAGCGTCTAAATCTTATGTTACCACCTTTGTGGCCTTCATATTGTGTTCATTTTTCATTGTATTGTATAAAAATGGGTACAACGCACTAATTTCGTGCTCATCGTTTATCGAAAACAACAGAATTCACGAAACAGCAATAAAATTTTAACAATTTTCATAATTGATGATTGATGAATATAAATTTTGTTGGTTGTGCCAAACGATATTGTTTATTCCGTTAGGATCTGATATTTAAGAACCTTAACCAAGCAACACTGTAGCATCATGACTTGTTACCAATTGGAACCAAAAAATATGAAGATAATGGTATCATATTATGTCATTTATTACATTACCTTTATTTATGTTGGTCGTTCTGGTAAATAGAACTACAGTTATCGCTATAATGTATTGAGTGAGATCACTGAAAATATAAGACCTAATAATTCTTCAATAAATATCTACTAAGATTCTCTTGTTAGATATAAACAGTTGAAGGGTTTAAGTAGTAGATAGGTATATTTAATAACTAATGGCAGTGGCAAGCGCTGCGAAATACGCGCCGTATCAGGTGGTACGAAAATGTCATTGAAATACGCATTATTAATGATTCCTAAGTTAAGGTAGATATTGAATTAGGTAAAAGAGCATCAATAAATAATAAGTTTTTTATAATCTAGCTGATAAATGAGCTGACGATCCACCAGATAAGGTAAGTGGCTACCGTCGCCCATAGGCTTTTAACACCAAAAGTGATACACTGTCGACCAAGAAAGTAAAGAGAGAAACCAAGAAAGAACTGGCTTGTAAGCGTCCAGCCGGAATAGGAGAAGTCTTTTGATCCGACCAAAGCAAGAGAGTGGTAACTGACAAGGCAGACTTCACTAAAACCAATAGTAATGTTAAAAGCTTAGTAATAAAATTAATAATATAATCCTGATGTGAAACCAACCACCAAGCGAGCCCTCTTCTGGCACCTTTTACGACACCCTTGTATGCCAAATTGGATTGGGACCAGTATGCGAAACCACCCCGATACGGCTAGAATTTGGCGATGTTAATTTAGATCCATTACAAGGATTCATCAATGGATCCTTTTCTACTTTTAGTCCACTTTAATCCATGATTTTATTAATGGATCTCGGTAGTACCAATGAATAGGTACTTATTAGTTTGACCTAAATCTACCCTCTTTTGACGCAACAGTAGATATAGAAAGCATTACTTTGAAGCAGCATATATCTTGTATGATATTGATATTGTACGTTATTAGGTGCCTAAAATATCAAAGTTTCATTTCCCCAAATTTAAACTGTAATCCTGCACTATTTGAAATACGGGAAGCCGTCGGGTGTCTAGACAGGTTACCCTAGGTCAGACCGAGGTGTGGCTAGACTGGAAAATCCCTCCAAATTCAAATACATTTTACTTTAGACATCAAAGAATTAAGGACAGTTTTCACTAACACACAACGGTTTTATAGTGCCATTGTAGGAACTAAAGAAAATAAAAGCGGCCAAGTGCGAGTCGGACTCGTCCATGAAGGGTTTCGTAGCAGCAAGTAACATAATATAAAAGTTCTTGAAGTTCGTTGTAACTTTGATCGAGGTAAATTGCGGTTTACGATTTATGACGTATTAAAAAAAAACTACTTACTAGATCTCGTTCAAACCAATTTTCGTTGGAAGTTTGCATGGTACATCATATATTTTTTTTTAGTTTTATCATTCTCTTATTTTAGAAGTTACGGGGGGGGGGACACACATTTTACCACTTTGGAAGTGTCTCTCGCGCAAACTATTCAGTTTAGAAAAAAATAATATAAGAAACCTCAATATCATTTTCGAAGACCTATTCATAGATACCCCACGCGTATGGGTTTGATGAAAAATTTTTTTTTGAGTTTCAGTTCTAAGTATGGGGAACCCCCAAAATTTATTGTTTTTTTTTTCTATTTTTGTGTGAAAATCTTAATGCGGTTCACAGAATACATCTACTTACCAAGTTTCAACAGTATAGTTCCTATAGTTTCGGAAAAAAGTGGCTGTGACATACGGACGGACGGACAGACAGACAGACAGACAGACAGACAGACAGACAGACAGACAGACAGACAGACAGACAGACAGACAGATAGACAGACAGACAGACAGACATGACGAATCTATAAGGGTTCCGTTTTTTGCCATTTGGCTACGGAACCCTAAAAATTAACCGTGCTTTTAACTGTTAACTGTTTCCCTCGTCTGGAGCTAACCCTAAAAGTATTATAAGGTCATGCTTATCATAAAAAATGTATGACAATACATTCATCGGAATCATAGCATTATGCAAATTTTCAACTTCGTAGGATGAAAGGAAGTAGTTCTAATTCAGCTTGCAAGATTTGGACCAAACAATTAAACAGGGAAAGTTAAATAGAACTTTTTTAAAAAGGTTCCACGGAAATTGGGATCAAGACATGGAAACAAAAAGAAGGAAAAAGCTTTTTAATAATTCAACTTTTGAAATGAAATAATTTATTAACCTATTTTAAAAGCAACCTATTTAGAAATTAATCATGCTAACCAAGTTCTATTCCAATTCTATACATATTAGCCGTAATTGTTATTTCTATAATACTAATAATCCCAGTCTGTCTAATTACTCATTCTGCCTAATCACTGGTTATAATCTCATTGTAATCGTATATAATTATATTAAATCACGCGTGGCTTTATCAATTAAGTATTATGTCCACTGAAGCACGAATTAGTGACACGTACAATACGATAATTTACGATGATAATAATTAGAACAAGACATTCAGATAAGGGCGAAGAAGTAGCTAATACGTATGCATCCCGCATATGTCACTTGACCGCTTGTAAATACCATTAATATAGAAATTAGCCTTAAGAATGCTCATAGCAGATATGTATGTGATGCACAAAGTAAAAGATTACCTATAATCACGGACCTAAAAAAAAAGACGGACGTAACCTTGTGTAATCGAGAGTGAAGCATAGAAATGGCCGACCGCTTACTACGTGTGCGTAATTTTGGGGTTACCACAATATGAATATACATTTATCTATCTTTCAGCTACTCTTATGAACTCTCAAAACGTCTATGAAATTAGAATTTTGTATAAAAAAGTCAAATCCACATTCAATAAATGCAAATTATTATATTTGATGAGATTAATGAATTTTATTAATTGACGACAGATTAAATACACTGGTTTACCCACTTCATTTATAGGGGAGGTACCTAAAATTTCTCCAATTTTCTTCTACCATTATCTTAACGTAATTAATATACATACTTACATTGATCGATACCAAATTTCAGCTTTCTAATATTGTTAGTTTGTAAGCAATGCCGCGGACAGACGGACAGACATGGCAAACATATAGGTAAGGGTTCCTTGTTATTTTGTACGGAACCCCAAAAAGATATACTTTTAAACTAAAGTAAGAAACTCGAGCATTATACATACTATAATTTTCTCACACATTCCGGGTATTTGCTTAAGCAATATTGTTGGCAACACTGGCTGATTTTGTGGTTACAAATTTTTCTGTTTTGTTTTGTTAATAACTTTAGGAAAAATAAAAGAAATCAGTGATTAAATTACAAGTTTACTTGTGAAAGGTGATCCCTTTATGTTTTTTAACTGAACTACTATTGTTCTTGCAACTTTTAACAGCACACAAAGGCATTTTTATTATTCTTTATCAACTCCCGTTGTCCATATATTATTATATGACTCGAGTGCGGTCCGGCGCCGGAATGACGACCGATTGTGTCAATGTGTGGGTGTTTACTTGTACGAATAGAGAGTTGGGATTCCGATGGGTCCTTCACTGAATTTGTTCTTGAGATTACGTCCGTCTTTTTTTTAGGTCCGTGCCTATAATCTAAATTTTACTAACAAAAAATAACCGACTTCAAAGTCTCAAAAACTACTTGTCAGATCTCGTTCAAATTTATGTGGGACTACATGACAAGCACCTGCTTTCGATTAAAAACAGAATCATCGAAATCAGTTGGCGTGATATTGAGTTATTCGTCAATTTGTCGCGCACATCTTAACACAAATTTACGACTTATGTGGTTTTCTCATGGATGCCACTGTCAGATCTCAATAAAAATGTGGGACCACATGACAGCCACCAGCTTACGATTAAAAAAAGAATCATCAAAATCGGTTCGCCCAGTCCAAAGTTCTGAGGTAACAAACATAAAAAAAATACAGTCGAATTGAGAACCTCCTCCTTTTTTTGAAGTCGGTTAAAAATTGGTTCCTTAAAAACATGACTTTTGCTTTTGGGCCTTTCGCTATCCTTTGGTTGGTGAATGAATCTTGAATATAGAATCCACCTAAGAATTTCCAGTGTTAACTATAGCTTTCAGTCATATACATACACTAGTTTATACCTTCTCACCATACGACAAGTATATTCTAATACAGCTTGCAGAAAATACCACATTTCTAAAGATTAATTCACAACCAGTCGACCGCACGAAACTTACACGGGTGAGGTCGCATACCGTAGCGAATATTGAATGAGATCTCCAAATTAAACGAAATGAATACAAATCTGCTGTCTTCGCCTGATGAATAAACTATTATGAGACCCCTGCCACTGTGGGCAATTTATTAGGTAAAGCAAAACAAGTAAAATTAAAGGAATTATAGTAGCGACTACGGGAGGTATTAATATGTAATGTCTTATTGTTAGTACATGTGGCAAGAACTGTTGAGCGTTTTACGTTTTCCATGATAGTTTCTTTTCGGAAGGATTAGCACAGGCAAAGCTACTTTAACTAAAACCTGAAATTAGTTTCATTGCTGAATTTTCATAAAATATTGCTGTTATTAAAAATCACAAAGCTTTTATTAGAATGCTTATTGTTTATAGTTTAAAACATAATAATTAAAATTGGATAAGTGTTAACACTTCCGAAGTGTTAAAGCGGTTGACAATTTAGTACTTGTACATTATGTGTATTTGAGCTTTCGCGTATAATCCTTAAAAACTTTTAGAACGTTGTAATAATAATAGGATTAGGCAAAAATTCCCTCACCCGATTGTAAAACACATGTCTGGTTTATAATAATCTATGATCGATCACTCGTTATGAGATAATAATACAAGATAATAACATAAGCTACCAAGTATCTAGAGAATCATTATAATTATCGGATTTATTATTCTGTCTGACATCGATTTATCTTCCTTTAAATTCATTTATAGGTCGATTTGGACTTATAATTTGTGAAATAGTAGTTATTTCATGGTTATTTCACTTCTTGTTGAGTGACAGATTTGTCAATTTCCAAAAAGGCTGATTTTTTTTGTTCGAGCACTAACTTATGTAGATTTTATAACATTAGTAGTATTTTAATTTACTAGTTGCTCTGAGAGGTAATTTTATTCTGATTTGCACGATGATAATAATTAATAATTATACAACTCTTAAAAACATAGTAACAATATTTATTTTAAATTAAACTCCACTTTTAAATCGCAAAAGGCAAAGAAGCGGTTGCCTTTTGGCAAAAAAAGAACTACGTGGTACGTAGTTGATACAAAATATATAATTATAACATAAGGAGAAATCACTAACTAAATAAGTCTTGAAGATTCCCACACTGTATATTAGTATAATCGTTAGATGTTTTAAGGCCAGAAATAGTTATTCCTTTCTAAATTATGATTTATTAACAAAGATGTTATAAATATGTATAAAAATTGGCAAAGTTGCTCTCAAAACACCTAAGTATACGTAGGATGTAAATCCCTTTGTGAATGAAAACGTATTTAGGTATGCTTTTCTGGTTAATGATCTCGTCTGAAGGTAAAAGCTTTTATCCAATAGCTTTAATGTTATCAGTGCTTGTACTTTTTACAGGACTAACTGATTCTCACATTAATTATGTCGAAGCACAGGAGATGACAATAACATTTTATTTATTTAATACACATTATGTAAGCAACGAAAATGTATACGTATGGTTTTTAATTATACAGTCAACTCTTTTCATTGAAAATCGTTAGACACTGCAATAGATTTTAAATTAACAATATGAAGTAGATAATTTACATGTTGATATTTATATTACTTATTTTTTCACTTATATACTTAAGAATATATCCTACATTTTATTCTTATATATTTGATATGAAACTCGCCGCATTATGTTCTAATTTTTAATCCACGTTCAGTTATATTCAAACTCGTATCCATTCCGTTGAAACCGTATATTCATCATCATGCAACAATGGGAATCTCGCGTGACTGGAAGTTCGCTATTACCTCACCAATAGCCCGAATGAACGTAAATAGAGGTGGGTTATAACAGGTTAAACTTATATCTGTTATCACTGTGACTGTTACACAAAAATAACAGGCACAAATATCTGTTACTAAATAACAGCCTGTTATTTTTCTACGCACTGTACTGAATAACATACGAATTCAATGCTCAGTGAGCATCGCTCACCAGTGTTGCCAAGTCCAAAAACTGGATTACGCTAGATTCTTTCGTGAAACATCGCAGATTCTTAAAAAATACGGCAAATTGTATGAGATTTGAGGTTTTTCCTACTAAAATCTGATTTTTGTGTTGATAAAAAATTAGATTAAATTTGATCAAAAATTTATTTAGATAATTATGTCAACTTAATAAAGCAATGTAAGCGTTTGAATATGCATGCCATGTGCATTGCCTTTTTCCGTAAAGAAGAATACTAAAATAGACAAAATAGTTTTTTATATTAAAAATTTAAAAGAAGCGGTCTTTATCAAGTTTTTTGTTCTAGTGACAACTACCAATTGTATTTCTGGGATAATAATTACTATCTCGTTCTCTTTTTAGTACAGTAAAACTGCGTAAGCGTGAGTGAAAAGCAACGCAAAATACTAGGTGCTTCTCTTTTTAGCAAGGGTCATTACAATGAGATAGACAAAGATATGAAATAGATAAAGTAACAGCCATGCATTTGTATGTGTGTTATTTTACTGTATTGTTCCGTTGTAAGAAAAGAATGTGAAAAAAAGAATGTTCTACGCACGCACACAGACTCCCGTTCAAATGAGAGCGCGAATGTTTTTCCAAATTCGTAACTGATGATTTAAAAGATAATTTTGTTTTACATAATTATATTACAAGTCGCGTAGTTACCACCTAACTCCATAAAATGACCCACACAACACTACCTTTTCTACTTACACAATCAATTATTTACGATTTAAAATTAAATAATGAAACTATAAAACAAAACCCCTAACTATGATACAAAAACCTAAACTAAAAACCTATACCTAAACCTATATACAAAACGAATACGAACACTTGAACACTTAACCACACAGATAATATTTACAATGGCACATATGAAGAATTATTTCGTAATTTAACTAATATAAACACAGGGTGCACAACTATATAAGGAACAAAACTAATTACTAAACTTAAAACTTATACGCGGGATTCGTTCAGTGACAAACGGGAGAAAAGACACTGTCGGCGCGATCTAAACTACCGATTTTCGAGGAATCGCGGATACTGATATTACTGATTGCCACCGTGGACGATGATTTCTGTCTCCAGACCGCCTCATTTATCATTTCTTGACTTCATCTCAAGCAATAGTCTCTTTTAAAAAAGTTGCCGGGAACGGTAAGCGTGGGAAGAATTAGCAGAAAAAATACACGTGCCGCAACATCTGGTTAGAAAGCGTATAGCATTAGTATTGTAAAGATTTTATATTCAAATTCAAATTCAAATTCAAAATCATTTATTCATGTAGGTATCATTGATACACTTATGCACGTCATTTTTTTAATTTACCAGCTTTTCGGAAAGGTGCTTTGTCATGGAGGAGAAGAAAAGCCGAAAGAAACTCCTCAGCACATCTTTTAAAAATAAAATACATTGGTATATTTCTTACAAAGAAGTATCTCTAGCCTGTACGGAACTGGTTGCAGATCTGGTCATTTCCATGCGTCTTTGTCATTTATGTACTCATCTACAGTATAGTAGCCTTTCCCTAAAAGTTGAGATTTTACATGTTTCTTAAATAATTCCACTGGCAAATCACGTATTAACTTTGGGATTTTATTATAGAACTGTACACCACGGCCCATAAAAGATCGCTTCACTTTAGAAAGACGGTAAGATGGCGTTACTAACTGGTGCATTTTTCTTGTTTGGCGATTAGTGATATCAAAATTTTGTTTATACGCGCTTATATTATTCCGTATAAAAACCACGTTACTATAGATATATTGTGAGGCTACTGTAAGTATACCTATTTCTTTGAACTTGTCACGCAAAGTTTCACGAGATCTAAGTTTATAAATAGCCCTAATAGCTCTTTTTTGTAGTATGAAAATTTGTTCTATACTGGCTGCTTTGCCCCACAGCAAGATGGCATATGACATAATACTGTGAAAATATGCAAAATAAACCATCCTAGCAGTTTCGACGTCAGTAAACTGCCTTATTTTCCTAACAGCGTAAGCAGCCCTACCGAGTTTAGTCGCGAGATTTGTTATATGTGGGCCCCACTGAAGTTTACTATCTAAGGTCACCCCTAAAAAGACCGTGGATTCCTCCATGTGCAATATTTCATTATTCAGTCTGAGAGATTTGTTAACTTTTTTAACATTAGGTAGTACAAACTCTATACATTTAGTTTTTTTTGCATTTAAAAGCAAATTATTGATAGTGAACCAACGCGACACATGCGAAAGAGCACTATTTACGTCGTCAAAATTTACTTTATTCCTTTCACATTTAAATATTAATGATGTATCGTCAGCAAATAGTACAATATCCGCTTGGTTCTTTACATAATGTGGTAAATCGTTAATGTATACCAGAAAAAGAAACGGACCCAAGATCGAGCCCTGCGGTACACCCAACACAGCCGGTGACCCCGATGACTTAATATCTTTTATACTAACTTTTTGTATCCTATCACTCAAATACGACGCGATCAAGCTAAGGGCCTTGTTTTTTATACCATAGTGGCCAAGTTTAAACAGCAATGTTTCGTGCTGAACACAATCAAATGCCTTAGATAAGTCACAAAATACACCTATGGCATTTTGTGATGATATATATAACTTTCTTTGGTGTGTAATAAATAAATAAAACGCAGCCCCGAACCGTCATTACAGCCAAATTTGAATGGGGCGGCGGGTGAGAATATCTGGCGGGCAATTGACGCAATTGTCTATTCCGTTAGGTCTCTATTATAGGGTATTTCACGTTTAAAATAACAAATACGTCTAGTTGAATTGTATTGAAAAACTCCGCCATAAAGTACCCGTTGGCCGTTACACTAATTTACTTCAGAAAGATTTTTTTTTTTTCGTTTCGTCCCAAAGAAAGCATCGAAAGAAAAATATAAATTTTAAAAATATGTCAACGAAAGAAGCGATCTTGACATTTTTAAAATCATATTATAAAAGTAAAATATTGCAATATCCTTTAAATAAAACTAGATGATAAACATTGTTAAGAAGAAATCACGGCATAATTCCTATAATCCGAAAAGAAAGTCGGGTAACAGATAACACGACTTAATTAAAAAACCACTTTGCAAGCTGTTTCTTCCAGTGACAATTACCAACTGTATTTCAGGGATAATTATTACTATCTCGTTCTCTTTTTAGTACAGTATAACTGCGTAAGCGTGAGTGAAAAGCAACGCAAAATACTAGGTGCTTCTCTTTACTCTTTATAGCAAGGGTCATTACAATGAGATAGACAAGGATGGACATGCCTGTTATTTTACCGTGATGTTACTTGTATTGTTCAGTTGTTACTTGTTACTTGTTATGTTAGTTGTTACTTACTACTAGGTTCATGTTTGTGGAACAGGCGAAACAGGCAGTCACTGTTGTTTCAGTATTGAGATAACTGTTACATGCTGTTACTTTGAAATACCTGTTTGTTTTAACTGTTTCGATAAATACGCCTCACCTCTAAACGTAAAGCCAGTAAATGACAACGGGTTCGAACGAGATTATCAACCCCAGATAGTAACTACACTTACTATTATGAGTTTCACTTCCCTTATTAAAGTACGAATTTTCGAAAATCCCGTACGATTGAATATTTAAAAAATAAAAAACCTGATCCATTAAAATAATGTCAGAATTTTTTATTTAAACTTTAAAGGAATTTCGCTTCCATTTCCACTCCAAAAACGGGTACACAAAAAGATATTTCAAAGTGTTGAAGTACTACGCTACCGGATATTATTTAAAAATAGTAGAAAGTAATATTAAAGTGAAATTAAACATAGTATAATTACCTATTATACCTCAGATCTTTCATCTGAGATGTATACCATAAAAATTGTAAATTTTTTCGACACCTAATTTACGGTAGGTACTTCTGTCATCACAGACGTTTCTCTGTGGGGAAGGAAGACACATCACATCAAAGCAATTTGCAGTAAATTGGCGTTTCCAGCTAATCTGCTTAGGACACAATTTACAAATTGAGGTCTAAGTGAGTGTTCACACTGAACTCGCGGGCGCGGGCGCGGTGGCGGATTTGTGTTCACACTGGCCGCCAGGCGTTTGCGCGATTGTGACATGTTGTCAGAGGTTGAAAACATGGACGACAATCTTTTTTTAACCGAAAATTCATGCCTAAAGTTTCATTTAGGTACTCACCCTCCATATCAGGAAACAATTCAGCAATTTCCTTCCATAGTTTATTAAGAATGTTTCTGTTCATAAGATGCCTGTGTTTACTCTGCCAGATCTGAGTTCAAATCAAATCAGTTCTAGCCTAAATAGTACTAATAAACTCTTCTGTATTGAAGGACATGATCTTAGATGAAAGACCAACCCTTTAATCTGGGGACATAATGAATTCATGTGCTATCGTTTCTAGCGACAAGTTCAAAATGGTTGAACTTACCTGACATCGCGAGTGAATCGCGCGCTCCGCCGCTAGTTCAGTGTAAACACTCTCATACATTCTCATGCGTTTGATATTGCCGCTAGCGGGCCGCGCGCGGTTGTCGCTAGCGTGCCCGCTACTTACACCGCACGTGCGTTTTGTATGTGAACACGTTCATGGTAGTTCATATGTTTGAAATTTCGCGACCGCGCCCGCGAGTCAGTATGAACAAGCACTAAGCGCTGTACCGTAATCATACTCGTATTTAACAATCTTTATTATTTTTTCCGGATTATTGTGTGGAATTTTATGAAGTCGAACCCGTTAGCAATGATAAAGCGAATGTGTCGTGTTACTCATGTCACATCCGTATCATCTTTGATATTCTTTATATAGAATATCAATGATGACATATCATGTTTGTCAGCCAGAATCCAACAAAAATGATCATTGTGATATCAGTACTCATCGGAGGCTAGCTTTATGATGGATATTATGATGAATACGAAATTTTGTAAATTGTTTTTTATTAAATTAAGTTATATTTTATGCCATCAAAACAGAAAAAAAAAGTGAAATCATAAACGTAGATCAAAAGTGCAGTGAAGTTTGACATGCAAAGTGTGATCTTTGATGAGGAACGTCTTTCGCTATTTATTGTCCACCATTGATGTTGCTGATTTCCATGGGCGACGAATGCGACGATAGCCACTTACCATCAGGTGGATCGTAAACTCGTTTGCCGGCTATTTCCATAAACAAAAGAATAAAAATAATTACTATCAGTAAGTAATTAAATTATTTTTAATTTGATCAATGCGAAAAGGAGAGTTTTATAACATACCTTACATACCTGTCTTTTAAGAAGAAAAATTACTTTTCTTACAGAAAAAAGTAAGAAAATCTGAAGCCTAAGATTTATTTAGATACCTATCTAAAACAAGTACGAAGTTTGACTTTTTGAAAATTTAAGCAAACAATGAGAACACAATTTTTCTCGAGGTATCGAGTAATCAAAGTTAACGGAAAAAAGAATATGGAATACAAATAGGCCTGTACTATTATGTATTCTGTGGTCTCAGAAAGTATAATTTGCAATGCATCTATATTAGTTTTTTGCTGGTTAGTGACAAGTTACGAATAATAATACCCTCAGAATAAATACTTTCATCCTTTGAAGTATGTTAATGTCGTTTGCATATAATATTTTTACCGCTCAATGAGTTAAAATGATAAAGTATTTTTCCATTGGCCTTTCAATTATTTTACACGTGACTCTTATCAATAAACAGATGTTACATTACGCTCATGAACAGACTCGTTACAGTGTCGAAACAATAGCGTATTGACAGTTAATACATAAACATTCGAGCATGAATGTCTTTTTACGTGGGTCACTGGGTTAACAACCTGTAATATGCCACTGTTTTTCTCCTAAATAGACTACTAGTGGACACCCGGCGTGTTCCATTACGCTAAAAAAATCTGATGACAATGACAGATCAGTGGTTTTGTGTTGACGTTGACATTGATGCGCCATCTTTACATAATAATATATATTATCTTCAAATTTTTGTATGAGAAAAGTGGAAAATCGACTTTTGAATGTGCCTAATGCATTGTTTTAGTGGCCTCAAATCACCTTCGGTTCTTGTGTTTTATCTATATATAACTAGCTGACCGGGCAAACGTTGTTCTGCCAAAAAAAAAGGGGTAGGGGGATGAAAAATAGATGTTGTCCGATTCTCCACCCTAGCTGATATGCACGAAAAGATTCACGAAACTCGGTCGAGCCGTTTCGGAGGAGTTCAACTTCAAAAAACCGTGACACGAGAATTTTATATATCTTAATATATATAAATTACGTGTCACGTTGTTTGTCCGCGATGGACTCCTAAACTACTTAACCGATTTTAATCAAATTTGCACACCGTGTGCAGTTTGATCCAACTTGAAAGATAGGATAGTTTATATCTCAAAATAAAGAAAACTTTTGACAGAACGAAGTCTGTCCGGGCAGCTAGTTAGATATAAATATGTAATTGTATGTAATTCATACGCAAAACCCTCCACCAAGCAAGGATAGTGCTTTTGTCGCTTCTATGAATGCGTGAATCCTAATGTATGTGTTACCGGATATCTGTATAATGCAGGTATTCAGCACAATCCCTAGGTAATGTGTATAATACCTGGGTCGTTTTGGCAATGTGTTAAATGATATTAAAATTATTCACCATTATATACTTTACCTAGGTAATGTATACGTTTCCCATCTACTGTGCAGAATACCTGCAGGTCCACCGGCAATGCATAAAATTAATAGATTTGGGTATGTGTAGTCAACTTGGATGTAGGTTGGAATTAAGAATTTACTTAACTATATGAAATGAAAATGAAATGAAATGAAATGAAATTTTTATACATTTTAAATTAATGCTTGACTGAAATCCCACTTGATGGTAAGGGGAGATGCAGTCTAATGGCTCCTACACACTATGCCGCACTATGAAGCCATGGCGAAATATTTTGCGGATATCTTGCCGGCAGCATGTGCCGCAGAAATCGGCTCAGTGCCGGATAGCAACATCAGTCTTGTATAACGCATGGTGATGATGATACATGAGCACGTTGTGTTTGTTTAACTCACTAAGGGGGCATTTACACACCAAGTTAGAACTCAAAAATATTTTTTTTAATTATTACTTGTAACTGTCTGTTTGTCTGTCCTGGCATCGATGTAGGTAATTGGGTAGGTATATTAATTACATCATGTCATATTATATTAGAAAACTTTATATCCAGAGAAATATAAAGGCCCTTGGAAAAATTTCAATTACCAGTAATGCTTCTTTTTAGTTATTAAATTACATTTAATATTCCTTTTTCGTGCCAGGAATGAACTGATATTAGGCTTGTGGCTTTTTTATGCTTTTTTAAGCCGACGGCATAGTGTGTAAGAGCAATAAGATTCACTCTTTTCTTGAAGATTAGATAAGTACTTAAATGACAAAGACGCATGGAAATGACCAACTCTACAACCAGTTCCGTTTAAGTTAATGATATTTTTTTGTAATAAAATATATAATAAAGTATTTTTATTTTTAAAAGATTTGCTAAGGAGTTTCTCGACGGCTTTTCTTCTCCTCCATGACAAAGCGCCTTTCCGAAAACCTGGTAAATTAAAAAACGTGCCAGTGATATGAAAAAAATATTTTGAATTTTGACTCTCTTCGCGTCATTTTGGTGGGTGTAGTGTTTGCGCAACTTTGCAAGAATTCCACGTATCGTTGCAACAGCTTAAGCGTTTGGTTCAATGCACCGCCAAAAGTTGGGGTTTTTATCTTAACTCGTAACAACTGAAGGCGATCGGTATATTCTTAATGTACGTTATGAAAAGTAGGGCTCGGGTGAGCGGGCTCCCGGTACGTGAGGTAAATATACCTACACGTATCTTAGTCTTAGAATTGTACAAGATTGGCCGTGCCCCACTCGGATACAGCCCAAATTGTGAGATTTATACGTTCCACCACCACTCTGCTATCGTCTGCGTACCCATAGATAACAGGCATGAGCGAGTCATTTCTATGTATCAAGAAGAAATTCTAAACCTAGCCAATAAGGCCAGAGGAGATGTCGGAGCTGGAAGCTTGCTTAAATGTAAGAATGCCAAAGTTTGGGTTTGGCAGCCAAAACCCTTTGTGGCAAGTAAACTTTTACTGCCTGCCCTCACGTCTCGCCGCGTTTTGCCATTCTGTACAAGGCTAGAATGCAGGGATATGAAACTACCCACGTATAGATTGGAACTAACTTTTTTACTAAGTTCTTCCAATCCATACACGAGCAGTACGCAAATAATCGCGTATACTTCGTAGAAGACGTAGAAGTATATCTTGTTCCATAATGTACAGCGCCATTACGCATACGGACTAATCGTGTGTGTATCGGAACCCCGTGACAGGGGGCTGGGGGCGGATAATTTTTCAAAATTGGTGACAGTACCGACTTAGTCAACCCCGACCCCACGTGGCACTAGTCTGCCCTACCCCTAGAGTGAATGTGAACCCCGGAGGCGCGGAGGGAGAGCAGCCCCCGACCGCTGTAACAAACTGCGTAGGCGAGCATGGAGTGCCTGCAGTTTGTTACGCAAGGGCGGAGGGGCTGCACTTCCAGCAGCGCCGGAGACGTTTGGAAGCCTGTTTGTGTATCAAAAACCCCTAAATTCCCCCTTAAAGTGCATATAATGCAACTTTGTAAATATAATGATTTTTAATTTTACTTTACTTAATACATCATTTGGTAAACAATATACAACTAAATGAATGAGTTGGCCTTTTGAAAAGTGTCATTATAAAAGGCAGATCAAACGTACAGTTGGCAACTGTTAGGTTGGGAAATAAAACAAAATAATGTGATAAGTTGGCAAATGATTATTCGGCGAAATAAAATTCTGCGAAACGTTAGTTGGCAAGTGATAATCTGCCAAACAATATTCGGCAAAAAGGCAGAGATCCCGAAGTGTTTGGAATTAGTTTGGAACGAAGAAGGACACCATCTACGATACAAAATATACACGATCAATACGCAAAATTCGTGTATGCATTGTAACAATAAGTTTAAAAACAGCCTTACAATATATATGCAAGCAGTTTCCTATCGCTGCGTTCTAGCGTTGTATAGAAGGAAAAGACGCCGTCTCGCCCCTCTCCCACTTGCTTGTTTTTGTCTTTTACACACATTACCAACTACGCATGGAGTATAGTATAGAATGCCTGGGTGAAGTATGAAATAAATAATATTCAAAGCGTTACCTGAACGTTTTAGATATTCTATACATGGCCTAGGTATTGTATAGACTGCTGAATTTTACATATGTATCTTAAGTGTAGGTGTGAACTGTTTGAAGTATATGACTGTATTTTAATAATAACAAAACAAGTGAGGAAGTCCTTCCACCAGGTCTATCCGAGACCTTCCTTCACTTGATGATAAATAAAGAGTTTGGATCGATGCCCGCTATTCATAAGTCTGTTAGTGAGTGTGTAAAATGAGAAAATTAAATGAATGCGTTCTTACGTTCTTGACCTACATGATGATTTGTTGGAAGAACTACATAGTTTGGCGTAAATTAAACGTATTAAAATTGTAAATTTACCCATTTTATATGAAAGTACATTAACATTTACCTATATTAAAGTAGATTTAAATTAAACAATACAAATTAATTATTATTATAAACAAACTAATTACATGACCATGAAGTTATAACAAGTTTGTTTATAAATACACGCAATAACTGACAACGTCGATATTATTGCCGCCTTGTAATTTGCATTGACACTGTGACCCGATAATAGCGGAATTATCTTGACCGATCTGGGCTGTCGTTGACCCAGCCACTACAACTTATTTATATACGTACATTGTCTTCAATCTTTGTCCACATTACCCATATTATAAGTAAAGTTTCTGTAAATGTATCGTATATATGCATAATAGTATTTTTTTTATAAACCCTTACACAATCATACCCCCGCAGTAGGTTTTTACCTGTGTCGCGGATGGCATGGACGACACATAATTACAACACATCACAACAACACCCATGACCCGAGTATAAAATATTTATCTGTCATATAAATATCTGCCCCGGCTGGGAATCGATCCCGGGACCCTTCGCTTCGCAGGCAGGGTCGCTACCAACTGGGCTACATGGTCGTCGTTGTTTCTCATTTTTGATTTACATTACATTTTCATATTTAATTAAACCCTTTATCTTATCCTTTTAGGGTTAAGTTTTAGTTGCATCACAGAAGAAATATTAATACTGTTGTATTTTAAAATAGAAACACATGTTTTATTTAGAACTAAAAAGCCCTGCTTCAAATTTAAATATTGATCAGAGATTGGTTAGTTTCTTGGATCATCCAAAGTACCCAAACATACAAAATTACAAATCTACAAACTTAACCTCATTGTATTTAAATTTTATAGGTTCGTTTAATTCTCTTTCGGATACAAATCGATGCGGAATAGAATAATTGAACAAAATTTGATTTACGATAAATGATCTTTCCGAACCAAAAGGTATTAATAAAATTTGCCTACATAGCGGTTTTGTCATAAAGGGGTAAACTCGGAAGTAAACTCTGTTGTCCTACACTATATTCACATTCGGATCAGAATTTACATACACATTGTGTTGCCTAGCAACCACAAACAAACAGGTGCATGAAACTTTTGGTCGTATAAAGTGCGTTTGAACTAAATCTGAAGTTCGCAAGTCGCGTTCCGTTCCACTCTTTATAATTTAATTTCTTTTTAAACATAATATTTATTTGGCAAAAGTTTAAAATAACACTGAATAGTTACGTATAAAATCGATATAGACTGTTTTAAAATACATAAACATAAATATAAAATGTTATTCAGCTTTGTTTAATGAAATTAAACCTATAAACAATTTTATGCTCATGCATATTGAGTGGAATGAAATATCTGTATAATCTGTACAGTGCCATCTCTGAAGAACTTATTTGTGACGTGGCGAAAATTGGAACTAATGCCGTTTCATTCATAACTTACTAATACGTCTCGAATTGCGCACTATGATTGGTCCAATCGTCCGACAGCGCCCTCCTTAAAGTCACAGATAAGTTGATTTCACTGTATTTTGAAATATAATAGGACCAAGTTGCAAAGCATGTAAGCGCCATTATAGCTGTGAGGTTTTCGTAGTCATTTCTATTTATAGTCATAGGCAAGCAACCTTGAAATAATAATTTTGTGCAAAGGTTTGAAGTCGCTTCACGAAATTAAGGACGTGCGAGCGTGAGTTATTCAATGATGAAAATTGTTTTAAGATGTTGGTTTTTACGTCGTTTTCTCTTAGTGTGTTGTTGTTATAGGTCAATAGTAAAATAATGAAGATGTCACAAACGTTATAATGATTATTTAGTTCTTTAATAGTTATTTGGTGTGCGAAATACAAATCAGTTTGTGAAAACCCTATAAAGGAATTTTAATGGTTTGTTGACAAGGATTCTGATGCGAGTTTGACTCAAGTATAAGTATATTCAGCCGCAACCTTTGGTATTTGTTGTGTAATTTTTAGCTACATGTCGGTCTGTCGAGTTTTATTTATACGTTGTTCCTTCGAACCTAATTACTACAATGTTCCATGTGAATTACTATCTGTTTTTATTATCGAGTTGAGACAGCTGTCTGTCAGTATGGAGGCTTTGATTTTGTACAATTTAAGTAGCAATGTAATGTGAGCATATTTCAAATAATAGAAGCACCTATTTTTATCACACTTATAGACATTGTATAAACGGGACTTATGTTATCACAATAGTTATCACAATAGGCCTAATAGTTTGTACAATGGTTACGGTGCGGATAATACGGTAATCCATCGCATTCATTCACAATTTCTCTTCAAAGGGTGACGTGTATTGTATTGTATACATAGATTACCTCCAATAGATACCGCATGCAAGGCAACTGACGCGCGCCAACATGTACTTGCATTTGCAAGTCGACGACAATAGTGTCGACCAATACTGACGCGTCAAGTCACAGTATGAATTAGAAATATCCAATCACAGCGCATTGTTTTGCCCCCCGCAACCCGCGCCTTCCGCCAAATTTTGTGAGTTCAAACTCTAAGAAAATTTCCCTTATGCGGTATCTATTGGGGGTAATCTATGATTGTATACCACAGGTAAGCCGGTGATTTTCCCACGTGTAACACAAATGTTAAGTCATTCTCAAAGTGGACTATAATGCCCCCTTGTGTGCGTTTGGTCGTATCTAAGCGCCATTTAGAGATCAGTTTAAATTAAAGCTAAGTGAAAGAGGCAGTAGAAATCCTATACTTGAGTCAAACTCGCATCAGAATCCTTGTCAATAAGCCATAAAAATTCCTTTATAGGGTTTTCACAAACTGATTTGTATTTCGCACACCAAATAACTATTAAAGAACTAAATAATCATTATAACGTTTGTGACATCTTCATTATTTTACGATTGACCTATAACAACAACACACTAAGAGAAAACGACGTAAAAACCAACATCTTAAAACAATTTTCATCATTGAATAACTCACGCTCGCACATCCTTAATTTCGTGAAGCGACTTCAAACCTTTGCACAAAATTATTGTTTAAAGTCATAGGCAGGCATGACTATAAATAGAAATGACTACGAAAACCTCACAGCTATAATGGCGCTTACATGCTTTGCAACTTGGTCGTATTATATTTCGAAATACAGTGAAATCAACTTATCCGGATCCGGCCGGATTGGTCACGTGATCAAAATTTTTCTTTCTCGTTCCAATATAGACTATTTTTAAGGTAAAAAAAACTTTTTTTGGATTATAAAGGAACGCAAATACGTTAAGACAAAGTAAATGCAACCGAACCGTAATAAATTCGCACAGGTCTCTCTCTCCTCTTGAAGAGGCCTAGAGCATACTCCACCACGCTGCTCCAGTGCGGATTGGTGGAGGGGTTAGTGGCCAACCTGAGTGTCGGAAGTTTTCAAACCGCCTGAGGGCCTCCGACATGGCTTAACGACTGTTATCTTATGATAACAACCGGGACTGACGGCTTTACGTGCCCTCCGAAGCACGGAAACGCTCAAGATTTTTTTTTGCCACTAGCGGTCACCCATCCAACTACCGACCGCGCCCGCTGTTGCTTAACTCGTAACGATTATCTATACTTAATAATAATAAGAGGATGATGTAGACGAGTACATTTACCTGGGACAAGTGATCCAAATTTTGAGAAAGAAGTCATTCGTAGAATCTAACCCGGATGGGCTGCGTTCAGAAAACTGTGCCATATCTTGTCGTCCAAAACACTACCTCAGTGCCTGAAGTCGAAGGTATTCGAGCAGTGTGTGTTGCCAGTGATGACATACGGATCCGAGACGTGGTGCTTCACTATTGACCTAATGCATAAGCTGAGAGTCGCCCGGCGGGCTATGGAACGAGCTATGCTTAGTATTTCTCTACGCGATCGAATCAAAAATGATGAGATCCGTAAGAGAACGAGGGTGACCGACGTTGCTCAGAAAATTAACCGACTGAAATGGCAATGGCTGGTCACATAGTTCGAGGGACTGATAACCGTTGGTGATGAAAGGTCGTCGAATGGGTAAAAGGAGCATAGGACGCCTCCTAACCAGGAGGACCGACGACCTGAAGAAGACAGCGGGTATCCGCTGGATTCAGAAGGCTCACGACCGGTCTAAGTGGCGAATATTAGGAGAGGCTTATGTCTAGCAGTGGACATCTAAAGGCTGGTGGATGGATAGATGGAATAGGAGGAAATTTTTGATATTTATTTATTTTTTGTAATGGATAAACTCAAAAACTATTGGACCAATTTCAAAAAAATTTACACCAGTAAAAAGCTACATTATTCCTTAGTCACATAGACTATATTTTATTGTGATTAATAATATTTTTTTCTTCATCACAAGTAAAAATGTTTGACGCCCAGCAAAGTGGATACGGTTCACCTAGTTCACCGAGAACCGTAATTTTAGTAAGAAGTAGAACAGATTGTCAATATAACTTGTCTTCTAAAAAATATATCAATTACTATATTTTTTTTCTCTTTACTTTCTTTCAGAAGGGAGCCAATAACATGTGAACATGTATATTACTACACATCTTTATATGTTTAAAGGGGTTTTTCTGTTGTCATGTTATCGCGAATCAATTGAAATAAACCTAATATATAGCTTACACCTACATCCATTTAGGGCAAATATTACAAATTATAAACAAGAAGTAATATTAATTTACTAAAATATAATTTCACGCTTTATAACTTTCAATTAATCCATTCAGTAATTTGTGTTGTACATTTTCATCCCTATTGAACGTTAGAAATACCCGATTGCAATACTAGATTTATTTACATCATCTATACCAGGCATTCAAAGCATCTACACTAGCAACAGGGTAATTATTTTGCCAGAAATTTGCGTTACCGGATCCGGTCACCGGATCCGGTAAATTTCACCGGATCCGGTATGCGTAAAAAACGCTGGATCCGGCCGGATTACCGGATCCGGTTTTCCGGATTGCAATCCCTAAACACAATGTGTACGTAAATTCTGATCCGAATGTGAATATAGTGTAATTTAGCTTAAATGGCATAGAGGTATATTAAAAAAATTATGCATCTCAAAGGAGTATTGGTTGAGATAAGTTTGAGACCATATTCTATTTATTATTCTATGCAGGGCAACATAAGCTGAGGCCTAACGAAAGTTACTAAATGATTTTCGCTTTGGATTTTCGATTAATCCAACGCTATAATTAAGTCGGTTCTAATATTGCAATACCAAAGCTAAGTCGGGAATCTCGTCGTTGTATCAGGGGGTATTATACTAATCTGTGGTTACACTTACGTCAATATTATCCTCGTTTGCGATTATGATTGATGAATGATAACTCAGAATAGGTAATAATAGCACACACTACACAATGTAGCTGAAAAAGCTACAAAAGTTGGATAAGCGGCGTTATTCCAGTTAATCTCCCGGGATATAAATAAAGCTTAGTTCACAACCCGCTACAGACGTACTTTACAACTAGTGAGCTAAGCCAGGGATTTTCATCGGATTTGCTGTTCGTTTGACAGAATTGTTGCGAAATTTACAGTTCTCAGATTGGCACTTACAATATGGCGGTCACAATACCAACCGTTGCAAAACATGCTGAAGTACCTTTAAACGAGTTACGCTCGGAATTTATGTGCGAATACTTCGAATTGATGGAGCTTAGAAAAGAGCTATCGTAACCGAAATGGATCCAAACCCTTTAGCTAAGCTAAGGTTTAAATTTTATGCATCTGTATCTCCTTACTTCAACCTGGTAACGGTAACAGTATAGCGTGTATCTTTCCTGCAGTGCGGAGCATTGGAGGAGTTGTTCAAGCATTCATAATTTGATTCTTAGATTTAGGCCATTCATTTTTGAATTTGGCTTAGAATAAATAATACAATAGTTACCTTATTATATATTTCATCATAATTGGAAATTTGGTACCCATAACTGTACCTACCACTGCTGGGCTCGAGTCTCACCAAGGTTCACGAGAGAAGTACCTCGGATCATGAGCTGGCTTGAGAATATCATAATGAATATAATTTATCAACAAGATACGTACCATAATTATATCAAAAACAAAATATTATGTTAATAAAATATTTTTTTTAATAATATCAGAATCGCGTCAAAGTTTTTGATTAAAATTTGTTTTTGATCTTCTAGATCAAAGATTTCCGAAAAACGTGAGGTATTCACGTTGAAATCTCCAACAATATCGTTTACATTAATCTAATTTGGAAAGTTGTAGCCAATGTTTTGATCAACGTAGGTGAGTTTTATTAGACAAGTTATAACGCTGAATTTGTAACGTTTGCCAAGAAAGCGTCATTTGACTCGGACTGATTACAGATTTAATCAAATATATATAGAACATAATATAAATATACACGCGTTAGATCAAATACATATTATGTCTGGTATGTCTGTTCTATATTACAATGTTCTTTTGTATGTGACGAAATACCGTAATATCAAAATATAATGTAACTATTAAAATGGAAAATTTTGTTTAATCTTTTTACAAATTTCATTTCACTGATTCAGCAACATACTTAATTATTAAGGCATAGATACTATTCTGTTCAGCTGTTTATAAAAAATATTTACGGTAATTAAATGGTCTGCGGTATTCGATAAGTGTTACGCATAATCAATATTTTCCACTGAGATCTGAGCATGACCTTATAGATATTTCTTAAAATAAATGTTACACAAGTACCTACTGATCTATTCGTATTTATGAACATAATAAAAGCACTCATTCTGGTACGACACGTAGCAAATATAATTAAATTAATGTATCGAAGAAAACAATAAAATAATATTCACTCTACGAGTAATCTTCTTTTTAACCGACTTCATTGTTTAATATAACAAGCTGTTTATATTATACATTGTTAGAATTTTACAAAAAAAATACTAAAGAATTAAACTAAAAATTAGAACGTATTGAGCCCTTTCTTCTTGGCTCTTACTTTTCAGGCTGTATTCTTGGAATACGCTTACCGCATTTAGTTATTGGGAGTTGAGATATCCTCAAACCTTAACTTTGGGCGGTTCATTGAATCCAAAGCTAAGACTGCTGCTAGGAAACTAGGCGTCTTAGCTAGGGTGCGGTGGTACTTCACACTACAACAGCTTTTAATCTCAGGTTCGGCCATGTGTGGAGTACTGCTGTCACATTTGGGCTGGTGTAGCTAAATACCATCGATCTGCATTGGATTCAATGGAGAGGCGTGCTAAGAGTATTATTAGTGACCTGAAGCTGAAAGAGTCCAAAGCCTCGAGCACAGACTCAGGGTTGCCAGTGCCAGTGAGTGTGCGCTGGAATTAAATGACTTAATTATCTTCTCCCCTTTCCATCATTGAACATCCAGACCCACGGCGGGTATTCATCTTCGTTGTCAAATTCCCCCCAATACGAATGACGCACTTTGCTTTGTCTTTCATTATGCATACCACGAAGGACTGGAATAAATTGCCCGCGTGGGTGTTCCCATTTAATTTAATGTGGGTGGGTATCTTCAAGTTAAGATTGAATAGGCTTTTACTAAGTTAGTGCTCTTTATCATCCCTGACTTCATTTCCGCTTAACATCAGGTGGTTTTGTGATCAAGCATTAACTTATTCTCTATAAAAAAACCTCTTAAATAATATGCAGGTTTCCTCACGCAGGGCATTTTCTTTCGCCGAAAGGGATAATTAGTTTGCAAATTACCTCCATTAAAATTTTGAACTGCTTTTAGTCTAGTTCGAATCCAGAATTTCAAACTACTTCGCTTTCACTGCTCATTTACAATTAATTCAAATAAAAAGAGTTCAGACCCAAGATGAACTTGCAATCATTTCAAAAGACCATTCCTCTTTCCCACGGATGATTTATGGTCATTAAGCGAATGAATTCACTTCACAGTGCTCATTCAATATCAGATGTATCGCTTGAACTAGATTAATTTTTCATGAGCTACGAGCTTTTTACCGCGCCCTTGCCTTTGCGTGGATTTGCTTTAACAAAATCAATACATTGAAGTTATTTGGCAAGCGTTTTCACTGGCAATAAATCTTTGTCTCAAAGCTTAACCGCAGTGTCGCACTTTTATCGTTATGTCAGTTCCCTTTAGCGACTTTTCTCAGAGACACGTTAATGCTTTCCTATTGCCATAATACGAGTATAATTCATATTTGAACGTCGTCACGTCGTTCTGTTGAAGCACCTCGTTTTTTTTACCTAGATCTCCCTGACAAATGTCTAATAACGCTAAAATACTACGTTTCCACGGTCTCAAAGATGACCACAAGAGGTCAGAAGTTCTAACTCTGAGGTCATAATTATAATGTCCTTTTTATCGACGATCAAGGACGATGTTATTACGGCCATATTAAGCATCTTTCTGAACGGAATCTACCAATCACATCCCATAGTCTTCTTAACGCAAAAGAAAACCACGTATTTCCAAGAGCTGTTCTACAGCAATGAAGTCATTGCCATAACTCGTAGATATTTAATTATTCGGACTTTAATAATACACTTAATAACCACGAAAAATAAAAATGTAACGATGGTCCCTCCCAATGACGTGCATGGTTTATTTATTAAAAGCTTGTTATCAACAGTACCTAAATATCTTCGTAATATTTACTGTTGATAACAAAAACATCATAATAAACGCGAATTAGCTTTGCCTGTGGTCTCGTTATTGCGGACTTGAGAATATTTATTTATAAAGACAATTTAAAAAATTCGGTATACATTTTGGAATTATTTACAAACCGGGAATTTAATATTATTTTATTGCTGTCTAAAGAGCCTATGGGCGATTCACGTATCACGATTCACGTATCACGTACAACAGTTACAAACGCAGACAATTTATCTCTCATACAAAGTTCCAATTCAATAGTCTTTTGACGTCATGACATGAGTAGACTAGGTACCTACTCTCTTTTCCATTGTTCACAAGTTTCATCTCAAACGTCGCTTCCATCGCCATTCATGCCATATAATAACCTACATACCTACCATTTGAACCTATCATGTTAGCGTAACCTATTTACAAGAATCTATTTCCCCTACGGACAATAAACATATCAATTGATACCTAACTACACTTTATTACGACATAGTAATTTCGGACAATGATATCATCTCTTGAACGTAGTAAAGAAATTCTCACGGTCATAAACTGAAGGTTGACCCTTTCAACTGCTATAGACGTAGCTATAGATGTATGAAGCAGTATTAATAATCCACAACGGACGTATTTTATAGTGAAATTGATAAACGAGGCGCTAAAAAATTATAGATTGGGCATCGCACACAAAATATCTTAATAAAATTTTATGTAGAGAATACCTATTGGCATGTTGTATAGTATAGAATCTATACAACATACTATACAACATGCAATAGACGCATGTTTAAAAAATATTTCATACTACAGTTTGCTACTTGAAGTTTGTCTACTTGAAGCGCTTCACGTTATATCCTGTCAGAAGATTGAATTGCGGCGAAAATATGCCCCACCGCATATTGAATTATTGTATTTTTTTTTTATGGATATAGCCGGCAAACGAGCTGACGATCCACCTGATCTCGTTATAGTAAAAATATTAAATGTGCCGTTTTCTTAGCTTTATGATAACACGATCGAAATTAGTTATGGTAGCTTTTGCTTCATAGCAAATAGTTTTACTCACTTTAGTAAACAGATTTTAAATAGATGCCCCCTTTATAACTTTACGACCAAACATCTTATTGTTAGAGTAGACCACATAAAATATCTAAAGGGCTACGGGTTATAATGACCTAGTCTCTGTGATTATTATTATTCCACATGTGCAAGCAAAATCTTAGTCGTATCTGAATAATTTAGTATTCATTAAGCACTATCTTCATTGGGTCAATGGTAACAGATTCATTATTGAATAGGGTCGATTAATTACAGAATTAAATATTTCGTACGGAGGTAAAATTGTTTGATACATTCCTGTGAGTGGTAATTTACTTAACACCTTATTTATTTCTATTTCAGCTGATGGGATGACTTATTCCTTTGGAGTGTTTTACGACGAGTTCCTTACCTACTTTGATGAAGGAAGCGGAAAAACGGCGTGGATTCTTTCCATTCTCGTCGGAATAACTCTTAGCTCAGGTAATTATGATCAATTATGTGAAACAAGGCATTCATTGAATTATTATACAACTACATTATCATATTTGTTGTAATAGTTTAACTTTTGTTCCTATTAAAACACAGACACAAATCAATAAAATTGATCATTCTTAGGAAATTGGGGTATTTGTGTCTCATAAGTCCAATCGGTTTGACAGTCGAGAAAAATATCACTCCCATAAATACGAATAACTTATATATTTTGTGAAATATCATCTATTCTAGCTTAGAGGGTTTTAACTCTGAGCAGAAGGTTCACGTCTTACGACCGGTCTCATTATTATACCACCAGTTAAATTCTGGTACATATCAGAGATAAAAAGTAAAGTTTGATCTACCGGTAACTGCCGTCTCTTCAAAAGTAAGCAAAGGTGCCAAGAATTATCAGTTAGCCTGCCGGCAAGACATCGTTGATGATTTTCTATTTAGTTTATTTGTATACGTAAGTGTAAGAATCAATATTCATACTTCCAGGACCAATTTCAAGTTCGTTCGTGAATCGATGGGGGTGCCAAGCGGTGACAATAGCAGGAGCGCTGTTGTCAGCGATTTGCGTAGTCATATCGGCGTATGCGTCCAACGTGACCACTTTGATATTCACTATTGGAGTGGGCACTGGATTAGGCTTCGGCCTCATCTACCTCCCTGCTATCGTCAGTGTCACCGTCTGGTTCGAACGTTACAGAAGTCTTGCCACAGGTAAATTTTATTAGATAATGAACCCAAAAAATAACTATCATGTTGTATCGAGCCTCATATTTTTAAATTGGTTGTTAAAACAGCTATTTATCTTGCTAAAAAAATTGGTTCCGAAATTCCAATTTGGAACAATGCTCATAAAATAGACATCAAACTTTGCCATTGAAATAATAAGCAAGATAAGATGGCCTCTTTTCTGGGGACTTGAGTTGAATTTTACTTGTCCTCGATTTTATGCAACATTTAAGAATTATATGTACGTATTTAATATAATTTTCAAATATAATCTTGTATTATAAATTCACTCATATCCTTTCAGGTATAGCAGTATGTGGATCAGGCATGGGAACATTCCTTTTCGCGCCGCTCACATCAGCGCTCATCGAAGGCTATGGATGGCGAGGAGCTATGGCCATCACAGGAGCTGTCGTTCTCAATTGCATTCCTATGGGACTCATGTTCCGACCCGTACCTGAAGCACCTACGACACCAGTTAGAGAACCAATGTTGCCCAAATCAAATAACTTGCCTTTACAACGATCTCAAAGTACAGAACATTTAGCAAGGGCAAATGGGCAAGTCGATGACAGTGCAGACATAGCGAGGTTAACACTCTCACAACCAGCGTTATATGCATCGCAGGAACTTAAAAGACCTGCGTACTCGCGGCAAGAAAGTACGTGCATTATGCAGCGACCTGACGTTCTCTATCAAGGAAGTGTAACCAGTCTAGTGAGGCACAGAGCCTCATCGCCTGAAAGAGTCATGTCAGTTATGTCAATACATAAGGAACGAGACCAGAAATGTAGATGGCTGCCGTGTTCGGAAGAATCAAAAGCCGCTTTTCTAGAAATGCTAGATCTTTCTCTACTTGCTGATCCTATATTTATTGTATTTTCAGTATCAAACTTTTTAACTAGCATAGGTTTTTATATTCCGTATCTTTATACAGTGCCTTTATGCAAAAGCTTGGGCATAGAGAACCCACCCTACTTATTATCTGTAATTGGTGCTGCAAACTTGATTGGAAGAATTGTGCTTGGATATATAAGCGATAAGCCCTGGGTCAACAGACTGTTAGCATATAATCTCTGCCTTACTATTGCTGGAATAAGTAAGTATTTTTTCTCATTGCGTCGATTACTATTCGATCCAGTCTTAACTTTATTATCATTAGCGATAAAGAAACTGTTTGTATAGACGTTAATCTGAATACTTGTTAGTCTTGCTTGATACAAATATTTAATTTAAGTACGTCAGCTCTGTACTGCAGATGCTATAAATAATTTCGTCATTAGCTTTCGCTTATTTAATTTAATAGGTATATCTTATGCAAACGTACTAAAACATAATTCATTTGTAATTATTTCAGGCACAGCTCTTGCTATTGCGTTCTGGGAATTCTGGGGTATGGCAGTTTACGCAACGATATTTGGTTTCACTATTGGAGCTTACGTGGGATTGACTTCTGTGATACTAGTCGACTTGCTGGGCCTAGAAAAACTGACGAATGCGTTCGGCCTTCTGTTGCTGTTCCAAGGCATTGCGTCTCTCCTTGGTCCTCCTCTCGCAGGTAATTAACTGCCAACATTAAACTTATTGTTAAATGTTTTTTTTTAGTTGATTCATGTTTTGTTTTAAAACCACCGTTAATATCTCAGTATTTTTTCCATGTTACGTTAAGTGTTAAGATTTAGCATATATTTTCCATTTTGTAAAATTTTGTAAAATACCGATTTATTTGATATAATGAAATATGAATCATTCAATATTTTTTATATAATTTCAGGCATGCTTTTTGATAAGCTGAACTCGTACGCACCCGGATTCTATTTGGCGGGAGCCACAATTTCACTCAGCGGCTTGATTCTGTTTCTGATTCCGGTGATTGAGAAGAGAAATAACCGCAGGAAATGGGAACAAGAAAATGCTATGGAGAACATTTAGCAGGACGCGTCTCGAGGGACCAGCTTTGAGTATCCGATCATTGTGCTGAATAGTCCCTCGACACCGTCTGACGCTGGCTCCGTCGGGAGCTTGTACAGCAACAGGGTATATACTAATACTATAGTAAAAAATAATTCTTATAATGCAGATATCTATGAAAATATTGATGATAATATAGAACTTTTCGATAATATCGAACAAGCTCATTCCAAAGACAATGTACATAATATGTGTTACGATAACATAGATGGTGCTCCAAGAAGCGATGTGTAAATAATGTTACATCCCTGATTAGATTTACATTGTAAATAAAACGCACCAATAAATAAATTTATAAATATAGCAAAATGAGATATAAGAACTGCAATCACTTGTAGCTCATGATAAATTTAGATGACTAACCAGTCCTTTGCTAAGCTATAATAATATAATTCGAGCGTTATGTTAGTATTAATGTGAATGTGTGAAAGGATCACAGTAAAATGCATATCAAAGAAGATAGTTGTATTACACAGGTTATTGTCGGTAAATTATTTTGTCATGCCAAATATTTTTAACCCGTAAGTTTGATAAGACGTGATTGGCGAATGAATAACTTTTATACATATAAACCATGATGTACAATAATGTATAGAAAATTATAAATTAAACCGTAATGATGATTTAAGCAGAATAATTGGATGTTATTCTATAATACCCTAAGTATACAATTTAAGTATTATGATGTAAATGTTATATTTACGATATTTCGGCCGAAAATTTCATAATCGTTAATTTTGTGATAATGGTTTTATAAGTCTAAAACTTGCCTCGGAAAATTTTGGCTTTGACTTATTCTTTTTAATTTTAATAATATTAAAAAATTGGAAAGGAACTGTTTTGTACTAGACCATTGTTTAGCCTATCAAATTGCCTTATTGCGGACCAATTGAATAGAATAAACTAGGTCCAAACATCTTTCCATAAGTTCCTGTTATTTTAGTTAAGAAAGAGTTAATACTTGTTACCATGCGTTATTTCTTTATGTGAATGCGTTTATGTTTTGCTTTTTTTCTACAATTCGATCAACTTCTTCCATTTTATATACAATATCATGTCGCAATATATAATATACTATAAAATTAGGTTTATATTCTTAATGAAACTTTATACATATGTGAAACTGATCATATTGATACTGAAACGCTGAACTTAGACTGAGAAGGCGTGGGAGCTAAAAATAATGTAGTTTTATACAATAAAGCAACGCTGATATTCTTCGTACAAATTTTTCATCCCCCTAATTTAATACTGTTATAATTACAATTATCTATTGCTATTTTAAATACATTATTACAAACAACTATGACGATTGTCATAATAAAATTAATGAAAATAATTTATTTTGTCTTATTTCACTTCCTCAAAGTAATAAACGTCCGCCAATAAAGAAGATTCCAGACTTTGTTAGAATCTAATTTTTCGATCCAATCTTATTTAGGTGTGATTATATAACATTTTTTTGTTATAAAATAGGGAAGAACACAAACTCTACGTTATAGGGCTATTAAATTTTTAAATACATTTTAAAGATACAATTGATCTTTAATTAATAAATCACATACATATTTCGATTGTTAACCAGAGCGTAAAATTTTCATTCTTTTTTCTTTTCTTCTTCCTCAATCTCATTGTCATCGGAGTTAAAGTTCATCATTCTATGGCGGATCGTATCATCTATCAAAAATACTGACACCGCTGTTACTGCTGGCGAAACCTGAAGGAAGGAAATTATCATTATTAAAAAAAAGAATATAGTGAATTGTTATAAGAGTTACACCTGGCATCAACTCATTAATGGCTCTCTACTGAGCTCGGATCTTTCCTCTTGAGGAGGCCTAGAGCATACTCCACCATGTTGCTGTAGTGGGCTCGGTAGTGGGATTAGTGGCGACAACACATTTGTCGGAATTTTCCATGGGGCTCAAAGACCTCCGACATGGCTTAACGACTTTTTTCTTACGATAACAACCGTGACCGATGGCTTTAGGTTAGCTTCGAAGCACGGCAGCATTCAAGAATTTTTTGCCACTAGCGATTACCCATCTTACAACCCATCACGCCTTTGTTGAGGAATAACTTAGGATTGACACTACAACAGCAAAACATATCAGAGTCATTTTGGGCCCTATTTACATACGCCTATAAACGCTACTCATATTCGTAGAATTTTAAAAATTTTTGTCCTCGCCTTAAAGAACTGCCAAAAATCATCAGAAGTACTATATTCCTATATCACACTGCATCTTTTCTCCGCTACTAACCCTACATTACAGTTATCCCATCACATCTTACCCAATGTAGCCACATAGCCCACTGCACATAGGCGGGAGACTCTATCTGAACGTCATGATACAGGGCGAACAGCAGGACCACCCAGCCCCGCAACACCGCAATGGGGCTCCAGCAAGCCAAGTTCATAAACGTAACAGCTATTACGCTCTGGAAAAAGCAATATTTATTTCAATTTCGAAAATTACACTTCTTATTATTATTCGTTTTCGGAAAATCCAGACCGAGTTTCAAAAACAGATTATTTTTAATAATTAAACAGAAAGGGAAGTTATTAATGCCATCTAGTGGAGTAAGAGACACTTTAGAGAAAATGGCGCTATACAGATGTTACAAACAAAAAAAATAGTACCTGGGTAAATCGTAAATGTTTAATAGTCTTCACTGAACTAGTAAAGTTGTCTTCCAAGTTCCGAGACCACATTAGCATCATGATCCTGAAAATTACATTTCATAAGATTTAAACAACGGCTTCATCAAGCAGTAGATCAACTTCACAGGAGGAATATTTATTTTTTCAAAACACAAAACAACGATTACCTACCGTAGCTAACTATAATGGTATTATAATGGATTTGATTAAAGTAAATCAAATCTGCAGATAGGTTAAAAAATTATACGTAACGTTATTAAGTCCAAAAAATCTTAAAAAGAATTCTAATTTCTAACAAACTTAATATTTCCAAAAAACAAGCGTACATAAATAATGCAGGTTTCACGCTTCGAAGCAGAAATATCGCCATGACAAAGTATCTCTGCCAAGTGTCCGGTAAAACCATATCGAAGGTGCAAGAAGTACATGAGAAGTCCGGTCCATAGCTGCCCAGCCCGAATATTGGCGGGAAAGAGTACAAAGCTGCAAGTAGAATACTTAGAACCTGGAACATCAAGTAATGTCGCTTCGGCATCTGCCATCCTGAAACACAAAAATTCACATATTTCTCACACAATGAAGATGCATAATACAAGTTGATGTAGTGTAGAACCTTTATTAATATCTTCGAACAAACGATTTTAAAATGATTTTAAAACAGACAGACAACTCATATAAAAACAAATATTTCCCCTTTAATAAACGCACCTAAGCATTTACGTAGGTCTTTTCACATTGGCCTATGAATTGGCCACATAATTACGAGTATAACGCAAACATGTGCAAAGCAGGGCACAGCATATAAGAGTTTCAGCAGACTTACCGTTGGTAATGTATTTGGCAACCACGTATCTCTCAATGCACACGTGAGTCAGAGCCTCCACTTCGTAAACCGCCAAAAATGTTTCCCAGAATGCAAAAAAGTCACACGAAAATGTCTGCATATCACGCCAACTAAAATAAAACATTATGGTTAAGTTAAACTTTCAACACTTTTTAATATATGATATATCAATTAAGAATATCTAGATGTACCTACATCTTTCTGCTCCTAAACTTCTAATGTATTAGATCCTAATCTTTTGATCCAATCCTCGAAACATTTTATAAGAATCAATGATTGTGATTCGTACATTGGTCTCTGTCACAGGAAACAAATTCTTGTCCCAATAACATCTCTAATTTTTTAATGACCCATCACTGCCTTTGATCAAGAGAAATATCCCGAGGAATCTGCATACTAGAGTTCTCCTGACTCTCAAAGGTTTCGGTATGTATTTAAGGCATATGAAGTGTATGAAATTTACAGATATGACCAAGATAGACACTCAACATCAACAGTTAAACTCTGTAAAATATTTACCTTTCGTTATGGTTGGAAAACAAAATATAGGAAAACATGGGCATCAGTCTTCGTATACAAGCAACTGTAGTGAAGCAGGCTAGATTCCGATAACTTAGATTGAGCCTCAGATTCGTTAGAAATATAGTTAAGCTTAGCCATCCACTCAATACCACCGAAGCGGTTCCTGAAAATATGTGCAGATTTAAATTACTAACAATAAAACATTATTATACTGTAGTTTTTAACTGGTTCCTGTTGTCTGATATTAGAGTTTCATTTTGTCCAGTAGGATTAAAAAATAATGACCGGCTAAACGAAATAACCAAATTAAAAAAAAAACACTCGAATTGAATACCTCCTCCTTTTTTGAAGTTGGTTAAAATATTCACTTCAAAATTTTAAACCAGATTTTTCCAATGACATTTTATTCATCAATCTACTTAGTGTCATGATGGTGCAATATCGATTTAGGGTGGCTCATCTAATTTAATATGAAACTAACAGAAGTAAATATATACATATATTCTAACTCACCAGTAATCACGAAACCCCTTTGCAAACTATTCCTTGCTTGATCATCGAATAAATCGCTCCAAACACAATCTTGAATTCCCATGTTGTTCCACTTTTACTTCTTTCTCAGTTAAATTATGTTTGTAATAAAAAGTTGTTAAAAATAAGTGGACACCTAGCGTGCCTGACGGCGTATGAGCAATATTGTCCCGACCTGTTTGACTTAATCCCGGCTAACACCTGATCTCGGGTTGCAGGTTGCGCTGAGCCATTGTTTCTTCACGGTTACACCAGTTTTGTCACGCTCTGCTTCTCAAACATTGTCTTCAGATTCAAACCGCATCTTCCGCACAATAGAACGTTTTGTAAGCGAAGGATATAATGACAATATTTCGTAGCCGTAGCTATCCTGTGACACTTTCCTGCAAAAGAGTTAAAATGCACAATAAATAATTGATCTAGGGTTCCCACGTCATTGAAAACAATCAATCACTCTACAAGTCTTTCAAGAGCAAATCAATTCCAAACAAATATAGGCAAAATAATAAAAGTATTAACTTACAATCAAATATCACAATCTCGAATCCAACACATCTGTATGGTGCACTCGTAACTCAATTTGTGATTGAGTGGCTGCCGCCCGGTATACTAGGAAGTATGCCGTAACGTTAACGCTGCTAAGCTAATTTACTGTTCCCTTCTCAACTACGCCGTTGTTTATTGTTTTATATAGTACAGTAGTACTTAAAGTATTATCTATTATAAGCTACAAATATATGCCTCATTGAACATTTCCAATCCTGTTACATAGGAAAGGGTAAGAATCTTGGTAGTGTTTTGTTTAATTTTAAACTTTTAGAAAATTTACGACGTGATCAATGAAGGTAATAAAACATTCAATAAAATTACATAAAGTAGAAAGTTTAATGTAACATAAGCGTAAGTACATTTCATATGATTTCACACAATTCATCACAAGTAACCTTACTTAACAAAATCCAGTCTTTACATGTCAGGGCCTAGCCCTGTGGTGACGTTGTGTACTTGTCTTAGGGACAATAGAAGGATTTCAACCTTCAAACGACACTGTTTTGATGAAGTCTTTAGTATAGGGAGCTAGTGTATCGCTTGGCCCGTTCCGGATGGAGGAGCGCGTAATGTTTCCGCATACGCCCTATTAGAGCGGCTCGGAGACGGTCGTCCCCCGTCAAGTAGCATAGAACAGGTACACACGTTGCTGCCTGAAAATCAAAATGATTACATTTATGAACCATATTCTTTTGCCACCCACACGAACTATATTCTTTACAAATTGATTTTGGCTTTCATTTACTCCCCCTAGGAACTCTTTTATCATTTTAGTTAGCTTACTGTACCAGAATGTATGTATTTTGAATTTCAGCAACCAACATTTTGTACCAGTTTATTGCAAAATTGTTCGAATCTCGTGTCCTAATTTATTGAATTCTTCTGTTTCTTTCCTTTCATTTTTTTGTCATTCACATAACTTCTCAAAGTTACTGACGATAGTTATGCTACGTTTTTTACCACTTATTAGTTGTAATTTCTTCAAATTCAATCAATAAACAGCGACAATTTTTCCGGCTTTTGCTTAGGTTTTAAAACTGGCCATAACTACCTATGATTATGGAAGCTGCCTATGATTTTAACATCATGAGTACCTCAGCAGCGATCGGCGCCAGGAGTGTGAGTGCGGGCGGCACGTGCGGCCGGTAGCCGTACAGCAGCAGCGGCAGCCACTGCCACCCCACCACCACGGCCGAGGGGATCCACAGCGCCAGGGTTGTCACACACAACGCGTGGACGCTCTGTATCACACACAATTAGTACTCTCTTAGTTGTTTCACTTTAATTTATGAACAAAAATGTTGAAATGAAAAGGGAACTTTATTTAAATTTAGCAAGGTAATTATTCTTTTAGTAAATTAACTACCTGTTCTTTGCCTGCGGTAGAGTATTAGTTAATTGGTAGATGTAAATCGTCTTTAATATTTTCTATTAAAGTTCAAGAAATATTATCATTATTATATTACTGGTAAAAAAATCAAATAGGTACTGCTACTACTCAGTAGTATTGAAAAGCAGATTTTTTAAATTTATAATCACCTTAGTAAGTCGCTTGTCGTCTTTTTGCTCTTCACTTCTGTAATAAATTTTTTCCAACCGAATTGCTTTACCCATGAAGTAGAATCTAAAAATATTAAAAAAACTAGTAACCGCATTGTACGAGATTACTTATAGACAATTAGTAAACCCATTGATTTCTATCAAATAAATCAATACTTCAATAATGAAATAAAATTAATATATTTTTATCTATATTAACATAAAAAGTTTAAAACCATTTAACATTCATCAAAATCTTTAAAACCAATAACTTAAAAAAAATCAAAGTTAACTGAAGATCAATAAAAATAACGAGACCTAAAAAGTCACTTACATGCCAATAATAGGAAGCACTCCACAAAGTACGACGTAGGGCACGCTGAAGCCCAGCTGCTTCGCGCCAGAGTGCAGCGAGGGCCAGAGCAGGGTGCAGGTGGTGCCAGAGGAATCACAGGAGAACACCCCGTAGCCGAACAGAGGCGGGATGGCGAACACTGCAGCGAACATCCAGCACACGCCGATCATGGTCCAGTAGTATCTAAAGTAAAGAGTTCTTTCTGAAATACAACATACGCCAGGTATCGTGATTAGGGCATTTTTATAGCTGCTTTTAAGCTGCTTGCTGTAAACGTATTCACAACGATAAATGAGCCGGACAATCTGATGGCCTTGTTTAGAGTATTTTACCTCAATTACATTCCAAAAAATATTTGTATGTTAAACACAAATTAAGTTTTGGATTAAAATTTAAATAAAATAAATAAATGAAGAGAGACTTGTATTATCAAATCTCTAAAACGAAACACTGAAGCATAATAAAATATATCTGTATGTTACTCACCTCGTCTATAATATTTAGCTAATAAATATCTTTCCAGAACTAAGGTAAACAGTGCTGACATTTGAAAGACACCAAAAAATTGATTCAAAAACGCATATAATTGACAAGATGCGCCGCCAAACAGCCATCTGAAATTACAAATAAATAATTTTAACAATCAGTAAGTTCTTTACAATTTCCATTTATGCCCCTCGGTCTAAATTATTAAAGATTATTTTCAGTTAACATCAAAGATTTTCTTAGAATAGATCTTGTAATTATGCTTACAACTACATACTTTGATTAAAATATGTGACCACATAAAATATAATAGCTGACCATTTAAATTTGACTGATAAAAATAAAAATAAAATTGTTTAGAGTTTTTAAAAGGAAAAAAATCAATAAATACCTTTTCGCTATTGCAGAGGTTCCCGAAAATGGAAATCCGAGTAAATTCCGACCAAGTGAAGCTGAACATAGATTGAGTACCAATACGTGACTCTTAAAGAACAGTAGATGGCTGTGGATGAATGTGGCGAACAGCCAACCGTTGAGCAGCACCCCGAATATACCTGGAACCAAACACAAGATTGAATGATAGCTGCTCCTGACATGTTTATAAGCGGAGTTGAGTTAGAACTTGATGGAAATAAACTGTTTACCATATGGTTGAACGAACTAAAATGAACTAAGAGAAAATCTGCTCCACATTTCAGTGGGTAATAATATTTTTTGCTGAATCTGTAACCTATTAGATTGTGACTCTTTGTGTCCAGTGAGTTACAAGAATAGGGGGTTTGATTTCTGGTAATTTATATCAGATAAATGTTTATTCACAAGTTCTCTGTTACATGTTCACTGTGCGATTATGCCTTATGTGAATGTAAGCGCCATAAAGTGGAGTTCATAAACGACTAAATTTAACTCACCGAATACAATGAGACAGGAGCCCAGTAAGGTTTTGTAGGAGCCGTCGAAGTAATACCATGGACACTCATCTTCGTTGTAATCAAACAGTGCTTGCATTATTCGATAGCTCGCACTCCCGTGGTGACAATACCACGACGGGCACTAAACGGAACGATATCCGGAAACTTCTGGTTATTAATATTATTCTTTCAACAACACAGAACGTCCACATAGGACAAGCAGTCACAGAGACTGGTCAGGTTGTCGAACTAACGCTTGGACGACAAAGGACGAGGATCGAGTTACGCGCTGACGCCACTTTGTGTGCGCCTCCATAGCGTGAACGCACGCTGCGTCGTGCTACGCTAAGCAAATAAACTCTTGTGAGTTTTGAAGTGGACTTTGGGGTAGCGCTAGCACGATTCCCATAATCCCATGCCTTGCCCCATCCCCAATTACCCATGCCAGGTTTGCGTTACCTTTAAAAGTGGTTGTCAAAGTTAATATGATAAGAAGTTAATATGATAGGAAGTTAATATTCCAATAATATAGTCAAAAATTTTAAATCGTGCAAAATACTGAAACCGGCTTCAAAAAGCAGAGATGGTTTATTTATTAGATGACATTAGTGCATCGATAACACAATTTTGGAAGTGGTTGACAGATAACTCATCAGAAAATCTAATGGGTAACTTCAATGGAACATAAACTTGAACATATACGTACTATATGTTTCACGATTTTTTTACTCAAGGTGACTATTAACTCAAAATACGTACCTACTTGGAAAAGCGTGCATAATTTGAACATACTGAGGTCCTATATGCTAATACGGAGACAATTTTTTGAACCGTATCAATTTTCTATTACAATAGTTACTGTAATAGAAAACTTGTAATCGATTCCGATCATATCGTATGATTAATTAACGGTCTCACTGTTTCGTCTTTTAATTAATTCATCAGCGCCTATGTAAGCTTTTTATCTTTGTACATATATTACACGCATTACACGTACACTACATTGCTCTTCAGTACTAAGTGGAGCGATGAAAAAATATGTCTATTATCATTTCCTCCTCGTCCTCTATATACATATATATATAGGCATCACGGAATACAATAACAATGGTTTACGAAGTTGGTAGTAGCAGCAGGACAAATTCGATAAACTCGGACGTGCTCTGCGCCTAAAATTATACAGTACCTACCTGATAAATTATAACTCAATTACACATACATTGAGCAGCTGTTTAAATTATCGAAATGAAATTATGAAACAAAGAACGCATTTGCTTCGTTTGATAGTGAATTGGTCAGTAGTTAACAACACTTCTGGTGTTCTAGTATTGATTTAGGTTTTACTGTACTTCAAGATGGGTGTGCTACATATAGGTACATATCATGTAATGGTAGTGGTACATCGTGTAGTGAAAGTGTTCCAGTACTGTGGATTGCTCACCATGACAGCCATGTAACCCAGATGGCAGAGACCCTGCCTGCGTAACGACCCGCCCTGGTTTGATTCCCAGTTGGGCAGACATTTATGAGACAGATAAATTATTGTTCTCAGGTCATGTTTGTGACTTTTTATTTGTGTGTCCATACCACCCGCGACAGCAAATGATGTGACGAATGTTAATAATATAATTTATTAATATTCAGACACTGTTTCGAAACACTGTCAATTATGATTATCACCGTATTTTCCAGTGTTTACAACATTTCTTTACAACATACATAGTCTTTACAACTCTTTCGTAAAAATGTGATGCGAATTTCTGAAAAGTAAATAATTTTTGGATACTACGTAGGTATATATTTTTAGTGTAATTGATACTAAATTTAGAACGAACACATACCAACTCCAACGCCTACACACTATGTAGATTATAAGCATTGACTCTTCCGATAGATTTCCTTCGCGTATTTTTGTATCGACCGACCTTAAAATTGAGCAGCTAGTAATTCTACCTACCGTAAGTATTACGTACTTCACATCTATTTAAAAATAACTATCATCCGGCTTATGTAACATAGTATTGGGTACGATTTTCCCAGATGTCACAGCTTCGTCGTTCGCACCGTCTGGGCTCAGGTAACCGCTGAAGCATCGCGATACAATAGGTAAAATTGCCAATGAGAGGGTTATGTACGCAAATTACCTGATAACCTATACAATAGTAGCTTGGCAACGCTCTTGTACCACGTCAGGTAGTCTCCACGCTCGCTTCACACAGCCGGTGCACGTCGATCGAGTTTAGTTAATTACGGAGAATACCGCGTGCGTTTTTGGCGATGCTTAGCCCGATCACACCCAGTTCGCGTTATCAAACTCGCTGATGTGTGTATTCACAGTGAGCGCGCAGACGCCGGCAGCGGTCGGCTTGTGGCAGGATGTTGTCGATGGAGCAATTGTCACAAATTGTAAACCAACACCTCGGACTTTACGACCACACCGGACAAGTGCAACATTCCAATAAATGGGTCATCGCAGAATCTCCGCTGGGCGGACGCGGACTCATCGCCACAGAAGACATCAAATCCGGTGAAGTGCTCTTCGTAGATCATCCTCTAATTCAAGGGCCGCGATCCGGAACCATTCTACAACGAGGATGTACAGTTTGCAACAAAATTGAGAGTAATACATTTTTTAACTGTAGCAAGTGCGCTTTATTACTCTGCTCTGAAACGTGTGAAAATGATCCTGTTCACTGCGATGATTGCCGAATTATTTCTGGTTGGAATAATAAAGTTCCCATTGAAGAAATCGATGATGTACTACTATCGAGGACACTGACGCCAATAAGATCTCTTCTATTGAGCAACGATCAGAAGATGTTCCTGAGTGCTCTTCAAGCTCACGTTTTACCACAACATGGCAAGGAAATAGAGGAACTAAAGCAATACTTCGATATACCTAAAGAGGATGAAGAATTTATGATCTTGTCGTGCTGTGTCCTCGATGCGAACGCCTTCCAAGTAGCTACACCGTATGGACAAAAAGAAATGAGCTTACGAGGTCTATATCCTGTGTCAGCTCTTATGAATCATAACTGTGTACCGAATACTAGGTATAGCTATAACAGCGATAAACAAATGACGGTGAAAGCTGTAAAACCAATAAGAGCGGGGAAGGAGATACTTACATGTTATTCAGGGCTACTGTGGGGCACGCCCGCCCGGCGTCTACATCTGCACAAGACTAAACATTTCTGGTGTACGTGTGATCGTTGTGCTGACCCGACAGAGCGTGGTACTCTGTTGGCGGCTCTCAAATGCCTCAACATGAGCTGCCCAGGCTCCCTCCTTCCTATCGACCCTCTGAAGGCATCGACGGCCTGGCGGTGTCTAGACTGTGGTCTGCGAGTTCCTTATAATAATATCTGTGCCATACAATCCGCATTGGGTAGCCTCGTAGGCACAATAGACTTTGAAAATATTTACGACTTAGAAAAATTTTTCATCACTCGGGCGTTGAAATATATTCCGAAGACAAACCAAATAGTTTTGGATTTGCAGTGCCGACTTATTTTCGAGTTTGGCGAAACTGAAGGTCTTCGTTGGCATGGTAAGTTGTTTTTTTTTATTTCGTTCTTCCCAAATTTTGCTCTAATTTTCCTATTACGAGGACAAAATTAACTACCGGTAACTACCGGTTAGTGATGTTAATAAGGATTTCCTTCAATATTAATTTAACACCACTAAACGGTTTCCTGGCAGCTGCATCTCATTTAATTTTATCGTATTTCTATCTGTCTATCTCTACAGCTACTGGCTGAAAAATGAAATAGGTAAACTTACGTTCATATTTCGCGAAGTCTGAATATTCTGTGCGGGATATCCTAAATATCCTTACATTTCACGTATGGAAGAAATAAATTTTACTCATGAGTGAGAAAAAATATGGCCTTAAGGAACATTGTAAGCTATCCTATCTTTCAAGTTGGATCAAATTGCACACGGTGTGCAAATTTGATTATAATCGGTTAAGTAGTAGGAGTCCATCGCGGACAAACAACGTGACACGTAATTTATATATATTACTAGCTGCCCAGACAGACTTCGTTCTGCCAAAATTTTTTTTTTTAGTAGTCAAATAATTTGCATATAAAGATGTAAGTTATCCTATCTTTCAAGTTGGATCAAACTGCACACGGTGTCCAAATTTGATTAAAATCGGTTAAATAGTTTAGGAATCCATCGCGGACAAACAACGTGACACGTAATTTATATATATTAAGATTAAGATTAAGCGGGTTAATCGCTTTACCACGATGTTGACGATGACGGGTCACGGGATTCACAACATCGAATAGCGCGTCTGCGTTGTCGATATATTTCGAGCATCTAAACAAGTAATCACAGAGTACAAGCACGATACAGATACTGTACAAGTACAGTAGATACAGATATTTAAGAAAAAATATATGAATGGTTTTTTTAAATTAATGCTTAACATTGACACCAATCCCAACTGATTAGTAAGCGCACGTAAAAGTTTATTCAGTCTTTTCTTAAAGTTTTCCACATCGTAAGAAGCCAAAACAATCAAGTTTAATATTTTTTATTTGACTGTCTGTAACCATACCGACTCTGGTGCGTGATGCGTCCAATCAGCAAAACACAAAATCAACTGCATGAAATTGGACGTTATTTTCGCAATGTTCCTGGAGGTCTGCCTCAACTCAGAGTTGCTAACAGTTACTCATACCCCTAAGTGATAAGGGTGGATCCCCCCTTATCACTTAGGGTGTATGAAAAATAGTTTACGTCCTATAATCTCAGACCTACTGAATATACATACAAAATTTCATAAGAATCGGTCAAGCCGGAGTCGGAGGAGTTTGTTACAAACACTGTGACACGAGAATTTTTAACCGACTTCAAAAAAGGAGGACGTATTCAATTCGACTGTTTTTTTTATGTTTGTTACCTCAGAACTTTCGACTGGGTCAACCGATTTTGATTATTCTTTTTTTAATCGAAAGCTGGTGCTTGTCATGTGGTTCCACTTAAAATTGAGCGAAATCTGACGAGTAGTTTTTGAGTTATCACTAATTTTGAAGTCGCTTATTTTTTTGTGAAGAATTATAAATTAAAAGGTAATTTTTGCAAAAATTGTTAATAGTGCATGGCATAAATATTCACTTGCAAATCTCATTTGATACTGAATCAAATCAAAATGACTAAGGTACTCATATAGGTATGACTGATACACTTATGCACGTCATTTTTTTTTAATCTTCAATTATTTTGGAAAGGTGCTTTGAGAAAGAAAGGGCGAAAGAAACGACTAGTTATTAAACTCTACTCTGCCTCAATCTACAAGCGATACCTCTGCACTTGTCTTGCTATATACCTAATATTATATGTATAAGTTAAAATATCGAAAAAAATATTATATTTTTCACTGTGCAGTGCCAAACAATGTTATCAGATGAGTTCCGGTCGCGCGTATTTGGCTGCTCAGCTGATGACAAATGGCCGCTCGCCAAAAAATCACTCAAGATGTGAATAATTTAATAGCTAATTTACGCATATTGTCAACACGACACAATGGATCCATAAAAATAGACTCAGGTTCCTTTTTAAAATATATGGATACTGTTGCATAAAGTGAGAATTTGATTCCTTGTACGTACGACTTCTAGTATTAATGAGTTATGGCACTTATTGGCAATAAACTTTAGAATTTTTATTCTTATTAACGTACAAAAATAAACCTAACTTTTAAATAATCCATTTAAATAATTGAATCGTATCTCTTCTTTAGTTTGTTCCCCGTCGTACCTTACCTACGTAAATTATTAAACGATGATTTGGATTCCGTTCAACTAAGTTTGATGCATCTAAATATAACTATTAATGGATCCATTACCTAATAATGATATCCGGGGTTGATAATTACAATCATTGGCTTCATTTGGCAGTGCGTCGACATTAGCGAGCTGTGTTTAAGAGGTTTTAGAGGGACGCCACTTCTGAAATTTAGAACTGCAAGGCTATTCTGTTTTGTAACTTGACAGCGGAACCCGCGATGAGTGTCAATTTTGGCAAGGAATTTTGACACTCATCGCGGATTCCGCTGTCGAGTTACAAAACAGAATAGCCTTGCAGGGCTGGCCCTTGGGCAGGTTTGCCAGATTTTTTTAATTACTGGACACTAATTAATTACGGGACAAGAAGTAAAATTACGGAACTATGTCGTCTGGCAACCCTACCTGAGGTAGAGCGTGAGGAAAAGTTGCTCTAGACGCCAGGTAGCAAGTTTCGTTCACTGAAACCCTAGGGCGGCTCGATATTGGCCAGCTTTTTGTAGAGGAGTGCCACTTGTGTTTAAGTACCAGCATCAACCAAAGGGCGCTGAAAGACCATCTCGGTCTACCCTGACCAAGGTCGTCCAGGGCCCTATGCCCCTGTTAGCCAGGCAAGTGAAGAATAAGACAAACTGAGGAGCAGGTTGTTTTAACTTTGCCGGCCAGCCTCAGCTGCTGCGACGAGTGTTAAAATCTTCTGCGATGATTAATTAGCTTGCGTGGGACCGTCCGAGCGCCGCAGTGCCGGAGCTTGACGAGAACCATGCCTGCTGCATGACAGATGGACGGACGGACGCTCGCGTCTTAACACTTTGTCCATAACATAATCACTGCTAGTCTGCTACTCAACAGAGAAAAGTTAATCAAATACGTTCGTAGTCCATTGGTGTAAATTATTGTTATTAAATACTTTAAATGTAGTTCAAAATAATATTTTTAAAATACCCACTAACCAAATCCAAAATTTCTGATATGAAAAATAATAATATAAATCAATCCCGTAGTTCACAGGAAATCTATGGATAAAATCTGATATCACATTTTTTCTACAGAAACCATTAATTTTCCTGCAGAAATTTAATACTGAGTCCTCTTTTACGTTTCTCAGTACTCAAGTTCGGACTTGACCGTTTTCATGAATTTCACAATCACTCATTCTCACTCCCAGGAACATGTACTCATAAAGACCTGCTAACAAATGGAAGTAATTCTCTTTGACAAATTGGCACAAGATGCAACATAGAACTCGTACTCACTACAAATTAATCTCGCGTTATTAATCGAATTAATTTATTTAACTGGAAATCTGACTGTTTGTTTTGCTAACAATTTTAGATTTAGATTTGCATTCATATATCTAAATTATAATTTAAAATTTTAGTAACAAATATTGAGTATCGTATTTTTTATCAAGTGGAAAATCTTCAAAAAAGCTTGCCTTGAAAAAGCATTTATTTGACTAATCGACGAACGAACTGACGATACAGAAACATAAGAAACACCAAAGGCATCACCGATGTGTTGCTGACCAAGAAATAAGAGAGAGAGCCACAAAGAAAGAACTAGCTCCCAAGCTTATGACATTAGTATACTTTGACATTACATTGACCAAATTTTTTTTAAAAGGTGGTCAAGGTAATTTGGTTTTATGTAATTCTGTGTAATCAAGCAGTGCGCTTCATTGTTGGCCGGCAATGCTTACCATAAAATTAAAATGTGTGCAATTCACACGTGGTAAAAGTGAAACCTTCAAAAATTTTGTTTTCAAGATAATGAGACGAATGTAAAATCAACTCAACTCAACTCAACTCAACTCGTCTCCACTCATTTCTAATCTCCACTCATTTCTAGTCTCCACTCATTTCTAGTCTCCACTCATTTCTAGTCTCCACTCATTTCTAGTCTCCACTCATTTCTAGTCTCCACACATTTCTAGTCTCCACTCATTTCTAGTCTCCACTCATTTCTAGTCTCCACTCATTTCTAGTCTCCACTCATTTCTAGTCTCCGCTGGACAGTTTCGTTTCATAAAATTTCAAGTCACCTCCGTACTAAAGAAGTTTTCACTTCAAAAAGAGTAAAAGAAAACCGGTGTCTTGTGTCAATAGTAGACTTCCGGAGTGCCATAGCTTTGGCAACCATGCATGGCCTAGAGAGCCCCTAGGAGAGACCCGAATTTCACTGCTCTCATACGCAGCAAATGGATAGCACTGTACGATCAGTATACATGCGTACACACGACGACGCCCCATTCTAGATACATTGAAAGACCTTGAGAAGAGAGAAGCTTACGAATTATGGATACACAAATAGTGAACATTAACTTGAGTTCATTTGTCGTCAGGCACGAACTAGCCAGGAGCGATTAGCGACAACCGGCCATCAGGGGTTTTATCCAAGAGATTACCCAGTATACATTGATAGACTATAGTGCAGTAGTAATAAAAAAATCAACCTTTTTTTCATACGGGCTACAAACATGTGTGCTGTCGCGGGCCACAAAACAAAGAAATAAAAAAAATTGGTATTGATTTCTTAGGTTTTAAAGTAACCCTAGATGGGCCAACTACAAGAACCTGGCGGGCCACATGTTGAGTATAGCTGGTCTTGTGATTTAAATATTGATCATTGATTGATCACAGTAGACCGGGATTTAAATCCTGCACGTACCTTTAATTTGTGTTTAATGCGTATTACAAAAATCACACTATCACGCTTAACGGAAACATCTTCAAAAGCCTGCATAACTATAAGTTTTCAAAGATGTGTGAAAGCTGAAATCATGACAATCCAACTCCTTGAGCAGTCTGACCGTCACTTAACCAAGAACCCCATACAATATGTTTTTCAAAATAATAACTATTTTCTGAAAGTACTTTCCTAGTACTAAGATATTATAAGTGTACCTAAGTGATAGCAGTTTTCATCACCCGCTCGGCGTGTGACCTGTACCTACTACGCGTCATTTCGACCATCCAACTACGCCACTACAGGTCTGTAAGCGTTGAAAGATCGTAAGCGGACGGAAACTATTATTGTTTCGAAGCAAAAGTTTCCCACTTTGTTTTTCATTTTATGGGGAAAATACTTTGCAAAAAATTTTGATCTATATTTTATATAGAATTAAAGCAAGAGAATATTAAGAAGTCATTAGGTCTTTAGGAAGGCATGCAACCCGTATGATCTTCCTCTTCTTCTCATGACGACGATCTTCTTAAACATGGGCAGCTCAAAAGGCTGAGATCGCAATAGCACAGAAAAGATAATAGTATTAATAGTACTAGCTCAAAGCGATAGCTCGCTCTGTTTCTTCGTACAGTTTTCGGAAATGCAGAGCAGCTGTCTTTTACGCATGGTCTATTAGGATGACTGCAGATGTATGCCATACCATGCTAAGAGATGAAACCCCATCTCCTGAGGTTTGCGAGGTCCAAATAATAATGAGAGGCCATTTTGGTTCTTGTATCCAAGCTGCTCTTTTCAAAAACTTAGCTTTGATTTTTGCAGTCGCTGTGGCTGAAATCGACTAGGATCATCATCGTCATCATGAAAAACCGGATTCCAGTTCTATTCGTAGTTACGGTTTAAGAAGAACTTTATTTCTCATAAAGAATTAATTAATTAGTTCTATTCGTAGTTGGTGGCAGAAATATCTTCTCCAAAGGATTAAGATGGAACACCTCATTTTTATATCAGCACTAGCTGCCCGGACAGACTTCGTTCTGTTAATAGTTTTTTTTTTTGAGATGTAAACTATCCTATCTTTCAAGTTGGATCAAACTGCACACGGTGTGCAAATTTGATTAAAATCGGTTAAGTAGTTTAGGAGTCCATCGCGGACAAACAACGTGACACGTAATTTATATATATTAAGATTTCAATTCTTCCTTCAATAAAATAATAGCATACGATTATAGTTCTAAAGATATTCATAATTTAACTGCACTGACTATTAGTGTAGAATGCAATTTAGTAATATAGTACACTCGTCAGTGTGGTATGTTGCCAAGCATAAATAGGGCACAATTTTAGATATTCTTAAGAGGACTGTACATAACACAGTCATACTAGCTGGCTCAGCTAGCTGGTATCTAATATCGAGTAATATCCTTTAGTTACGAATGTAATCAACGTTTAAAAGCTCGAAATCAATTCTCATCGATAATAATCTTTGACGTAGGCAATTTTATTAATAGCACAATGTACAATAAAATTCTTTACTATGATTAATTATTCATTCTTGGTACTGCTAATCAAAACATTGGCGATGTCTCAGTCTCAAGACCAATTAAAATTGCGCGTTGACACGCACACATGAGGAGTCTGCAACAGTGTATCTACAACAAAAGGCGTAGTAAATCTAGACATTAACGGCCAAAACTGGCACACATTACGTCAGTTTCGACTCGTGAGCTTGCTCCATGAATCAGTTTAAATTTAAGCATGTAATACAAGGGCTATTTTCATAACGGACTCAACCGATCGCCGTCAGTCAACTTCAGACACCGCTGACTTGACCATATCACGGAGAGATCCTGGCCCAGTGAGATGGCGCAGAATATCGAGATAACGGAACGACTGAGAGAATATTCAGGATGTTCAGAGGATGCGTGCTGGGTCATTCTGGAATCAAATTTAGGGGGAAGAGGATTATTTGCGTCGAAGCCGATAAAGAGTGGCTCTCTTATTTTCAGCAACAAACCTTTAGTGATTGGAGCGAGAGGTGATAAGTCAACAGATATTCACTGTTCCAGCTGTTATCAAATAAGTGATTCCTGTGTACCGTGTGAAAAGTGTCAGTTGTTTAAATGTTCAAAGATATGCGAGAAGTCACAAGAACACTTGAGGGAATGTGAGTATATCACCACACACTTAATTGCCAAGAAAATAAGTGATGAAAACTCCGTGATTCTTGCTCAAATTTTAATATATTTACGATTCTTATTGCTGCCGGATCACCAAAAATCAGTGCTAAATTTACTACAAAAAAGCTCTTCGCAATCTACTTTTCAAGAGTTAGATGCCCTATGTTCGAGGTACCATGTCCCAGAAGAGGACGTACAGAAAATTAAAGCAATATTTTCTCTAATGAAAATAAACTCTTTCCGAGTATCGAATAACTCAAGAAAGAAAAAAATACCCATACGTGGCTTATATCCCTTATCAGCGTTTTTGAACCATAGCTGCTTACCAAATACTAGAAACGTATTCATGGCAGACAATACGATGGCTGTTTACGCGACCCAAGATATAGACGCGGGAGAAGAAATCTTAAGTTGTTACACTGGCCTCTTATGGTGCACTCCTGCGAGACGATTTCAACTTTATAAATCTAAAAGCTTCTGGTGTAACTGTGAGAGGTGCAGCGACTCTTCAGAGAAGGGCACAAATTTGTCAGCATTAAAGTGTTTTAATAAAACCTGTGTCGGTGTTCTACTGCCGAAGAATCCTTTGGACTTGAAGACGGCGTGGTATTGTGATATGTGTTGTAACATGAGCCCGCCAGATCGCGTGAACATGGTGCAAAACGTGCTCGGCAGCCTAGTTGGGACACTTCAACTCGATGACAAATTCCAGCTGGAAAATGCCATACTCGACCGATTAGCCAGTCTCGTGCCCTACAGTAACCACATTTTTGTTGATATACGACTGAGGCTTGCAATGAAACTTGGAAGCGATGGAAGATGTCTAAACGGTATTTTATAGAAACAAATATTATCATGGAGCTTTAACAAAACTAACAGAGACAACATATCATCTAAATATTTGCTTTCGTCGATGCGTTTCAAAGGTAAATATGTTTTACATAAACATAACCAATTAATATTAGAGATCGTCTGCTTTAAACATGAACGTGGGAGCGCATTATATTTTTATTATTACGTGTGGCAATAATTAGGAAACATTGTTTTATATTATATAAATTAACATTTCCACTTCAATGTTGTATTAAATAAATAGAAGTAAATACCACTTACAAGTTGTAAAAAAATATTTAGGGGGGGGCGTGTTCATTTTTAAAGTAGGCGATACCTATTTACTGTCGGAGATTAATTTCCTTAATTAAAATAGAAATCCAATTTTGAACTTGAAACATAATCATGAAGTCATCCTATTTATTCCTAACCAATAAAATTATTCAAATAACCAGTAGGTAGTAACTTTTTACTACAAAATGCAAGCGACATCAAAATTTCATAATATTCACCCAATTTTACATTTGAGAACATTCTCGTCATTTAATAATTTCAGTGGTAGAAATCAAGTTTCTAATAATATATGTATTAGTAGAAGGTGCTAAACAGAAAATTTTGCACGCTAGCACCTCCATGACAGATTTATAGTTCCATTTTCTACCGATACTCTACCTACTGTTATTATTTCTATAAAACCGGAGATTTACATTGGTATGACGGAAATAATGCTCGTAAACACCTATGAATACATCGAATCGGTAAAATAATTTAATCTAATTTCAATTTTAGTTTTTATTCCCATTATAATACTAACAAATATTGCTAATGGAGAGCTCGAGTCGTTCACTGGCATTACGCTATTTTCTCACTATCTCGCGACTAGTAACATGATGTTGATATGATAATAGGCACATTTAACGACCGAAGTCGTATAAAATGTTTTTGAAGCTCATTTTAATTTGATCATGTTAGCCCTTGGTGGTAAGAATACTTCCGTTATTCTTCTATTTCAAGCCGATCCATGATGCAATGTAATAATATTAATGATAAAAAAAGAAATATTTTTCATTTATTTTGTACAGTATCCAAAACCATTATAGGTGTTCGAGACTAGAAGCATCATCTGCTTGGTGTACAGGGTGCTCCCTTCTAAATAACGGATGAGGTGAAATAACGTGTGTAACTCTCCCGTTGCTGGGAGCTGGTTTCAGCTCTACACAAGTTAATTTCGATGGTTCTTGCATGGTGACTACTTCACCAACCTAACTAGCTAGAAATGCTGCTCACGTGTTGAGTTGGTAACTCTGTATGGATATTTACTTGAGTAGAAACGGCATGAAACTTTCATTATTAATACATATTACTCTGCAAAAAAAATATTCTGAAATGAACGGAAACAGACCCAACACATAACAGCCCTAAGAAATATTTTTCGCGGTCATAAACCATACCATTAGCATGGACCTAGAAAACGGTCCATGATTAGTAATAAAAGCGCCAGCTATCGGATAAGCTTCGGACCAAATAAATATAATTTTCCTATCGATTCATAGCATAAAACCATCGCCTGGTTTGACCAGGATTTTATAAACATTTTTTATAAACATAATATACCAAACGATTTATTGTAATGATATGCGCGAAATTGCTACAAAGGGCGCCCTCTATCTGTATATGTTTAAATACCCATGTGGAATAGTAACAATAAAATAACTTTGTTCCCTCAAAGAAACAAAGAATCCAAAACAATAAACATTACTTGTCTTGGCAGTCTTCGCGCGTCCTTCATTTCAAATGTCCCAACTTTGCCCTACTTAAACGCTACCATGCTATATTGTCATGAATATGAAGATATCGCAAATCATCCATCAGCCTTTATAGTTCCACGTTCACTACTGGACATGTACCGAAATACTATTATTTTGGTAGCATCAAATGTTTGAGTCAGAATATCATCTCTACATAATTATATTATTATGTAGGTGTCTGGTGCGTGTTGGATAAGGTTTCTAGGACAATGCGGTTTTGCCGTGTCAAGGTTGGTGTAGGTCTGCAGTCCTGCAGTCAAAACAATTTAATTTGAACTATGAAACTAATATTTTGTTACAACATTATTTGTTATCCAGTTTTAATGTACTTAATACATTGTTGAGTCCTATCTACATACAGTCTTATCATTGTCTCTCGAAGAAAATTTTTCAGTTCCCTATTACACTTTGCACATGACTATCGTCGCCCTTTGACATCAGCGACGTCAAATGCATCACTGATGCGTTGCCGGCCAAAAAAGAGAAGAAAATGAAAGAAATATACATACGGCTAATTTTGTAAATAAAATTGATCAAAATTAAACTAGCCAGAAAGTTATTAGAAAAGTGCACATTTTTGAGAAAATTGTTGAAATAAAAAATGAGCCTACATACCATTTTTTATGACAATGCCATAATTTGTGAATGAACGATAAAATGAAGTTCATAAATTATGTTTGCAGTAAAAGCTTTGTCTGGGTGCCAAGTTGCCAACATTAGAATTATAATATAAGTAATGTAGATATATACAAAACTAATTTAAAATGTGTTGAAATGTAAAATCCATCAACCTAATACCCTAACCGGCTACGGTGCGTTGTCATGCTCATTAGCATTTACTCGTATTAACTAGTCATGTAAAATATTTAAAATTAAACAATATTGAGTGCTAATTAGGGGCCATCCATAAATTACGTGAGCCATTTTTAGCGATTTTCAGACCCCCTCCCCCACTCTCCTTCCTGGTGAGATGTCGTGAGATTTTGCGCTACCTCTTTCCCCATCCCTCAATACTCAACCCTTATAGTTTCGGCTGTTCGTCCGTCCGTCCGTCCGTAACATAGTGCAAGTATCCTTATAGTGCTAGAAAGCTTTTATTCAGCAAGGGTATAGTTATCACATTTCAGGGTAAAATAAAATCTTAAAAAACTATTTATTTTAAAGGTATCCTACACGTCAAGAGGTCTTTTAAATTTTTTTTTTTATTATATGTGTTTGCTGAGACTATTTTTCGAATCAGGGGTCCTTTTGCAAAATATCAAGCTTTGAAGTGCTTATTTTAACTTTGCGCATTGCCTCACAAACACAGCCGGTTTTATTTTTAATTTTATTATTTGATTGAGTTGTAACTTCCCATAAATAAGCCATGGAGAATATTCTGTGGGCAAAATTAACCATTTCTCGATTACTTATCACTGGATTATTTAAAAACGTAGGATACGTTGCAACTGCCGACAAATTGAAACAGCTATGCAGCGCTGACCTTGGATTGAAACATTACGCATATAGCGATGATAATCTGCAGTAAAGGAAATAGTTTGCGAGCAATATGAACAGTAGTGAGGTAACAAAACATATTTAGCAGCATTCATGTAGATACAGTCCAGCCAGATAGAAATGTGTTGCCATTCCGTCACAAAACTGCGCAATTCCGGGAGATTAGCGACCGTAGAACGTCAAAAACATAGCCGACACCTACCCGTGTCGCGAAAATTATGAAAAGTTTATGTCCGAGACCCGAGTTCAAGAGTGTGTCCCGTGCATTCATTGAGCGCGTAGGTACTGCGCAACAAGTGCATAAAATCGTGGTCGACTTATTTGCGTGGGGCAGTTGTTCGATTGATCGCCGTTGACATGGGCGCCGCCGCGAAGAACGCCCGTCCTCACGTCGTTACCAGGTGGATCTGCGTTCCTGTGCCGTTAGTACTTATTAATTTGATGTGTAGTGATATTAGCCGTAAATAACAAGTCTAGAAAGACAGGTAGTGACGGAACTGGTTAGAGTTGGCAGGTTGGCAGTCAACGCAGTGAACGTGGCGATGTATCTTAATCAATGAATAAACAGTGTTGCAGGATCTTTCTACTCGTAACATAGTGATAAATATTAGTATCAGTCGAATTTTTATTTGATGATAGAGGACGTTGGCTACATTTGGCGTGATGCCTCTGTCTATGTTCTAGTTTGGCATGGAGCGTTTACTATGGGTACTGCCAACTATTTCTATTATTTAACCGCCAAGAATTGATGAAATCGTACGTCCCAGTCGTTACTTTTGTTGTTTTCAATACCGATCAATAAGTTATATTTGTTGACATGAAAAATTGTAGTGTATAAATTTTGCTTTGGGTCCAGCTTTGTTAAAATGAAGGCGTTGTCTACAATAACGAAATGTGATTTTGAATCGGGTTTTGAAATGAATACGAAACTATCAACGTCATAACGACACCTCGCTAGTTCGGTCGTTTTCATTTAAAAATTAATTAATATCTATCTTCAATAAATCGTCAATCGCATGTACGTTTTGTATTGATACAGGACACCGACAGTGGTCGAGTAGTTTTTTACCACTTCACACGCATATGCGGTCAACCGAGGTACCGTCATGCAGATAAACGCTGAAAATCAAAACGACGTTAGATTTTTGGATTATTTTCTATTTAAATTGTAGTCCGTCCACTACTATGGTTATGTTGTTTAGATTTATTTAAATAGGTAAATAGGTGAAAAACGAGCAGACCAGCGACCTGTCTAATGACGAGCCGTCTGGCGTAATGGCACAATATAGGAATTGTGGTAATGGTTACCATACCGCCGCGCCAAGGGTCCTGGGTTCGATTCCCAGCGAGGCGGGTATTTGAATGATGAGTTTGAATTTCTGTTCTCGGTCTGGGTGTGAGTGTTCATATGTCTCTGTGTGTTGTCCATGACACCCACGACACAGGGAATCCTAGTGTGGGGCTATGAGTGTGTAGCGTTATCTTATCTTATTAATGATAAGTCATCATTTTCATCACCGTTACCCATGGACATCAGTAACGCCAATGGCTTCACCGATTCGTTATCATGGCAAAAGAAGAAAGAGGGCTTATGCCCCAACTCAGAGTCACTAACAATTAGATACATAAATCGCTCCTTAGTACATAATTTGTATGGTGATTCTTCTTTACTAAGGAGTGAGTTAAGTAATCGTTAGTGACTCTGAGTTGGGGCTTTAGTATTGTAAGTCGATCTTGATAGAGGGTGGTCTGTGTGCAGAGCTGTCGGAGCCGCGGCTGGCGCTGAAGGAGAGGCTGTGCCGCGGCGCGCTGCGCACCCTGGCGGCGCTGGGCGCGGGCGACGCGCACCTGCGCGGCCTGCTCCTCTATCACCTGCACGCCGCGCTGGCAGAGCGCGCCAGGCGCTCGCCAGACCTTTATGAGGTAATTCTTACATGATTACACTAATGACGGGAGTCGTCATTGCGCAGTTGGTAGTGGTCTTGTCTGCGGGGTTCCTGAATCGATCGGGGATGTGACAGATCAATAATAAGTAAATACACTAACAGAGAGACTGAAATGGAAATCAATAAGTATTCCACATTGCATTTTTTGTATTAATAAGAAAGATGAAAGCTATAATTATCCAGCATCGTAGGCGGTCGGGTCAAAAAACTGCACAAGAACATTAATGCATTCCAGTGCATTGACAGAGGATTTTTGAAACAACTTCTTTAAGACATCGTTTATTGCTAACACAAGTGCGGGTTCAAAGATCTGAATGATTTTATTTTAAAATTATTGGAAGAAACGCAATTATCCGGTACTTTATACATTCTTCTGTATGATTTGATTACTTATGTAAGATTAGTTTTTACACTATTTATTGGTACCTATCTAGCTATTGCAAGCCACCTGAGATTCAAATTTTGTCACTCACAAACTGTTTTGCAACTGCTGAGTTTGTGGCTGTTTTATACTTATTTGATAAAACGCTGCTTTAATTTCTAAGCGATGCTAGTCCCACCACACTTTAAAATTTACTGAAACTTACTGAAAAACAAAATTGCTTGCACACTTTGCAGTAGTAAGTAACCTATTCTAAGCGGAACCCCCCGCTTTTAAGAATAAAGAACTTATTGTATAATTAAAGAGGTTTTTTTTTATGTTTTCAGGAACTAAAATCAGAAATAGAAAGAACTATAGAACAAGCGTATACCATTCTTCAAGGTGACATATCATCCCCACCGGACCTTGAATTAAGACATAAATACCTCGGACCAGGCTGTGATAAACCCCATGAAGAGAGATTCTTTATTCTGGACGCGTCGGATACATGTGTTTCAACTTGAATGAATGCTAGTGTAATGTAAATTTATGCGTTTATTGTAGTAGATAGTTTCTTTGTACCTAACCTTTAAGAAAAATCATACAGATGTGCCTAAATTTGTACCTATTACTTATATACCTATTATTTAAGAATTTGTAATAATAAATATTAGTTTTATATTTTCTTTTTTTTTTATTTAATTAGGTAATTAAACCTGTTTTCTCATGAGGCAAAATTTCAGTTAAGTTAGCACGCTCGTCTCAATACCATAAAAGTCTTGTAAAAAAATCCTCTAGAAGTTTTAACACAGGTTTTTAGGTTTTAGGTAACCCTGTATATTGTCACAGTAAATGAATCTATATTTACCATAGAATTAATATTACTAGCGTATAGAACTGACACCGCGAACATTGGGTTCGGGGGTCTGCATTGCAGCCGGCCGGCTGCATTTCATTCTGTCACTCGGCTGTCACTCGGCTGCGCTCATTGCGGCTGCATGCCAAAATTGTTTATGAAAAAACAGAAAAAATGCCGTCGTGCGTAATAAGAATGTGTCACAATTGTACGACAAAAAAAAACAAAATATAATTTTATCACTTTATCATCAGTAAGAAAACAAAATCTTAACTTAAATCAACTAAAACGAATTTAATTAAATTATTGAGCAATGTTCCCGCCATTTTGAATGAAAAAATCATAAGGAGCGTTTGAACTTGGCAAGCCACTAGCGTGTTAATGGACTAAATAAGCTTGCCGACGCGACGCTTGTGACCAATTTAAAGTGTTGGATTTTTTAACACGAATCAATGGTAATTACGTTTGAAATCGTTTAAACGCTTTTGCACGTTAAATAAAGTTGGAGTCAGAGCTTGTAAAGATTTGGAGTCTGTGACTGCTTGTCTTGGTTCGGCAAGTGTCATATACAAAGTTACTCTATGGCAAGTGTGCAAACGAGGCTTCTAGTTTGAAAAGAGAACGGAGGGCAAGCCGGCGGTGGAACACACATCTTGTTTAAGATAGCTTCTCTATGTATAGTACCTCAATGTTATTAAATACTGTGTTAGTGCGCCCGCAACTTCGTTTGCGTAGACGTTTAAAGATGACAATAATTATTTAAACGATAGATATTCGCAATCCCGATTATTTTTGGTATTGTATGAATTACAGAAATTAAAGGAATCATGAAATTATGGACAGATTTTTAAAAAATATGTCGAACTAAACACATACCTACCTACTTACATGAACTGGACAATTGGAAATTCAATTTTAATTTTTCTAAACAATATCACAGTAAATATCATAGAGGTAGTATACATAGAGAGGCTATCTCAAACAAAATGTGTGTTCCACCGCCGGCTTGCCCTCCGTTCTCTTTTCAAACTAGAAGCCTCGTTTGCACACTTGCCATAGAGTAACTTTGTATATGACACTTGTCGAACCAAGACAAGCAGTCACCGACTCCAAATCTTTACAAGCTCTTACTCCAACTTTATTTAACGTGCAAAAGCGTTTAAACGACCATTGATTCGTGTCAAAAAATCCAACACTTTAAATTGGTTACGAGCGTCGCGTCGGCAAGCTTATTTAGTCCATTAACACGCTAGTGGCTTGCCAAGTTCAAACGCTCCTTATGATTTTTTCATTCAAAATGGCGGGAACATTGCTCAATAATTTAATTGAATTCGTTTTAGTTGATTTAAGTTAAGATTTTGTTTTCTTACTGATGATAAAGTGATAACATTATCTTTTTTGTTTTTTGTCGTGCAATTGTGAGACATTCTTATTACGCACGACGGCATTTTTTCAGTTTTTTCATAAACAATTTTGGCATGCGGCCGCAATGAGCGCAGTCGAGTGACAGAATGAAATGCAGCCGGCCGGCTGCAATGCACACCCCCGAACCCAATGTTCGCGGTATCTATTCTATACGCTAGTAATAGTAATTCTATGGTATTTAAGGAGATTTTACTGTGGCATTAAGTAATGTATGTGGTGCCAATTGCAAATTGCCAATTTACGATGAAAACCTTTCTGACGCCTAGCAAACCTCAAAAGCAACTAACAGACAGTAAGTAATCCTTTCTGTCTGCGGTTGATCTCAGACGCGTGGTCGGATAACTTCCGATTTAGAGCTGAGACAGATTTTCTCCTGCGAACATTGAAGGTATAGGTACACTACTACACTAGTAATAATTCTTCAATGCCTGCGAACTGAGCCTGCGAATGTTATTTTTTATTACTAACTATTTTGTATTTTATTCTTTAATCAATCTTATAGTGATTTAATGCTTCTACCAATTAATCTTGTAGGTATGTATATATTCATCTAAATAGGTAAGTATCTGAATCTAAATAAAAATTGAGGAGATAAAATGGCTTATTGTGGCAGTGCAAGGAAAAGATTCGATGCGTTCTAACTTCTATTTACTACATCCGGCAATGCAATTCATGCAACTTTTAGCTGTATTCGAGCAGCTTATCTGGCGTTTTAGCTATTTAGGTACCTACAAAAAAATCAACTCCAGTGGACATCAGCAAAGACATCTCTATTCTATACTCTATCTAACAGAACTAAATGTTTCTCCGGATGTCAAAAAAAAGACGAGAAAAGAAGACAAAAGAACTAGTGAGTCTCAAGTTTCTCCAGAAAAATTAAAATAATTCTGATCCATGGAGTATTGAGGTAGAAGGAGGGGCCGGCCATCTCTTAGGAAGGGAAAGTTGAAAAAGTGTCCAGCTGTTTACTGATAATAGAGGTTCTAACTAGTCCAGCCATAAGTTCTATTACAAATGAAAATGCTTTTTTTTAAATGAAGTAATGTAGCAAGCAAGCAAGCAAGCAACAACCCATAATTATCCCACTGCTGGGCACGGGGTCTCCTCTCAGAAAGCGAGGGTTAGGCCATAGTCTACCACGCTGGCCAAGTGCGGATTGGTAGACTTCACACACCTTCGAGAACTTTTTTATGGAGAACTCTCCGGTGTGCAGGTTTCCTCATGATGTTTTAGCAGTGATTAGTTGTTTAAGCAGTGATAGCCTAGCGGTAGAACGTTGGTCGCCCGAACGAAGGGGCCTGAGTTCAAATCCTGGCACGCACCTCTGATTTTCAAATATTATGTGTGTATTACAAGTTAATTATCACTTGCTTCGGTGAAGGAAGTAATGTAATATTAATAAAATTTATACCTACATATTTATTAAAGTCTCAGCAAAAAATAAAAAAAACATCTATTCGAAATGTCCGGAAATGGCCACCTTTGGCTTTTATACAGGCCTTTAATCTGTTTGGCTACGAATCTATGGATTTACGCACTGTTTCCAAGGGAAATTTCGCCACTGCTTGCTCCAAAGATTTTTTAAGAGACTCAATGTCGCCGTGTCGTTTAGAGCAGGCCATGTCCTCTAAAACTGACCATAATTTGAAGTCTAAAGGGTTGAGGTCTGGGCTAGATGAGGGCCAGTCTTCAGCTCTTATAAAGTCCGGAACATTGGTTTCAAGCCAGGCTTGGGTAGTTCGTGCCTTGTGACCAGGTACAGAGTCCTGTTGGAAAGTCCACGGTATATTTTAAACTAGCTGTTGCCCGCAGCTTCGCATACGGAAATTATGTTTTACCTTATTCGTACCTCTTGCAGAAGGAAATTTAAAAAACGGTGAATTTATATTGAAGTACTTATATTTAGTAATTTATATACTTAAACCCACGATAAAATCACAAAGGATTCTCCCAGGAGAATTTTTGAAAAATAAGCAATATTCACATTAATTTGTATTTTTTTTCTTCTTTTTTTGCAAAATTTTGAAAAACTGAAAAATATATGTTCCATAAATTTAAGCAAGGAACATTTGTTGCAAATTTGAAGCAAATCGGCTGATGTTTTAAAAATATTCCATACAAACTTTCATCCCGTTCCCCGGGGAAACCTTTTAATTTTCCGGGATAAAAAGTATCCTAAAATATGACCCGGAGTATTAGTAACAACTTAACCAATTTTCATCGAAATCCGTTTAAGGGTTTTCATGTGATGCCCGGACAGACAAACAGACAGACAGACAGACAATAATTCTAAAAAAAATATTTTTGTGCTCTAACACGTTATTGAAGTGCCCCCTAATCAAAATTTTTAAAAAATATTCAATGTACAGAAAATTTGCCCTTTGAGTTTTATTATAGTATTTGCCCTTTGAGTTTTATTATAGTATAGATAGATAGAAAAGAGGATTGCTGAGAGGTTTCACAACATGATCCAAGACTGTATCTTGATACACTTTGGCTGAAGTTTTCACTCCTTTTTCACAAAAATGCAGTTTTGTGACTCCTTGATAAGACACGGCCCACCAAACCATCACTGACGTAGGATGATGACCACGTTGTACCTTCCCGACCACTTGAGCAGCTTCTTTAGAACTGTGAGCGTACACTTTATCATTTTGCTTATTGTAGTGTTCTTCAATCGTGAAAATTTTTTCATCGGTAAAGAGGATATTTCTGTGCCTTTCACCTGCGTATCGCGACAGAAGGCGTTTTGATCGATCCACTCTCTTTATTTGTAAAGATTGATTTAGGGCATGTCCTGTATATCGATGATAAGCACCGAGCTTCAGGTCTTGTTTTATAATACGCGACAGAGTCCTAGCGGGAATCTTCATTTCTCGCGATAAGATTTTTTGCTTCCTAATGGGGTTTCGACGAATTCTGGCTTTAACAGCATTAACAGCCTTTGTAGTTCTAACAGCACGCGGCCGCCCCGATCTTTTCTGGTCTTCGACAGACGAAGTGTTGTTGTATCTGTTGATTGTACGATATACGAACATACGGCTGATACCAAGCTTTTGAAGTAGGGATGGACGATATACATCGATGTATTAAAAACACTCGATGTAAAGTATGGATACATCGATTTAATCCGATGTTTTTTCAATACGTCAACATCGAGTAAATATCGATAGTCCATTGAAAAGTTACATTTGGGGTTGCGTTTTTTAGAGGACGCAATTTTATTTTTTTGATGTGTAGGGGGGGTCAGTGTAAAGCTAAAACCAAGTTTGTGGGGTCGCCACCCTTGTCCCACGGCCGCCATCTTGAAAATAGGGGTTGAAATGGTTTTTACGATATATCTCTTAAACTATTTATATGATAAAAAAAATTGTTAACATTTTTTGTTGCAAATTAAATTCTCTACAACTTTGGTCCAGTAACTTTTTGTCGTAAAACTATAAATAAAAAAGTTATAAGCGAAAATGTTCAGAAAAGTTATAAATGAAAATTATTATTTTTTGTATGGCAATACTGAAATTTATTTCCACCAAAGTGTGCGATCTGTAAGATCCAACAATAGTCCTGTACATTTAAATGACATCAAAAGCAGACTAGACCTTGAAATTATGCATAGAAGGATACATTTGTATGAAAATTATTATTTTTGGTATGGCAATACTGAAATTTATTTCCACCAAAGTGTGCGATCTGTAAGATCCAACAATAGTCCTGTACATTTAAATGACATCAAAAGCAGACTAGACCTTGAAATTATGCATAGAAGGATACATTTGTATGAAAATTATTATTTTTTGTATGGCAATACTGAAATTTATTTCCACCAAAGTGTGCGATCTATAAGATCCAACAATAGTCCTATAAATTTAAATGACATCAAAAGCAGGCTAGTGCTTGAATTTATGCATAGAAGGATACATTTGTATGAAAATTATTATTTTTTGTATGGCAATACTGAAATTTATTTCCACCAAAGTGTACGATCTGTAAGATCCAACAATAGTTCTATACATTTAAATGACATCAAAAGCAGGCATGAGCTTGAAATAATGCATAGAAGGATATATTTTTTTCTGAACATTTTCGCTTATAACTTTTTTATTTATAGTTTTACGACAAAATGTTACTAGACCAAAGTTGTAGAGAATTTAATTTGCAACAAAAAATGTTAGCAAATTTTTTTTATCAAATAAATAGTTTAAGAGATATATCGTAAAAACCATTTCAACCCCTATTTTCAAGATGGCGGCCGTGGGACAAGGGTGGCGACCCCACAAACTTGGTTTTAGCTTTTCACTGACCCCCCCTACACATCAAAAAAATAAAATTGCGTCCTCTAAAAAACGCAAGGTAAGGCCTAAAAAATGTAACATTTCAATGGACTACGATGTTTTTTATTCGATGCATCGAAGAGGCAAACCTGCTTATCTCTCCTACAAAAAGACAGACGTGGGCGGGAAGCGATAATCTGCACTTGGGCGTACTGTTGGTAGTATTGAAATAAGAGTCTTTTATATTTCAAAAACCATTTTATGGACATAATAATAGCGTTGTTATTAAGTTCATCAAAGGTAATAACGATATATTATATTACTAGAAATATAAAACATTACATATAATATACCATTTTAATTTTTATACTCCTTTTTCAATGCTACCAACTATACGCCCAAGGGCAGATTTAGTTAGAGAGCACTATATTTATTTATTTTATTTATTTATTGAATTGAACGCCAACATAATAAGCATTAACACGTACACAATAACTTGTTCAATTACAGTAATTTCTTAATGCTATTATAAATATAGGCGTAGACAACATGCATGTTAAACGAGTAAGTAAAAGGTTGAAATATATTATTAGCTAAAGTCAGTAACAATAAGTTGATGATGAATGTAATAATTTAAAATTAATAGTAATAATTAAAACATTAAAAAGTGATAAAAATTATACAAATTAAAATCTGGGGGCACGGCAGTGCCCCCGCCAAGTCGAGCAAAAAAGCGGCACGGCCGTACCATCCTTTTCTCAAAGCAATTCAGGCCATTTTCGACCCCCTATAACTTCCTTGTGGATAAAGCTAGAAGTCTGAATTTTCAGCTACCAAGCAGTCATGGTATAAACACGCTATATTTCAAATTTCATTCAATTTGATTCAGTAGTTTTAGAATTATAACTAGTCAAAGTTGCTTAATTTCGTCACTCACTGACTGACTGACCGATCATCAAAACTCTAAGGCACTTCTAGCAGACATAGAAGCTTCAAATTTGGAACACAATAGTGTTTAGTGTATAGATCAAGGAAAAACTAAAATATTTTGCAATTTCGCTCCAGTTTTCTAGATATATCAACAGTATCAACTGCATAAATAACTTTGTAATCCTATATAAAGGTATAGCACGTATACGTAATTAGCTAACCTAACAAGTAACAACATCTTATAGTGACCATATCAATATTGAAAATCTTTTATGTTTTAAATAAATAGATTGACTTGGCAATCGCACTAAACAAATATAATATGTAGGTAGATATTACTTGTGAGATACATTGTGTTTTCATGCGATGGTCAAGTCGATCTATTTAGGTGCAGCGCAGACGACACTCTTCTTGAGCGATCGAGACTGCGGGCGCGCAAATGTCTACATGGCGCGCACACAGTCTATCTCGGATTTTTCGCAGACTCAAAGCACACGACGCACACCTTCGATCACTCTGTCGGCAGAACTGTAGTGACGTACACGCTATGGAAATCACGCAGAGATCGCGATGCATTATTTTGTACTTGAAGTACAGAAAAAAAGAAGAAATAGAGAATTTTGGGTACATTCTATACTTTCGGAGAGATTACTGAAATGACAGTTCCATATTAAACATTCAATTCTGAAACAATATCCGGATAAATTTTTCAAATTCTATAAAATATCTGTTACAACATATAATGAACTGTTATCTATTTTAAGACCAGCTTTGACTCATTCGGAAACAATGAGAAAGTGCTGGTCTGTTTTGTATTTCAATCGATCTCTGGCGCCATGCTAATATCGCATACGTTACGCCCACCACTAACGAATGCAGATTGCAGACTGAAGTGTGCGCCGTCTGCGTTAGCGCGTGTTGAAGCAAACGTTGTATTTCTTTCGCACACCATTTGAGCGGAGCTGCGCGACGCGGTGCGGCGCGGGCTGCCCGAATTACACGTATTTTGTGTGCACCGCACTTCTTGCGCGTCGTATGCGTTACTGCATATAATTGCAAAGGTTCTATTTTCACAGACTTAAAAGAGCGTCACAGACAGTGTGCCGTCTGCGCTGCACCAGGTGCAGCGCAGACGACACTCTTCTTGAGCGATCGAGACTGCGGTCGCACAAATGACTACATGGCGTGCAAACAGTCTATCTCGGATTTTTCGCAGACTCAAAGCACACGACGCACACCTTCGATCACTCTGTCGGCAGAACTGTAGTGACGTACACGCTATGGAAATCACGCAGAGATCGCGATGCATTATTTTGTACTTGAAGTACAGAAAAAAAGAAGAAATAGAGAATTTTGGGTACATTCTATACTTTCGGAGAGATTACTGAAAGGACAGTTCCATATTAAACATTCAATTCTGAAACAATATCCGGATAAATTTTTCAAATTCTATAAAATATCTGTTACAACATTTAATGAACTGTTATCTATTTTAAGACCAGCTTTGACTCATTCGGAAACAATGAGAAAGTGCTGGTCTGTTTTGTATTTCAATGAAGTATGAAGTTGTATATCACATGCACAACAACTTTTGCAATGCGTACAATTCATGTAAAACCATAGTTAATTGTAAAAGTAACAGAAAAACATGCAAATGGGTTAATCAACGGTTGAAATATATGTGTTCCAAACGTGATCAACTATATATTGATTGGGTAAAAGACGATAAAAATAGCATAAAAAGATTAAAATATAACAAGTATAGAAATAAAACCAATAAATACTCAGAATATATTAAAAACAATCATATAAAAAAAGAAATATGTTCGAAATTTGATAATCCTAAGGAAATATGGGCAATAATAAATAATATATCGGGTAAAATAATTAAAAAAATTGATGAAATAATTATTAAAAATTTTAAACTTGATCCTTATACTATTTCTAATAATTTCGCAACCGAATTTGAAATAAATGTTAAAAATATCACAAATTTCTGCAATGTACCGTTGCTTGACCGATCTACATATGAATTCGTACCAGATAAGTGCATGAGAGTGAGACCAGCACAGAACAAAGATATTGAACAAATTATAAAACACATGAGTGATAAAAAAAGCCCGGGTTACGACACAATTAGGGTTAAAGATATAAAACATATGGTAACTAATTTAGCACCTGTAATAACTCACTTAATAAATCGTTGCATCGCCACATCAACCTATCCGGAATTATTAAAAATTGGTGTTATACGACCGATACATAAGAAAGGTAAATACACTGACTACAACAATTACCGACCCATTACAATTCTCTCATGTATAGACAAAATTATTGAACGATTTTTATGTAATCAACTGACCAGTTATCTGCAGCGGAATGCGATTATAAATAATAGGCAATACGGGTTTCAAAAAAACAAAAGCACCACACAGCTTGTCAGTCAATTTACAGATGATGTGAACAATTACCTAAACCAAAAGCTCCATGTCCTTGTAATATTTATCGATTTTAGTAAAGCATTTGATGTTTTGAATCATCAAATACTTATCAGAAAGCTGTCTAACAGTGGTATACAGGGACCACTTCTTGAATTACTCAAAAATTATCATCAAAATCGATACACCACGGTTAAAATAGGAGATCAATTAAGTAACCTGATATTAACCACACAAGGAACAGCCCAAGGTTCGATCATAGGACCTACTGAATACCTATTATATGTGAACGACATGATTAATATCTTTGATGACGGCCAAGTATATCAATTTGCAGACGATACGTGTTTACTAGTAGCACATAGTAATATACAAATTGCGCAAAATATGCTTCAAAACAACTTTAATCAAATGTGCAAATGGTCTCACGACATGGGCTTAGTAATTAACACCCAAAAAACGAAACTTATGCATATCCACTCAGCTCACATAAAATCTTTCATAAAACCAAGTATTATAGCACATGAGCATCTTTGTTTACATTCGTCTTTTACTAACTGTAACTGCACCAAACTTGAAATGGTTAAAACCCATATGTATGTTGGACTAGTAATCGATGACCGATTTAGTTGGGGACCACATAAAGACCACGTTTGTGCGAAATTAAGGGCTATATTCAGTAAATTCACCATACTAAAACATAAATTGCCATATAAAATATTAAGATTACTTTACATGGCCCTAGCTGACTCGGTCGTCGGTTACGGACTCAGCAGCTATGGCAGGTCATCAAACACTAACTTAAATGATATTTACTGTTTACAGCGCAGAATACTCAAAACAATAGTACCGAAATATATTAAAAATAAGTTTCAGGGAAAAAGTGACGAACTTTTTAAATATTGTAAAGTTATGAACATATATAACAAAACGAAATTTCTAATTCTCACTGAAAACCATAGACCTGATTTATTAAACTTAAAAATAAGACATGAGAAGCTGAGAAAATTACCGAGACTAGAAAATAATTACATAGTACCTCAATGTGTCAACAGATATGGAAGTAGAATGTTAAAATGTATTATTCCAAATTACTTAAATGAGTTACCTGATACCTTAAAGACTATGTACATTAATGATGAAAGATATAAAAATAAACTAAAAGCCTATTACCTACGTATACAATGATTGCCTATGTATTTAAAATAAGTTACGTAAAATGTATCTTGAACGACTCGTCGGGCATATATAAACCCTGCGTGGTTTGCAAGGTCCGACTTTTGTATGAAAAAAATGTATGAAAATGTGTGTATAATAAATAAATAAATAATAAAATCGATCTCTGGCGCCATGCGAATATCGCATACGTTACGCCCACCACTAACGAATGCAGATTGCAGACTGAAGTGTGCGCCGTCTGCGTTAGCGCGTGTTGAAGCAAACGTTGTATTTCTTTCGCATACCATTTGAGCGGAGCTGCGCGACGCGGTGCGGCGCGGGCTGCCCGAATTACACGTATTTTGTGTGCACCGCACTTATTGCGCGTCGTATGCGTTACTGCATATAATTGCAAAGGTTGTATTTTCACAGACTTAAAAGAGCGTCACAGACAGTGTGCCGTCTGCGCTGCACCTTATTTAAAACATAAAAGATTTTCAATATTGATATGGTCACTATAAGATGTTGTTACTTGTTAGGTTAGCTAATTACGTAATAACTTAAGACAGAAGGAACCTTAAGTAGGAACTGAATAAATTAACCGACTTGGTATTACATGGATCTCACAAGTTTTTACGGTAGAAGAACTGAGTTGCGAGACTTGGGTTTTTTACAAGTTATGTTTTTGATGACATAAAATTGTCACCATAAGCGTCAAATTAAAAATGAAATCATTGCATAAAAACATAAAACAAATAAAAACTAAATTATTTTCAAATTAACAATAAAATTTCATGTCAAATATAAAATATTGGTATCAAAAATATTAAAATATAAAATAAGTGTAGAATAAATTTACAAAATCAATTAGAAGAATAAGTAACAAAATATCATAATTTACAATAAACTCACAACAAACTTCTCCTGAATGTGGCAATGTTATTATCAAAGAGTTCAATGTCTTTAGTTTTAGCAATGTTATTAAATAATCTTACAATTCTGTTAATAGGGGCATTTAGACCTAAGTTAGATTTGCATGCGGTATGAGAAAAAAGGTTATAAATCCTAGAAATTCTTGGCTGACGTGACGGAATTGCAAAAGATAAGAGCGAGAGGAGATCGGGTGCGTCTAGTTTGCCATTAACAAGTTTGTAGAGAAAAACTAGATCGAGCATACGTCTTCTATCCGCAAGTGATGATAAATGGAAGTAATTTAATCTCTCATCATAGCTTGTAATGACATTACTCAGATTGAGCGAATACGTTAAATGCCATAGGAATCTCTTCTGTAAACGCTCTTGTCTCTTAATATAAACGTCATAAAAGTCGCTATAGTCGAATCCATAAATCGACGGACCACTTTGACAACACAAATGCAAAAATGTTGCCAGCACATATTTGCATTGCTATTTTTATCGATATTATGGAAAGATATTATTACCTTGTATAAGTATTGTATAACCTTAAGTGTATCTTTTGCAAATAAATGTATTTTCCTATTTTCTTTCTTTCTTTCAAAAGTTACATCATGTTTTACGTAATTTTTAAAATGAATTTAATTCTGTTTTCATTAGTAAGAAAAACCCAAAAATAGTTAACTGTCTACTAACTTCAGGATAATTTTTTGGTATGCGCCACATTCAAATAATTTGTTAAAAAAATATAATCGATGTATGGAAAACATCGATGTATTTTTTGAAACATCGATATAACATCGATGCCACTATGCGATGCATTGCATCGAAAAAAACATCGATGTTTTTTTTCAACGTCCATCACTATTTTGAAGTGTCTGGAATATGACCGACGGCTCCATACCCACTTTGTGCAAGGCGATCACTGCAATCCTATTTTCTTTAACACCCCATTCCATATTGTAATTTGATAATGAACACGAAAAAGTATGTGAAATGGCGCGAAATCGAAAGAAGTTTTTAAAATAATATACGTGTTCCAAATTCAAAATAATTAAAAAGCTGAAAAAAAGAAAAGTTTTTATGTAACAGTATTTATGGCCAGACTAGGTATAATCCGTTCACAAATCTTACCCCGGTCACTCACGCGCAAATGTTTGACATTTTTACGAATGTTTACACATATCGATACCTCTGGGCTCAAAGGGCGTATAGCACAAAACAGCTACTTTTCAGGAGAGCCAAAAAACCTAAAAAATAAAACAAAATTAGCTATAACTTTTTTGTCTCAATGATTATAAAAAAACAATCTATGAGAAAAATACTTACATTTTCCTATATTTTAAGTTAATATTATTAAAAGAAGTCTAAATATAATAGTTTCCAAAATAGTTTTGCTTTACTACCTGAAAAAAACTACAAAATGTCCTTTACACCCCTTTAAAAAAAGCTAACTTTATTTACTTTGGCAGTAAAGATAACCTAAGGTAAAAAAGTTGTATAATATTATGTAGTAAATGATAATAGCAATGTTTAATTGTGTTGTAAATCACAAAGTTTGCATTTAAAATTGTACAACTTTCATAATAAAAAGGGTTAAACGGGGTGGGGGGTACCCCATCCCATCCTGATGGATTATTCTCATAACCCCCATCCCAATGGAGATTATGGGAATAACCAAAAAGCTTTTTAAAAATAAATTTTTGAAGAGTTATTGTTAATAGTTTTTAACCGACTTCAAAAAAAAAGAGGAGGTTCTCAATTCGACTGTTTTTTTAACCGACTTCAAAAAAAAGGAGGAGGTTCTCAATTCGACGAATTATTTTTTTTATGTTTGTTACCTCAGAACTCTCGACTGGGCGAACCAATTTTGATGATTCTTTTTTTAGTCAAAAGCTGGTGGCTGTCATGTGGTCCCACATAAAATTTATTGAGATCTGACAATGGCATCCATGAGAAAACGATATAAGTCGTAAATTTGTATAAACAATGTGCGCGACAAATGGACGAATAACTCAATATCACGCCAACCGATTTCGATGATTCTTTTTTTAATCGAAATCAGGTGCTTGTCATGTGGTCCCACATAAATTTGAACGAGATCTGACAAGTAGTTTTTGAGTAACTTTGAAGTCGCCTATTTTTTGTTAGTAAAATTTAGATTATTTTATGTGTGTTACCTCAGAACTTTCGACTGGGCGAACCGATTTTGATGATTCTTTTTTTAATCAAAAGCTGGTTGCTTTCATGTGGTTCCACATAAATTTTATTGAGATCTGACAATGGCATCTATGAGAAAACCATATAAGTCTTAAATTTGTATTAAGAATGTGCGCGACAAATGGATGAATAACTCAATATCACGCCAACCGATTTCGATGATTCTTTTTTTAGTCGAAAGCTGGTGCATGTCATGTGGTCACACATAAATTTGAACAGATCTGACAAGTAGTTTTTGAGTAACTTTGAAGTCGGTTATTTTTTGTTAGTAAAATTTATTATTATACGTAATAAAAGGGCAAACAAGAAAGTTTTAAGCTATTTTTTGGTTATTTATCTTCAGAATTATTTTCTTTTTCAGTATTATTTTCATCTTCTTTATCTTCTTCTTCTTTATCTTCTTCATCAGTTTCATTTAATGTATCACAAATGCGTTATACGCCCTAATACTCATAATTGGATTCCTATACTACCTAGGACATTTTTAACTTGCGCAGTAATGTACTTTACATAGAGTTGAGAAAAATGAGCTCCGAGCCCCGGACTCGAGCTCCGAGTCGGGGCTACTGAGCCTTGAAAGCTCGAGGCCTAAGGGCTCGCGAGCCTTAGAAGGCTCGAGCCTTTAGGGTTCGAGCCTTAAGGGCTCAAGAGCCTTCAATTGAAGACTCGAGTCGAAGCTCGGCAATCAACGGATATGCCTATCTTTTTTTTTAGACAAACAGATAAAATTTGAAAAAAGAAATTGCAAACAGATAAAATTTCTAAAAATAAATTGAATGGGATCTATAAACTTACTAAAAGGTTTTTTACTTAAATATCTTCGACGCACGGCCATCCTCTGTTACAATTTTATTATAATTCGAGTAACCGCCCTCGCTTTGCTTCGGTTTTCTTATTTTTTTACACCTTGGGTTACATTATTGGAGTTTTATTAAGGATCCCTAATTTTTTTTTAATATAGACTATGTTCACCGGGGATAGCGTAGCTTTCTAACAGTGAAATAATTTTTCAAATCGGTTCAGTAGTTTCGGAGCCTATTCAATGCAAACAAAAAATCAAATGTTTCCTCTTTATATATTAGTACCTATAGATATATATTAGTATAGATAGGTACATAAAACCTCAATATTCATAAAAATATTATAATAAAAGTCTATATTAAAGAAACAAAACATAAATCAAAATCATCATTGAATTTTGTTCCCAAAATCTACATATCTTGTGACGTGACGTCATACACCAATAAATCGTATTCGCGCCAATACACTGTGATTCGCGCGGTATTTTGAACTTGCTTTTGAATTTGGAATAATGACGACGACGCCGCGGCGCCGCGCCGCCACGATGCGCTTCGAATGGCGTTCAAAGTGATTTTGAGTATTATTTATTTATTTATATATTTTTTTATTAATTTGTTATCTATAGTATGTTGAGTTATTTTGAAGTTGGTTATTTTTTTCTTGTTAAAATCCAGATTATACTAACATATTAATAAGTTTGACGACCCGTGTTACTTAATGGGTATATGCTGGTCCACCGTACCAAGGGTCCTGGGTTCGATTCCCAGCGACATTTGAATGATAAGTTTAAACTGTTCTTAGTCTGAGTGTGTGTTCTTGTCTTTGTGTGTTATCTATGACACTTACGACACAGTGAATCCTAGCGTTGGCTATGAGTGTGTAACATTATAAATGATGATGATGGAAGAAGATGATGATGATAATGACGAATGGTGATTATGAATGGTGGTGATGATGATGATGGAGGACGATGATGATGATTGATGATGATGAACTATGATGATGAATGATGATGATGATGAATGATGATGATGAATGATGAAGATGAATGATTATGATGGCGATGATGACTGATGATGATAATTATGACTGGTGACGGTGATGATGGTGATGAGTGATGATGATTAATTGTGATGATGATGAATGGTGATGATGAAGATGACTGATGATGACAACGATGAATGACAATGATGACGATGTTTCACATAAGAATAGGATGTACCAAGATTATTATTATCATTAGATGGCGTTGTTACTGATCAGCCATCTAACGCCATCTAGATTCTGTGTTACGAATTACAAACACATCGCATATCTAACGGAGAAAGTTTTATTTTACTCCCCATAAAATTTCATACCGCGGGCTTAAATGTGAAAATCAGTTAACTCCAAAATTCGCAGCGCGTCCTAATTCAAATTTTGAGGTTAAGGGTTTTTTAGGGTTCCGTAGTCAAACACAGTACGTTTTGATTGGGGAACCCTGAAATTACAGTAAATATTACAAAATGAGCCCTGAAGACAAAGCTCGAGCTTCGACTCGAGCCCTGGACCAGAGCTCGAACCTCCGCCTCGAGCCTTCATGTAAGACTCGAGGCGAAGGCTCGAGCCTTATTAGAGAGCTCGAGCCTTCAATGAGCTCTAGACTCGGAAGGCTCGAGCCTTTTAACAACACTAACTTTACAGCCCGATTTCCTGTTTCATTCTGGTTTAGCAGCCCAAAATAGATGGGGCGTAAAGAACATTTTTGTGCGAATTTGTTAACTTCGTATATACCAATCGATAGAGAATGAAAAACTGAATACGATGGTATTATTAACTCCATACGGCCCAAAATGTGCTTTACGCCCTTTGAGCCCAGAGGTATCGATATGTGAAGGGCGGTCAGGCAAATGGGTTCGCATATGAGTATACAAGCCCATTTCCGCTTCCTCCTACACTTTGTTCACGAATGTTCAATCTTGCTGTTGTTATTATGTTGTTGTTCTTCAAATCCATTTTCAATACAGAAAATAAATGGTAGTACGATTAGACGCCACAAACCACGAAAAATTAAGACTTAGTCACCTTTTTAGTTGTGTGCGCAACTGGTCGCACGAATGTGTGGGAGACTACACGAAGGTTCGAGGTTCGCGCGCTTTGATGTGCGACAAAAAACCGACACAGCTTGGAAAACCCCGAATGCCTCGAAAACTTCGCATCATCATTCGCGAAGGTCGTCCCACACTTGTGGGTTCGCGTATTCGCGCGAATGTGAGTGACCGGCATATTTCAGAATAGCGCTAGTGTGTGAAAAATAGATATATGAACATGGCTGTTCACTGTTGTAGACGGAGTGAAGTTTGCTGAGTTATGTTACCCGTAATGAATGGCACTTGTGTCTGATAAATAGATATTCGGACATAGCTGTTGTAGACCGCACCGCAGCGCCACCCGTAATAGGCATGATGACAGTAAATAAAAATCACTAAAATTATGTATTTATTTAATGAAACCCTATTAATGGATTACAAAATACGCATATAAAATAAATCTACAAAATACGGCAAGCCGCCATGATATCTTGAAGTTTGAACGCCAATCACTCAGTCTCAATCTGCGCGAATTACGTCACGCTTCTTTAAACAAACGAATATGACCATGCTGATACTGTCATCTTGTCTATTATTTCCTTATGGCGTGATGTCACAAGCGACGCTATGGCACTTTGAAGCGTTTTGGTGCAAATTATAAATTGAAATGTATTTATTTATACTAAACCTTATTTTTTGCAGATATATACGTTGTAATTATAGTATATTTACCAACAATATAGAACAGTATTTAAAAATCTGTCATCATGCCCATTGGACGCGTTTTTACGAACAGTTTTCATACACAGAGATGGCCCTCCTTTTACTCTATCCTCTATGCTTACAACCTAAGCATGTGACCTAAGTGTCAAGTAGACACTGTCATCAGTCATTTAAGTATAATCTGTGTCGGGAAATGTCAAAATATCAACTTTCAACAAGTGACAATGACAATCAAGCAATCAACGTCAGTCGTCAAATCAGCGTTGCCAGATCTCCTGATTTTCCAGATTTCCTGATTTTTCTACGATTCTCCTGATCTACTGATTTTATTAATAAGTCTCCTGATTTTTGGGTTTTGAATAATTCACTGCATCAATAATTTCTAACACTATCAAATTTGGAAAATAGACACACCATAACATTTATTATCCTAACCCAATCGAATACGAGTGTTTTTGCAATAAGCCCAATAACATAAATAAGTCGCTACGAGCAGATACAGAAAAGAACAAAGGTTCTTTCGGTATAAAGGTTTTGACGGGTAATGTCCACCAATACTACGCGACTAAACTAAATAGGTATGTTTTAAGGTAGTAGCTTGATGTTGTAGGTTACATTTAAATTTTGCATGTAATTGTTTGAGCTTACAAAATAGAGAATATTTACCGCTTATTGCATTCAAGCGCTACGGTGGAAAGACTATTTTAACAAATTAACATAACGATTAAATTGAGAAATTTATAGATTACCAGAGTTATTGCCGGATTTTTGATAACTAAAATATTAAATAAAAACTAAAATGTGTGCAATTCACACGTGGTAGAAGTGAAACCTTCAAAAATTTTAGTTTCAAGATAATGAGACGAATGTAAAATTTCGGAAACTTGATAAATTGGAGGTTTTAGTAATGATCATAGGAATGCAAAGTTAGATAATAAAAATAAAACAGTGGTAACTAATGCCATCTCTTAACATAATATGAAGAGTAAAATGAGCAGCTAGCACCATCTATCCAGCAATAAAACGAATCTTTTATCCTATTCCTCGCGCCATCTATGAATAACTTCACTTTTTAAGGTAACACAAAGAGAACCACGAACATAAAGAAACACTCTATAATGCTTCCTATCTCATTTTCTCCCACCTTAAATCTTATAAATTTATGTGTCTGTCTCTTTTTACTGTCGCTTTTTCGTTTCATCGACTTTCAAACCACAACGATGAAAGAAGTTTTCACTTCAAAAACAATAGTTGTTTTGATTTTAAAGTAAGCGAAAAAATGACAGTAAAACAGAATAATGTATTAGCAAAATTAACAATATTTTAATTCAGTAAATATTTTATTTATCTCCTGATTTATCAGACCAATCTCCTGATTTTTTTGTTCTTATCTCCTGGAATTTGAAATTTTGGTCTGGCAACACTGCGTCAAATTATCATTTGAATTCATTTGTACTAGACATAAATACATTAGATTGCAATTTGCATTGTAATTGCAAAACGTTACGGCTACTTTATTAGCATCAGTATCGTAAATCATGATTAAGTATTGGCTATAGATACATAGATAAGAATGTAAGTGTTATCATATTGTTTCAAATGCGGTACTTGTTCCACTTATTGCCACAACTGCCACCGCACAGTTTGATAAACAGTTTGTTTGTGATCAGTAACACTCTTCACCGTTTCAAGAATACCATAATGCAACCTCGTAGACAAGCTTTATTATTATCATCTTCAAATTGTCATGGTTATTCTACGTTGGATTTTGCAAAGGACGAGATAATTACATTTTTGAAAAAGTAAGTGGAATAACTATGATGTGTATTAGAAAATATAATTATGATGTACATTATTATTTACATATTTTCATGTGTTACCTTTTGCAGAAACAATGTTAACGAGCTAGTGTTTGTGCCTTATGCTCAAAATGATTTTGATGGTTACACAGCTAAGATAAATGAGATCATCGGACAGTGGGGAATTTCAGTAACTGGTCTCCATACCTATCCTGAACCAACAAATGCTATAAAGGCAGCAAAAGCAATTTTTGTTGGAGGTGGAAATACTTTTATGCTATTACACAGACTGTATGGTAATAACATAGTAAAGCTGATTCGAGAGAGAGTTTTCTCAGGAAACTTATTATATATTGGAAGTAGCGCTGGAACAAATGTAGCAACAAAAAGTATTCACACTACAAATGATATGCCTATAATATTCCCACCTTCCTTCGATGCTATTGCTTTAGTTCCATTCAATATAAATCCCCACTATATTGATGTAATTGAAAGCACAACACATAAAGGGGAGACCAGGGACCAAAGAATTGGTGAATATCTAGAAATGCCCGATTCAAACGATGTTCTCGGCTTGAGAGAAGGCTGCATATTGCATGTTGATGGTGATACTTTGACTTTGAAAGGAGTTTCTGGAGCAGTTTTATTCCAAAAGTAAGTATGTGATACTTATTATAAACATTAAAAATGTTTAAAACACACATGCATAAGTTTCTAGTAATATATCAAACTCGCAATACACAAACAGAGTGAAATAAACAGAGTATGATAACAATATATCAAGCTCAGATTACCTAAATAAACAAATGGCAATGATGTTGATGAATTTTATGTAACATAATAATTATTTAATCCAAATCCATATTTAGAATTTAAAACTGGCCTTTTAAAACATCTGTCTCATTGAGTCATTTTCTTGTGTATTAATATTATACATATTGTTTCATAATTTCCATTTTGTTTTGGTTTCAGAGGACAAAATAAAGTTGAATATCCAGTAGGTGCTGATGTTTCATTCTTACTTTCAAAATAAGAACAAAAAATATTTTGTAAGTATACCCGAAAAAATAAAGCTTGTATTCTAAAAGAAACATGTGTTTATATTTTCTCATTAAATTTTATTATGAAAGGAGGATTAAATTCAATTTAGATTAATAATTAAGGTATTAAACAAAACTTTCTCTTTTTCACTATAATTATCAGTTGTTAATTATGTAATTGCACAGATGTTCTGTTCAACTCATTTGGGTGAGCTACTTATCTCTTATATTATTGCTAAACCATTATCACTTACTGAAATTATCTGATACTGTTCATGTAATCATTAAAATTTATTTTTAGGTCCAAAGTGTTTGTATGTTTGTTCACTATAATATGTATATCAATCACTTGAGCTGGCACATCAAAGTTCATGTCTTCGTCATCCTGACACAGGTGCTTCCATGAGCAAAGCTCGTGCAGCCTGGAATAGGGAATGTTGCGGCGCCACTCGAGACTGTCCACTCCTCTCAAACGGAGGCAGATTGCATAAATACCGCCGCAATGCCAAATCTCGCCTTGCACTTAACCCTCGCGTAATTTCACAACCAGAACCAAATAATACAGCGCGTTGACGCTTCCTTTTATCCATTGCCACCTGTAATAATAAACTAATATAGAAGCATCATCATAATAAATAATGCATCCTCTTGGAGTTGGCAAACTAGATACCACCGAGTTTAAATCTAATGATAAAGTTCATTCACCAGGGTTCCTATGCATTAATAATAATATTAATTAGCAAAACATTTTGAATTTTACCTGTGGGGAACAAGTTGCACGACACCAACAAATATATTGGCAAATGGATTATGGGTGTTTATCGGCACTTTTTCGTTCACAAAGTAAATATGCAGATTGTCAGTGAAAAAATGCTTGATTTTAACCATGCTTGCATTTTTTGCTTTTTTTCACTAGTATCTTGTACCTTGGCTTTCCATAAACACAAGGCCAATGTTTTTTTTTTGTCTTAATTTGTTAAATGAAGTATTCATATCAATAATAAAAATACTGCTTCACTATAAAGCAATTACCTGAATAGCTGCTACTGGATGAATATCATTGACATCTGGTGGAACTGGAGTCTGTTCCGTTTCATCTTTATCTTGTTCGCCTTTACCATTGGTCATCGCAGATTTATCTTGATCTTCTTGAGTCTTGTCGGTTTTAGTTGTTTCCACATTCTTACAGAGTATGTTTTTAACTACGTCTTTACCAGCCATGTGTACAGACAGGCCAAGGCGAGTTAATACTCTTTCGGGTCTCCAACGATCACGTGCATCGCCAGTAGCGGCGGTTTGCTCCCGGCGTCGCACATCTGCCACCAGACTTGCCCAATCTACCCCCAAAGCATCTCCAAGTCCAGCTAAAATAAATGATTATTTGTTATTTTAAATGTCTTACTATTGATGATTCCTGTATAGATAAACTATTTTTAATTTCTTAGGTATTTTGAAACAAGACTTAGGTACAGAAACTTAGGTATATAGAAACTATTGCCTTACCTCTCGTTCGTTCTTCTTCTAATTCCCCATCAGATATTTCTTCAAAATCTAGATTGGTAACATCTTCATCATCTTTGCCAGACTGCGACTCCTTTTCGTCACCAGCACCACTTGTATCCTGAAATATTCCAATTATTAAACATGTTTGTATCGTCACATTTCTAAAAAACATAAGCCAATTATTATTATTCTGTCATAATACTAGCCTGTGTAGACTCCTTTTCTGCACCCTCAGACTTCATTGTTTCATCAAATCCTTGGGCAGGTTGACTATCTTCATCAGCGTTTTGCTCCGTCATCTTTAAAAGATATAACAAATATATAATTATAATAAAATTAGAGATTGATTTCCAATAAGCATCATCAAAGAAATCAACGATTTCCACATTTGTGTATATTGAAATTAAATTAGACATGAATCATTCAATGTAACAATCATAATTATAAAATTTGAACAAATTACTATTTATTGAACGTTTGAAATTATGCATTGATTGATAGCAAAGATAAATCTTGTTATCTTTACAACATGTCACCTACTCACATCATCTCTTTCTAGGATGTCATCAGGGTCATCACTGATTTCGCTAAGGTCATCAGGTATTGGTTTATCATCAGCTTCTGTTTCTTCAGGCTGTGAGCTAGGTGGTTGGACAGCCGGGGCTGGTTCTTTAGTGCTTGGTTCTGGCTCGTTTCTTGGCGCGCGACGTTTGTTTTCATTTCTGCCATGGTCCATCCTGGCGCCACGACCATAATCATCTAAAATAAATTTACTTTTTATTACTGACACTGTTCCAATCATCATCTGTAATCGATAGATATATGATCAATACTTATAATAAAACTAATGGAGCAAAATCAGTACATAACATTTTACGTAATTTATCTCGAAAATTCTAATAAGTATTCTTTTCAATAAAGTGATTATAACAAATGTTTTATGATTATATACCAGGAAATAATTTAAAAATAATGTTTTTGTAAATATGTAATGTTTTTGATTATCTTAAATTAAAATTTAAAAAACCCCCGAAAGTTTTATTAACACACTACACTATACATTATTACACTAAACATAGCTCAATTAAGTCACCTTTCAAACAAAACAAAATTTATCAAAATCGGTTCATCCGTTTGGAAGTTATGATATCACAGACATACAGATCCACAGACACACAGACACGTCAAACTTATAACACCCCTCTTTTTTTCGTCGGAGGTTTAGATAATGCATGCAAATACGTAAAAATATTATTATGAGTCATTTCACCATGCATTCTACCACGAGGCTGATGTCCTCGATGATGCCAGCTCTCCATGTCTGGATCCTTATCACCCCACTCGTTCATCTAAAATGTTTAAGATATAATTTTTTCTTTCGGCTATTAGACTTCCTCAATTACTTCGACATAAAATAAAGCAATTTAATTTAGAGGAGCATACCAATATGCAGATAAGGACAGCCAAGGAAAATATGGGATAGGATAAAACAGGATTTTTGATGGTTCCTTTTGCGGTAGTCAATTGGTTCATTCTGGTACAGTGTTCGAAAATATAAACTCACCTAAAGCAAAGAATGAAATAAATTATATTGTAATAGAATAAAAAACTTTTAACAACTATGAATGTCACAGCACCTGAGGATCATGCATAGGCCAATGTCGTTCTCTACCCCAATCTCCGGAACCCCGGTAATCATCATTGTCCCAGTCTTTATGTGGATGCATGTAGCCACGCTCGCGATCCATTGAACCACAACGGCCCTCCCAAGAGCGATCTCGATGAGGGCGACGGTCATCGTATCCTTGAACAATACATTTATGAGTAAAATAGTAGGTCATAGAGGAATAAAATCTATTATCATAATTGAATATACTTTACCCATTTCTACTCCTCGATGATCGGCCATACTTTCACCATACATTCTATCGTCGTCTTCAGGGTATGCACCTCTAGGGTCATAACCCGCATCATAGTGACGTTCCCTACCCTGCATGTAACCGGGCGATCTATCACCGTCTCTCGAAACTCCATCATAACGATCATCCAATCTATCATAGTGCTCCAAATTGTGCCCATGATCATATTGGCGATCTATGTTCAAGTCATAATCACCTTGATCCCTATCCAAACTATCCATTCTATCTCTCTTGGTAGATCGGTCTCTTTCGAGGCGATCTAACTTACGACCACCTCTTTCAGAATGAGTATCTTGTCTGTCTTTAGAGTTACTTGAATTTTTATCTGTTTCTAGAGCTCTATTTGAAATGGCAGCTAGAGCAGCTAGCCGCTCTTCTGGCCGAGGCAACAGTCTCTCCATAGGTTTATTTGGTTTCTCAAGACCCTTGTCAGCCCCTCCTCGACCACCCAAACCACGTTCTCGACCTCTTCTCTTGGGCTCTTCTCTTTTTCCATCTTTATTTCTATCACGACCCCTGTCTTTTCTATCATGTCTGTCCTTTTCATCATGTTTATCTTTCCTTCTTTCCAACGATCTGTCTTTGTGATCACGCCCTCTGTCACGATCCCTACTTGCAGATCTCTTTCTATGACGTTCAATACTGCCATCTCTTCTAACTTGTTTTTTTGGAGATACTGGTCTACTCCTTTCAGCACTATCTTTTCTTCTTGGATCTTTAGAACTGGACCCATGTCGTCGAAGAGACCTGGATCTGGCCTTTTTAGGCGATCTACTGCGTCCTCTAGCACGATCTCTTTCTTTATCACGTTCTTTCTCTCTCTCTTTTTCTCTGTCTTTTTCTTTTCCACGATCTTTATCCTTATCTCTATCCCTAGCAGAATGTGGTGAAATGCTTCTATTTCGCCTTTGCGGAGATTTTGCATGTTTTGTTGAAGTTTTTGTAGCAATACTTTTTGATGTTATCGGAGGAGTGCCACCAGATTTCTTTCCTGGTGACAAAGATTTTTTGCCAAGTGAAGTTGCTTTCGAAAGAGTTTTCTTTTTATTCAATTCATTTCTTTTTAGTAATCTGTCATCCTTTTTTATACCACCCTTTTTAATATCATTCTTATCTCTTTTCAAGGATTCATTTTTCATTAACTTCTTTTTAGGTACATCTCCATCAGAGGATGAGCTAGAATTTCTTTTTAATTTTCCTTTTTTCACTTTTCTTTTAGCATCCCTAAATGACAACCAACAACATAAAACATAGTATTATATGAAACAAATGTAAACTGAATAGTTGAGGGAAAAATTTACCCTTGAGATAGAATTGCTAACTTAAATACAAAATCGAAAATGGAAACAAATGTAAGGAATTTCACAGAAACCACAGATTTTTAAATATTACTTATGTGAATTTTTCAATGAATGTTTGTATGAACAATTTGAACTTTAGATTATCTGAAAAAAGGGATAAAAAGTAAGAAACGTAACTTTATGAAGTCCCTATCTGTCTACTTATTTTTACAATTAATTTTTATTAAATAGTTATCAAAAACCAAAATTTTTATTTCTATAATATTCTCTATTATATTTTAATTTGTATTGGGATCTTATCTTGAACAATTTACGTTGTGATGAAGTTAACTGCGAAAATAAGTACAATATGCAAAACAAAATCAAAAAAGTCCTTAGGTACAATCGATCAGACTTTGTTGTGTTAAATGGAGATAAACTATAAAATCAAAACATGCAAACTTCTCACAATATTAAAAAAGTCAATATCTGAGAACCTTTACCTTATTGTGTTAAAGATCTATAGTTATAGAATGCACATTGAAATTAAAGTTAGTCACTGTATTGGGGTGTCAGTGCTCCATCCATCCGCAAGGCAAGCCAACCTTGCTAATTTATGTGCACTCTGTTTACCAATTGTCCAGGCATGAGCAATTCAGATTCAAAATCATTAATAATTTTAGATATCATTGATGCAATTTTGCATGTGTTTTTTTATTGAACCACTATTTTGGGAAGTGCTTTATTATGGAAGAGAATAGTTCGTTAGCTGTCTCGTAATTATCCAGTTCAAATAAACTGTAATATTACCACTTAATATGCCCTTTCTGTCTGGCAACACATTACGTAAACCCTCTATTCCCGATGTCTGTCAGTTGGCCCCATTAGTGATGTTTAAGTGATAATGTTACATTTTGTTCATTGTGAATTGTTTAATTCAACTTTTTAACTTTGTGATGTGCTTATTTCACATCACTTTTGACAATACAGTCTTTTTCAATTCTTCAATTTTTTTTACAATACTATCATTCTCCAACAAACGTGAAGAATACTCTTTCATTGGCCAGATTATAACGGCCCTTCTTCAGAGAGGCTGTATTTAAAGTAAGCAAAGAGATAAATCAAGTATACATTAAAATCAAGTAAGATTGTCTTGGTGATACAAATGTAATGTTTCAAAATAATCATAATACAACTCTTCTTAAGTTTAATTTATTTATTTATTTTCCAATTATAAAAATCACAATTAAATATTAAAAGTTTTAGTCTCTTTAAATCTCTCTATAATATAATCTAATAAATAAGTAATATCTCTTAGTTAAAAGATTCCTCTAAACATCTATAGGCCAGACTTTTATTAAATGACTGTGGCCTATGACCATATCCAAGTTTATTAAAACCAACTTCAAAAAGGTTCTCATTATATCTTAATATTACTTAATTTGTGATTCTTATTTTTGATATCTATATAAATTTTAATACATAACAATAAATTACACCTTTACCTGCCAGAAGAAGAAGATGAAGTACTCCCATCCGATGATGAAGAAGATACACTTGAGGAGCTAGAGCTCCTGGATGAAGAAGAACTTGACACTATTTTCTTTTTATCTTTCCGCATGTCTTTGTTTGAGTCCATTTTCATTTGTAACTCTAATTCACGTTGGAGTTGCTGCCTCCGCTTTTCGAGAACATCCGTGTCCGCATATTCCAGATCATTTTGATCCCAATTATCAATCTCACCGTCTGGACTGCGACCTGACCTCACTACGACTGTGGAGTGAAGGCGACTTTTAGGATCATCTTTCAGTATCCTTTTAATCTCACTATCTTTGTTCGCCGCTCTTTGCTTTGACGGACTTATCAACGTATGAGTTGCAGCGAATTTGCAACTTTTACCATACGCACAAGTACCGTGTTGAGCCCACTGTCTACAATATTCGGTCAATTTTTTTGCACTGGAACTAGAAGTCTTTTTTGTACCGAGGCGTTCAAATACACTAGGTCTATTGGCTAAGTCTTTTGTTTTCGGTAATTCGACAGTAATTTTCCTTTTTCCTTGTTTTGACATTATAAAAGAAATACATTTGTCTCAGCAATAGCGTCTAATCAATGGCGTAAAAAACATATTTCTCACGCCGAACTTTACCACTAATTGTTTGTCTAACATACAAATGAAATGATTATACATCAAAAAAAGAATTAAGAAAGATGATTGTAAATTTAACCATAACATAACTCAATTCATGTTTATCCACGTTCCATTAATTACAATTCTCGAAAAATAATCAAACACGCTTGGAAACCGCAACAACAGACAACTGAATGGTATATTGGTATGTGAATGGTTTTTTTTTTCATTTATTCTCCAACACACAGAGTACTTAATCACTATGCTCCAACATGGCTCCAACAGTCCAACCACAGACAAGTTTTACCCACAGAGTACTTTTATGTAATCACTGGTGTAGCCAGTTAAAAAAACTGGATTACGTCCCATGGATATATTACTCTATCTGGAACACAGACTTCGTAGAGGTACCTGAAGATCGATAACGTCATATCGGAACGACTATTCGACCAATCACAGGCCGGATTGAGGTTGTCCTTCATAATTATAGGGTGTCCACACTTAGATAGAAGAACGTCGGATTCCAGTTCGGAATCAGGATCCAAATCAGACATATCCAGAAACTCGAACGAAGTTTCTGCAGACTTGATTAAGTCTAAGGTTTCAACGAAGAAATCCCGCCTTTTCTTAGCGTCAAACTTTGGTCTTTGAGCATAGATTACCCCCAATAGATTCCGCATAAGTTAATTTTTCTTAGAGTTTGAACTCACAAAATTTGGCGGAAGGCACGGGTTGCGGGGGACAAAAATATGCGTTGTGATTGGCTATTTCTATTTCATACTTGGACTTGGACGCCAATGACGCGTCAGTATTGGTCGACACTATTGTCGTCGACTTGCAAATGCAAACTAAGTACATGTTGGCGCGCGTCAGTTGCCTTGTATGCGGTATCTTTTGGAGGTAATCTATGTCTTTGAGCAGAGATCATAGGATCAAATGAAAGAATAAGCATATTGAGGATATCTTCATTGGAAGCTTGCCTGGTCTTTTTCCGCAAATGATATTTTCGAAACCTTCTAAAATCGTTTTGACTTGCTGTTCCGAAAATAATCGGACTTTTCGTGCGAGTTCCCATATAAATTTTTCACAAAATTTATATTCCTATGTCTATGAAAGCCAATTTTCAGCACACTGTGCGGTGGCAGAAACTTCGAGTTTAAATTGTTTGTGGCACAAATTACATTAAATATTAATATAGTCTGTGTCTATTCGGTCGATACTGTCGATAGCATTATGGGCTATGGCAGAGCTAAAACGTAGTGATTAAGTACCTACTCTGTGGGCAGAGCCGTAGGTATAGCCTGTGGCATAACCTGTAAAAAGTAAAAACGTAATTTGTTATTTACTTGTTTATTTTTTCAGATATTCATCGTACTATGGACTTTTGAACTTGTAACTTATATGTTCATAAACAAATAACAATATCCAAAAATTAGCATCGTATACATATTTCTTTAGATTTCACTAAAACAAGATGCCTTTACTCGATGGCAAAGAAATTGAAATTTTCTTCGTAAGTTTCGTTTATTTTTTTATTTAATTATAAAGATATTTCATGATTAATCTCAATTCAAATTTAATTAATAATAGTTACTATAGCAAACTTTAACATATAAACAATAATAGGTACTTAGTTCTCAACAAAAATTCTTAATGTCGTCTTACTACAAACTCCTACCTAAAATGTACCTTGCTTCAATCCATTTAATAGCCCACTACTAAGCATGGGTCTCTTAGCTTGAGGAGGCCTAGAGCGCACTCCACCACGCTGCTCCAGTGCGAATGGGATTAATGGCCAACCCTAGTGTAGGAAGTTTTCATGTCGCCTGAGGGCCTCCGACATGGCTTAACGACTGTTACCTTGTGGACTATGGTAACAACCGGCACCGACGGCTTTACGTGCCCTCCTAAGCACGGAAGAGCCAAGAATATTTTGACACTAGCAGTCACCCATCCAACTACCGACTGCACCCACTGTTGCACTTAGGATCGACTAAAGCTGCCGGGGTATAAACGCTCATACAATACCTACAAATAGGAAGGATAATATTTAAATTATTATTACTTCAATCATGCATTGGGTTTTAAAGCAATATGGCATTACCTTTTACCAGAAAATTAACAAATTACAATATTGCAAACTTAGTTGCAAGTTAGTAATTTTCATATCCTTTGCTTTACTTTATAATAAATACCTGTTATTAATTTCAGAGTGAAGATGATTTACCATATGAAGAAGAAATATTACGAAATCCATTTTCTGTTAAGCATTGGTTAAGATATATTGAACATAAGAAGGCAGCACCTAGAAATGAAGTTAACATGATATATGAAAGAGCTCTCAAAGAACTTCCTGGGTCATTTAAACTTTGGTACAATTATTTAAAATTAAGAAGGAGTCAAATACGGGGCCGGTGCATTACAGATCCTTGTTATGAAGATGTGAATAATTGTTTTGAAAGGTCCTTAGTATTTATGCATAAAATGCCTCGAATTTGGATGGATTACTGTTCATTTCTGACGGATCAGTATAAAATAACAACTACAAGAAGAGCATTTGACAGTGCCTTAAGAGCTCTACCCATCACACAGCATCACAGAATATGGCCATTATATCTTAAATTTCTAAAAAAACATGACATTCCTGAAACTGCTATAAGAGTATTTCGCAGATACTTAAAACTATGCCCAGAAGATACAGAAGAATATATAGATTACCTTATTACAATTGAGAAATTAGATGAAGCTGCACTTAAATTAGCGCAGATTGTCAACAATGAAAATTTTCAATCCAAGCATGGGAAATCTAATCACCAATTGTGGAATGAATTATGTGAGCTAATTTCTAAAAATCCTGATAAAATTCACTCTTTAAATGTTGATGCCATCATAAGAGGTGGGCTAAGAAGATATACTGATCAATTAGGACATTTATGGAACTCACTTGCTGATTATTATGTAAGAAGTGGTCTATTTGAAAGAGCCAGAGATATTTATGAGGAAGCAATACAAACTGTTACTACAGTTCGAGATTTCACACAAGTTTTTGATGCATATGCTCAATTTGAAGAGCTTAGCTTAAGTAAGAAAATGGAGGAAGTTGCAAAGAAACTTAGTCCGTCGGAGGATGATGATGTTGATTTAGAATTAAGATTAGCAAGATTTGAGTATCTAATGGAAAGAAGGTTGTTACTACTTAATTCAGTTCTCTTAAGACAAAATCCTCACAATGTTGCAGAATGGCATAAAAGGGTCAAATTATATGAAGGTAAACCTCATGAAATCATAGATACATATACAGAAGCTGTACAGACAGTGGACCCTAAGCTGGCAGTAGGAAAACTACATACACTATGGGTGGGCTTTGCCAAATTTTATGAAAGTAATGATCAAATAGAAGACGCTAGGTTAATTTTTGAAAAGGCTACACAAGTGAGTTTTGTAAAAGTGGACGATCTAGCATCTGTTTGGTGTGAATGGGCTGAAATGGAAATAAAACACGAAAACTATGAAGAAGCATTGAAACTGATGCAAAAAGCTACTGTATTGCCCAGTAGGAAAGTAGCATATCATGATGATAATGAGACAGTGCAAATGCGTTTATATAAGTCATTGAAAGTTTGGTCTATGTATGCTGATTTAGAAGAAAGCTTTGGAACATTCAAGTCTTGCAAAGCTGTTTATGATCATATAATAGACTTAAAAATAGCTACTCCCCAAATCATCATTAACTATGGACTCTTTCTTGAAGAACACAATTATTTTGAAGAAGCTTTCAGAGCTTATGAAAAAGGTATTGCACTATTTAAATGGCCCAATGTTTATGATATATGGAATACATACTTAACAAAGTTTTTAAAACGATATGGTGGAACAAAACTTGAGCGAGCTAGAGATTTATTTGAACAATGTCTGGAACATTGCCCAGCTGAATTTGCGAAAGCAATATTTTTACTTTATGCCAAGCTAGAGGAAGAACATGGTTTAGCAAGACATGCTATGTCTGTCTATGAGCGTGCTACATCTGCTGTCCTTCCTGAAGAAATGTTTGAAATGTTTAATATTTACATTAAAAAAGCTGCTGATATATATGGCGTACCGAAAACTCGTCAAATATATGAAAAAGCAATCGAAACTTTGCCTGAAGAAAAAGCTCGTGAAATGTGTGTGAGGTTTGCAGAAATGGAAACACGTCTCGGTGAAATTGACAGAGCGCGTGCTATTTACTCCCACTGTAGCCAAATGTGCGATCCGAGAATCACTGCTGAATTTTGGAACACCTGGAAAGACTTTGAAGTTCGGCATGGTAACGAAGATACAATGCGTGAGATGCTAAGAATCAAGAGAAGTGTCCAAGCCACTTACAATACTCAGGTGAATATGATGTCAGCTCAGATGCTAAGTTCTGCTGCACAGGCCGCTGGTACTATATCTGATCTTGCGCCGGGAATGAAGGATGGTATGCGAATGTTAGAAGCCAAAGCAGCCGAAATGGCTGTCCAAAATAAGGGTAACATACTATTTGTAAGAGGTGAAACACAAGGTCTTAAAGAAAGTACAGACAAAGTGGTGAACCCAGATGAAATTGATATTGACGAGGAAGAAGAAGAATCTGAAAACAGTGGAGATGATGAAGTAGTTTCTCCTGTTCAAAAGAAAAGTATACCGGCTGCAGTGTTTGGAGGCCTGGTACCAGAAAAAGAATAGCGTAAATAATAAATACATTATAAGTATCATTAATAAACAAATATAATTTAATAAGCTTAGTTGTATTTCTTTATATTCCAGTTATCTATTTACACATACATAAATCACAGAACATTACTGAATTATATTGTAAAATGTGACATTAGTAATTATTGTAAGGTATAGTGTAAGGTATTAGAATTAGAGAATTTTGATTTACATCTACCCAAAATATTAGGCTCCATTCAAATAAAATATTGAATTAGGAACATTATTCAATTAACAAGAGAGCTGTACAAATCTAGATATAACATAGCATTCCAGTTATGGAATTCAACCAAAGAACATAGAAAATGTAGCATTTTATTATGTAAACATTCCCAGACAATAATTATAACAAAAAGAACAAAATTTATCACAAGTAAACAACAATGAAGATTTAAAAAAAACTTGAGAGGTGTCAAGGGACACTCGGATGGAACGAAGTTCCTTGCAATCAGTACTAGGATAGCAAAAACACGCAGCAAGTGTGCCAAAACAAGTATCAAATTTCGTGAGAAATTTAATACCTTAGATTTGTTTTGGCACACTCGCTTGCATGTTTTTGCTATCCTAGTACTCTAGCTTGCTTTCTATGTAAAAAAATTACGACGGCAAAAAGTGTCGTTACCAAATTTTCCGCCTAGCCCCCTTTCGCAATGCGCGATAAGGAACTTCGTTCCAATAAAGTCAGAACAGAGAACTGACTAGCGATTATGTTACAAGAGATATGGATTTATAGCCTTGTTTCCGTGCAAAAATTACAAATGCCCGGTAAATTATGCAAATTCAGGTAAATACTTATCAAGACAACACAGCAAGACTATAATTATAAGTGTTATTTTGATAATCATTACCAAGGTACCATCAAGATACTTTTATTCTTTAGTCTAACATATTATGTTGGGTTAATTACATGCTTGCCACCCGTCTCATTGCATTCTAGAGAGAATGTACAAAATTTTATTAGTTATTCAATATTGTTGTTAGATTATATTAAAGACACATAATTATGCAATAAACTTTATAATTATCTGATTATTTCATGAATTAAGAAAAAGAAATGAAATGCAATACCATGAAAATAATATCTAAAATATGATTTACATTTCAGTGCATAATGGTTAGACAAGTGCAATAAAATACACAGACAAGAGATCAACTCAAACAACGTAACAATTCTTAGATCAAATAATATCTCTTGGAGGCGTTATAAAATGCAAAGCATTGGAATACAAATTTTGCTGTTCAGAATAATTAAATACACAAATATCATTATGAACACCTCCAAACATTATTAATTCACCATTTCCTTTTACAAGAGAGTACATAACTAACTCTTCAGGTGCTCCATCCATTTCCCCCAGACGTGGACACAACCATGATACATAGTTATGTGAGTTTCCATCTACTACAGTAGAAATATCCAACACATGCATAGCCAGTGTGTTTCTCTTTATTTTTTTTGTAGCGGGCTGTCTTTGTTGGTTATTAGGTGCAGGAGGAGCTTCTAAGCCATTTTCTAAATGAGCGATCTGTCTTTGATTTATTAAATCATTTTCAGGCGGTGCATTATTCAGTGAAGAGTCACATGCAAATGCAGCCATTCTATATTTATTAGCTTCTTGCAGTTGCCTCACAATTCTCATGCCCTTATTCTGTAAAATAGAATGTATAATAAGAAAAAATACTAAAATTAAATTTCAAGTAATAAAAATTGTGTTTTTTATATTTTTTTAGAAAAGTGACTTACCTTATTTTTATTTCTTTGCAACGCTGACTCTTTTTTATTCAATTCCAGTCCATTAGCATGCCTTGCATCTGCTCCAGAAGTATTGGCCTCTGATGCAAGATTCTCTTTTATAGGTATTTGAACATGATCCCTCTCATTTTCATTGCTGGGACCTGCTATGGGATCATTAGCATTCCTTTGAAGAGCTTGTCTTGGCAAAACACCCCGTCTTCCATTTATGTTTTGATCTCTATCTAATGGCCTCTGTAAACTTTGTTCCACTCTAACAGCCACTGGCGCCCCCTCTGGCCTATTAAGATTTGAAAGCCGAACAGCCGAAGTTACTAATGGTTTAGCACTATTCCATGCTTGTCTGCTTCTGCTAAGGCTTACCACTTTATCTCCCACTTTGCAAGCTGGATTACACCATATGTTTGCGGAAGCCCATTCCTTATTTTTTACAGCTATTTCTTTCCACGTCCATATTGGACCTTTCATTGTTAATATCCAGCAATCACTATATACAAAACGGTTATGTAGTGTCTGCACACCACCAAGAAGCATTAAACGATCAGAGTCCAATTCTAGCAGAGATTGTGCATATCGTGGAGAAGGCCTGGGTTTTGTTGTTGATTGTTTTCTCCAACTGAATGCAGATATATCAAGTACCCAGATATCATTCGAACAGGTTATTTGATAATTTTGGGTCGGTGACATCACTAATCCGCCAAATACAATCATTTCATCGCCTTTTATGCAGGCAGAGTGTCCGGCCATGGGAGGTGGAGGATTGGTAGTGTTCATCAGTATCCATTTGTGTGTGTTAACACAGTATAAGTGTATATCATTGAACATTGTTACAGTCTGATAATACTGAGAGAGAGAAGGATACGTCCATCCACCAAATACTATTAAGCAGTCTTTATAATGGACCATTGTTGTATATGCTTTAGGCACAGGATAGGTTCCCGTAGCTAGTGGTCGGATCCATTGTCTTTTAGATAAATCAAATCTCCAAAGATCATTGAATGAAGTGGCGTTAGTGGTACAGCCCCCAAATATGTACATATTATTCTCTAGAATGCATGCAGCATGAGAGAATCTTTTTGTTATTGTCGGTACAATATCAGTAGCTGCTGTATTCTTCCATAGTATGTTGAATTCAGCAACAGCTTTAACGAGTTTTATTGATGTTTTACGCAAGACATCTGTAACAGATAAGAAATAAAGTTAGAAATATAACAGATTAAAACACCAATCATAAAAGGCAAAAGCTAAATCTTGTATGAATAAACTATTAAAACGTTTGGTTTAGTTACTTACTTTGGGCACAATGACTCCATCGCCTACAAACAGCCATACAATTTTTCAAGTCTTCATATGGCGGTAAAAAACCCAAAACAAATTCCAATACTTCGTCGGGAAGTTCTTCAATACTTATTTGTAACGGTTCTTGTTGTATTGTATGCGACAGAGCTTCCATGCTGACTTGGTAATCAGACTTTGCAAAACATACTGCAATGTTTACCAGAATAGGTAGTTACTTATTTTCTACTTCTAAGAAGACAGCCAGCTATTTTTTGTGCATATAGATTCAATGAAAATGGCATCACAATTAAATAATTCACATTAGTTTTATGGTGGAAATATAAATTGACAATTTAACACGACCAAAGAAAGAGTTTCGCTCATTTTCTGATTAGTCCTTCCTTCTAATTTTAGTTTTTTTTGGACACTTTTGACACTTTTGTATGAATATTGAATTGTATGACTGACAGAGTGACAGTCACTGTCAAACTGACATTATCAGTCAGCGAAAAATCAGATAAACCATGGTTAAATTCATGGATATGTTACTCTATCTGGATCACAGACTTTGTACTATTATTCTGTGGTGGTACCAAAATGACCAATTTTATATTGTGTCCATGTTATCTATAGTCCCAGGATATATTATTCCATTGTGATTTTTTTATCGTTAAAATAAACCTGTTTTTAAGATTTCACACTTACACACAGACATTTTATTACAATGATGTAGAATTTTTGAACGTTTCTATATATGTCATTATCATATGTTCGCTATTTCCTTCGAGCCCGGGAACATTTGAAAATCATGTTGAATTTGTGTGTTATAATTATGTAATACTTAGTTAATTTATGTCCTTATCTTCAAAAGTGATTGTCCTCGGATATGTATTTACAATAGTATTGATCTAATATTTAAAAGTAAGCATAGTTGCGTCAATTTTGACAGATAACCTTAGCGGTTGTGAAGAGTGTAAAGAGTTAAAATAACAGTGAAAATAGGGATCTAATTTATGTGTGCCTAAGTACGGCTTAGACGGCAATAATGCATCATTTAATACAAGTGGCCCCTTTCCTGGACAAATTGAAGAATTTTCAAAATGCATTATCATATAAAATTCAGCTTACAACTTCTCAAAAGGTATTACTTTATTGGTTTATTTTCAAGTTTTTTAGAAAATAATAAATTAAAGAAAATCTATTAATGTAATTTATAAAAGTATTAATACATTTAAATGTATTAATACATATGTAGAAGTATAACAATAAAATTTGAACCATATTCATTTATTCTAACAGTAGGTATTTTTGAATTCTTACTAATAAAATGATTACTTACAAACATAAGTTACAAAGGTTCCTAGTATGTAAACTTGTAATATTAGTTCCTCCTATAAAACTTAGATACTTAAGATACTATTGTCAAGTTAAGGCTACAGGAACCTTTCACATCCCTTTATTGTTATTAATTTTATTAACAATGATAACATCAAACATGCGTTTATGCAATATTCTTTAGAAAATTACATAATATTCCTTGCTTTCTTATTTTATTCGAAAAAATTTTTTTTGGAATTCTGATGAGCATCAAAATATGAATTTAAGAATTATGCAATAACTGTAAGTAAACAATATGTACAATCTCTTTCCAGGTGGTATTATGGAGCTTAGGAGTAGTTGGTACCAGTGCGATGGTGGTCGGAGTTCTGTCAAGATACTTAGCGAGGAGACGAGCCAAGCCGATCCTTAACCCTCGAATCCAGCGGGCTATTAACAAGAGGATATCTAGAATGCGCAGTCCTAATGGAGGTGAGAGATGTTTAGATTTTTTGTTTGTTTGTTTTTCTGGACTTTACTGGATAGAAAATTCTTTCACCAATACAATGCTCTATGGTTGGTGAGTTACATGGGCTATATTTGATTTAGAAAAATTGACGATCTATACGAAAACTGAAGATAAGTTATTAAAACTACTAAAAAATTAAAAAGTATCAAATTACAAATTTCCATTTCCTTCTTAAAAAAAAACAAAAACTGTTGCTCGCGTGGCAAAAAAGTCCCTTAGACGTAAGTAATTAACATAGGGATTTTTCAAATTCTCTGCAGCAAGTTGTCTTTTTAATAAGGCAGATTTATATTTGGCTTTGAAGCCATTATTGAAGATCATTAGATTAGAACTGTAAATCAGCGAATACAACGATAGATAATTTCTAAAAGAATGTCAAAACATCAATTACTAGAAGTAGAATCTTATGCAATATATTCGGAAGTGTACCTACTTATTAAATGATTTATGAGAGTAATTCACAAAAATGTATTATTTTAGGCATGGGGTCAGTAGCGAGCAGTGGTGGTCGCAGCAGTCCTCTGGGTTTCAGCGAGCGGTTATCACTGGCGTCAGGGTCGATCGGTTCCGGCGGTGGAGACGCTGCGCCACTTTCTCCTCAACAACTCGGCGTCATGGGTAAGTTACTAGCGCCATCTATTATCGAGGAGTAAAATATTTTTATGGTTTACGAGTTGCAATTTTATTGCTAAAAAGTATTGTACAACATACATGATACAGTACGAAGAACTTATCGCCGCAACTTGCACCAGCACTTACATACATAATTTTTTATTGTGGGTCTAACCGATGTTTGACGAAATAACAATATTTTTCTGCAGGTCGTACGTTCAGTTTGCTTATTAAAATTTAAAGAACGTTGGGTTATATTAAAATTTTTGAAGCGCCATCTATTGTTCAGTAGCGCAACTATTAAGTTACGTATTAATTTATAATTTTTACTGAAGATGTCACTGCATGTAATGTATTTTACACTAATTTCATTTTGTATATCAGCACTCGGGAGTGATTTTATTTTAAACGGTTTCGGTTTTCTTATTTTTTACACCTTGGGTTACATTATTGGAGTTTTATTAAGGATCCCTAATTTTTTTTAAATATATTATAGCATATATTACCCGGGGATAGTGTTGCTTCCCAACAGTGAAAGAATTTTTAAAATCGGTTCAGTAGTTTCGGAGCCTATTCAATGCAAACAATCAAATCTTTCCTCTTTATATTATTAGGTATTTGGTGTAGTATGTATACTAATAATACTTTTATTGTGTAAACAGTGTTGAAACAATATTAATGAAATATTGGAAAAATATTATGTATTACCACATGAAAATAAAAATTATTCAAATACTTTTATGCCATGTATTCAAAATGGATAATATTATAATTTTATTTAAAGTGCATTTAAACAAATACCTATGAACTGGTTTTGCATTTGGGTGATAAGATAGTATTTTTTGTAAAATCCAAAAAGAATTTTTAATATAACAATACAAAAAAAACCTAGTATAATATAAGCTAAATAATATTAAAGATTCTCTAATTAAAAATATTATACGCTAAAATTATAATAAATATAAAATATTGCAAATGCTAAAAAAGAATTGGGCTCGTCCGGGATTTGAACCCGGGACCTCTCGCACCCAAAGCGAGAATCATACCCCTAGACCAACGAGCCATGCTATTATAGTGCTAATGTTATAATCCAATTCGTCGTACAGGCAAATTTCAGTAAATCAATAGTAATTACTCCAGTTCGTATCAATACTCATATTATAGGGTTGAACCTTATCGAAGGTGTTTGGACGACGACGGCGACATGAAAACTGTAACAACAGGTTTCCACAACAAAATAAGGACTGACCAATCATACCAATCTTGTAAACAATCCGATTCGCATTTAAATAAAGCAGTATCGTACCGTAGACTCTTTATTACTGTACCAATATGTATTATTGTACCAATGCAATTTTGATTACATCGTACATGTTAAACGCGGATTGTTGCAAAGTAGACTAATAGGTACTAACTTAATAACAATGGATTTCCGCCAAGTAACGCCTGATACTATAAACTATAGCAATTTTGATTATTTTTCAAATGGACAGCCCTAGCGGCATCACGCGGGTAGATGCAATTTTATAGATCGTGCGTAGTATAGGCATCCTGCAATGACCTGTGTAACCTCATTGATTCGTAACTTTTTTTTTAATGCTTTTAGCAGGCAAACGAGCAGACGGGTCACCTGATGGTAAGTGATCACCGCCTCCCATGGACATTAGTAACAATGGGGGCGTCACCAACGCGTTGCCGGCCAAGAAAATGACGATAGACCCGCTTCTTGAAGGACCCCATGTCATAGCTTAGAGGGAACACCGATGCAGGAAGTTTGTTCCACAGTTTACACGTACGAGGTAGAAAATTAAGTGAGAATCGAACTGTGGACGAATGCCAGGTATCCAGGTGATGTTGGTGAAACCTGGTACCCCGTGATGGTCGGTGTCGAAAACCAACTGCAGGTATCAAGCCAAATAGTTCTTCAGAACATTCCCCATTGTACAGACGGTAGAATACGCAGAGAGAGCCTACATAACTACTAACTATTTCATTCTTAGTCATACTTAACAGGCGTTTAACATTAATGTCGTATTTCTTTGTGCGAATCATTCTATCAAAGCAATACCTAACCGCTGAAAAATCCGCGCAGTAATATAATTGTGAATACGGCATCATTCAGAACGATCGGTATAAAGATAGATACTGATTAATTTATTGTAGTGTTCATGTACTGATTGTTTTTTTTTTATTTTCGCGATGTCTGTCTTTGGGCGGCGGAAACGGAAGAGTGCAATTTAAACACCCGACACCCAGATCTATTGAAGCAATCTATTTTCTTGCATGACTTCAATTGCAAAATTATTCAATAAAACAGTCTCTCGGTACGTTGCAAGGATATCTGCATAGTTAAATGCTAGTAAGGATAAGTCAGGATTGAATATTTCGATAAAAATATAGGTTCTCTCATTGAAGTACAACAGTTCAATGGGTTCTCTACCGATTTTGCAATTATCTTTTTGATAAGTAGCTCAAAGTGAGTATTGCACTGTTATCTATTCTGCGATGTAATGTAGGTAACTGGGATCTGAACAAATTCAGCAACACCCATGGCAACACCTAAGTTACCTATTGTTGAAGCGTTGCTGCCCAAAAAGCATGACAGATTTTACATAGGTATATGTAGTGTAGTTTACAAAACACTGCAGTGACCATTAATATGGTAACCTATATAGGTACCTCCTACCTTAAAAAATGTTAATTGCCCGATGGCTTTTGTACCTATCGATCTTAATAATCGAACGAGTTACAACTGCAGGGGCGGTCTGTGCGGATGGGTGACCGCCAGTGCCAAAATTTCTGAGGACTTCTGTACATCGCAGGGCACGTCACACGGTGACTTTCGGGCAGCATCCGATCCTTGGGTTGGCCACTAACCCCTCCACTAATTCGCACTCGAGCAGCCTGGTGAAGGTACCTCGTAACCTAGAATTCGAATTAAAACTCAATAATGTTCTTCACGTTCTTCAATTAAGATGACATATTTAATACTTACGAAATCGTTGGGATGAGCTACCTGTTATTCCGACCACCTAAGTATTAGGCCTGACCTACTGCCCTTACTGGCTCTGCAGCGCGCTCCGAGCGCGAGACACTTTCATAACTCATGCTCGTCTTTTTAACCGACTTCAAAAAAGGAATAGATATTCAATTCGACTCTAAAAAAGATATTCAATTCGACTGTATTTTTTATGTTGTTACGCCAGCACTTTCAACTGGTTGTTTAAGTTGTTTTATCAAAATACCTACTACCTACTACTTAACAGAAGCCAGAAGGCATTGTGTACGCATTATGTATGTTATTTAACGTAAGCTATTCAACAGTTTTCGGAAAAGTTTTTTTATATTTGTTACAAAGTACTAGTAAATATTTCGAAGAAATATGTATAAGTGAATTTGCCTCAACTGAAACATAATTTCGCAATTGCTAGCGCCGGCTCGTTGGTCTAGGGGTATGATTTTCGCTTAGGGTGCGAGAGGTCCCGGGTTCAAATCCCGGACGAGCCCAAATCATTTTTGCTTTTTTTACACTTTTTTAAGTATTAAAAATATTTCCATAGGTATTTTATTCATAAGTCAGTATTTTAAGTAAGCTTATGTAATTTTTTTGCTAATTTTGTGCATATTTATAGAGTACAGAAGAAATATGTAGATATTAAGCATACTAATTTGACCGTGCAATTTTATAAATAACTAAGCTCATTTTAATTAATTTATTATTAACTTGGTATAGATAGAACAAACGCGTAAAACAAGTAAAATGTTTTTATGATTTAATTTTGATAAGATTATCCGATATGATACAGCAGCTGGTCATCGCGCGCCGGTGTCAATATAATTGATGAATACACCGCCTGTCACATAGGCAGTACACTGTACACATCGTTATCGGATTTGTATGTCATACATAGAATACATCTACATATTATACCGCAAACGCGCGCTGAACTCTATCAACATTGGGAGAGAGTTGGATCTATGTATAGTAAATCGTATCGTACCAAATCAATATACACTTTTAGGTACTTAGACTAGAAGACAAGTACGACACATAATAGTAGCCGTTGTCAGTATCAAAAAATATTAACATTTGGTAGAAAATGTCAAGCTAAGATCTCAAGGTACGATTCATCTTACGGTAAAATAACTACGATACATCCAACTCTCCTCCACCCTATAATTATGCTGTATTCGAATTTCGATGTTTACGATATCATTCCGATTTCCATTCCACCATTCCAACCTATTAACTATCGCACTGGTTCCCCTAAGATATCCACAATGGGCACAGGCACAGGCCATAGCTATGGAACTGTCCACCACGCTGGCCAATTGCGGATTCCCAGGCTTCACACACCTTTGAAAATATTATGGAGAACTGTTAAACGTGCAGGTTTTCGAAGTTTTCCTTATCCAAAGCAAGTGATAATAAATTAATTCCTAATTTCCTATAGGCGTATAACAGATAATTTTGAAAATAGAGGTGCGTGCACGATTCGAAGCCAGGACAAGTAGTTCGGACGAACGTTCAAACCACTAGAAAGTTCGACAAATTAGGTTCTCTTCTATATCTATGTGACATTTATATAGACATCACGTGAGTATTATTAACTTTATTGCAAATAAGATCTTCAGTTGACCAGAGGTTAACAAAGAGAGATATTTAACAAAGAGCCTATCGCAGAAGTTGTATAAAAAGACAGTACGTATTCTATTCTTGTGGTAACGCTGCACATGTCTGTTTCAATAATTGCACCCTATGTAAACACCTACGAGAAAATTCACTGAGCTTTGTTTGTTTCCCTCCCCTCGTCTGTGCGTGTTCATAACATACCTCAGTTACCTTTGAGCCGTCATCAGGAAACTCCACGATGTTTCTTCTACTTTGAGTTTAGTGTAATCTATACTAATAATAAAAATATAAGGGCTGTGTAACATTTTATATACCTACGTAAAATAATAATTAAGAGATTGAACTAGACGATAAAAACATGTTTTTGCAATTCATGTCTTTTTTGACTCACTGCTGCACTGAAGTCTCCTTGGATAGGTCCGAAAGTGCATTTCGTTAGTTTTATCGTAGTTTCAGTATCACAGTATAAAACAAAATCTGCTTGGTTGTTAAAAGCTTAAAAATGAAGCGTAAGGCACACATAAGAAATTACCAGACAAAATCAAAGTACATACATAATATTTCTGCTGATGGATTACTAAAATGCCGGATATGTTGCACTTTTCGTAATAATCGTAGTTTTGCGTTCGTTTTACCTACAGTACGGAGGTAGTACTAATTTAGTTCTTCACGAAAGTAGCGCCATATTTTCTGAAGCAAAGTAAGGGTGGAATAATAGTATAAGAATTTAATAAGGATAATATTAGTTGCAATTTTTTTTTGCAATAAATGCAAATGACTCTACATCAGTAGAGTTCAAGTACAAAATCAGTGTGTGCGTTATTGAGTTTACAAAACTCTATGTTTTAGTATTATTTTGGTATGTAAAATATTGTAAGGTACTTAAATTGAATAAATAATAAGAAGGTTAATAAATATTTAATGTTCACTTAAACTGCTACGATACGCTAGTAGTCTAGTCAACATGTTGAAAAACGTGTTAAATGGAAATAAAGCTCCTAAAAATATGTGCAATAGCTCATTCGATTCGGAATGACGTCTAGAAAAATGTTTTTGAAGTGTTTATTAGCACATAAAAAAATGCGATTGTTATTAACAAAATAAGATTTTCAAAAAATATACATAGTTTTAAATTAATAACTTCTAAAATAATGATATTTAAGGAATTTTGGAAAAAGATCCTGAAAGAGGAGAGAATTTCCAATAAAAAAGTCCCAACTCCCGGAACTTTATCTTAATTATTTATAAAAAAAATTAACGCTGAAAATATGGCTCTGCGAGGTGGTTACCGCATAGGCGTGCTGCCTAAAAGCCGGTATATCACATAAAATATTTTTTTAAAGTATCAAATAACTGTTTAAAATTTTGAATAAATTATGGTGTAATCAAGACACTTGAACGAACAAAACCTCGGTGAAAAAAAAAATTCATGTCGATTTTTCAAAAAGTTACACCATTGTTAATTAACAATTTTTTTTCCAATCTGTTTTTATAAATTATGGCATAAAAGTTTAAATAATTGGTCTATAAATTTTTCGCTTCGTGGAGCTCTTCTTATTTAGGTGCTTAATAAAGTTATGCAATTTTTTTTTATTAAAGTTTATTATTTTGTTAATTATAATTTTTTTAAGTTAACAAAAAATGAAATTTGTAAGAAACGCTATCAAAAAAAATTTTTTTTAGTAATATCTTATTATTGCTGTTTTTGCATCTAATATTAATGAACATTGGGAAAAAAATTTTACGTCATTTTTTAAGAAATTGTTCATAAATAAATAGACTATTTTGGGATTTTTAAAAAAATGTTTGTTACCATCTTATTGCATAGGTGAAATAATGATTTTTTGAAAAAAAAAATTTTCATAAATATTTTTTTTATTGTTTATAATCGGTTTTTTTATATTTTAAATATTTTAATAATTAGTTCAGAAATGATTTTATTCTTAAAAATCATTACTGACCCTTTCCAATGGATAAACAGAAAAAATATTTTTTTTTATAAATAATTTCATTGTTTTTTTACTTAATGATTTGTTAATAACAAATAATATTAACCGTTACATTTTTTTTTCGAAAACTTCAAAAAATGACAAAAACAAAAATATGTAACAAAGTATAGAAAAAAAAAACATTCAAAAAAATAATTTTTACAAATATTTTTTTAGAAAATATTTTTTTCTATATTTTGTTACATATTTTTGTTTTTGTAATTTTTTGAAGTTTTCGAAAAAAAAATGTAACGGTTAATATTATTTGTTATTAACAAATCATTAAGTTAAAAAACAATGAAATTATTTATAAAAAAAATATTTTTTCTGTTTATCCATTGGAAAGGGTCAATAATGATTTTTAAGAATAAAATCATTTCTGAACTAATTATTAAAATATTTAAAATATAAAAAAACCGATTATAAACAATAAAAAAATTATTTATGAATTTTTTTTTCTCAAAAAATCATTATTTCACCTATGCAATAAGATGGTAACAAACTTTTTTTTAAAAATCCCAAAATAGTCTATTTATTTATAAACAATTTCTTAAAAAATGACGTAAAATTTTTTTTACCAATGTTCATTAATACCTATATTAGATGCAAAAACAGTAATAATAAGATATTACTAAAAAACAAATTTTTGATAGCGTTTCTTACAAATTTCATTTTTTGTTAACTTAAAAAAATTATAATTAACAAAATAATAAACTTTAATAAAAAAATTTGCATAACTTTATTAAGCACCTAAATAAGAAGAGCTCCACGAAGCGAAAAATTTATAGACCAATTATTTAAACTTTTATGCCATAATTTATAAAAACAGAGATTGGAAAAAAAATTGTTAATTAACAATGGTGTAACTTTTTGAAAAATCGACATGATTTTTTTTTTCACCGAGGTTTTGTTTGTTCAAGTGTCTAGATTACACCATAATTTATTCAAAATTTTAAATAGTTATTTGATACTTTAAAAAAAATATTTTATGTGATATACCGGCTTTTTAGGCAGCACGCCTATGCGATAACGACCTCGCGGAGCCATATTTTCAGCGTTAATTTTTTTTTAAATAATTAAGATAAAGTTCCGAGAGTTGGGACTTTTTTATTGGAAATTCTCTCCTCTTTCAGGATCTTTTTCCAAAATTCCTTAAATATCATTATTTTAGAAGTTATTAATTTAAAACTATGTATAATTTTTTGAAAATCTTATTTTGTTAATAACAATCGCATTTTTTTATGTGCTAATAAACCCTTCAAAAACATTTTTCTAGATGTCATTCAGAATCGAATGAGCTATTGCACATATTTTTAGGAGCTTTATTTCTATTTAACACGTTTTTCAACATGTTGACTAGACTATAGAGTGTATAGGTGTTTTCACCAAGTACCAACACAGCATTTCTCATAAGATCTAAATGTATGCATTGTTCTTGTGTTCTATCACTCACTTAACCACTTAACTACATGTACCGTGTGTCACTTGGCAAGTCCTTAACGCACCCTTCGTTATAGATCCATATTTATGGTTATAGGAGGTACTTTTTGACCCTGAAACTACCTTTTTTTTTATTACGGCATAAGTGGGCCTGCAGTCTCGCTCTTGCGAGTATAATTTGATATTTAATGTATATTTTTAAGCGGTAAACTAATAAGCAAGTCGAAAAACAAGTTTACGTGCAACTGAGCATTTAACATTCTTGTGCACAGTTCAACCTCCCGGTGAGCTACCGAGGTGATTAATTTGACATAAAACCTGCAATGGACAGTAAAAGTAAAATAAACCGGGAAATAGCGTAATAAAAGAAAATGAGGGAATAAAAGATACGAAAAGGTGAAATAAAGTACCTAATTAAGATAGGAAATAGAAAATTTGTATAAATATGTACTTGTGTATTGGATTTCCAAATCATACAGACTAAAAGTTGTTATGGTTGTTAGTTAGTTAGTTATGCAACTACTATGTAATACTTTCAGTGATGACAAATCTATTAATTAACGTGTTTTTTTTTAATTTTTGTGTCCTCTACTCTAATATTGGCTGGTAGAAATGCGATTTTCACTAGTCTTTTTATTTAATTTCGATTCGCGAGATCAAATTAGATCATGTTTACAAAGTTTCCCGTATTTAAATATCTCTCGTATTATCTCTTTCTGTATATACTATAAACTCGTAGGTATATATTGTTGTTTCATGAAATATAGCTCTCTAAGGGATAAGAACTTACGGTTAGGGAACAAAGTACATATCATAAATAAAGCGCTGTTTAATTAAAGCGAAAAGCCGCATTTGAAGTTGAACTGAGTATTTATGATTTGAGTTCGAGCTGATTATGATTTTACAATCCTATAATACGATTCTATTCAGGTCATGTAAAAGCGATACAAGTAGGTATGTGAGATTTGAGATCGCGCTCTTAAGCCGAGATACATACATAGTTTTAGAACAGAAGAATAAGAAAAGTTTAATTAAGTAATATTATGTAATGTAGTACCTACTTGTCACATAAATGTCTAGCGGGTGCGACCGAACTAAACTCGGAGCCCTTTGCAGTTTGCACTGCAAGCAGGGTGGTTGGTAATAATGACTGAAATGATATTATGTAATACATATCTACCTGTATCAGGAATACATATTTTCCACATTGTTGGTATTATATGAACTATTGTATAAAATATGTTTTATAACTAAAACTTGAGTAATGATGTAATGTTCTGTACCTTTGTAGATGGGTCTCTACGTATTCTTCTTTGTGCACGATGCTCGATACTAATTGTAAGATTTTTATGTCCATAATCCACGGATCACATGGTAAATTTATACACTTACACACACACTGTAAACAGACACATTATTATCGTCATCGCCATCGAATCCGACAAACTGGCTTACAGTTTGGCAGACATGGAAATGTAGAAAATGTACTCATTCGTTGGAAATAAATAAAAAAAAAAAACATGAATTTAGTTTTAATGTCTAAAATAGTCGTATTACCCTAATGCATCGATAAGAAAACGTTATTCAGAAACCCACTTGTAAATTTTTTCTAGGTCGCTTCTATAAATCAATAGGTATCTTGTCCCACTTCATTCTTTCTAAGAATACCTAGCTATGTGAGTTAAATAATACCGTAGGTACCGTTTTCTCATGTTTGTGGCATTACGAGTATAGTTTATTTTAACGTAGGTCTGTACGTTTTTATAATAACTAGACTGCAGTGGAAATTCTACCGTAATTCATTAAATGTTCTATTTTCTTCTTTCTATAGATTATTTTTGACACATACAGCTGATACAGCTACCATAATATCAAATGTAGCATTCTACATTCTTCTCCTCTCCATGTACCTAAGCTTTAATTATAGCAAATCTTACGTGCTTACATTATTCTGGAAATGGTAGGTAACAAATGGTACCTACAATGGTTTTCTCTTTGCCTAATATTAAATGGTTTTTAGACTTTTTAGTAATTTCTATTTTTAAGGTTAATTTTCTGCTTAGGAGCAGTGTGTCTAGTTACTACTTAGTACTTACGTAATCGGACATATCAGTGGCGTAGCGTGGGCTTCCGCCGCCCGGGGCCGACCGAAAATTTGCCGCCCCACCCCCCCCCCCCCAGTGATCTTTGCCGCCCCCATATTATTTAAAATATTTTTTTTATTAATGAAAAATGCGCTTTTCTTGTTTTTTTCATAGCACAATTTACATTAAAATTTAAATAAAATTAATTTTAATGAATATATTTTTTCTTCTTTAAAAATCGAGTGGCTTGCCGCCCCCTCGTCATGTGCCGCCCGGGGCCAGGGCCGCCCCGGCCCCCCCCCATGCTACGCTACTGGGACATAATATGTAATCGGAGAAGAACAGATAAGTGTAGTGGGATACCTACCTTATTTGAATTATAAAATATTATAATTAAAAATCATGAAAGGGACAGCCTTATCGCTTACAAGCAATTCATGACATTTTTCCAGACCGCCCTCTTATTTCCTTTAATTTATGTATGCGAAATTTCACCCTTCCCAGTTTACATTTTGTCGTAAGATTACGAAACTGGGTATATTATATTTTACTTCTCGTCAGTTATTTTCTGTTATTTCAAAGAGTATATTTACAGACGCTGGAACAACAAACAATTATGCAAAGTATGTGGGTACTGGAATTGTTTTTTTAATGGGGAACGCGTAAAATATTCGCAGCATCACTTTATTTTGATTCGACGCTTGCGGGAGAATTGTGCCTTTGCGTTGGCTTCCCATTGTGTTCTGAACGTGATCTTTTGAAATATTTTCGAATATTTTACTCTATTGTCAGTGTTTTTACTCAGTTTTTTCTTAATCGTAGGTTATACCTAACTTATTTGTATGCCACTACACGTTGCCGTCGTGATAGCTTTAACGTGCTGGTAAAAAAATAAAAGATTTTAAACACACGAATGGAACACATGTACCTACCTAATACTAATAAATCTTAAAATTCAGCTAAGTGAATTGTATAGATATTACCCAAGTAACAAAAAATGCATTATAAAACTGTTCGTCCGTCTGTCTGTCCGAAACTCCGAAGCAAAGCGCCGAGACCCTAGTGGTAGAAAGCTGTTATTTTGGCGTGGACTGTATGTGTATGTACACATTTATTAAAACTCCAGAATCGGCGAATAAAATATTGAAAAACATTTTTTTTCAGGGTATTTCCCCTGTAGGATTAATTTTTTATTCATCGCGTACCCTGTAGTGTGGGGTATCTTTGAAAAGGCCTTCCTAAAATATTGTGGGTCTCCTAAGACTTGGAATTAGTGGTCCGTTTGCAAAATATTTGGCTTTAAAGTGCTAATTTTGCTTAGAGTCATGTCCTCCCCTGCTGGTTAAAGGGTTGGAGTTGGACAAGAGAAAAATTCTCAAAACTAGGTTATATGATGAATTTACAAGGAAACTATCATGGCTATGTTAGCATAATTAGTTAAAGAGTAATAGTCGATAAACTTACTACTACGGAACCTTACATTGCGCGTGGCCTGACTGACACGCACATATGCCCGGTTTTTTATAAACTATAGTTTCAAACACGTTATCTAAGTCTGAAACTAAGACCAAATAAAAATATATTTGTATAGAGCAAGATATTATCAAGGGAAAGCTCTGCGTAATCCGCATCCTCCCCGTAATACCATTACCTTATTAAATTCTCCGTCTCGTCATCGTGGCAGGTATGAAATCAGAGACCTTCCGAGCGACGATCTATTTTAGTCTGTGACTAACCCTTTAAGCCGGAATTTAATACGTTAGTAATACCTTTGAGGATCTGAAGGTCTAACATTAATAAAGCATTTTACCGTAAACTATCCAAGTTAACAATAGTTAGATCTGTCATAATTTATTTTCATGATTGATGTCTGACTACAAAATTTGATGCGTTACCTACTATAATTCCAGGCTCTATGTTCTGGCACAAGTATTGCATCTACATACATACACTAAAAATTACGATATCTTGTCGGAGTTTACCCGCTTTCAAATCGTAACAATAAACTTTTTCCTTCCATATTATTGTATTTTGTACCTTTTACTGTGTTGTACTGTACCTTTCTCATTCAAGAATATTCAAGAGAACATTAAAGGGGGAAAAATCATAGTCTAATACATTTTAGTTACACTTTAATGATTTAAAACAAAACTTACATGGAACATCACAATTATGCTTCGCAAAACAGTACTGATGTCAGAAGAATTTGATCAATATTTAATTCTACTTACTTAATAGGGCCATTTATTTCATACACAACAACATAATATGACTTAACATTAAAGAACAGATCTCTTACCTATATAATAAGTAATTCAAGCAATTTTTTACAATGCATGCGAAGGCTTTTGTACGTACCTAATTACAAATTTCAATGAAACATTTAGGTAGCTATGTAAAGATTGTACATAACACTATTTGAAATTGCAAAGCTTTACTGATACCCAAAAATAATAATATAATTTGAAAAAAAACCGAGATTGCTGCATTAATATTAAATCTTACCGATCCTACATAATATATTCTAGGTGGGATATGGGTTTTATAATTACTTAAATGATGAGATTTTTCTTTATGCTATGAGAAAACCTGACTGGTTATACGATGATAAAATACTGAAAAAATAGCGTAGACATACAATGCTTGATACGAAACTTTGCGGCCAGATAGTTAATATCGAATGAACCATAAAAACGCAGTTGCATGACTGCATGAGCCAAAAATTAACAGTGTGATTGCAGTATCATCATAAGAGTCTATGATAAATGACGTGATAACAGTGGCTTTCAACAAAATATTTATACTCGTAGTTCATGCAACGTCATCTTCGCAGCCGCAAAAGTTTGTAGTAAGCATTGAAATCAATTTATGATTTTTATCGATTACATTTATATTTAAAATGTTATATGCAATAATTCACTTATCCTTACAGGTGAAAACTTACGTTGAAACTATCGTTATGCCCATACAAAAATATTATTCACTTTCTTTACACATAGATATAAATAGCTAAGCATTTTAAACAATACTCTCTTTTACTGAAATTTATATGAAACTAGAAAGATGGAATTGTATGGTTGGAAAATGGACAAGAATGGCTTTGATTACGTAATGAGTGACAGTCTGTAGTAGATCGTTAGTTGAAAGCTAGTTATAGACCTCACAAAATTGTGGAAATTGTGGGAAGGGTAGGTATGGATGGAAAATCTTAATATAAAAAATAATGAATTTTTAAAGCAATAATAGTAAACTTTTGAAATAAAATGTAACTTTGGCAATGAAATAACAAAGTCATAATTAATATAGTTGATCATCTACGCTATACGATTTTGTGATTTAAAATATAGTTCAGACACAAAATAATCTATATCTAATGAAAACAAAATAAATTAAATATCATAACCTAACTATCTAAAAGCTTTTAAATAGTAATAATATCTTTAAATTCTGGATTTCATTAAACTCTTGTAACTTACAATTAAAAATAACAAATAAAAAAACTATAAAAACGGAGGTATTGAAAAGATATGCTTGTGTGTTTGCATGATTGCGCGATCCTTTAATTAAATGCTTAAAGATTTTCACTTTAATACTTCATTGTTAAATAATCTACAACAATTTATGATTTTGGACTCGACTTATCAAATACAGGTCTTTATAATTATACAAAGTAATATGGACTTATATCTCTGGATGCTCAATTTAAATTACGAATAAATCCATCTGTCGCTGGTTTGTTAAAATTAAATATGTCTAGGTAAGTTTCTACCACTCTACTGCGAACCACTTAACTAGACTCCAATATTTGCACTACACTCAACTGGCTTCCGCTGAGTCTTACTTTTCTCCTTTTTTTTCAAATCTGAATCCGACAAATTTAACTTAGCTACTATGTATTCAGTTTGTGCAAAGCATAAAAGCTTTGATAGGTTTTTATACTTATATATCATACTTTGCATATATCAGCAAACACTACTCGAAAAAGCCAGTGAGAGCAAAAACTTAGACTTTTTTTTGTAATTAACGCATACTGAATATTAGAACAAACTCGCATATCGACTTCTACATTTTAATAAGTCCGTTATATACTCTATGTGAGATATATAACTATATATTTTATTAACTCTATTGAAATTGTACATATCGTAAGCGTTGTACAGTAGGTAACCTAACAAAATAGCACAATTTTTTTCGGTTGTCTTTTATTCCTCAAAGTATCACCAACTCATGAAGATGGCATTATTTATTTATTTTTATATTCAATATGTTCTGCTGTTCTATTGTTATTGGTAACAGTGGCATACTACGCTCGTTATTTTACTGAACACCGATGTAACCCAACTTCTGCAAAGTAACGACATGTTCTTTGCTGTCGCTCTGCGACTTCTTTACTCGTTAACTATTTACAACTTTATTTACACTCAAGTGTTTATCTATGTCATTACTTTTGGCGCTTCAATGTACACATTGGAATGAAAATAATATTAGGAATGTCATAATCAAGTTTCCTATTTACATAATATCGAAAGAAGATATTGATTTCATCACTATTAATTTAACGCTCAATAAATAACAGGACTAAACTTTGCCAATACATGTACCAATTATTAACGTTAAGCAAAGGTTATCTCAATCATATCTTTCGATTCAATATTTACAAGGAAAGCTATAATATTTAAAGGATTTACAGTAGAAGCGAGAAAATTGGAATGATTAATGTTAAGGAAATAACTCTCAAAGCGACTCCACTGCTAGGTTGCCCACCGAGGCTGCCGACAACTGCTCGGTTAATATTATCATCCTTTGCAGGTGTTTCTTTTACCATATCTTCACCACTGTCTCCCATTACATCCTTTATATCCATTATCATGCCAATGTCATTCTTTTCGGGTGCGACTTGTTGTGGCTCAGGTGCACGTGTAGTAGTCGTGGTTGTCGTTGTTGTAGTTGTAGTGGTGGTAGTTGTTGTCGGTACGAGTGTATTGTTGGCTAAATAGTATATTTCTCCATAGATAGCTTCAACTTCAACAGTGTTTTCAATACGTTCGCCTCTCATTGGCCTTGACCGAGAATTGTTATCTTTGTAAAATGTTATTAATTTAGCGGTGTACTGAATCTCACGGTCTGTATTATTTCCTCTGAAGGTGACGTTACATGCTGTGCCTGGTTCTAAATATCTTTCCAACTTATATAACTCCTTCCTCTCTTCATGGAAGGGATTTGCCCATTCGATTTGAGGTATTACGGTGCCATCGCTCATCTCTATACTAGTATTTAAACCAATAGCAATACCGTGGCCATGACCCCAAGATAAGCTGTAGTTGAATTTATATTCTATTTCTGTCGTGACCGTAGCAGCAACTTCGTCATCATTCCTCAAAATGCGTTCTTCATATACTTGAGGATCGCTTTGTCGGACGTATTGTGTATCGAGGTCCAGCTCCACATTTTCTAATTTGTAACTGTTTGGTTCTACTTCTATTAAAATTTCCCCGCTATTTTCTACTAATTCAGTGTTTAGCGCATCAAACGTAATCAATTGTCCGAGAGTGCTTTCATAGATTATTCTTCCGATGTTGTGAGAAAATCCACCGTCAGCTTTTATTCGACCTATGAACACCGAATCACTCGATGACTCTACAGCAACTGCTCCACTGGGTTTCGAGTTAAATTTGTACCAAGTATTCCAAATGATAAGTGAAGCGTTCTCGATATTTTCAAGTACTTCAAACACGTTGTAGCTTTTACTTCCTGATACGGCGCATGAAGTGTAGTCGGGACGCAGCTGACCAAGAAGCATATCACCTTCGTGACGAGTTCGGCAAAGGTAAATGGGTCCTAAATAGAAAATTTTTGTGTTAGTTTTTAATCATAAAACCTCCAATCATAATCATTATATTGGTTTTGATTATCGTATGATGTAGTTAAACATATTACGTTACCTTGTTCAGAGTTAGCTCCAACAACATAATTGTCCATTGCTTCTTTCTTCAAGTTAGCCCATCGAAGAGTGCTCGACGTGACGATTTGTTTTAATCTGGAGTTGTACAGGCCAACACCTGCCTGGCCAAGGACTGGAGCTGCAAGCGTGGCTGTGAGTAGTATAACCCACCAACCACTCGTATAACTCCTCGTTTTCTTCATAGTTCCAATTCTGTAACAATAAAGTGTATTGTTAGCAACATAATTACTTTATTTCTTAACTAGTGTTATGGAAGACAAAATGTTGGGCTTAAAAAATTTGAAACAAATTAAATTACCGAAGAAAATTTTAACTAAAAATCATTCTAATCCTAATCATCCTAATTATTTTGAAAACTTTCACGACGACATACATACTCATACATGACCTTTTAATAATTATACGAGTATGATGAAATTCTTAATGTCTTGAGTCATCAATTTATTATTTTAGCAACATATAACAGTTTCATTTAGTGGAATTTTGCAATAATTTCTAAGCTCGTTTCATGTGCAATAATAAATATTACTACAAAGACCTCGGACCTCAACAGGTTCCAAGTAAGCCATTTAATTTATTCGTAGTATTATTCGTAACTCTGCAAGTCAAGGTTTCATCGCGTCATATTGTAATGTCTAAGCTTTCAGGAGTGGCTCAATGTCGCGGCTTAAAAAATAATCATAACTGACATCTGACATTTATAGGACATACGTACCTATTTATAAGATTTTTGTTGTGTTTCACTAATCCTCTAGGCTCATATTGATAGGAGTCATAGGCTAGGAAATAATTGCGAATTTCAATGGTTTTACTCACACAGTAGTGTATGTTAACTTTGGATTTTTTTACCAGACCTGTTAAATTACATCTTGGTCCAAATTCATTATCTACGTAATATGCTATTCGTATGGAAAATTAAGTTCAACCTGCGAAGTTCAACATTAAATTTTATACGACTCGATAAGTGTTTTATATTTCCGATTCTAATTATGGATGGCTTCAACCCATTAATGGCCCACAAATGGGCACGGGTCTCTCCTCTTGAGGAGGCCTAGAGCATACTCCACCACGCTGCTCCAGTGCGGATTGGTGGAGGGGTTAGTGGCCAACCCGAATGTCGGAAGTTTTCAAACCGCCTCGAGGGCCTCCGACATGGCTTAACGACTGTTATCTTATGATAACAACCGGGACCGACGGCTTTACGTGCCCTCCGAAGCACGGAAACGCTCAAGAAATTTTTGCCACTAGCGGTCACCCATCCAACTACCGACCGCGCCCGCTGTTGCTTAACTTTGTCGATCACATAGGATCGACGCAAGCCGCCGGGCTATGAGCGCTCATTATAACTAATTATAACTCGCTAATTATAACTAATCATAAATCATCGTTTATGGAGTGCAACAAATGCAGTGAATCTAAATTAATAATATTCAATTGAGGTTTGACACGGGCCATTGGGCCTGACACAAATCCCAACGCCCCATCATTTGTTATTTGATTAACTAGTGATATTATATTGCTTTAAAGATTTATAGATAAACGGCATTGCGTCATCTAGCCAAACTATTCGACATGTTAATATTATTGTAGTACTAGCTTTTGCCCGCAGCTCCGCCCGCGGTAGAGGTCGATTTTTTACAAATCCTACTTACTTACTTTTACTTAGTTAGACTTAGTTGCCTATGTCTTAAGTAATTTACATGTATCATTTAATAGCGTGAAATGGAAATGAATTTAACTACGCCATCTATTAACAACATCCGGAACTAACTAACAACTAACAAAATATCGATCTTCCCATGGGGATGTTTTACCGCGGTAAAAAGTAGCCTACGTTACTCTCCACTCTCCTCACTATCTCCACACACAAAAACCATACCATATAACAGCTTCGTTGCGACGTGAAAGACGGACAAACAAACAAACAAACACACTTTCACATTCATAATATTAGTATTGATATAATCAATAGTAGGCATATGAAATAAAAAATAATCACTAAGCATCCTTAAATAAAATAATAAATAAATAAATAACGCTTCACATTCATAGCCCCACACTAGAATTCCCTGTGTCGTGGGTGCCATGGAGAACACATTAGACAAGGAAATTCACACTCAGACCGAGTACAGAAATTCAAACTCATCATTCAAATTTCCGCCTCGCTGGGAATCGAACCCAGGACCCTCGGTGCGGCGATCCGGTATAGTACAATCATTGCGCCTCACAGGTCGTCACCTTACATTCCTAACGTTTGAAATAGCATAAAAACATGCTGATACAATCACTTTGTAGCCAAAATACCGCTCAGACTAGTATTAAGAATAGACTGCTAATCTATATTCACATTCAGAAACTAGAAATAAGCATAGAGCAGTAAAATGTGACATTGATGCTATGTTAAAATGGTTTATTTTCGTCGCAAATTATAAACATGCTTATTGCAAAAATTTCCTAACAAATAGTATATGCATAGATAGATTGGATTCCTATAAAAGTTACTGTATTATCCCTTTAACCCACAAAAGCTCTTTGATCCGAGCAAAGTTTATAATGTATGAGTATGACAAGTATCATTATATTAATCATACAATTAATTCATTCTCCTTTTTGGGTCACGCTCGTTATTTTAATAAAAAAATATTTCAAATCATAGGTTATCGTCATGATGAAATGTGTGGGTCATTGACGTAAATTATATAGACAGGCTGTTCAGTACTTACATTTTGTTCACCTGTGTTGACCCCAACTGGGGCCAACTCAGTTTAGTACTATAATCGGCTGCGAGCAAGTGCTGTCACCATAGCTGTCACTTTCGTAAAACTCCGACTGTTCAAGAACACTTATTATTCTGTATTGTGCACAGTTAAAACTTTCTCATTATTTACGTTTGAACTTTATTTCACTTTATTTAATCATAATCGGTAAGTAACTATATTTTTATTTACAGTCTTAAAAATTATTTAGTGTCAAATATTTATTACCGACATCTTGAACCAAACTTGACAGAACGAACACAGAGTACTTAATCACTACGGAACAGGGTTGCCAGACGTCGCGGAGTGAGAGAACAAAAGGACAAAGATGCGGAAATTGTGGTAGAAACTAGAAAGTGATTTCAATACGTGACTTTTATATGAAATTGACTTACTTTATTTGTTTTAGATATTATATGTACCTATTGAATTAACGAAAATGCCAACTTGTACATTGCGGTATTGCAAAAATTATGAGCAAAAAACGAAAACATTACCTGAAAGGATAACTTTCCACAGGTAAGTTTTAACGCTTTATATTACTTCACCTGTATGTTTGTTTGTTGGTTTGTTTGTTTGTAACTTCTCTTTGGACTTGATTTTGGCTCACTTGAAACGCTCAGATTTCTTTCAAACTTCGTGGACTTATTGAGGACCAATGACAATTTAATATTTAAAGAAAAAAAAAGAAAGAAAGAAAGAAAGAAATTACCTACATTTCATTTAAAAAAATCAAACTAAAAAATTTATAAATAAATAATAGTTTAAAAAAACTAAAAAAACACACTTATAGAAAATCCAAGTGCATGGTATTAATGGTAGAAGGTATAATATCATTATTATTATTATTATTTAAACTTAATTTTTAAGTTAAAGCTCGTCCTCTTGGGACGGTATTTAGGAACCTAGCATGGGCCTAAACCAAATGACTAGGTAACTTAATATTATTATTATTTTAGGTTCCCTCGGCCTATAAGGTGAAGTACTTAATGTGATTATATATGACAATCAGTCGGGATTTAAAGAATTGATAATAAACTACGTGTTGCTCTGAAAAACAAAGTTTTATTTAAGCTTATCATACATTATGAGTTACACTAAATACAACCTAAATCACACAAACCTACCTGGAAAACAAAGAAACGACAATTAAAGTATTTAAATTGCCAATTCCTCTTTTTGATGTTTCTACAAAAATACACTATAATATTTCAATGAGGCTACAGTGTAATTTATTAAGATACATTTCTTTTATTTTAAGTGCACAACACACATAAAAATATTTTAACACAATCGAATGATATATCCTGGGACTATAGATAACACAAGTTTTATATACTTAAATGGAAAGATCCCACGCATATTCTAATAAAATGTAAATTCTGGAATAAGAAACGATTTTTTGATTTTTTTTTTGATGAATGGATGAACACTACAAAAATGGTCATTCCGTTATGACGTAATTAATCCTCAGGTACAATGTAATCCAGACAGAGTAATATATCCATGGTATATGTCCAGTTATAGTAATGTATCCATGATCTCTTTCGGAGTAGGGTGTTGGCAACACTGGGCGCATAGTGACTCTGTGATTGAGTTCTCTGTGGCACGAAAGTGTGACACGAAATTTCTTAGAAAGAGCGCGTCCATATAATTTACGTCAATGGTGTGGGTGGGTTAATAATATTTATGACATAAGTGTAAGATAACTTCCAGCAGTAAGAATCAGCTTATATTATTGCAATGGGGTATTGGTGGTATATTGGCAAGTGGCAACGCATCATTTACCCATGGATTATTACATGAATTACTATAGTCTAGAAATCATTCTAGATTCTAGAAACAATTCTTGAGAGGATCAGGACTATTTATAGGACCCAAAAATTTTAAAATAATAATACTGTTGCGGTGTAACTTATGATTATAATTAACATCATGTACAGATGCTAGATATATAATCTTCTTCAAAATTCTGATATTGTTTTAACTCTACCCTCAAATTCCCCGCGAAATATGTAAGAGCCTTATTTGTGTGGTATTGTGACTGAAATCGATTTAAATCCTGTATAGGGGCAAACTCTCGAAGTTAATCCAACTGTTCATGAACGTAAACAATCTGTCTTTGTACTCGTATGAATCACAATTCACAACAGAGAATTGTGGTTTATTGTGGTTGAATGTGTCAATCAAACCACAATAAACTATGAATCTTGACACACATTTATAATGCGATAAGTTTGAAATTCATTGCAAAGCTGTTTTACAAACACATTATGCAGATATAAGGAAGGAGATAAATGGTTCGTAGGTAGAAAGAAGTTGAACTAATGCCTACTACTAATGCCGAATTTAATCAAAACAAGTTTACTGGTCTATATCGTGTCAATATATAATTAGGTACCATTCGTTATTTGTTCAGAGCAATTGACATGAATAATAGATCTAGCTTCACAAAAAGATTCTATGAACAAAAACAAACTCGAGGTGAAGACAATGGTGCGGCGGCGGCGGAGTTTGGCGCGGCGATCTCGATCTACGAGTACCTTCCGTTCCACTAGTGATGTTTGCTTTGTATTTTCTATTACTAGTTGTGAAATAACAAAACACCAGTAAGAAGTAAACAGATTCATTGAACCATATTGGATCTATTGGATCTGTCATACGCATGAGAAGAAAAAAAGTGAAATCACTTTAAAAATACGAATATGTATTTCAACAAGTTGCCCGGACAGACTTCGTACTGTCAAAAGTTTTTTTTTATCTTGAGATGTTGGATCAAACTGCAAACGGTGTAGTTTAGGAGTCCATCGCGGACAAACAACGTGACACGTAATTTATGTATATTAAGATGTTAAATAAATTGCATTAGTATATGCACATTATGTAACTGAAAAAGTTTCTTTAAGAGTTCCTTACTTCACGTAATAGCTACATTAAGTAAAAAACCCCTTCAGGATAAGTAAATAGGCTAAATAAGTAGAACCGACAATATTTTAGTGAGTTATATCCTGATATTCAATATAATAATATTGACTGAAAGTTCTAGACATCTCTAACCTGACACAATGCTTGCCTCCGGCATTCTCGCGTGCCACTCGATTCAGCGAGGGGAAACGCGGCTTTCAATATAAAAAGGGAAATTCCTGTCGACACCGCCTCACTTGTGCCATTCTAACAGCCGAGCGAACCCTTTCATGAACCTAATTGTACGTACACGTCTTGCCAAATATATAAATACTTATATGAGAAGTCATTTTGCAAAATTAGAAACTACAATTTTCATCAAACGCGTTGCCTGAAAGATGGGATCACTGATGCAAGTAAAAATGAAGGGAGAGAATCAGCCACGTGTAAAGTAACATTTGCATATTTTTAACACTAGGTACCCTTTTTTTGTATATGAAAGTATTAAAAGATAAACATAACCAAACTATCATAACTAAGCGTGTCTTCAAATCTGCGGTCATATGCAGTTATATCCACAAAGTATTGCCTACTTTAAAAGCTAATCAATTTTTATAGGAAACTCCTTGCTGTTATAAATAACCCTGAATGCTTAGATCTAAGCCGTTTATCTTGCGTTTTATAGCCTCGATACACCTCCCCTATTTCGATAAGTGCAACAAATATTTCAAGTATACTAGTAGGTATCTTTTAAACTAAGTATGTATGTTGGTTTAATATATCATGAAAACTTTCTAAAGCTTGACAAACTGAGTATAATATTATCTACATAGTCGATATAACAAGTTTGTTGCTTCATTGTTTCGTATCTAATGACTCTTTGGCATTATTCCAGCAATCTCTCAATGGCCTCAATCGATACACCGTTAATAAGACTTGACAATGGCTTAAAAAGAAGAGCTAATTAATATACCATGGAAATAAGCAGTAATACCTATAATGTTTTTAAAAACAACTTAACCAACTTATATTTTAAAATCACATTTGTTGCTCAAAACAATTGCAATGGAACAGAAAAGAAAAATTTAGTCTAAGCAAAATCAAACTCTTGTCTTATCTTAATACACAAAATATTTTGTTTCCTAAAATCCAAAATGTGTTCCACAGCACCTTTCATAAATTTTAGTAAAAATTTTCGTACCTGCTCAGAAAAATCGTGCCCAAAAATAGGTTTACATTATTTTGTTGTGAGTTCATGTTACTCGTATTTCGTGTTTGTGTTTTTTTGCGTTCACAAATACAGTATTGTTTTGTGCACCAGCGTCCAACGTATACGATTCATATTTTCCCTGCTGAACAATTGAATTGTTCAGTTGAGCTTACTTTACTTATCCTGGCTTAGAGTCCCTCCCGCCGGCTGCCGGCGCTTGCCTCTTGCCTCGTAATCGCATTACGTGTGTAAAAGCAATCAATAGTATACAGGATTAATGTCCTATATATTACCGTACCCGTTTAGTTTAAACTCGATATTGCTTTTATTAATGTTATTGAATGTAGTACTGATTTATTATTTTCCTATCGTTGTATTTGGTTTTGTTGCTATTGGATAAATTTTGTTAGCAGTTAGTATAATATACTCAATATTAGCAACATGAGATATCTTTATTTATTCATTTATCGACCAATTCCATCAGTTGCATTCATTTAAATGTAAGTGCAATTTAATCTCTGTGCATCGACTCTTAACGGAATTTATATGTCATTGTTCCTTAGCTGACTAAGATACAGCGCTAAGCTTTTAACCTAGTTGTATTCTTGGCGCCTACATTGCCTATATTCCGTATTCCATTACTGTCAGCGTATAGAGACTTAAGGAACTCGGGCACACACAGCACCAATTAGGGTGACTTAATGCATCAATATATTCTTCGGTCAATCCAATTACCCTACAATTCCAATACGTCCTGAAAAGCTAATTGTCGGAACGTGATTATTGAAGTAATAGTTGCTTTATACATCTGATCTGATAAGTGAGTACGACACATTCACAAATGACCTGATAAACCTCACGTTTGCTATCTTCCATCAGCTGCTAACGTACAGAATAGGTACGATGACATCAACGGCGCGTGCAATTTGCTAAACTTTACTTTGACAGTCGTGAAGGCTGGGTCACGTTCGTTATTCAAATAACTCATATCAACAAGCTGACAACGTTTTGTATGATATGTCTTATGTCATATTATCTTGAGTTGTTGTTATGGCATTAATAAATTTACTGGATGACTTCACATTTCTAAAGAATGATAATGTTCTCATCTCAGATTAAAGAACAACTGAGGTTCTCATCAAATACTTTATTTGGTTTGTAACACATTATTTGGATCCGTTCTTAGTTTTTTTTAATTACTATAAAAATTAACAACATTGTAAAAATAAAAAGCGGCCAAGTGCGAGTCGGACTCGCCCATGAAGGGTTCCGTAGCAGCAAGTAACATAATATAAAAGTTCTTGAAGTTCGTTGTAACTTTGATCGAGGTAAATTGCGGTTTACGATTTATGACGTATTAAAAAAAAACTACTTACTAGATCTCGTTCAAACCAATTTTCGTTGGAAGTTTGCATGGTAATGTACATCATATATTTTTTAACCGACGAAAAAAAAGGAGGAGGTTCTCAATTCGACACGTATATTTTTTTTTTTTTATGTATGATCACGCAGAAATCAGCACAGGGTAGTCCGATTTGGATGATTCTTTTTTTATTGGATAGGGTATGTCCTGAAGTTGGTCCCATATTTTTTTGAAAATTTTATTCCCAACTTTAAGGTACGAAAATAGGGAATGATTGATTATTCACCCGTTTTTTTTCCGGAATTTTTACATGTTAACCCCAATAACTTTGTACTGGATGATCCGATTTCGATGATTCTTTTTTTATTGAATAGTGTGTACTTTGAGGTTACTCTTGTTTAAATTTCGAAACAAAATTTTACCCCTATAGGTACGAAAATAGGGGATGATTGATATCATCTACTACATTTTTACCTGGTAACTGAATCTATAATTCATAAAATAAATAATTTATTATTAATTATAAGTATTATAGCAACTAAAAATTAAAAAATAATTACTTTTTAACAAAAAATAAAACCAACGAAAAAAAAACTGAAAAGCAAAAAATAAAATAAACCATTTAGTATTATAAATTAAGATCCGAAATTAACAGTAAATAAATAATTTTGAGGCGGTGCCAAACCAATGAAAAAACAAATGGCGAAAAGATGTGCGCCGCGCTGCTGCTGCCGTGTGCATCGCATGCCGCTGCCCTCATAATATTATAAACTTTATGTAATTAATTTTGGTTGTTTGTTTGGCACGGTCTCAAAATTATTTATTTACTGTTAATTTCGGATCTTAATTTATAATACTAAATGGTTTATTTTATTTTTTGCTTTTCAGTTTTTTTTTTCGTTGGTTTTATTTTTTGTTAAAAAGTAATTATTTTAGTTTTATCATTCTCTTATTTTAGAAGTTACGGGGGGGGGGGGGGGACACACATTTTACCACTTTGGAGGTGTCTCTCGCGCAAACTATTCAGTTTAGAAAAAAATCATATTAGAAACCTCAATATAATTTTTGAAGACCTATTCATAGATACCCCACACGTATGGGTTTGATGAAAAAAAAATTTTGAGTTTCAGTTCTAAGTATGGGGAACCCCCAAAATTTATTGTTTTTTTTCTATTTTTATGTGAAAATCTTAATGCGGTTCACAGAATACATCTACTTACCAAGTTTCAACAGTATAGTTCCTATAGTTTCGGAAAAAAGTGGCTGTGACATACGGACGGACGGACAGACGGACAGACAGACAGACAGACAGACAGACATGACGAATCTATAAGGGTTCCGTTTTTTGCCATTTGGCTACGGAACCCTAAAAACGAAACATGACTTGGAAAAGTTAAAAACAGCGATAACTTATCGGACTTATTAACTTCACGATTCGAAGAATGCTTTTTGTCGCAGATAAAATTAAATTTCCCGTGACGGAGAGATGAAAGTTTCTTACAATAATAACTAATATTTATTTTTGAAAAAAGACCATTGTAAGTCTATTTTGAAGAATTTGATATAATACCAATAGGTAATATTACGTATTCTGTGATATAACAGTAATTATAAGTTATAACAATGAAAATTAAAACTCGTTTAACAAACACAAAATGGCTAAAACCATCGCGTTCAAAATTGAGGTGAGTTCGAGTGAGCATACAAACTGTACATTGCTTATTCATACATCTCTTGACCTATGGTGATACACTCACTACATCTGGCTATTTTATGACGTATCTGCCTTGTGCTCTCGTTAACATGTATATTCAGTGCTAACTCGACTTCAGCATAATTTAGTTGCCCGTAGTAAGCTGAGCGTGAGATGGGCGGTTCGCATTGAGTGGCAATTACGCTGGTAATAGCTTGGTTATCAGATGCTGCGTCATTTTTGTAATGAAACAAGCTTCTGTCAGCTTTCTCTTCTGATACCATTTTATTTTGGGATAATAATTCTTTCTCTTCATTTTTCTATTGTATTTTTTGACAAAGGAAGTTTTAGATGTACAAAAATTTTAAACCAATTGTACTATGTATTAGTTATTCATTAATATTGTTTGTATTAGTTTGTATTGTTTTGGTGCTCTTAAGTTATTGTTAACGTTAAATCATTTTAATCATCTTCATGTCTGTCGTAAATTCGTAATTAGAGAACATTTTAAAAATTCAAAAATATTATCCAACGTTAAACAACAATAAGGCCTGGTTAACTAAACGTAGTTCGATCTTTCATTTCATCATCGTTGCCAAAGTTTTATTTTACGAAATAGTTTGGCAGCGAATACACATACAATTATTGATCTATTGCAGATTTTTTAATCCGCCACGAAATATTGGTTGGTAAAAGTATTTTCTTATTTGACTGTTACTTTTTTTTATTATTTATTTATTTTGTACACACATAAATACTTATTATTTTAACAATAGCACTTGATCAGCAGGTTTGGAGTTAAGTGGGAATGAAATTATGGAAATTCCTTATTACCTTTTCCGGTTCGTCTCATGACATGCTACTTATAATTCAGCTCGTTATGAAAGGGAGCAGTTAAAAATGCACGTGGGTGAAGCGGCTGGTGCTAAGCCTAAATATTAAATAATAAGCGTTACTTATAACACGTACGTATACGTCACGATAATTATCTGTGTGCTTCATGTAATTCGTTCGGTGTCTGTGTAACGGTCAGTTTTTGCGGTATTGTTACAAATCTCGTAGGCGTTATCTTCTATCGTTATATTAAATTATTCTATTGGATAGTCAGTGTGTTCCTCTACGCTAAAAAAATCTGATGGCAAGGACAGGTCAGTGTTGACAGTTTCAATATTAATGATCGAAGGTTAACAGTCTGTATTATGCGCCATCTTCACCTAATATCTTCAAGTTTTTGTATGCGAATGAAAATCGACTTTATCATTAGACCGAATGTGCCTTATGCACTGTTCAGGATTATTGGCTTTCAAATAAAACCATTTTGAGACATATCGGTTGGATGGTTTCAGAGGCTGCTTTGTATGAATTTTATTTTAGGAGTCTAATTCTAAAAAAAGAAATTTTGCAGTGCTAAGTAGTAATTTTTTTACAAATTTGATAACTCTGATATTCAATAAATTATAATTATTCCACATATTTCACAAACAAAGAACTTTGGGATATTCTGTTTATGTGGAATAAATTATGTTCGTATTGAATAATGTAAGGATACCTTCAGGCTGACGGTTATTTTAAGATATCAGCCGGCTGGCGCTAGTGACGTGGTCGGTGTCGCGGCTGCGTGTGCGCACTGGCGCGCGAACCAGCTGATAGCGTGGGAAATGCACGTAACGAATGCTCTGACATGGTCGAGTATAGCAAAATCAGTGCTATATGATACTAACTATGATGAGCACTATTTCAGAATGACGGGAATTTATTTAACCGCAAACAATAACTTGATGCAACTCAACGAACTTGCGATAGGATAAGACGAGCACAAATTAAGGCTTATCTATTCTGTTATGAAGATTTGCTGTAAACTGGATTAATTCTTGCTTAGTTTATGTTTACAGAATAAAAACTTATAACAGTTTATACCTCTATACAATACAATAATGAACATAGCATAAATAAATACAGATAACGACACGAGCGACGCGCGACGGCTCGAATTCTCGCAGAGTAAACTGTGAAAAACGAAGGAGCTTTACCGTAACAATATGAACGAGGTAGAATGCAGTTACGGTTGTCTGATTCATGCGTATTATGATGGGTAACGTGTGTACCCGAGACACTTGAAGCTCTAGAACAATAGGATGCGGGCCTCGACGCTGACGCCGCGTCGTTGACGGCCGGCTAGACTAGGTTGACGGAACAATAATTAGGTACCTACATCATAGCTCAATGAATTTCAATTCAGTCGATTTGAACAATGACCCGCGTCGCGTCATCTTCGGATTGAATGTCGTGTAAATTGGTACTTGTGTCATTGGCAAAATGTTAGATTCTTTAACCCCAAAAAAGTATCTAATCATTAATTACGATTTATTACTAATTCAATACCGTAAAAAAGATACAGGTACCCGTATTGGCATTTGGCAACAGGTCGCGATAAAACTAATTTATATTTTCCGATTAGTCATCGCACGCTTATACTTAGGTACCTTCCAAGTTGGAAGTTCCAACCTGCGTAGTAAATAGGTTAAATTAAATTGTCAAGGCTAGAATGGCCTTGTACTTTAAATCAATTTAATTAAATATATTGTAGATCGCTAAACTTCTAAACCCTAGGCCATAAGATAATATAATTGGATTGCCCAACTTTGAGCAGAGAAGACACAGCTGTGTTATACAAAGTACCTAGTTGTATAAACATCCATGTAATGGATTAAGTTTATGTTATGTTTTAATTACTTACATTCGATAATTCACCAATTTACCTACCTAAGTCAATGTTTCCCGATTGAGACTACACGAACTGAGCATTTAGCGGAATTAGAACCAGCAAGACAGCTTGCTGGGAAAACAGAGCATTTTATTGATGCGAGTGACGCTAATGACTAGACCATAATAGTGAGTGTTGTGGAGAACGACTTGTCCGAGACCATCACGCAACGTTAGCACGTGCCCCAGATACCGAACTATCTACTATCCAATCCATTAATTTAATTGTAGCGCCGCGCACTTATGAAATTGCATCGTCAGTAATGACACATTTCGCACATTCTACTTTCGTTTCAATGCTAAACATAATAATGCCCGATGGTTCATAATAGCACATGAATAAATAACAACCAGAATGTTAACTTCCTAACAGACACAAAAATTCATACCTACTTTCATAGGGTTGTCACTTGGTTACTGAAAATAAAAATAAAACGGGCAAGTTCCTACGTATCGAGCGAGAGTCAGCAATGAGTACAGACGGTCAGACGGATGGACAGTAATTGTGTGGACATTATTTTATTATTATGTGCTCCGTTTTAAAATTTTGGTATATTAAAAACGGTGTAGCTTTGAAAGATGAAATGGTTGACTATGTAACAGTTTGTTTAATATTAAGAAGGTACTTACACTTTATTGTTAGAAATGAAAAAAAAACTTTCGAAACAAAATATTTTATTTAAACAGATTATGGGGTGGGATTTAGGACCCCCCTAATTTTCGTGACGTCACATTTCATAATCGAGTAATTGGTTATTTAAATATAGTGATAAGCCCCGCCCTCCTTATTAACAGAAAATAGAAAAATTTCTAAATTACTTGTCTACTTAATTACTGAACTACTAAATTGTCCGTTTACACGTAATAATTTGCTTAAAATTTAGTTAACTACTTAATACGTGTAAACCGAACTTAAACGATAAGAATAATAAATAATAACCTTATCGCCACTTTAATTATTTTGGATATTAGGTACCTACTTATTAACTAAATACTTCTTTAGTCTTCTTTAATAAGCATAAAAATGTGTACTATTATTACTTGTCAAAATCCTTTGGATATACAAATAAAGAAATCTATTTGGTTTTCTTCCCATTAGGTATTTAAACAAACAGTTCAACAGTTTGGCATCTTTAAAAACAATACGTCGCGTCGTCGTCACAAAACGTCGCCCGTGTCACCGCCGCTGGCACACCTGAACTTGTCACCTTACTGTACCCTAGCGGGCGCCGGCGCGTTAGTTGATTGGTCGGCGCACGCCGCCCCGTCTTGTCGGTGACAGGTCACGCACACATAGCTGTGCATGTAGTAGTGTCGTCGCGCGTGGCGTTAGTATGAAGTTAACATTCTGTATTCATGTGATAATAGACTGGTGTTGCGCCATCGACAATAGCGATCAACAGTGTCAGCAATGCGTGACGGTGTTGGGAGATTTGCAGGATAAAGCGGAATTTTGCTCTTCCGCTGCACGGTTTTCCGTTTGAAAGCGTTGCGTTGCGCTTGCGATACAATTTTAACGCATATTGTTGTCGGTGTAATTCACCGGAGTTACAATCGCACAATGTCAGTGACCGCAATATGAACCGTTAATGGGAAGACAAAGCCCATAAATCAAGGAGCTAATTAAAAGATCAGATTCCAATAGAGTTAGCTCAGCTAGCAACATCACACCTGCCGCAGTGGTCACGCTTCGATAGACTCGTTAGGAGGAAATAGATGGTAGTTTAGCTTAGGGAATTAGTTATCATTTAGATTAATTACGATTTCTGTATATGTATCATTTTTATCATTTTATGGCATAGGAAAAAAGTATCATTTATGTTCATACTAAGTTCTGAAAAAATTATACCTAATGAATCCCACTCAAGTCAAAAGTAGACCGATGTTCAAACCAATATACAGCCAGTATTGTAAACAGGGACATACATACTCGTATAGTCAAAAAATAAATCTCCTTCTGACACAGTCGGGCATAAATAAGTCATAGATGACATGTAAAAGAATAACTCTACCCTACAATATCATTGCTCTACAACTACACAGCGCACTTCATTGATTAAAAAGATTGATGTTAATAACTTGGTTTCATATACAACACAGTACTAATTTAACTGGGTTTAAAGATTTCCACGAAAACGATAAACAAATAGTGTTAAACCAATTAAAGTATTTGTGTTGACATGCTCTCTTCGATCCAATTACCTATGTGGACTTCGGTCATGGACAAGTATCGTTTCGTTACATTTGTTTAGCATAGTTATGAAGATAACATTTTTGGTTGTTTGAAAACAAACACACAAAGACCCTTAGCGATAATATAATATATATTATGACATGGGAGTGTTTAAGACAAGAATGAAGAAAGCTTTATATAAATGATTGCGTTTTATTTTTTCATTGCAAAGATTTCATCAATTACCATCAAGTGTGATAGAAATTTAATAGTGGAAAAAATAAAAACACTTCAATTATGGAATAATACAGCAGCAATTTGACCACTTGAATATAATTTAGAAGTAAACAAGTTACACAAACATGTATCATTCATTACATAATGGAAATGCACGTAAGGCGGATGCCGGAATGGAGGATGACAATCTGCGGCTCCCCACGATTTGTGCGCCAACGAGCAGCAAGGTCGGCGTCTGATTGTCGATAATAGTGCCACTTAATGCGATGTGACGACGACTCAACACACGGCACACGACATAGTGGCCCACTTATGAGTGCATCACATTGTAGCTTCTAGATTTCTTCTTATAAAATTATTTGTAATTGTGCTCTTCATCCAATCCGCGTTCTAAAAGCCTCTGAAGCTCTAGAGCTCTAGAGCTTCTCAGCACGCATAATTGATTAGACTAGAATCAATAGTCCGATATCAACTTTCTGGAAATATGTAGCCATGGTCTTAGAAAGGATTATTAAACACTTTCACTTAAACTGCGCTTTCCTTAACAACCATTTGTTGGACTAGAAGATTTATTGTAATTAGTGTTTGCCTTAATTAATGTGGTTCAGCTAAGATAAAATATAATCATTATTTCATTTTATACGCGGCATTTAGTAGCTACGTTTCTTGCTTCTTATTACTACTTGGAAGGTTGTTGTTGTCTGTATGCCTTTTATCCTAATTCCTGAGAGGACGCCCGCGCCAGTGGGCACGCGCTCTCTGGATTGGTTGCGAAACGTATCTATTTTTAGCCGACTGTTTGTTGACAACATCACACAAGAATTCCATTGAATTGACATTTTTGTTGTCCTCTATGAATGTCACTGTGATACTTTATTTGATATGATATTTTGCAGTTCTGACTAGATAGCACCGCATTCCATATCTTTCGTTATTTCATCTTTTACTTCATAAATGACGGTGTAAACGTCCTCTTTCTGTCTATCCATGAGTGTTGTAATATTTACTAGGTATTGTATCTTGCTTCTCGGAGTGCCATTGGTTGTGACCATGTTGATGACAAGGACCAAATGCATGATGAATGATGACAATGACTGATTACCTTTTAAATATTTTGAGAGCAGCAAGACGAAAACGAGGATCCGCTTACCGAGGCGTGTAAGATAAATTTTTGTTTAGAGTTGAGCAGGTCAAAGAATATGTTGTTAGAAAATTCCGACTGCTTTTATTTAAACTACATTGTACTTAAATAGTTTAAACCTATCTTTAAATAACTTTTGAGGATGGATGAGGGCAAATAATTGAGGTAGGAAATAAATCCGGTAAATGAATTGGAGTGGAAAGAACAGAGGGAAGTTTGATATCACCTGTAAGATCCACCGTATCCCGTCACATTTCCCGTGCAGTGCACACGTAAGGCTCAGCTCGGTGGCGGCAGGAAAATATCTGATTGTCCAATCCCGGATGAGCTGTTTTTATTAGACCTTGACATTAATTCTTCGCATCACATGTTCCACGATACTAGTAATCAAATAAATACTAACGTAATCTTTTTATAACTTCACTTGCATAACTCACGAATGAATCACACTTGAATGGTAGCTACAAGCTACAATATTTATATTATTATTATTATGCAGTTATGTTTCACATGTTTTTATTGTGTTTGTGCTGTTTTTGTTAGTAGTACTTTTTCATGTAACATCAAATTTTAATCTCACTTTACTAAGAAATATTATCTTACGCAAATAAATGGCTGCGTAAAAGCAAGTCGTTCACGGTTCAAGCTTAATGTTTACTTTTAAAGTTGTTTATTTATTATGAAATGACCTCAGCCACTTTGAAGCGCTGCTTTTGCGACGAGACGGTCATGTCTTTAAGCAATAAAATTACGAGGACATGTGATATCAAGGCAGCTGTCTAGCTTATTTTATTCTGTGTATTCTGAGTAGCTACTTGCTGCATCATCTGTCGCCTATTTGTGACACTTAGAAAGTGTCCGAAGTAAATATGTAACGGAAGAGCCTTTACGTGTAATTGCTGTTCGCGCTTTGTGGTTTGTGGTCGCTGAGAGACTTGAGAGTTATACTTAATTGTACTTAATTCTCGCGGTCAGATGTTAATGCTCAGCGGGATAATATCAGTTACATAGTCATACAGTTTTTGTCGACTGCGTACATCGAGGATAGAACTTTGATGGTTATCTTATTATCTACGTTTATTTTTCTGTAGATAAAAAAATATGGTGATTTGAAGATGAAGTAGAGCTCCTATTACTGCCTGAATACACCTACTTTATTTTTTGAAAAACAAAATTTACCAAATGTCAAATTATGAGGTCGATCTAGCATTTCTTTTACAACTTTCTCTAAGTTAATACTGCAAACCAACCTAAAGAGCAATCGCGAGGCTTTTGACAAGTGACTGTGAGCATTGCAAGGTCTAAGTTGATCCGTAGTGTGTTCGAGAGCATTAAAATTCGCAGTGATCTTAGATTATGGCACAGTTTAGCAAGTAAACGCGTCGCGTTGCATGTTGAGCGATAATGCAGTCGTTATGCAGCGGTGGCTCGGCCTTCGCCACGGCAACGGTCCCATTGTGCCAACTCACAATGAACACTTAGAAACTGGATATCAACGTCTTTTGTACGCGTTTCGAGGTAATAATATCAACACGCCGAAAGTACTTAATTGGTTTAAAGTTGCTCCTTTTATCACTAAAGCTCGCTTTTATAATTGTGCAATTACCTTGAGTTTTTAAAGTGTTTTAATTTTATCGTTACTTTATGTTAATGTTTGCGTATGCATTTAAATAATCGTTTCTTTTATCGCGAGAACCTTTTTGTTACGAAAATAGCTGTTTATATAGAAATACGTGCGGTTCACCTTTACCACTCGAAATTGCTCAGTTAACCACAAGAGAGCACATAGTAACCGGGATTTCCAATAACATAGGGGGAATCCAATAGCCATCACTCTGACAGGGGTCAAATGACGAAACAGCCGAAGAATGTATAGAGCGGGCAACTGGCACACGCGTGCGTTGTTCCATTGCTTCATACCAGTAATAATAGATGTCTAGAAATGCGTATTAATATTACAATATCGATTATTTATGAATGATTATTACGAATATTGATGTAGCTCTTGTGTGGTCTGTATGAAGGTAATAAATCACCATGATCGTAGTAATAGATGATATTATTGCATGAAAGTGTCCAGACAGCTATCAATTAGTTTCTATCGAAACTTCGGTCGTAAAACAAAATTATCCCACATAAACAGTCGAAGTTTGGTAGAGTAATGTAAAACCATGTCATAAAATACTGAAACTATTGAAATAAAATTAGTACATTACGTCATCATATCATATATAAACAAGACGTTTAGAAACTTCGTTAAACTATTGATATTTATAAACCGAAACAAAAATATTATGTCGAATATATAATCGCATAATCGCGAAAGGATCGGAAAATAATGTTTTCGAAAGATATAAAGATAAACTTTAAAATTATGGGAAGTTTTCAAAGTTCTGAAGGGTTACAATTTCATTATGAGTTTGCATAAAATACTAAACAAATATTGCGTTTTCAAACTCAACTGTCGCCGTTTTTGTGATAATCATAAATGCTTTTGAACGAAATTCTTGTTATCTCTGAATTTATGGTTGCTTGGCGTAATAATTTCGGATTGTGGACCTCCCAGCACATATTGTACGTCATTTGGCACGCGATAAGGTCGAATAAACCGCCCTCGCAATCCAAATCCCAAATTGCCCGGCAAAATTTCACAGCCCTTTGTTCAATAGAGTTATTATAACGGGTCACTGATTTGAAAAGAATCCCTTTTATATTTTTCATTTTTGTTACATGTTGTTTTGATAACCTATTAAATCGTAACCATAGCGCAGATTAAATAGGTCTTTGAAATCTACGTAGACAAAATTACGTCTAACTGAAACCTTGCATATCATCAACTGTAATATTTCATACATTATGATTGGTTTAGAATTTTGTGTTTGTACAAAACCCTAATTACAAATCGATATATTTTAGAACGTTATTAGTAACCAGACCAGACCAGACTCGCTAATCGATATGAAAACATGTCTCGATGTTTACGTTAATCGATTATCAATAATTTACATTGTAAATTAATTCAGGCGGAGCCAGACGAAGTTAAAGTAAACACAAGTGTACCCAATTCGTTTTTAGTACATCAGGTTGCAAGACTTGCAAGTGTGAGCAGTGAGTATGCTTGTAGGGTGAACGCGGGGGTGGTAAACGACGTAGTTTCCTCGGTTGCCATGACGACGCCCTGCACGTGGCCCAAAGCTCTTCGCACAGACTGCTTCGAAACCGAAATGTTCCGCGGAAATTCGCATACTCGAGTCGAGAGCATTGGTATTATATCAAGCATAATGTTAAAATAATATTACCGTATCCCCACTGAGCGTATTAGGAGACGATAGATTTATTGTTAGTGAGCGATCGTTTCTATGACTTACATAGTACATACGTCTATTAAGTTAATAGTAGGAACTATTAACTTTTTATTAAAGTTAGGTACTGATCAATCCTAATCTGTGGTAACTGTAGTAAGTGATAGATGCTCGATCAATTTCGGGGGTACAAAAATTTCATAGTGATCTATTTATCTTTAATTATTTATTGAAACATAAATATATAGTTAGACCGATAATAGTAGCAACACGTATGCAATAAAATACTTATTTTTCTACCGATGTATCATTCTTTATAATAATTGTATCTACCATTCAAATAAAGAAGCAGTCGGAAGATTTAAATTGATAATCACGCCTCCCCTAATTTTTTTCGAGAGATTTCGTCATTATTTTATAGAATACGTCTGGTCACGAGAGGGTGTGATTGTGTGGCCGCCCCTACTCTTAATTGCATTTTATTTATTCAGTGCCTTGGTGCCCTCTAACTGCGTCGGCGGCAGCCCGGGGAAACGGTTCCACTACTCGCTCATTAGTTAATTCGTAACTCTTTACATGTAACACGTGATATAATATTTTGTTTATCTGAACTGAAATCTGTGATTTAATCTGTAAGTGCGATGATAATGATGAATTAAACTCTTATAAATTTACTAAAGAACATAGCAAAAAAAGTACGTAAAATTTCATGTCTGCAATGTTATATGTCGAGGAGTTCCCTCTCCTGGAGTCAACCCTAGGCACAATAATAATAATAATCAGGTCATAATTATTAACATTATAAACGTCACCTGAACCAAAGCAATATGTTAAATTTCAACTCCGCAGGATGACAGGAAGTACATAGTTGTAATGTAATTCAGCTTGCAAGATTTAATCCATAGATATGACATGCTAACAAACTAACGAACAAAGCAAGTTAAATAAAAGCTTGTAACTAGAACATCACAATGATGCCACAGATATCTTAACCCTCATCAAGTTTTATCTAACAAGATTGACCTGTATTTCTAGGCATCTTCAGCTTTGCTCGTATCGATTTTTAAATAAACAAAAATGTTCGCAATTCTAATAACACCGTGAATCCCTTGCAGTAACTTAACCTCACGATTCCTCACTTAGTGGGTTTACGAGTAAAGTACGGTCCCTAACGCGCGATTTCTCCAATAAAGTGTCGCATAAAATTTACATTTTGACCCATCTAAAATTACATCACCGCGGGAGCAAAGTTTTTGCTTTCTGCTGATGTCATACCTGCTGGGTAATAAAAGCACCCCTCTTGGTACAACAAATCGATATCAGGGTCTGTCTGTACATTACATATTTATTGCTGGCTGGCCTCCGGAGCACTAAGGAAAATGGTAATGAAGTATCCCTATATTGATGTAATTCAACATTATCAGAAGTACTATTTATTCCATTTGCCATCACATCATATTTTCTTATCTTGTTCATTATGAAAACAAAGTTCTTGAAGAGCTTTATATTATTTGTACTATGGGAGAAAATGAGTAATTCTACGATGTGTAATACTACATAATAGTACCACTTACAAGGAATACCTAATAGAAAGTTGAGTAAATCTGAAGTTCTTGCTCAATCACAAACTCATTGAAACATATTCCACTGACTAACTTTCGCAAAGTTAGGTGTTATTAAGGGCAACTTTAAAAAATTTATTTATTAGTTGTAATACGGAAGAAATTGAACAATTCTATGATATATTACTAAATAATGGTACCACTTAAATAGTATAATAGAAAGTTGAGTATATTTAAAGTTCTTGCTCGATTACAAAGCCCATTGAAACGTATTCGACTGAGTAACTTTCATAAAGTTAGGTGTTATAAAACGTATGAGCGCCGCAGGGCTGCCATGGCATTCATAAGCTACTTCCAAACTTTTCATTAATTACTACCGCCTTCGTCGACCAACTTCTCTCGCTCAATAAACTCTGACTAGACGAGTAAATACAGATCTCATAATTAAGTATGAACGTTGAGTTGAACAAGGCTTAAGTGAGGATTATTTAATTTAGGAAAATTTTAGATACGAAATAAATCGTTGAACTGTTTGTTATTATTTAACAATCACGATCGTTGACTTGATAAAGAATATTTTGATCCACAAAAATTTTAATAAATATTAAAAATTATGTCTATTCAACGCGACTTTCGAACTCTACATTATAGTTATTTCCTATTACTCTATCTGCTGAACCAACAAGCGCTAGAATTTTTTTTCATATATAAATTTTAGTGTTTGTACTAGATTTTAAAAATAAATTTCATTTTGTTGCGTGTACAGTACAATAGTAATTCATTTGTTATTTACAAACAACTCGTGGCCTTGTATGAAGTCCATAACCATGTTAAACCTACTTAATGTTATGACGTGGTTCTCGTTTAAATGCATATTTATAAACGGTGACTCATTATTACACACAGTTTCCTCAGATACGATCCTGTCGTACAGGAGTACTACGGTTCTCTCAATTTCGATGACGTCACTTGCTATGTTTCAGTGAGTCAACCTCCCACGGCGAAGGATGAATGAATCAGTGAAAAACACCTTATAAAACGGATTAATGATCCTATGAAACGGTATAAAGTTCCATTCCGAATGCTATTTGTAATTCATGAGTAGTTTATGCTTTGTATTTGCAAAAATTCAAGCGATATGGGTGCAATTTTCGCGATAAGTGCGGCGTGCCGTGGGGGCAGGTCGATGAACGCATCTTATTGTGATGACTCATCGGTCACCATCGCGACGTCTTCAATTCCCTGTACTGTACATTCGTACGAAGCGCCAATGTACTCGCTTGAGACGTAAATGAAGAATCTAACAGTCTCTAGTCACGTACGGAGAGTAAATTTTGTGATTATCCCTGCAACTCTCACGCGAACGCCGCATTATAAAACTTTTTGTGCACTTAACACCCGCTCAGGAGACGTCAGCTTGACGTTTGAAGAGGTTTTAATTAAAGTGCTTGAACTATAGTGAACAAAGCGTGAGGTATTGAAAATTCATTTATACACGCTACAATAAATAGACGGAACGATTGGAGAGTGCTCACATTCTGCGATGAGAAGAGCTATTAAAAGCGACGAGTGTAGGTCAAAAGTCGTGACAAATTAATTTTACTCCATGATATGAATTTATTTTTGTGTCCTTCATAATTTATTTAATCAAGCCCGATGTTCATGCAAGGGATGGCCATCATGGCCATGTAAAGGTTAATTGCTTTGGCACTCATACAAAAGTTCATAAAGTTATGCATTCTGCGTGCACGCTAGTTTTCTAAGTAACTGGGGCAATGGTTTTTATTGTCGCTCACAATATTCTTGAACGCATTCCAGCTTCCAAGCAATTACTATTTTATTGGGCACAGCTATGTATAACGAATACTATAATAATATTAAAATAATGACCATTGACCTGAGTGTTTTGCCGTGACGTAAACCGCTTTTTGTGTTTTGGTTTAAAGTTCGGGGCAGCGATGTACGAGGCATAAATCTTCTCTGATTTGCTACAGTCTAGGTATGACAATAATCTTATTCAAAGTTGATGCCTGCTTCCTCTACATAAATCAAATTATGAGTTATGATATTTTCACCAGGTTGAAAATTTTATTCAAATGCGTTTAAACTAAAATTTATTGTTGACTCTCCTAATATTCTCTATATGTGTAGCAAAATTTGATACAATTAAATACTTATACTGTTTTTGATTCTAGTAGTACATTGATTTCCTAATATAGATTGAATGAATACATTTACGTTCTTTACTATACGGCAATATTTCCTTTTATTGTTTAATCTTTATTTAATTTAACGATCCAACACTTTATATTCTGTGAAGGTATTCATATTATCGTTCTAGAGTTCCTTATATGCGACGTTATGGCATGTTGAATTAATTGTGCAGGTGGGTGTATCCTCTATGTGTATATTAAAAACTTAATCGATCACGGCCAAGGACAAAAACGTTTATATAATATCTTCCATAAAAAATGTTACAAGGCTTTCAGCCTCAATGTCATTATGGATAAAAATTACCTATGATTCAAGAACATTGATTGATTACTTTAAGGTTTTTATGTTACGTTTTATAATAAACTATTACGAAACCCTGCGTAGCAAGGCAGCCATGGTGGATAATAAGCGTCCATGGTCAGTAGCCAGCGTAACACCAGTTATGCGGAGTATTTCGTATGCGGGTATTTGTAATTATCGTGGTATAACGCAAGCGTACTACGTTCAATTTGTTTTTTGTACAATTCCATTAAAGGATACGATGCGATTTAGATATTACGTTTCTTATGCAAATTAAGTTTTTATTGAGAAACGAGAAGACGTGGAAAGTCCGAGCGTCTTTTAGCACAAGATCCACTTTAAAGTGAATGTGTCTACTTTCAAGGAAGCAGGTAACGATTGTCGTTCTCTGTTCTTCTTGTTTTGTCTGCGGTTTTTAATTGAGTTAGTTTCGTTATTTAATTTGTATTTTTAAGAATCTTTTTATTTATCGTCTCTTCCATCATTCTTACATTGCTTGATTTAAATAAGTGCAAGTATGCAACACTTCCACAATCACATTTGAGATTGCTTCTGTATCCGCGTAACTAGAGCCGGTGATTGGTGGAGCATGCATTAACGGGAGTCATAGACCGGGACCTACGGAAATATGATATTCCGAAACTGAGTAATAAAATATAGTGGTTCTCCTTACAGCCCATATCAATATTATCCGTAACGTCGGAGCTTTCATCGTATCTGTGTTGCCGATGTAGATAGCTACATCACTCAAATATAAGTCAACAAAACGTATTCAATATTTGAATTAACAATCAGCTAACGTCAGGTAAATATGGTGTTTGCGAGTTTAAATCCTACGCAACGCTACTTCACAAACAACTCCCAAGCTAATGTTTGCAAATTAAATCATTTTAAACGACAAAAGTTTCCGTGTTACTGCAACAATGTTCAATATTTTGCTGCAAGGTAGATATAATTATGTTCAAAAACACATCAGTACATGCGTTACTGCTAGTCATAAAAATAAAGCTACTTAAGCTATTGCGGAAGATTACAACGATGTATCCAACGAACAAACAACAAACCTCGAGTAGAGGTTTTATGAGTTATTTTAAAATAAATCATACTTTGTATTCAGATATCTATTTCTGTTGATAGGTCATTGGCAATCTTTAAATTTTACCCAGAAAACTTATTTGACGACGAAATTTTTAATGAACAAAACTTTCTTCTGTAAAATAAACGTCATGTTTTCCGAAATTTATTCAGAAACTTTCAGCCGTGGCAACCAACAATCACGACAAGTTTAGACAGTTAGACTACGAAGCTGCGAAGTTTCCAGTTTAAAGCCCCGTCCCTTTCTAACGATCATGTTATTTTCTTCCAAGTCGACGTTGAATCCTTTAAGACGGAGTTCCTCACGTGCGAAATGTTTTGCTTGTCCCGGTTGAAGTTGAGAACACTTTGCTCAAGCCGTGGCGCGGCTTGCGTGGCGCAACTCGAGTGCTCGTTCAACTTGTCTTCACTGAAGACGTGGCTCCAGTAGCAAGCATTTCTCGTACTCGACTGTTTCTACTCCACACGTGTCTACCTATAGGACACGTTTCGTTTCCAGGGGATTAGTTCTGCAGGTTCTGCTGCCATTAGCGTATAGGCTGTACGTTCCATTTATAGGGGATTAGTTCTGCTGGTTCTGCTGCCATTAGCGTATAGGTCTGTATGTTCCATTTATGCGGGAATTACTTCAGATGCCGTTAGCGTGCATGGTCTGTTCTACGTTCTATTTATGTAGATCTGTTGCCGTTGGGATTAGGTTATGACTTTATGAGGATATTTTACTGGCGGCAAAATAAATTTAATTTAGTTTATAGAACACTTATCCGCTTTTCGCTTCCATTCCAATTTGATAACATAAAATGATGCAATGGAATTATTATCCAATCATTAATAAACCTTAAACAGCAGTAAGCTTTTAAAGACTGCTTGTCATATATAGAAACTATGGAAGGGCTTAATTCGACTCTAGAATCTAATCGTAATTCGCTGCACGCTCTCTATTTAAGTGTATGTGGACGGAATACCTAGTATATCATTCATCACTCACTACAACATCAAAGGACTGCAATTGCGTTCGGAATGAACACCTGTCCAATAAATCACGTGTACCTTACACTCGGTGGAAGCTACTGATGTTTACCCACTCATATTAGACCTCTTAAGAGGAGTATAAATATATAAACTTTCATTTTGGCTCTTCGAGTGTTAAGTTTAGCCAAGAGACTTGTTGAAAGCTGAATTCTAATTGTAAACAAACATCGACGAATTTGGTTCTTTATTTGTCAGTGGAGAATGATGTAAGTTATGTCTATGGTAATAATGAAACTGTTACTATGTCAAATCAGTTTATAAGACATTTAATTTCTAGTTAGTAATAGCTAAGCCGTAGCCAGGCCTTATTATCGGTTGAGAAGCCATAATAGCCCTTTTTCGAATTTTGGTGCCCCGTTTCTTTATTAATTCATCAGTCATCTAAAACCATTAGTATATATATGACTTACAATGTTTGCTAGAAAAGCCAGAGTGGTTAAGATAGTTACTATTCATAAAAATAAAAATCTTGGGAATGTTTCGGTTCTGCAAATACTATTTGCCAAATAGTAGAAACAAATAAGGAAAACATCATTGATACGAAGTAACAAGTACCAATTCTGATTATGAAGCTATTACTGGCAATGTCCAAGTCATCTCCTATAATTACTTTAACAATCTAATAGATCTTACTTGATATTGCTAAAGAGATAACAATATTGTTATACTACTTGACATAAAAATAAGTCATAAAATATACAATTTGTTTTCTTAACTAACAATAGAAGTAATTAACATTAACTTGAATTTATTTTAAAAGGTTTAATAAGCATGGTCATTCTAATTTATGTCCAAAATATCTTAAATATTCTCTAAACGACGATTGGGTGTCATCGTAAGTTATTCGATACAATAACGTTAATTATTCATGAAAAGTGAAAGATTATTGGAAAGAAGTTCCTTATCGCGCGTTGAGAAAGGGGGCTAGGCGGAAAATTTGGTAACGACACTTTTTGCCAGTAACGACACTTTTTGCCGTTGTAGTTTTTTTTTACATAGAAAGCAAGCCAGAGTACTATGATAGCAAAAGCATGCAAGCGAGTGTGCCAAAACAAATCTAAAGTATTTTTCGTGAAAAACTTTATACCTTGGCACACTTGCTGTATGTTTTTGCTATCTTAGTACTGACTCCAAGGAACTTCGTTCCATCCGGGTGTCCCTTGACACCTCTCAAGTTTTTTTTCTTCAGTATTATGTGCATAAACAATGTGTATTTATTGAGGTAAATGTTACGATACAATACGTGTGCACTATGCCTAATTCGTGACTAGAAACTGCTAAAAGGCCGTTCTCACATTATACATTCAAAGCACGATCGACTCAAACTACACACGTATCAGTATTAATTTGCTTTGGAAACAATTATGCTTATTTACACTAAACATGACAGTTAATGTTTTGTTAAGTGAAAATTATTTCTAACACGTTTCATTGTCTTCACTGTCGTTTTAACCAAAAATTAAATGTACAATTGCATTTTATAATTCCTTAAAATATGCGTTCTATGCGCCTTTATTATCTTTCCTATAAATATCACATTTTCCCAGCATATTTGATTATCATTCGTTAAATCTTCCCATAATATTAGGTGCATTATGTTATGACTGACGGTTTCTACAAACATTCAAAATATAATAAATTTTCTAACCGGACGGCGCGGCGCGACGGTGTTCACAGAATTTCATGCACCGTTATTTTAGTGCCCACTATTCGGCGATAAATGGAGTATGGAGCTTTTAGTCATAACCGGGGTACTTTGTCAATTTGTACAGAAGGCCGTGGTCACAAAAAGCGCTTTCTGTGTTGCGTTTAAAGCGCTGAATGGATAGTTTTTCCTCGTTCTATTTAGTTGATCTGGGTGGTTTAGTTGTGTGGTGTCGTCGTGTGGCGTGTTGGCGTGTTGGCGTGTCGGAGTGTCGGAGTGTCGGAGTGACGGCATGTCGTCGGTCGGTTCCCGGGAGTGTTATTGCTCAGCGGCGCAGCGGGTAACGGAAGAGCTTAGTGCTCGGTTCACAATTAGTGCCTTGTCCCGTTACCGGCGCATTGTCCGCTTCAATACTCCGCTAGTTATTCCTTTGTGCACTCTCAATAGTTCGTTCTCAGGTAATTTGTTTTGCTTTGCCACCATTGTTCGGCTAATATAGACCCAAACCGGGAGAAGTAATTCCGTTTTTACTTTGCGGAATCAATTGTATCTTTGCCGAAGGAAAAACAATGCACTGGAATCCAATCAGTTTAATTATGCAATCGGTTTTCCATTTACAGATGCGTTTTTATGAGCCGTACAAAGTGGTGCCACTTTCTTGTGACAGTATTCGTCTGAAGTAGGTATAGGTGTGTTGATACTGTGTAGTTTTTTCTTTGAACCCATCCCGTCCGGTTTCTCCACATATTCCTGTTGTGTTTAAACGGACTTCCACTTCACACCGTCTGCTGCGTGTGTATACATTTTTTTTATTGTGTTTTATTACACTGTTACAAGTAATGACTGTTGCAATAATTTTATTTCTTTAGTATCCTCTGTGTAATCATTATTTGCTATTTGTACGGATGCGCGTTTGATAATTTGACTTTGATTGGTACAACACTATGGCTTAATTATGTATAGTATAGGTTGAATGATTGGTGAAAGTTATACAGTTAAGGCTAAGACGAAATAGTGAAGGGCAGAGAAATTTGGCCATCGCATTTTTGGGACAAATCAAATCTTGGAGCTATTTGTCTTGCATACGAAATATATTTTTCGTGTAAATTCTAATACGAATACAGACTAATAGGTAACTACATACGTAGAAATAACAACACTACATAAGTCTTTAAGTTACAGAGCTTAAAGACTATTTTAGAACATAAACCTATAATATTCGAAATAAGTTTCGACCTACAAAAATCATTTAGCGTATCCTTATGGATAAAATCTTTTGATTTGTATCTACCCTTCTTCCCTCCAATCAAAGGACTGAGCGGTTGTCCGATAACGTTTATTTATATAGAACAACAGAAGTTATAATTCAGCGCTGTCTAGATAAGTTTGTTAATCAGCAACTCGGTCCGCGTCCAAACGGATTAAGCGACAAACTCATTCGCGCTTGTCTCGGCAACGTTGCGGCAGCATGCCATCAATTTGTCATTAGGGGTTCATTCATTAACCGTGATAATAGATACGAATCAGTATAACGCACAACCGTTAACGAACGGACCGACCTCGAAAAGGGACGCTACAACTCCGGATGTGTAACACCATGAATTGCAACGGCTTCCGCGCTTTTTGTTTATGTTTTGAATCGATTTCGCCACCAACAATCGATAATCGCACTTGAGGAATCGAAGTTGTGAGACTTCAATATTAAGAGAGAAGGTAGGGAACGTATCGATCTAGTAGAAAATAGAATAGGTCGGCAGAGACGTTCAAACGTAGCCTGAGCTGAAATAAATATAGGCAGACGGATAGCTGAGAGGGAAAAGGAAGGAGCGCCGAAGGATAATTTGCTGACGCGAGGTGAGTCCTTCGGGGTTACCTTGCGCGAGAATCTGACCTTCCGCTTCGTTCTTACGATGAATCGTATTTCCATCGAGGGAAGAATAAACGTTAAAATATTTTATAATAATCTTACCTTAGTGTTTGACTTAATTTATTATATTGATGATATATTATGATGATATTGATTCAATAAGGAATAAAATAAGTAGTCTTCTTTTCTTTATACTTTTTCCATTTTACGCCGTCATCCATTTTAAAATAATCCACGTACGCCCGATCCATGTACTATTTTTGTCGCGATATAGATCAATCTCGCAATCTAGCTGTCTTCGTCAATACCATTTGAAGGGAAGTCACGGAAAAGCTACAGTACGAAACTAGGTGTACTGAATACCTTGTACCAGACACCGGACCACTCGTGAACGTATAAGGACGGGGACCAATCTTCTTTCACATTGACGGCGTACTCTTAACCAAAATATATCGTGCACACATGCAACTTGTTAGGCGACAGCTCTCACTTAATTAGGACATAAAGTGTATCGGATCTACGGCTACGTAAGCGTTACTGAGGAAATTGGATTATTTTTGGAGCGGATATTAAATTATAGTCGGTCAGGCTGGACCCGGTGACTCGGTGCGGGTTCTTTTGTGATGAGAGCTTATAGCTATTTAATAGCCATTGTAATCGCTGTAAAGTCAAGTTCACACTCGGACATTCCGATTCAATAAAACGGTTTTTCTACTGTCAGAGGCCGTTACCGTTAGTTTCTTATTATTTTGATCATCACTCTCATGTTCTGAAGTTTCAAATGCTATGAGTTACTGTAATAGTTTTTCCTTTTGTATAGTAATAGCATTATAATGAATACGATAGCATTTCCATAAACAAGTGGTTTGGTGCCGGTTGTACGCTCAATACATGGGTGAAAGAGCTTAATGTTGTCGTCGACATTACCGATTACCGGGTAATTTTGCTTGAGATTTGTCCTGTGGTGTATGTTTTCAGTACACCGAACATTACCTGGGAATACCTGGTATAATGCTTGTAGTTTTGATTCGTTTGCCGCCACTTGGGATAGATTGGTTATACGACTTATGCCCGTAATATCAATAGCAGTTTAAACTAAATTCTGAGTTTAAACTGTCATTGTTGGAACCTATTATTATTGCTATTGATATTACGGGCCTTAAACATAACATAATTAACGACGAGCTTTCAGCTAAGTAGGTAGTGTATGATATTTTAAAACAGAGATGTAGAATTTATTAGGCATGCTTTCAGTGAATTGTTTTTGTGTAATTCTGTATCGTTTACCATAATGTGAAAATTGCGAAAATTTCACATTCACACATTCGAATATGGAAATATCTACAATGCCCATCTTTATTTCTTTTACTTATACAAACATATTATTGTGTTAGCGAAACGACACACAAAATAATAATGTATACGTATTACGTATCTACCAATAGATGTGGGCACCTGTCGTGTTCAATTAGGTGTAGCGTGTAAACTGTAAACACGGCTCGTGGCTACTGTCTGCTAATTGTTACATTAAAAACAAAAAACAAACCGCGAAAAGCTATACGAGACTGCGATGGGTGATAAGTAAGTATCGATGATTTTGTAGATATAACCAAAAATTCTAAGAGCCGGAAAGGGATAACCTGCTATTGTCGTCGTCAGTCATACACACACATAAACTGACGGACTAAGTCTACGGGGTGCCCAAGCCAAGGGTCTTGGATTTAATTCCCTGGGCATACATACACGTATGTGCCAGGTAAATGTTTTTTCCGATGCGTTTGTGATGTGTTGATTGTCCATGCCGCGGCCGCCCGCGTCACACAGAATGTGTACTTAATGTGTTGAATGTTTATTTACTTATCAATATAACTGATATTAGAATTTCCCATAGAAATCTGTTGATAAATGTATGCTACACTCGCAGCAGAAATCAGCAATATTCCATAGCTTCCAATCTATAAACAACAAAGCCAGATTATTTTGTGAAACAGATCCAAATATATTCAAATCCATTCTAAGCTCGAACGAGGCTAAACATCTATTAAAACAGTGTAACATTTACAAAGCCTCAAATTAGCTTTGATTGTGACTAGAATGCAGAGCGTCTGCATGTGTTCTCAGCGTTCATTTGGTTGCATTGGCCGGGATAACCGCTTGTTGGTTCAATGTGGCTAATTAATTTTACCGAGCTTCGTTATGCAGACCGGACAGCTTAATAACACCTCGCCTTGAACACATTAGTTAACAAGATCCTTTATGAAAACTAAGCCAATTTAGCCTTAGCGTGCCTATACAATTATACATTTTCTTCTTGGGATTCTCTATGACTGTAATATAGTAGTATCATATCTTTGGGTTCTTCTTTTAATCTCTCTTATCGAAGTTATTTAAAATGTGTCCTTGTTGGTCAAACATAGTAGGTTAAATTCGACCATATCTTTTGACATTATTTCAATTTTGTAAACCTGGGTGGTCGCACAAATGAAATTGTTATCAAAATCAATGTACACATTTGAAATACATTGGAAAATATCATTGTATGGATGAACTGATTACAAAGAATCAGAATTTGTAAATTCAATACCCATGAAGTGAATACCACCGAACTTGGCTTTTTGCCAAGTAAAATTTTTGCTTTAGTAATACCGTCCATAATAATCGTCCCGGTCCATAAGAAAAAGTTTACGAGCTCCTGCCAATCGATTGTTCTGGTGGCCATGAACCCGGGCCACCTCTCACAAGGAACGTGTTTCACGGATATCACTACACAAGAGCGGAATTACATCACGTTTCAATTTCTTTGGCTCTGAAAACCAGAAATGTATCTGTAACGGGTTTTTACGTTTAATCCACACCCGCAATCGATCTAGTCTAATTGCTAGGTTTGATTAAGTGACTCGATCCCAAAGGCGAGTAAATTACCACTAAGTATGTATTCATTTGTTGAAAGAAAATCACTGCGGTCATGATAACGTTGTATTTCTTACGTCCGGCTGGCGCCTGAGGAAAAAGTTGCCTACTTCGAGAACAACATCGCGTTTCACATTACGTTACAATTTTAAACGCTTCTCGCAGGTAAACTATCCGGCTTGGGTTACAAAATAGCCTGGCCGGATGTACTTAATGTCTTGTATGACAGTGTTACCCTTGGACCAATATCTCAGAAGATTCATTACGATTGCTTTGATATGCATGGAGTAAAAATTTCCATGTTACACATTCTCACCCTCACTATAAGCGTAGAATATGTCGCGGATATTTACACACAATGCGTCATTGACGTTCAAAGCCCTAGAGATTCGCAATAATAATATCATTTCCTTTCACGTATTGATGATACGTACGATCAGACATCAATAAATTTAATTAATTAGTGAAAGGTTTCTCCAATGGTAATTGACCAACCCCATTACTACGAGTAGATGCAGCATTTCGAATAGCAAATTGAAATCAAAATTATTATACTTGTAGAGTCACTAATTTAGATACCACTGCCTGACAGTGCAAGCAAGGGTAATAAAATAGAATGAAGGAAGTTTGCGCAGTAAATTAGATCCATGGATCAGCAACGCAAAGTTTCGCAAAGTCGGCAACTTCTACAATAACAAGAATGTTGCGTCTCTAAAGTTAAGAGCAGCTGCATCTTGTTCCCCTCGCTCTAATCATTGTACGGCCAAGGGTCGTCCAATGTAGGGAGCAATGGCCGGGCCACAAACGAAATAAAAAAACAATATTATAAAGGAACGCATCCAGGTACCCACGCATAAAGCTTTTGTCAGAGTATGCTCGGCTCATTTGAGTTCTCGGATTAGAAGAAAAAGTTTTTGGAACTTTGATTCTTGTGCCCTGAGAATAGATCCGTAAGTTTACAGAAATACATATATATTTTTTTAAACAAAAATTACTTACAAAAGAGCATACGGGCCAGCTTGTATATGGTCACCGCAGCCTATGTACATCCGTACCACCAAAGGCCTAACCGACGAGTCAACAGGGAAACCGCTTATTAGTGGCTCTCTGGCACATGCTTTTAACTGAAGTGTAAAATCGTGTTAGCATAATTAATAACAATTTGGATCTTCAATTATGACATTTTATTAAAATGTGCTTCGCCCAACGACAGTGGTTAACAGACAAAGTAATAATTGAATTATTTATTCACATCGCAAAGATAAGTTGGCCTCCATTGAATATGTCACATTGAACATATAGACAATGGTCAGTCAATAATACGCAATAAACACAATGGGCTTTTCAGTTTGTGCAAGAGTCGAGCTCTTGTCTTCTTTAATTGAAATTATTGATTCTCATCGGATTGGCTGTCGTCTACGTATAAAGTATCTATTATAGTCTCTTTCGAGAAGGTCACGTTCTCCTCTAACTACTTGGAAAACAAGTCTCAGCACTTTTACTCTTATTTAACTTGACTCTCTAGTTTTACAATAGTTTAAATTTTTCCTTCTTTTTTAATAATATAATTACAGCAATTTATTATTAAAGTGACTAGGTATCATAAGATGTATTTTTTACGTTCTCGAGGTTTGCTTGTGTCAGCAACACACTTACGTTATATGATTTGTTAATTTGCTTCTATTTTAGCATCAGTCTTAAGAATTACATAACACAAATGCATTATACATTGAAAAGTAGGTATATAGAAACCTCTGTGACACTCATTCATTATTCTATGGAGCTTCCCCTATTGTCCGACAGTTATATCATAGAATAGATAACACCAGGATAGCTATAGAAAGTGCATTAAGGTATTAACAAACAGTCAGCGCAGCGTACCACAGTATGGATAGCGTTGGAGCTGACGTCATAAACGAAGCCTTTGATCTAGGGTCAATCATAAAAGGGTCAGAAATGCAATTAAATTTAGAATTCATAAGACATACCTCCTAAGTCTGCGTTCTTTAAAGACTAAATTATGAGATCATGAACATTATTTTTTTACATTACCTTAATGAAGATAAATAATTCAGTGTTTAATTTCGTTTTTGATCCTATACCTAATATTATTATCTCCGAATAAAATCTATGGTAGGCATGTAGTCCTGTCACGTAAAATACATCTCACTTACGGTTACTCGGCAAGCCCCTCGATTGTCCGGAGAGATGGAAGTGCATTAAGCTATTAGCAAACAGTTTGTGCTCCCCGCACTGAAACAGAGGCAACTGAACGAAGGATAAATTGCGGGAGAAACGCCGTTCAAACATTGTTTAATCACCCATCATAGCCAACGATAGTATGACTACAGATTAGACCTTGTCCAGAAGGGACGAATTCGCCGCGAATCGTTTCGCGCGAATTCATTCGCGCGTTAGCGAGATACTACGCGCCAATACATCGCGTCCACAAGCATCGCGCGAATTCAAAATACGCGCGTAAATCGCGTGCACTTCGCCAGACTCTCGACTCGCGCGTTATTCGCGCGTATTGCGCGCGAGTCGAGATACTAGAGACGCCTTGTTGCGTCCAGGTTAACGCGCGAACAAGTCGAACAACAGAGTGAGGTGCACATATCAAGGGAAATGGAGCGCCTAAATATTCGTGCGTTGGCAGGCTCCTTCTGGACGCAACGGTCGCGCGTGATACGCACGAGAGAATCGCGGCGAATTCGTCCCTTCTGGACAAGGTCTTAGTGACATGTATTGTCTACAATATTTCGGTTCAATGTTTGCTGTAGAATTTCACTTATGTTCAACTGTACTATGTTCATGTTATTATTTAGAAAACAACCGTAAACACAATACAGGTTTTTTATCGCCATCACAAAGACAGCTTATCGTATACTTTGAACTTAAACTACTTTCATCTTTTCCCTTGTAATGACCGCCCTATTGTCTGGCCGATGCTGGATTGGCAGTGCATTAAGGTATTAGGTACCTACTGTTCGTTTCTGTTTTAGGCCAGATCCTCACTATAATGCCGTTCACAGTTCGGTCTCGGTTTGATAAAATATTATGCAGTACAAAATATATGTGTGCATTCATACTATCCGTGACAGTCAAGTTTCGGTCCAATTGTATAATTTGTACGTGATACGACTTTACCAGACCGAGATCGGATCGAGAACGGACTGTGAACGGCATTATAGTGAGGATCTGGCCTTATAGTTTCTGTACCAGGATTGAAGGATAGACGCATTGTTGGACAAGGTACTTTTGATCTCAAAACGTGATTAACTGATTAGTGTTCAGTTAACGTAAGCCCTGTGGAGACGTATCCGTGAACAGAAATAGACTCATTTGCTAATTGAGCAGTCTTAATCGGCGTTTAATGAAAGCTAATGATTACATCCGGTCAATACGGAAGAGCGTCATGCTCATGGCTAAAGAGTTTATTAAAGTATTTTAACATTGAAAAATATGAACGATGCAGTTCACGATATCAAATGATGTTCATAATAAATTTATAGATTTAGGTCATGGGTATTGTTAGGTACATACATAACACATTAAAAACACTATTTATATAAGAATAACTTAATTAAGATCCAGTATGATTTAAATTACTTCCTATTCCAATTAATTTTACCTACATGAAAAAAGATAAAACAATTTTTATTGCTATTATAAAAAATAGAACAGCTGATAACTAAAATATTAGGAGATATGGTAGTAAATAAATATTTTGTATAGGGCCATGAGCTATGTCATGTCATAGAGACATTAACATTCGCAGTTGATAACAATGGTGCCAAATTAAATGCTAATGAAATTGTACTCAATTCAGCTAGTTGTATTTGTCGTGCATCAAAATATTCCACTGTCGAAATATCCCGATATTAGATATTCGGCTGTCGGATATTCAACTGTGCGAATAAGCCGAATATAATTATATACCTTACATAAGATAACTCGGCCGGTTATCTTGGGTTATTTTCGCCAAGATCAGGGCCACACGGTCAGTAGCCAACGTTCATGGTTATTCCGCTTGCTGTCAACGAATGTTTTTATCGTTTCTCGTTAATTCTTGAGGCAAATGATGTCATCTATATTTATGTCCCTTAAATCTTTTTTAGCTATTTCTGTTCAAAGTGGACCTTCATATTTGCTTTTTGTTTGAAAACTACTGGTATAGTGGAGTTCATAAAAGTATTATATGGATTGCAGCAATTTTTCCCAAATTGGTTTTTGCTTTTACTTAGTTTGGTTTTGAGGTTTTTACGTGGAATTTTGTATCCGCTGACAACTCTGACAAGTACGACTTTTCACATGACTAGTAAACGTAAATAATAGGTACACATATCTAAGCCGATAAAATCAGGAGTAAAGTTAAAATTGCAAATTTCATAGTTTATCTGATCTTTGGAATAAACGCTAAAAAATTCTTCACGAAAAAAACAACGGGACCTCACTGCTCAAAAACGAAACTCCGAATACTAAATGGCTGACTTCGCAACCATTGTTCACTGTGATGGGGTTAAATCCAAAAGTTCCAGGAACAGAAGTTCGGCAAGTAAATTCGCAAGTGTGTTTGTTGAAACAGTGTTACTTGTAGCAGATATCGGCTTCGTCGCGCGGGCGCGTATCGATCGCGTCCGTACCGCCACCGTCGCGGCTTGCATACGAATACGAATCGCCCTCTGTTTAGCCCCTTATCAAACCACTTCCTCAGAAGTGGACCCTCGGCCCTTCGTTACTTCCGTGACCTCGATCATTGTTACTGTTGACATTCAACTAGTGCACGAAATACAGTCGCCGCGCTGTCTAATAAGGCCCAACACGCGACAATAAAAGGCTCCCATGAAGTCCCATGCAAATATCCCTTGACATAAGAGTTCAACAAAAATCTCAACCTTATTATTTGACAGTGTTGAGTGTATTTCACAAAAACTTTCTCCAATTTTCCGGGCCCAAGGGACATGACCCCGTTTTGGCGAAATTGCAAGGACAACTTTTTACTACCTAGACCGTCATTACAGTCTGCAACAATTAGGGGACATGATTAATTACTCTGCAATTTGTTCTTAGCTTAACCATCATCAAAACTAATGTTGTCTTAAAAATAGTAATTGATTCAGAGGAGGAAACGATTTCCTCCTCTGAATCAACCACTAATATTAAATTCTTAATGAGGTGTCGCTACAAACGAAAAAGATATTGATTTCCGATAATACAACAGGGAATCTACAATTTTCAGGCACATTTAATCAACATTAAACCTTCCTGCACACTTCCTATCTAGTACGCGTAATTAGGTATCGGGGTCCCCTCTCCAGAATTGCCGCAATTTTCCAGCCGACAACGCGCGTCCTTATTGTGCTGCGAAATGTCTTCGTGGTGCCTTCACTCGCTTTTAGTAAGCTATACGAGGTGACAGGGATTTATATTCGTGTAAATTTTACGAAGGGTGTTTATTACCAGGCAAGAACGCAAAATTAGATTTGTTTATGCAAATCACGGCTCATTTTTTATTTCCATGTGTTCCGACATTTCCGACCTAATCATACAGCTTGACAAAAGTGACATCCGTGAGGCGAATGAACTCACGAAGTGTAGTATTAATGATTAGCATAGACAAAGACACCGAGGCAATTAATTAACAGCAGGACTAGCCGGTCGGAGGAGCGGAAATGGGCAACTAGCAGCCGATGAACGGGGGGTAGTGCCATCTGATTAACCTTTTAACTACTAATCACGAGTGCCGGTGTATCTATGACTTACTAGCGAATGAACGGCGTACTTTTAATCATACCCTTCCGCATAAATGAAATGTACCAACTTGTTGCTTTAAGTTTTACCTACTGAATAACCAAATTAAAAATAGAATTCGCAGTACCTTTCCTAGATTAGTAAGTCTGAGTAAACCGTTTTACCCAAACCCAAACACGCAATTCGACACTACCACGGGGCAGTTGTTTGTTTTGTGCTTTATGAATGAACCAACTTCCTAAATACAAATGACGTGAGCCGTATAAACTTGCAGATCGATATACTGACGCCAAGTGGTCGGCGGGACGGCGGCTGGTTGATGCGAGCCCAACAATCAGAGCTTTCGTTTCTAACTCCTCGACGTATTTAATTAACTGAAAGACCTTTTAGCTGTATCTGCAAATAGACAGGACATTTAATTGGACTGATTAAAGCCTTTTAAGAGCTACGAGTTTCTATTCAAGTATACCTAGATGCAAAATTTAGTTTCTTTCACGCGCATTTACGCAATTACGCATGCATGTACCGGTTACTAGATATCATACGCGCGAAGTACTGGGTATGAATAAAAAATATATGAAAGATGATAAAGACAGGATCTTGATTAATCTGTACTCGTACGTGCATTATGACGTAACATCATTTAAGTATCTTATAATGTTGTAATTAATTACGTTGCTTAATGTTTATTACTTCATAACGCAAGTAAGACTGGTAAGACAGCGTAGCTTGTGACGATAAAATTAATTTTAAATTTGCATTCCGCTCTTTTTTCCCTAAGCTGAGTCGTTTTAACGGACAGTTCCTCCAAAACATATTCAAAGAAAACACGCCTCTAACGAAATGTTGGTAATTGATAAATTAATACCAAAAGAAGTAAGAAATACTACAGTAAATTCTATTGAACTCGAAGTAGGCCAATAAATAGACGATTACTGGTTACAACTACATTCTTGTTTCGACCATAATTATTTCTCTGTGCGTTACAAAATCATTTCCCATTTCTTGTTTGACTATCTCTAATGTAATAGATCATCCTTCAAATTATTGATATGCAACAGACACAAAGGGAAAGGTGATTAAATTTGTAATAATTAAAGTTGAATTTTCAAATTTTGATGTAGATGGAATGACAATAACAAGAAAAAAAACTTGAGAGATGTCAAGGGACACCCGGATGGAACGAAGTTCCTTGCAGTCAGTACTAACTACTAGGATAGCAAAAACATGCAAGCGAGTATTAAATTTCGTGAAAAATTTAATACCTTTGATTTGTTTTGGCACACTTGCTGCAAGTTTTTGCTATTCTAGTACTCTTGCTTGCTTTCTATGTAAAAAAAAACTACGACAGCAAAAAGTGTCGTTACCGGCAAAAAGTGTCGTTACCAAATTTTCCGCCTAGCCCCCTTTCGCAACGCGCGATAAGGAACTTCGTTCCAAAATATCTTTAGAATTAGCATAAAGTGCGGATATGTAATGCGGAATTTATTTATCGATGAGGGCACGTGGATCTCCGTAGCAGCTGCTGACAATGCTGAATTCAGACCATTTTTTGTTGGCAGATGTTCCGTTCGATCGTCGCACTGCAATTTGTCCAATACTCGGAAATATTCCGTATTACGCCCGGTGGGTCTAAAATGGCCTAAACTGCTTTGTCATGCTTGTTTTTTGTCTAACAAAACTAGTTGCTTTGAATGGAAAACTTTTTTCGCTATATCGTATATGTATTGCTGGTCTGATGCTGAAATGTAAAATGATTACATCCGGAATGATTGAGGATAAAGTTAAACAAACATTTTGTGCATTTGCCAAATGTCTTCTTTTGAGATGAAGAAAGCTGTAAGACTAGAGTTATACAAAAATCATCTCCACTGGGTACGCTATAAAATACAGAATGTGGCACTGACACCACTAACTCCTCGGGTCGGACGACTAAAAGGTAAGCCGGTATTGAGGATTCATTTGTCCATTGCATAAGTCTTGGCGGCGAAACAACGTGTATCGACTGAACCGGTTTATAAGAAACGTGTTAGGAGGTCCTTATCTAAATACATAATATACATGAACCATCCTCCAGGTTTTATAAATAAAATCCCGTTTTGAGATACGATCGATGAATAAATAATAGATAGCACGATCTAGCCGAAAACAATCGTCGGGGTATTTAATAATCGATGAATCAATAGAAAATATATTTTCAGGATTTACAGAAGATGAAACAAATATTTTGACACTGAGCTTATCACACAAAATTAAATTGACTAGTAAACAAAAACGATTACGTCTTTCCTAGATCACAAATCAACTAAATCATGTTGTTTTATAAATTCCACGGTATCTAGGGTAAAGTACACATTAAATTTGTATTTTTTCTTATCGTATTATTTATTGTGATCGTTTTTCACTGACAATTTAACTCACCTTTTGTCGGTTCAAAAAGATTGTGATCGGCGTCAATAAGCGCGGGTAAAGATGCCTCTGGGAAAATTCACAGAACTAGATTTTTCCGAGGTGCGCACATACACAGATGAACGTTGATAACAGAGCACTAGCGAACGTGATATACTTCCATAGACGTGAGAGTGATATTGTTGGTTATGGTTAGGGATATGAGCGTGGAACGCACCGTCGCAGTGCAGAGGTTCCGGTGGACTGGCGGTACGGCGACGCTCGCAGCTCGGTCGGTCTCCGTTGGTCGAACGAAGGCGGGCGCGGCAGACTCGCGCAGACATAGGTACTAGGGCTTGTAATATCGAAAGGTTTTCAATATCGATATTGATTTTCGATATTTGATGCTAATATCGGAATTCCGATATCAATATCGGAATTATACAATTTTTTTTTTAATAATTTAAATTTAATTTTATATTGTAAAGTAGGACGTCTTAGATAGCAAAAAGGTTTTTAATCAATAGGATAATGAAATAATAACGTCTTTAGTACTGTTTTAATCCCGTTCGTTGCAAATATCACCTAAATCTATTCAATTCGGTTTGGTTTTCGCGTTAAAAATTCACTACCTTAATTTTTTTAGAATTTTTGAATCGCAAAAGTTTTTACTGATAGATGAAATTCAGCTGCACCAAATGTGACAGCTGTACGGCAGAAGCTATGCTTTATACAAGGATAAAAGCTGAAGTGACTTGAAATATCGCAACACATTTGCTAGGACGCCTAGTTTCCTGGCAGCTGCCTTAACTTTAGATTCAATAAACCGCTCAAATTTAAGGTTCAAGGATATCTCAATTTCTTGCGGTGGGAGTATTTCATAGATACATTCTGAAAAGTAGGGCCAAAATAAATGCTTCTGTTTTTGTGGCGTTGAATTTCACAAGGTTGGCGTCGCCCTATTCGGTGACTTCAGGCAGTGATTCACTCTTTCAACTCGGGCCTCTCTTCAGACTATATTTTGGTCGTTACTGGTCGGAAGCTTGCCAGGTATCGCTCGACCAGATCGTTGATATGTAGCAGGAATAGAGTTCTGGAGATAAAAGATCTCTGAGAAAGTCCGGCATTGTTTGTAATATGTGTTGTATGGTTGCTTGGGACGAATAATCTTTGATAACGACTCTAAATGAAAGTTCACTCAGAAAGTCTTTAACCCAGCTGATCAGGCCAGGGAATAGGACATACGCAGGAAGCATGATCAATAGGCTAACATGCTAAACCGTATCGAAGGCCTTCGAGATGTCAAGGGATAAAGGCAACCGCCTCTACATTATTCTTAAGGTCCTTGCCCCAGATACGAGTGGGTGAGATACGCTAGAATGCGGTAGAGTGGTATGCGTTAGGCTATAGCGCTAAGGTCACTAAGGAGATCATTGTGTTCTAGGTATGCAACGAGGCGCATGTTCAATAATAATCTTCCTGAGTATGTTGGTAATTTAAATTGGCCGTTAATTAGCAGGGTCAGCTCGATTGCCATTCTTGGGCACGGACTGCAAGTTGGCAAGCTTCGACGCCTGAGGCACTATGCTCGTCTTAATTGAGAGACGAACCAAGCGTGGCAAAACAGTAGATAACTGGAGAAAGCTGGAATACCATCTGGTCCACTAGCTTTGTTCACGTCTAGACATCGCAAGGTTTTAAAAACCTTTGTTGTAGATGTGAACCTCCGATATACAATGGTCAATGAGGTATCTGCGGTGAATAGCCATTGACAGTTAGATGCGAATTCTCAGCAACTAGAGATTCGTACGGATGATCTGCAGAAGATGATGTAATTATTAACTTAGGTATACCGAGATTAAGGAGATAAATTATGTTTGGAATAGATTTTTTCCGTATCGCATTATTCGTGCAGTAGGCTGAGCAGACTCACAACAGGAATACGGTTAAAGATATTAACTCTACCTCCCTACACAGCTAAAATATTTATACTTACTTGCTGAATTTTATGACCTAGTGGCTAATATACCTTGTGGCACGCATTAAAATCATTTTGTTTAAATTAAAATAAAAAAAAATACTGATTCCGATATTACGATATCGAATCACTCAGTATCGGAATTGTAATATCTGGTTTCACGGTCCGAGATTCCGATATTTCGAGATTCCGAGATTCCGATATTCAAGCCCTAATAGGTACATAGCTCGAATATACACTGGATTTTGTCCGCAAAGCGCGGAATTCACCATAGTGCCACCTGCGACCGTTAATTTCAAAATTTTCAATCCATTCGATACTTTACAATTTCGAAAGCATTTCACACGTTTGTCCGTCCGTCCGTCCGTCTTTTCCGTTTTTTCAACCTTCTTTACAAGTAACGTGAGGATGAATTTTTTACTTAGAATAAGGAATATTTTTTTTTAATTCATAAGATTTTTTATTCGTCGCGTACCCTATATTGTGGAGAATCGTTTAAAAGGTCTTCCAAAAATATTATGGGTCTTCTGAGACCATTTTTGGAATTAGGGGTCCGTTTGCGAAATATTTAACTTTGAAGTGCTAACTTTGGTTAGAGTCAAGCAAAGATTACAACATCATTGGAGTCAAGTGTACCCCCTGCAGTGCTGACTGAACGGTTGGAGTTGGACAAGTGAAAAAATTCTCAAAAATAGTTTATATTATGATGAATTTGCAGGAAAAACTATCACGGATATGTTAGATAGCATAAGTAGTTAATGAGATTTAGACGATAAACTTACTACTTCGGAACCCTACATTGCGCGTGGCCTGACACGCACTTACCAGGTTTTATTGATGTGAGAGAAAGCACCTTATTAACAAATTTTATTAATAATAAATAATAAATTTAATTGAATTTATATCACAAGCCGTTCTTTTAAATTTAAGATAGCAGCGCAGATTTTACCTCCAGCGTTTCATGTTTATCATGTGCTGGCAATTAATGAATGAAACCTATAATTAAATCCTTATTCATTATTCCCATAAATTATTTGATTTGCGGAAAATTTAAATATCGAGTTGTTCATACCTTGTTTTTAACCGACTTCAAAAAAAGGAGGAGGTTCTCAATTCGACTGTATTTTTTTTTTTTTTTTTTATGTTTGTTACCTCAGAACTTTGGACTGGGCGAACCGATTTTGATGATTCTTTTTTTAATCGAAAGCTGATGGCTGTCATGTGGTCCCACATAAATTTTATTGAGATCTGATAATGGCATCCATGAGAAAACTACATAAGTCGTAAATTTGTGTTAAGATGTGCACGACAAATTGACGAATAACTCAATATCACGTCAACCGATTTCGATGATTCTTTTTTTAATAGAAAGCTGGTGCTTGTCATGTGGTCCCACATAAATTTGAACGAGATCTGACAAGTAGTTTTTGAGAATTTGAAGTCGGTTATTTTTTGTTAGTAAAATTTAGATTATCTATGACATCATTTATGTTTGCATTTATGTTACTTTAGTTTTTATCTCTGTGTCTGTAATCATCTTTTTTAAACTAAACTTCTTCGATTATATAGAGCCTTCATGCTTCTTCGCCAGTAGCTGCATTTTTTATATCTAATTTTGGTGTTTTTTTTCCTAGAGTACCTAAGCACTCTTTAAACAAAACCAACCGGTTGTTCCGTAATCTGTTGGAACCAGCTCACAGCTGTAAGCTGTTATTAACCTTGACATTGATTTAGTTTTATTTAGATGGCGAGGATAATTATTATGTTTGATACTTATTTGTAGGCAAGTGATTTGTTTAAAATATCACGGTGGTTATTATGACCTCATTATATATATGAGTATGAAATTTAATAAATAGTTTGCGTTCTCTGTGAAGGTTAAAATGTTAAATTGTTAATGACGTTGTTGCAAATGTACCTACGAGTATCTTTCTTTGTGTGAAAAATAATCAAAAATTAAAGACTCTAGTTCAAACTTCAAACCTACATCTGCAATAAGTATATTTCAGCTGGCAATGCAAACTCGATAGTTTCGGCACCCTTTATCCGGCAGATAATATCATTACCTACCAGCTGAGCCACAGAAATTTATTCAAATAAGCCAATAAATAATTATTTGTTATCAACTTACTATTGTTTTTTAAGTCCGCCATAATCAAAGTCGAGCTTTAATTACACAATAACTTTATCGTTATGGTAAACGTACTTAAGTTTTAAACTTTCTCAAATTAAAACTGATGGAGTGGTGAGAACTCAAAAGAATTTCTGAATAGCGCTCGATTGGTTGGCTGAATGATGCAGTCGCCAGTCAAAGAGTGCGTCGTAACGCGAGATTTTAATTAGCACCGCTCGTGAGTGCTACTACTGCGACTCGCGACAAGTGTTATGTAACACTTGTCGATGTTAAATTGTTTAGCGTTCAAGATGTACCTACTGTTACATACGTATGAATAATGTAAATAAACCTTCTACGCGTATTGTGTCTAACAATAAGCTCTAAGCAGTGCTGAGTGGTTTGAACGTTCGCCTCCCGCAGTCAGGCCTGGGTTCGATTCGCGCACACATGTCTAGTTTTTAGGCGAAGGAAAGCTACGCGGTGAGGAACCGTACGCGAGTTCTCAAAGACAATTGAGTTGTTTCCTAAAATTTTTTTTTGTTATAAATGGAAAGTTCATATATAAGTTTTATAACAAAGTTATTTTAGTTTTTTTATATTCGCTATAATTTAAAAGTTACATCAAATCAAAAATACGTTTTTGAATCCAGTACCGAAAACACGCCGACAGTTCCCGAATAGACCCGAGCGCGCGTGTGACGTCACTTTGTTAATTGCTATTCATTGCAGCATACAGCTGATACTGTGATTTGACTTTAAACTGATAAAATCTTGATATTATCGTCAATATATTGATAAACATATTAAAAATGCTAAACCTTAAAAGTTATCGTGCTTGTTTTGTACCATTACGTGTGAATACTACAAAAAAGATAATGTTAAATGTGTACATTTATTCGGAACCTGTACATTTAATCCTACTTTCCTACTTAATGTTATAAATCTGAAATTTTGGATGTTTGTGACTCCATCACGCAAAAACGGCTGAACGGATATAGATGAAAGGCACACAGATAGTTTTTGACCTAACTTACCAGATAGGATACTTTTTATCCCGGAAATAGACCTTTTCCCGAGGAATAAGAGGTTAAATTTTAGTTTTCGTTCATAGATTCATTTTTAGGGTTCCGAAGTAAAATCAGAATTCTTATAGTTTCGTCATGTCATGTCCGTCCGTCCGTCCGTCTGTCCGTCTGTCCGTCTGTCCGTCTGTCCGTCTGTCCGTCTGTCCGTCTGTCCGTCTGTCCGTCTGTCCGTCTGTCCGTCTGTCCGTCTGTCCGTCTGTCCGTCTGTCCGTCTGTCCGACTGTCCGTCCGTCCGTCTGTCCAAAACAAAGCGCCGAAACCCTTAGTGCTAGAAAGCTGTAATTTGGCATGTATATATACATATATTTATTAAAAAAAATTGAAAAGCTCTTCCAAAAATATTATGGGAAGACCATTTTTGGAATTTTGGGTCCGTTTGCGAAATATTTGCTTTAAAGTGCTAATTCTGGTTGGAGTCAAGTGTCCAGGGAAAACAGTTGGCTAAACGGTTGGAGTTGGACAAGTGAAAAAAATCTCAAAAATAGGTTATAATATGATGAATTTACAAGGAAAACTATCACGGCTATGTTAACATGAGTAGTTAATGAATAATAGTCGATAAACTTACTACTTCGGAACTCTACATTGCGCGTGGCCTGACACGCACTTGCCCGTTTCTTTTATGAAACAACTGATGGTTTTATTTTATTAGGTTAGGAATTTTGCCACGTTGATTCTACTTCAATTCAATGAGGATTTGATGATGGGTTCTGGGGCTACAAAGTGGAACTCCTCAATGGTAGAGTAAAACGGAGCCGTGTTTAAAGATAACTACTACTACTATTACTATCATTAACATTGTAAAATCAGTAGGAACATCATTAAATAAATAAACGCTTCACACTCCTATGAGTGTGAAGCCCCTTACTAGGATACCCTGAGTCGTGGGTGCCATAGACAATACAAGGACACACACCCAGACCAAGAACAGAAATTCAAACTAATCATTCAAACCACCTCGCATCGTATCGAACCCAGGACCCTTGACTCAGCGATGTGGCGTGGTATCCATTCGCCACACGGGTCATTGACCAAGTTGGTGTATTTCGGAGGCAAAAAAAATTATATATTGTACCAGTTTTATGTATAAAGCGCGTACAAACCCATAACGCCGCAGTAGGTTTCCCTGTCGCGGGTGATATGGACAACACGTCACTATAACACCCAAGACCCGAGTACAAATATTTATTAGATATGGCCGGGAATTGAACCTGGGACCCTCGCTTCGCAGGTTGGATCGAATCGCTATCAACTAGGCTATAGGGTCATCGTATGTATGTACCTACTACTAGCATAGAATTTCTGTAGCATTGCATTGTGCATTTTTTTTATTAATCACATTCTTCATTTTTCTAAGGATCCATATCTGAAATTTACGCAGACGAAGTCGCGGATAGAAGCTAGTTGTATTATAAATGAAATATAATTTATCATACACCCCTGATTTCATACCCCTAACACCCTGCCCTGATTCCTCCCAGACACGATTTACTAGTAAACAGTGTAACCTTTTCTTTTGGTGTAAGTATATAATCAATGGAGAGTTTTATTATATTTAATGAAGAATAAATCATTTAACGTTTAAATTTACAATAAAATTACGTGGAATATCTTTTTGCACTAAATTTCGGATATTTTTAGTTAATTTACGTGTAGGAGCCGTTGAGACCGTACTATCGTGAAATTTCTTTAACAAAGTGACGTCACAAATATGGCGGTCAAATTTGGCGCGTTCGTAGCCACGTGATTTTTTTTCAACTTTTATTTCGTTATTATTAATATTAAAAATAGTTTTTAAGCGTTTTTAACAATGCCAATCAATATAATTTGTGTTTAAGATTTAAAATACATTTAAAAAAAAAATATTTTTTTTAAAATGAACAACTCAATTATGTGAAATCTGCCAATCAGCAATGAACCAAACTAGTATACTTTGAGTACTATGACAGTGGAATAATATTTTGGGTTTTATGCTGTATTAAGTATGTTATTTACAGACGATCTATCTTACAACCTTACAACCAACATAAGTAAACGTCAACATATTATACATTGTTAGATTACCTACTACTTACTATCCTCCTGGTGGGTTGAGATTTCGAATATCCTCTCAAAATTATTGCCAACAATTTTCGCCAATTGGAGAGGATTCTGGAAACTTTTCAATTACCTACCTTTACATGTTTTTTTCTTAATTTGAGAATAATAATCAATTTAAAAAAACATTTATTTTTAAGTTCAAAATGTGTTTGTTACAGTGTTTTAGGTTTATTTTTGTTGCGTAATAAAATATATGGGTCAAAACTTATTTAGAATGAAAATTTCTTCGTAATTGTCGTACCGTAACATGTCTAATGGGGTTTGGGGCGACAAGTGAATATGTTCACGGAGGTTAATGTTAAATTCTGGGTAGGTAGGTAAATTAATTACGGTGGCAGTAATCTGACACCGCCCACCGAACCCGCCTTCCGTTCGCAACACAATTAGGTATCATCACACTACCATGTGCCAGCCAGGATCCAGTTACCGTTATAAAAAAATTATTTAATTTTAAAATATGATATCATCACGGCGTCCCTTATTTTAAGTTGTGCCTATTATAGCCGGAGCCCAACACGTGTGTTTATCACAATTATTATAATCCCCACTGGGTGCCAATTTAGATATGTAATGACATCTATCGAGTATCAAGAGAATTATTAATTTACACCATTGAAAAATTTGGAATCATACAATACATTTTTGGTAACATATAATGAATAAAAAATCAATTTAATATAAAACAATGGGTCTTTAATATTAAAACGCAGACGGGCAGTTTACTTTAAATTTTACCCAATAGCGCCATCTCGTAGTACATCCTCTACAACGAACAAACAAGTTCGCAGGACGCAGGCAGTCGCGCACATCCACGATCCACCAGTGTTGCCAGATGGGGCTATTAAGCGCCAATGGGGCGATTTCCGTTACCGAGCGGCTGTCATATTTTACCCCTTGGCTACGTGTAGCCGCAGGGCTATATTTCAGCGCTCGGACTAAAACAAGAAAAAAAAGGTCATTGGGCTTGGATTTCTCAACACAGTGATATGAAATGACTGCCGATGACCATTTTTTTTAGCTCCCATACTTCGAACCCTGGATGGGGCATAATCGACACTGAATTAAATAATTGCTATTACACTGAAGACGTATATAGACTTGTCTGTTGTCTGTGATTAGTTATCTGTATTGTAGATATGAACATTGAAGTGACATTTTTTTTCGGCATTCCGACTCGTGCTTTTATTTTGACTACGTATTTGACATTGACACTCATAAGTCATAATTAAAACAACTGTCATTCTTGCAGTGGATGTGTCCACCATATTGTCTCAGTGTTACAATTAAATAACTATTTAATGAATTATTGTCGCCAAACCAAGGTGAAAACTAGAATTTGGATAGTAAGGAAAGCTTTCAAATAATATGAGCTACTTCCTACTGAATGTACAGTGTACCCGCCCAGGTGCCATACATTTCTAAGACATCTCCTTTTGTTTACATAAAAAAAATTGAATATGCCAAACTATTAAAACTGACACTGATGTGACAGCTAACTGGAGCTGGAGGAACACAACAATAAAAAAAAACAGCTGACGCCAATGTCTCCATCGCCATTACATATCAAAGCAAATTTGGATTTTGTGAAGGAAATTGCTTGCGTCAAAATAAAATTAATAGCGCGAGATTTGATAGGTTCAAAAAATTTTTGATTTAAGTTTATGACATTAAAATCAATAAGGTGATATTGTGCGTTTCCAATTCCAATTTTGAATTTAGAAATTACAGCCTACCTACAGTGCAAACGACGAATAGTTATTTAGATTTTAGAATTCTCTAATTCTTTCCAAGGGGGGTTTCCAGAAATGGCTCCACCTAGACGAATATCGCGAGAACAACTGGAAATTCTGATGGATTTTCTTGAGGAGAATAAAGATATGTCGAAAGGCTTGCCGCCAGGCGCACCGGTGACTCACCAAGCGACTCGGCAGAAATGGTCTGCTCTGTCCAAACAATTGAATGCAGTTCACAATGGAGCCCTAAAAACACCAGATGGTTGGAAGAAGGTAAGTGTATAGGTACTATAAGTGTAATAGTTATACATTTAAGTATCTTATGTTTATACTCAAATAACTAGTCTTAATTGGAACCTAATTTAAATTATTTTTTACTGCTTAAATTTTGATACTCATTAAATTCCCTTCAATATTATTGTTACTAAAAGCAGAATTTGTAGAAAAAATATTTTAAGAATTTTTATTTTTTCAGTATTGGTTTGAATGGCGTCACAAGTGTAGAAGAAAAGCAGCAGACGTAAGAAGGTTTCAATCTGCCCCTGACGGAGGACCTAATAGATTTGTACCGCTCAATGACTTGGAAGTGAGGGTTTTGGAACTCAGTGGAGTAGGCTCAGTGACCGCTACAATAATTTCTTCAAACAAGCAGGAGAATGTAATGGATATATCAGATTCAGAACAAATTGAAGTTGCTCAAGAAAATTCAGCACCCATGAAAACTAGGCATACACCAACCTGTTCCAAAATTATTGCAGGTAAAAAAAATAATCTTAATGAATTAATTGAATAATTCTATTCTGATCTTAATTGACATAATACTATTTACTTTCAATAAGAAAAAAAGTTTGGAATAGGACAAATAAAGTAAAAACCCAACTTCACCTGTGACGTTAACCTTTAAGATTATATTTGTTTTATAATAAAACTAGCTGTTGCCCGCAGCTTCGCATACGGAAATTATGTTTTACCCTATTTGTACCTCTTGCAGAAGGAAATTTCAAAAACGGTGAATTTATATTGAAGTACTTGTATTTAGTAATTTATATACTGAAACCCACGATAAAATCACAAAGGATTCCTCCAGGAGCGGGTTTTGAAAAATAAGCAATATTCACATTAATTTGTATTTTTTTCTTTTTTTTTTGCAAAATTTTGAAAAACTGAAAAATACATGTTCCATAAATTTAAGCAAGGAACATTTGATGCAAATTTGAAGCAAATCGGTTGATGTTTTAAAAATATTCCATACAAACTTTCATCCCGTTTCCCGGGGAAACCTTTTAATTTTCCGGGATAAAAAGTATCCTAAAATATGACCTGAAGTATTAGTAACAACTTTACCAATTTTCATCGAAATCCGTTCAAGGGTTTTCATGTGATGCCCGGACAGACAGACAGACAATAATTTAAAAAAAAAAAATTTTTGTACTCTAACACGTTATTGAAGTGCCCCCTAATCAAAATTTTTGAAAAATATTCAATGTACAGTAAATTTTCCCTTTGAGTTTTATTATAGTATAGATAATATATTAGTAATATGGAAAATAATGTTTTATGGTTACAGATGAGGGCCCTCGTGTGGGGACTCCACCCCCTAGATGGGCACTAGAATTAGAAGAGAGGCGAATCACGGCAGAGGAGCGCGTAGCAAACGCATTGGAATCCATGGCAGCCATCCAGAAAGCTCAAGAGGAACGACGGAGTATATTGGATGATAGACTGGCTGATGCAGTGTCAGCCATCGCAGGCACCATACAGGACCTCAACAGTGGCATACAGGAGGCATTGCAACACTTGCAACAATTTCAGCCAGTACAGTCGAATGGACCAAATATTAAGGACGATATATTTTCATAGCTGTTAGTTTGCGTTGTATTTAAATGCCAGTACTTTAGAATGTACATATTTCTAGTACCTTTATTTGTTATGGCTATTGTGAAGTCCTTGGACACTAGATTCTACAAAAGACCTGTCTGCAATTTTCATTCAGAACCATAAATATAATTCATGTCCTGAATATTTTTTTCATGGTCCTTTGATTAGGTCACTTTAGATGTAAAACTTAAGTGATTTATCCAAACTGTTATTTTTATAACTTCAGATTCTGCACATACTTAACTTCTTTTATTGTAACTAACACAGTATATGACAACAGTAAGTTCAGTACTGTCGTCATCAACTTTTTGTGAAAAATGTTGAAATTATAATGGTGCAATTTTATGAAAAGAATTTTATAAGTCAGTAGGTAATATTTTTTTTATTATTAACTATAATTATTTTATTAAGCTTTATAGAATTAATTTTTTGTCGGAATTTCTAGTCTACTTATTTTTGTTTATTGTAATTTGTACTGTACTTTTGAGTACAATGAGTGCCATCTTTTTAAATAAAAGATAATTCATTATGACTGTATAATAATATTTTGGGTGTTGTTGTGTATTATGATGTATGTAGGTGCATCATGATCTTTAGATAAAGGTCATGGAGATAGTAAAGGGTTGTGATGGTGATGTTATATTTCCATACATTCAAAATAATACATAACATATTTATATAATAAGCATAAAAATATATCCTGAACAGTTTTAAATATATTTTATTTCTACTTAAGAAAGTTATGGTTTTATTTTAAACAAGTAACCGAACTCGCTTTGCTTTTGTTTAGTTTTTGTATACATAAATAATATAAAACCCTATTATTTTAATAAAATATAGCTCATGTTACTAAGAAACAATAGCATCCTATTGGTGAAAGAATTTTTAAATTGGTCCAGTAGTTTTTGAGTTTATTTATTACAAACAAAAATTTTAAACTTTCCTCCTTATATTGTTAGCTGAGTGAGATACTTATTTTTAGCCTTATTTTAAACATAGCTCCGGTTGTATCCAGGTATGGAGGCGCTCGAGACGAGCATCAACTACTGGGAGGACGCGCTCGCGGCGTTCTCGCTGGGCGCGCGCGGCGGCGGCGCGGGCACGCTGGCGCTCACCTCGCCCGACGAGGCCGAGTTCTGCCGCGAGATACAGGACCTGCTGCAGAATGCTTATCTACTGCAGGTCAGTGAGGGCGTGTAATGAAGTTTAAGTTGGAACTGTCGAATTTGAGGTAGGGCAGCACTGGTTACAGGTAGGGCGAAAATAAAAAAAATATCATACTTAATTGATTTGCTCCGAAGCACGGGCTCCTAAATCAACCACCATGTATATCACTGACCTCTACAATTTTTTTTTATCTCAAACTATGAACAAACATTTTAATTATAATAATTTTATCTTAGTTTTTGGTATTTTTAAGGTAGGGCATTGTGATTTCAAGGTAGGGAATTGCCCCACAATGCCCACCCCTAGCTACGGCCATGTGTGTACTTATATGTGTTCTTCGTTGATGAGATTACCTTATTAAGCAATTTTGTATGGGCTAAAAAATAGAGGCGGTTCACCTACAGGTACATTGTTACTAGATCATATACGCCACAGGGATGCCAAGTGCCAAGGGGGTTTAGTTACATAGTAGGAATTTCAAGTGTGTAACATCTGCCAATCCGCACTTGGCCAGCTTCACAGATTATGTTTCGACCCTTCTTGTCCGAGTCGAGACCTGACCAAAACCTAGTGAGACAGTTGTTTATGGCCCCTGGTGTCTGTTCCCAGGAACGGTGCGAGCTTTTGTTCCTGGACCAGCGCTCGGTGCTGTTCCGGTCGGAGGGCGGTTCCGGCGGCGGCGCGGCGCTGCGCGCGCGCACGCTGTCGCACTCGCCTTCCGCGCACCGCCCGCATCACCACTCCAGCGCCGAGTCCTTCGCCTCCGCTGAGGATCAGGTGAGGGTTCTTTGATTCTTGGTAAGCCGGAGGATTAAAAAAACATTTTATTGTATTTAATAGCCGACAATCGAGCTGACGATCCAAGTGACCATAGACATTAGCGGCACTAGAGGATGACTAGGTAGGAGACTGATGTGTTGCCGGCCAAGAAGAGAAAAAAAGAAAGAAAGTAGGTACTGGCTCTCAAGCCGTATGTATCGCATCCCTTAGTAATTATTCGGATGAATGTTTCAGGTTGCGGACCTCAGGGAGTTCGATGACCTGGCGGAAGTGATGCCTGAATTAGAAAATTTAGAGTTATATCAAATGGCTGTAAAACAGTTAGAAAATGGAATTTCTTGCAGGTCAGTAAAGTGATAATATTTATATCATCACATATATTATTTACGTCACATCTTTTGCAATATGTAATAGGTATTTAGACCATTCCTTTTAACCCCCAACACAAAAAGAGGGGTGTTATAAGTTTGACGTCTGTGTGTCTATCTGTGGCATTGTAGTTTTTAGTTTCAAAGCCGACGTGTTTGAAATGGTTATTAGCTACAATTAAAATCTGTTGAAGCGTTTCAAGGTCATCAGCTCTATCGGTGGTTATTTAAATTTTAAAATTTACCTACATTATTTTATTTAATATAGTCCTTCGAGCCGGACGTGATTGACCGCCATACCAGTCATTTGAAGGTAAAATTACATAAAAGTGCGAAATAATTCTTGTATCAAGAGTATATCAAGGCTACACTGTGAGTGTCGTGTGTTGTCGTTATGTTAGTCGTGTGTTGTCGTTATATCAGTTGTGTGTCGTGACGCAGGACGCTGCGCACGGAAGCGGTGTCGTGCGGGTCGGACGCGGAGTTCCTGTGCAAGCTGCACTGCTTGCGGCAAGCACTGCGTGCGTTGTTCCGCGACGCCGCGGTCTGGGCGTGGTTCGTGGACGCCGGACGACAAGTGCTCACCGATCTCCTGCTGTTTGCTGAGAAGGTAAGGTTATACTTACTGACGGACGCATAACACACACATGCACACACTAATACCTACATAGAAATCCTGATACACACACACACGTATGTATGCATGTATACAGTGCGTCGAATAAATGTAATTTATACGTGTAAAATTTTAATAAAGTTTAAAAAATCAGATATGCCAACACTGTTTCTGAAGTAAAACGATCGGGGGTTTTTAAATGTTAATTTAAGGTTATCAATAATGTGGGTACCTAAAAGTAATGCTATTTTGTAATTTCAGGAACCAAAAGAATTTTTAGTCGCATACGAGGAGATGGTATCGTGGGCGACGGATGGCAACAACTGGGCCGTTATTGAAAGCGAACTCACTAGTAAAGGTGTTAAGGTATGTTTTTAATTTTATACGCATTGAGTATGGCCTGGGTCTCTGTATAATAGGTATGTGCTAATAGCCCAGAGTCTTGCGTCGATTCTGTGGTCGACAAATTTAGATGGATGACCCGCTAGTGGCAAACATTTCTTGAGCATTTCCGTAGTTCAGATGGCACGTAAAGCCGTCGGTCCCGGTTCTCATGGTAAGATATGATGCATATCTTGATAACATGAAGATTTCTGACACTTGGGTTGGCCAATAACCTCTCCACCAATCCCCACTGGCCAGTCTCTAGGCCTCCTCAAGAAGAGACCCGTGCTCAGTAATGGGCTGTTAAATGTGTTGAAGTTAATTGACAGAAAGATCATTGAAAACGGCCGTCAATAGCCCCTAACATTATTTTGTGAGCCATATAGTGAGAGAATAAATAAATATTGTATTCTGTTTGTCAGGCGCTGACGTTCTACGACGTGGTGCTGGACTACATCCTGCTGGACGCGTTCGAGGACCTGGCCGCGCCGCCCGCCTCCGTGCTGGCCGTCGTGCGCAACCGCTGGCTCTCCGACGGCTTCAAGGAGACCGTGAGTCATTGTTGACGTCTCGCTCTAAAGTAGCGTCCGCGGTGGACGGTGGAAAGGGACAGTGTGCTTAGAGCAAGTTTTATTTGACACAACGGCGGCGTAAAGTGAACGCACGTGAACTAAAATTTGTATGGGACCGAAGTAGAGTCATCTAGCGGCAGTGAAAAGAAAAGCTTCAGTCCCACACAAATTTTAATAACGTGCGTTTACTTTACGCCGCCGTTAGGTCAATTAAAACTCGTACTAAGAACACGGATGCGATGCGAATGACGCGACTCGTTATTGACGAAACACTGATCTATGTTATCGTGTAGCATTGCATCGTGGTGCGGCGTTTAGCACTCAAATAGGGCACTGGTTCTGGGAACCAATCTGACTTATATAACAACTATTCCATTTACCTATTTACTTAGGTCTGCCAGTGGTTATGAATGGTTGAAAAAAATATAAGGGATGCAATTTCATTTTTTGGCAGTTGGTAATAATCATAAAGTACCTAAATTAAAAAAAATATCAGTTACTCATCCTTTGATGCCACGATAAAAATATTCAACTGGTATAATAAACAAACGCCTCGTAAAAATCCACAATTTGAGGGTAGTCAGATAAACATGATAGTTGAAAATTGGCAACTAGGTAGTACAAACTTAATTTTCCTAACTACAGGCGCTAACCACCGCAGTCTGGTCAGTGATCAAAGCGAAGCGGCGCTACCTACAGTACCCGGACGGGTTCATGGCGCACTTCTACTCCATCTCCGAACATCTCCTGCCGGTGCTAGTGTGGGGCTTCCTCGGCCCCAGCGAGCGGCTGCGAGATGTCTGCGAGACCTTCAGGGCAGAGATCGTGGGCTTCATCGCCGACCTGTTCAGCTTCCACAAGTGTAGATATACAACTGTTGAAGAGCTGTCTGATGATATCATGCAGCACGCGAGACTCCGGTGCGCTAATATTACCGATAAGCTCGCTGAACGGAACTAGAGGTAAGAGGTATGTTGGAACGTGACGTGGCAACGATGACGTCATCAGTGGGGGTTTTTCGTAACCTGTTCAGCTTCAACAAGTGTCCAATACCTACTACTGTTGAAGAGCTATTTGATGACGTCATCAACCAGAGAAAAAGATCTGGGTGGTTCCAAATTAGTGCGAAGAATGACGTCAGCTAACTAAGCTACGGTGTTGATCACCGATTAATTTAATAGTTATTCGAATGGACATAAACAGGAGATAACCTTCGTGGCCTTAATCAGACTCATTGCTCTAATATACTGGCATTAGAACTAGCTGGTGACGTCATACAGCAACTGACTGCCATGCTCAATAATTCTGTGGATGAAGGTAAGAACCATCTTGCAACGTTAGAAAGGCGTTAACATCGGCGACAGGTTTGAGGTATGGGGTCATATGCAGTTTTTGTTCAATAAGTTAGTCGGGAAAAGATGCTGTGAAATGGTTGATTGACATACTAGCTCAGTAGTGAAGGAAAGACTGCTAGATAGGTCTATGGCGATATAGATATCGCCATTAGAACGGGATGTAGGTAATGGATCATAGATGTCACGTGGATTGTATCGCCACTTCCAACTTTAATTAAGGAATATGTAAGCAAGATAACTTTGTACTGCCAATTTACATAAGGCATACTCCCGTCTACGGGAGTTATATTCCATTCAGTATCTAGACGTTCAAATTTTTTATGGCTTTATTTAAGAGTAGGTATGTAGGTGTGCATACACTCAGCGGGACCCCCTATCCTAAAACGACATGAGTATGTCCAGGATTTAGTTCCAAATTTGTTCTATCAAATGCAGTCAAAATTAGATTTTGTTCCGTCAAAATGAACGAAGGGCGTTGGTTTTAAATCAACCTCCAGCCAGCGGGACGCTTTTCATTTATAGGTCACAGACTCACAGAAACTTGAAATGGGTGTCAAACTTTATTTCTACTTTCATTTATTACGATCCAAGTGAAAACGATGTAAAATCTAATTTTGACTGCATTTGATAGAACTAATTTCGAACTAAATCCTGGACATACTCATTTCGTTTTAGGATAGGGGGTCCCGCTGAGTGTAGGCACACGGTAGGTATGTAGTAAATGCATTTTCAGGTCCTATAACCAACTATTCGCTACCATATTGCTAATACATACTGTACGCATTTATCTACTAACGTAATTGATTTTACCTATTAATATATCACCCCCATTTATCGATTTTTTCATCTGTGTATAGCCTTGTATAATTATACAAGCTTGGTTAGCATGACTGCAGACCTAAGTATAGATTCCTAACAGCTATTGAATGCGTCAATTTCTAATGTGGATTAATCCGTGTCCTTGACTTGATTCCAGACAATACAGATGTTAGATAGATAGATATTAATTATCTTAAAGATATTAATTTTAAAATTGTACTATCACGATTAAATATTAAAAATCAATCACAAGTACATCAGTGCCTCAACTCAGAGTCACTAATGGTTACTTGCCATATCGTTAGCTACATACGCCATTCCGTATGTATGTGCTAACCCTAACACATTCCTTTATGTTCAAATATCAGAGGAATTTCAAGTACCTATTGTTTTTTGATTATGTGCATTTTAATGGATGTACCTATCAAGTGTTCTGCAGCTATGAGATATTACAATTTAGCTTCCTATAGCGTTCAATAACATACCCGATAACTTACCTATTGTATTGTTAATAATCAATAGCTGTCGATATAATATTATATTATGCTACGGGTAAATGGATACGTTATAAATTTATTTTACTATACATTTGATAATGTAAGGCTTAGATGGTGTGGTAGGTAGGTAAGCTTCTTATCACTAAATATATAGATAAAATGAAGAATACAGAACAAAAATGTTATACTTTTATATTTGTATGTAATAAATGTATTATAACTTTTAATTTAATAAGTTCTTGTTATAAATTTTTGTTCATGTACATATGTAGGTATGTACCCATTATACCTTTTTTTTTTTTTTTTTTTTTTCGAGGGGGAAATCTTCATAGATACACGAACCTACAGGTTACGGGTTATGTGGGATTTCTACCCACTAAAACCCCCTCGGCAGCCATCCAGCGCATATGGTGAGGCTCCGGGATCTCTAGTGAACGCACCGGTGCCTCTCCTGCGTAGTCCAGTCCCTCAATGTCGCTGACGTCTGCGAGCTGGATCAGCCCTCTTCCGATCCCGCTCGGCGGTCTCCTTCTTTACCATGACGGTTTCGCAGAAGGAGACCACAGCCTTCCATGCAGCTTTATCTGCCAGCATCGCCGCTACTACCGCTGGCGGAGAAAGATCCGCTCCGATCCGCTCGACCAGGGCGCGCCGCTCGGTAGCCCATGAAGGACATACCTCGAGCGTGTGCTGTGCGTCGTCCCGGTCGCCTCCACAGTGGTGGCATTGTGTTGTTGCCTCGCGTCCAATCCGATACAGATACTCACCGAAACAGCCATGTCCGGTGAGGATCTGTGTCAGTCTGTAGGTGACGTTGCCTTCGCGTCTCTCTATCCAGGCTTCGAAGTTGGCCAAGATCGCACCCACTACACGTTGGCGCGCTGCCCTCTCCTCCTCCAGGCGTACGCGCCACTCCACGAGTGTTTGCCGGTACGCCCTGCGCCTGAGTACTCCGAGCTCATTGGCTGTTATGTTTCCGCCTCTTTGGCGAATGGAGCGAACTCGGGTAAATACCCTCGCATCCATATCAGCCAGAATGTCTAAAGGCGGAAAACGTGCCAGGATGGTAGCCGCCTCATAGGATATCGTGCGATAACCTCGAGCGACCCGAATGGCCATTCTGCGCTGCACGCCGTGCAGTTTGGTTCTACAACGCCGGACCCCGGACAGTCTGTGCGACCATACCGGGGCGCCGTAGAGGGCCATCGATCGCACGACACCTGCGTAGAGGCGACGAACTCCCTCCTGCGGGCCCCCGAGATTAGGCAGTATCCGGTGCATTGCCCCTGCCACCCTCTCTATCCGGGGGACTAGCCGCTCGAAGTGTTCTTCGAAGCTCCAGCGACCGTCCAGGGTGAGCCCGAGGTATTTAATATACCGACCCACCTGGACGTCAACGTCACCCACACGAATCCACGAGCTGGGTGGCTCCATTCGTCTAGGAAGACTATGGAACCACAGCGCCTCCGTTTTGGATGGCGCTACCTTAAGGCCCAGTCCGTGAATTTCAGCAACAACACAAGCCACGCCAAGTTCGGCGAGCCTTGCTGTCCTCTCGAAGGTCTCCCCTTCGGCCAGTACCATCGTATCATCCGCATAGCAGACGATACTGACACCGAATGAGAGACTGATACGCAAAACCGCGTCATACGCGAGGTTCCACAAAAGAGGCCCCATCACGGATCCCTGTGGAACCCCACAGTTGACTGCCCTCCGGTGTAGTATTCCATCCCGACCCATATATTGAATAGACCTGTCGCGAAGGTACGCCCCGACTGTATCTCGCAGATATGGAGGCACATTGTGATAAATCAATGCCGCCCTGATTGCCTCCCAAGGTAGGGAGTTGAAGGCGTTGATGATATCAAGGCTCACCGCCAACACCACCCTGCCCTTTTGTGCAGCCTGCTCCGCTAGGAAACGGATGCGGAGGATCGCGTCTATCGTAGACCTCCCTTGACGAAAGCCAAATTGGCTGTCCGACAGGTTAGGGCCCACCCGCGACAGGTGATCGTTGAGACGGGTGGCAATAATCCGTTCAAACAACTTGCCCACCTCATCCAATAAACATATGGGTCGGTATGCAGAGGGTGAGTCCGCGGCCCTGCCTACCTTCTTCAAGAGGACCAGCTTCGCTTCCTTCCAGCCTGAAGGGAACGCACCAAATCGGAGACAGTTGGTAAATAACCGTCTCAAGCTGTTCCCCAGGACAGACACAGCTAATACCCATGCCCGGCCAGGAATACCATCTGGGCCAGGTGCGGTATTTCGGGCTCCGAGACGCCTTACAGCTTGGTCTAGCTCTTCCTCGGACACTTCTAGCTCCACCGACCACTCAAAGTGTTCTGGCGGAGTAGATGAGGATGAGGGGCTACCCTGGGCAGTTGGAAATAGCGTGTCAACTATTTCTCCCACAAAATCCGGGTCCAGGGTTTCTGTTAGAGGAGGGACCCACGGTCTGAGCTTGCCTAGTACCATTTTGTATGGTCGCCCCCATGGATCCTTATCGAGTCCCTCAATGAGCTCATTCCAGCTTTGGGCTTTTGCCTCCGCCACGACAACCTGAAGTGCTTTAGTGGCATCCCGGTAGGCCTTGTAAGCCCCAAGTATTTCTTCGGCTGCGGCTCGTCGTCTTCTACGGGTTCTCGTGTACTGGCGTCTGGCTCTAAAGCATACCGTGCGCAGCTGAGCAATATTTTCGGACCACCAGTACACGGCCTTCCCTTTGGCAGGCCTGGCACGGGGCATCGAGACGTCACAAAGTGTCGTCATCGTATCCCGAAACCAGGCAGCCTCCCCTTCCGGATCGGAAAAGATTATCTCTGGCCATATCGCAACGTTGGCAGCGGCGGTGAGTATATCACGATCAAGCCGCTTGAGGGACCAACGTCGCGACGGAGTGTTTCGGCGGTGAGATCTACTCACCCCATTATACCTAGTAAACAAAATGTTATGCACTTTTAATTATGTAATAATTTTTATGCAAAAAATAACGGCCCAAGGCTTAAAACTACGGGCCAAGCTCGCATTTCGGTTTTTTGCCGTTGCAAATTGTCGCAACTCTGTAATAAAACAATGCATTTTATGCCGCACAATGCGCGCAATACAATTCAAAACATACATATTTCATACTACATCCCCGAGTCCCCGACAAATCTATACTAATATTATAAAGCTGAAGAGTTTGTTTGGTTGAACACGCTAATCTCAGGAACTATTGTTTCGAACTGAAAAAATATTTTTGTGTTTGATAGTAACCTGACCAGTGTTTGATGAACCTTAAACCTTATATACTTTTTTTCATTTATACATTCGGGACCATCACAAAACATTGAAAGACAATAGCAAATTCAGAATATGTAACCTTATTTGTAATTATTGTTTCGTGAATTTTATTAAATATTAGCTGTTGCCCGCAGCTTCGCACGCGGAAATTATTATTATCATATTTGTACCCCCTACGTGTTAAAATTAACTTTTATTTATTATATAGGTACAAATTTTCACCCTTCTTACTTCAAAACTGACGAAGTTTCCATACTAACTTGCGCCCTTTTAATTAACCCTTTAGGGGATGATTTTCCAAAAAAAAAACATAATACTTACAAATTTTGTTTCTGATCTGGAGCTAATATGTAAATTTTCATGTTTTAAACTTCAAAAACGACAAAGTTGCCTACCATCCATTTAATCAGTCCATCCATTTAATTAACCTTTTTAAGGGATGATTTTCCAAAAAAAAAATGTTACAGTTAAGTTTTGTTTATTTCTATAAACTTACATAAAAAAATTTATATTTATAACTCTAAAACTGACGAAGTTGATTTGTATGTAAATGATGGAGGTACCCCTATTTGTAGGGGATGAATTTCGAAAAAACAGTGATACAGTTATTTATTCTGTCTAACTATAAGCTTATATACAAATTTTCACCCTTCTTACTTCAAAACTGACGAAGTTGCCATACTAACTTGCGCCCTCTTAATTAACCCTTTAGGGGATGATTTTCCAAAAAACATGATACTTGCAAATTTTGTTTCTAGTCTGGAGCTAATACGTAAATTTTCATGTTTTTAACTTCAAAAATGACGAAGTTGCCTACTAAGTACCATCCATTAAATAAACCCTGTACCTAAGGGATGATTTTCCAAAAAAATGTGTAACTTTTGTTTATTACTATAAACTTACATAAAAAATTTCATATTTATAACTCTAAAACTGACGAAGTTGGTTTGTATGAAAATGACCTCCATCGCGTATTTTTACCCCTTATGAGATGAATTTCAAAAAATCCGTTCTTAGCTGACGTCTCCTTAGCATAAGCTTAGAATAAATAATTTAATAGGAAAATTGTGGTAATTCTAATAATTTTAAAAGTAATTTAATAAGTTAAGTAATTTAATAATAATTTTATAATTTACTATTGCATACCATACATGGTTGAATGTATTGGACTTTTATGACATGTACCACCTATATAAAACATACATTCTGGCAATAAATGATTTTGAATTTGAATTTGAAGCTATCTCCCTGCCAAATTTCATCATGATCGGTTCGGTAGTTTCTGAGATTTTTTGTTTAATCAGTGTATCTCTTTTCAATTTTATATATATAGATTCTAAGGTATTTGCCTAATTTCTTTACCAGCAATCCGTTTTCATTGGTGCATTTTGTTTTGCTGCTTTTACATTTACCCTACAATACCTACATACAATTTTCCCACATTCACATTGTTATTTCAAATGAAAATTGTTACCACCAGTAACTAAATGCAATATATAATGTACCTACGTTACTAAAATAATGTGTAGGTATGTAAGTCTGTAAATATATATGTGCATTTATATGTATTATAGCAATGATGCTATTTTTGCCACTCGATATAATTCTTATTGTTTATAAGCCAAATTATGTATTCATCACTGTAAATACCTATAAAAAGTTGTTTACTTCAATTGTTTTATTATTTAATCGTATGATATGAATCATTTAATATTCACAAAGTGGGAAGAAGAACAATGGGTCAGAAAAAGATAAATAAAACCACTTATATTATTATTAGAAAATTTAGTATATCATAAATTTTCACATTTACAGTTTGCCTTTAAATCTCAAATAAACAAATGTGTAAACGTAAACATTACAAATTCAACGATAATTAATACTTCTCCGAGGAGCACCAAGTTTTAGATAATGTTTGTGACGGAGAGATTTGTCACTTTACATGCAAATTTAAGTTTGCGCAACTTTCGTCCGTTACACTTTGGGACGTGGTTTTTACTAGATTCCAAAATGTATAATATAGCTTAACGTATCAAAGCAACAAGTTTTTTTAATGCAAAATTTTAACCATCATAAGAAATACGACATAATTATCTACTACAGTTTGCGCTTTCTAGTAGGTTTACTAGAATAACATAAAATTAAAAACTGTTATTTAAATAATTATGCTGAATCAACTTGGTATGTAGTAGATAGGTACCTCGTGTAGGGGTCCATATCGTCAGCATTACTTTGCATTAGCGTTGCTGATGTTGTATTTGTTTGTGACCATATAAATGTTGTAACAGGACTAATATAATTTAATAGGTTACAACTTGTTCATGAAATGGTCTGTGTCTCCATACACAATACGTAAAGTTTAATTATACATTGCGATTTAAAGTGACCATCCAAGTATCTATGGACGAAATCCGTTAGAGCGAACTTCCATACATCGCACTCCGGAAACCTTAATAACAATTTTTAATAGCCTGAACAAACATTACAAACTGTTCATAATAAAAGTACACAAAATATCTTAAAGGTGCAATCTACAAGCATAGTAGAATCTTTTAACATAGATAAATTAAATATCATGACGAACAGTCTCATATAGATAAAACATTTTCATTTGAATTCAGACATGTTTATCCTAATAAATAAGATTATAGAAAGCCTGACAATCAATTTAAGCCGAAATCTTACTGGGATTTCACGGGTTCGTTGTTTTTTTTTCCACATTTTTTTAGTTTATCGTTTAACGCTACTGTTTATTCGATAAGATCATAAGGAACTAAGTACATGAATACCTATTCCCTATTAAAATATTGTATATGCTAGGAACACCAATGCTAACTCCCCGTGAACGCCCTTTAGGATTCGTGCCTGGAAGACTACAGAAAACACATTCGTAACAACATACTTTTCAATATTATTTGGTTTAGTGCACAGCGATTTTCATAAAGCTCTAATAGTATAACATGATGATAAAATTATAAGTAGACATAATGTGTAACGTGTTTAAAAGAAACACCCAACTGGCAGGCTTTCTCTTGAAATATAAAAGCTTACGACATAGTGAGAATCGATACCTACTCGATAGGACTAGACAAAAGATACAATTCTGAAAATGAGTATACAAACACACATGAAATGCATGCATTCCTCTTAAAATAAATGGAATCACTCTTTGACGACAGAAACAAAGTTCTTTTAGTCAATATTAACAAAATAAATAAAAGTATTCAAACGGATCTTTTAAGAAAATTGCGTACGAGAGAGAATACAACCAAAGTTGAAAAGCTAAACCTCTGGGTTCGTCTGAATGTAAGGAGTCAAAAGTTTTCAGATTATTTACATATCTTTAGTTGTTAACATGGACGTTGAAATGAAGAGATCATAATATTGTAGAAGATTCCATATGGGTCCCTCCTTGGACACTATCACAGTTGGACCCTTGCAGGAAGCTCGAGTGGAATTACCACATAAGGACAACTCGACAATTATTATCTTTAAAAAGCTGTTAGTCAAGATTTTTATCACAATTTTCATAAAATACCATCAAATTTTTAAATAATTAATAATTAAATAGAATATAAATGAGGTATGTATAACCAACACTAGAAAATTATTTTGGTGAGCTAATACTTAATAAGTGAAATAAGTCTGTTAAATTAGTAATAAGCAATAGAAACGTCAAATGAGTACGCCTGCATACATCTCTGCCTGCGACTACAAACGTCTAATTTTCGCCATTCAAACAGCAATATAAACTTATAGAAATAATGTGTAAAGTGTATACAGGAGCTTGATCATTGCTGAAAGCTGCAATGTTTAGTATAATCAAGATATTTCTACCGAATGCTGCCGTCTCTAATCTCTTGTTAGTGATCTCGCCAGCTAAAACGCGGAATGTGCAATTATTTACGTGCGTTGATGTGCGTTAAATGTGAGTTTACTTTCAATATTTCATCAGATTAGTACTCGAGAATTTATTATAACTATTGTTATTATATTAATTCGCATTATATAATAATTATCAAGGGTAGTGGGTATATGTGTAATACAAATTCAATGAAATAAAGATTTTAGATATGGGTATCTCGTTTGCTGGTTTCTGGACCTATTCGAAAAAATAATTCAATAACAATCCAATATTTTGATTGCAATTTACATTCAACAAAAGACAAAATATGTAAATATAAAAAAAAATAAGATCTATGAGATGCCAGAAATCAACTCTGTAGAGAATTACAAGGTCGGCGATACGTATCTTGAGCACGCGGTCGCACAGGTTAGATATCAGATACTTAAATCAATCCTCGATGTTGGCAACATATTCCTGAATCTCTGATTTTCAATTAAGATAACCATAAACTGAGATGTCCGAACTTCCTAGTTTTAACCTACGTGCACAATCGTCGAGACTAAAGAACCTGGTTTATTAATTCACCACCCAAGTCAGTCGAATACCTGTAACAGCACAGCTTACCGGCAATCGTTTAGTTACATACAAAACAGATGTAGTACTTATAGATTCAGCCACAGCGTGGCCGCACTTGAGACAGATAAACGTTTCTTTCAGGTTATTTTAAACAAAATGTTACAAAATTTAACAAGCTGCCCGGAATACTGCTACCCACCATCGTACTTAAACTTATATACTTAAACTTACTACGATTTTCTGCTTATAAATCAAACTGAAACTTAAATCTCCAAATAGCCAACTCACTCTTCATTGTTTGTCACAAGTCACACATTGTTTGTACTTGTCACACAATTATATATTAACTAGCTGCCCGGACTTCGTTCTGTCAAAAATTTTTATTTTTATTTTGAGATGTAAACTATCCTATCTTTCAATTTGGATCAAACTGCACACGGTGTGCAAATTTGATTGAAATCGGTCCATCGCGGACAAACAACGTGACACGTAATTTATATATATCTACTTATTAGGATGTATAATGTAATCGGCCACGGTGACGGACGGGGACAAAAATAATATTTTTGTTTTTGTCTTTCACGTAAATTTTGTAACTGGCGATCTCGCTCTGTGAAATGTATGTGAGAATCTACTGCTTCTAAATCTATGATACAAAATGACCACGAGTTGCGCGAACGGAACAGAGTACGAAACTTCCAGGTAGTCTTTTACCGATCCTACGCAACACATGACTCAAACCACGAACGTGCTCTAATCCTCTTGCTCAAGATCTGCATCGTCTTCCGCGTGTGTGTGTGGCGAAGTGCGAGTGTGAGCGTGTGGCGAGTGTGAGTGGGTGGTGTGTATATGTGTGTGCGTTACTCGGGCTCGGGCGAGTCAGGCGCGTCCACCGCGGCCACGGTGGTGGCGGCCGCCGCGCGCACCTTCTTCAAGTAGCTGACGCTGTCGAACTCCAGGCAGCTCTGTCGTCATACAACAACTCGTTAATACATCACTTGGGTAAGGCGCCAAACTATGCCGTCTTTGAACTACGCTTATTAAATGTTTAGGTGTAAATTCTGATGCTAATTCTTTGGACATGCATATTGCTGTACCACAAAAAATCAAGGTTAGTTTTTAAGTAATACCACAGAAGAAATAATAGTACTTATAATGTAATACAGCAATGTTAAACCGAATAACTCTGAATTGCATGCCTTTTAGCCGAAACTCGCCGCAATTCGCGCGTTTTCATATACGAAAATTGCGTACTGTGCGTATTTCAAAGACTCACAAAGGTTTGACTCGATAATAAAATTCAAAATATATTTGCAAAATATTTACAAGTATTTGTATACTTATCCATATAAGATCATGCAAGCGCCCACGTTGTGTTGCGTAATGTTTGCGGTAATCTGATTTCGCATTATTTACTTTGCCCTCGGTCCTCGAAATTACTCAGAATGAAGAAAAATAATCACAAATTTTACATTTGTCAATAAGGGTTATCTACTTTTAAATTTAGTGTGCCTACAACTATATTATATTTTATGTGTTTCGTTATAAGTATATGATATACAAACAGTTGTTGCTAAAGTCTTGTGTATGCTGTGCGAAATCAGAGTATCACAACTAGTTACGTGCACGTGATATTAATATAGGTAACATAATATTTGTAATAGTAATAATGAACTTGATGATAAAAGCGGAGAAATTAACGACATCAGTTGTAAGTCAGAAGTCATGAAAAGCGAGGTGTTGCAGTTAGTTGGTAAAACAAGGAAAGACAGTAATTCTTTAAATTTTATATTTAATAAAATCACAAAACAACAGAAAAGTACCACAGGCAATTTGTTACACGCATATGACTGTATATATAATATATATAAAGCTAAGCGGACAATTGAAAACACATTTTCAATTAGGAAATGTTTGGGAACAAAGCAATCACGTATTTTATAAAATGATAAAATCATAGTCACTTTCTACCTGTAGCGAACCTCTCTCGAGTACCCGTTCTGTCCGAGCGGCAATAACAAAAATTTACTTATTATTATTATTATTATATAATATCATTCGTTTCGCAATAAAACAGTTATAAACATTACAAATACCATATAAATTTTCCAATAGTTAACACAGAATATCAATACATTATTACAATATCCACTAAATTGTAAATAATTTAGAGAATTAATAATATAATTAACATATTTGGATAGAAAAATTCAGTTAATGCAATTTATTTTTAGCAAAAGTAATGAGAAAATTGAATTTTCCAGGACTATTATAATAAGCGTACGCATTCAACGCCACGCAAGAGACACCTAACATTAAATCCAAATCTATCCCCGACTTGTCGTACATATCTAGTATCAGTCTTATTTTTAATGTGAAACTTACTCTACCGAGATCACAAGCTGCTTACTATTAGTGTCATTTCCCTAATTTAAAATTAGTCTTACGTTCGACAATATTTAATAGTTAACGTTCATTAACAAACACTTGACTAGAATTTTTCAAATTATCACTGAATTTTAGCGTCATATCGTAACCAAAGCCCCGATCGTAAGCCATTCTATCCAAAGCGTGGGTCGGTTAATGATAACAAGCGAATGTGTAAGAGCGTGCGGTTACTTTACAACATAAAAAGATACAGTCGGTCGCATGCCCAGTGATGAATCGTTAAAAATGGTCAAAGATAGCTTCAACATCCTTGTTCCATTTTTTCGATACCACCACCCGGCATACTCGCTTAATATTAAAAGGTAGCAAGGAGCGGAAGACGGCAACGAAAGATCCAAGGCAAAGGTTACAAGGCAAACTTTTGCATTAGATTTCCCGCCGTGCAGCGCCGGCTAAAGGCGAGGGAGGAGCGAGGAGTGCGGCGGGAGGGAGAGAGGTCGCGAGGGGGCGGAGGGCGGGGGGCGCTACGCGTCGCCGTCGTCGCGGCGCGGGCGCGGCGCCTCGCCCGCCGGCTGCGGAAGGAAACCATCCACTTGTCGGATAACATCGGCCTCGCCGCCGCGCCGCCGCACGCGATTTCACATCCCCGTCAATTAGAATACGAACGACTACCCAACTGTAACTAACTACGTGGTAACTGGAAGCACACCTACTCTAAACGGAAGTATTGGCTTTAGCGCGTCGATCGGAAATCAATGGGAAAGTCGCCTCAGAATTATTTCAAAAGACATTTCAATTTAAGTCGTGCTCACACATATCGAGCCGGCACATCTTGACGCAATCAATGCTCGTTGGTCACTTTCTTGAGCAGGAAATATTAATATATTACAATATTAATTGATCGTCAAGCGACCCTTTGGTTTAGCCTCGGGTCGATAATAGGTTTCAGAGAGCAGGTTAAACATTCCGACGTGTGTGATGGCAAGGGGGGGGGGGGGTTTCAATAGAAGTTTCGGCAGAGCAGAGCGGCGAGGTAGTTGGGGTGGTGCAGCGGCGGCCAGGCGCGCACGTGCGGCGAGTGCGGCACGTAGTGCGGGCCGTGCGGGGCCGGGGGAGGGAGTGGGTGCGGGGGGTGCGGCGGGCGCGGGGGGGTGAGCCGCGTTACCTTGCGCGCCAGGTCCGGCGGGAAGGCGGCCAGGCCGGCGGGCGGCAGCTTGCTGAGCGGCGAGTCGGCGTACTGCACCAGCGTCTCGTACGTGTAGGTCTGGCGCGCGCCGCCCGCTCCTGCACAGTGGACAGTGGACACCACATGCTCCGGTATACAAGTATAGCGCCCGCAGACACCGCCACCGACCGCCTCGAGGCAAGTCGCGCGAGCTCACCTTTGCCAAGCCAGTCGCAGAGTACAACTGACTACGTACGGTACGCGGTCGCGTGCGCGAATCCGATTTTCAGTACTTCACTTGACGGTAGTTCGATTTTACTTTTTACTTTCGGCTTTGAGTGGCAATATGTACGCGTTATTTTTAACAGTGTTCTCCACGTGACTTGTCCAACTTTGGCCGACGGTTTGGGTGTATAGACAAAAATATCGGAAAACTCAAATCACTAGATATAAAACAGTGAGTGAGTTGCCGTCTTTTTGCTATAAAAAATATTAGGTATAAAGAAGTTATTGTTAGATAACAAGAACAGCATCATACTACTTCACATTTTGCAATATTATAAAAGCAAAAAAAATCAACAAAGTTAGCATTTAGCGGCATAAAAATAACTAGGCGAATTATATAGAAATCATTCTCACATATGCATAGCAAGCAACCTATTTAAACTCAACCGCGGGTAAGTACTAGTTTGATTAGAGAGCAACTAATAAGTGATTATTGACTGACATCTGCATACGTGTGACACAACATGAACGCGAGCGGATACATGCTTCACGATATGGGTTAGTGTGTTATTACATCGGTTGATAATATGACTTACATAAATAAATACTGCATCGATATTGATATATTGTGTTGATGATGAAAAAGTAATTTTCAGTGTTGTCGTGTAATTGTTCCAAGTTTTACAACTTCAATATATTTAGGTACTAATGGGAAGAGGTGAGATCCGAGGCACTAAGTGCGACAATGAAAATTTTTGATTAAAAAAAAATTTTGTAAAATATTGTTTTTACTACTGAGCTGATATAAATAAAAAATATATTATATAATTAATTGGGCTTTAAAATAAAAAAGGCATTCGAAATTTAAAGTCTCGATTCTATACTGAGCATAGAGGATAGACTAAAAGGAGAGCCATCTCTGTGTATGAAAAGTGTTTGTAAAATCTCGTCCAATAACGGGTGGCGCTGCAGCGCTGCGGTGCACTAAATAGTAGAGGTTTTGTAAACTGGCATTATGGAGGGTACCATGAAATTTTTTTAATATTTGAACTCAGCAAACTTCACTCCGTCTAAAACAGCAATGTTCATATCGCTATTTCTCAGACACTAGCGCCATTATGGAATGGCTATTATTGGAACCTTTTTTTTATTATTGGAACCTTTTCAGTAAACAGCTGGACACTTTTTCAACTTTCCTCTCATATGAAATAGCACTCCTACTCTATCCTCCATGATACTAATTTATTTCATAATGTGGAGTTCTATTTTATGTTGTCACTACAGATACATAAATGTACACAAACTTGAATTTAAGGACCACTCCAAATGTTGACAAACTTAAAATAAATTTATGGCAAAATGCATTTCCTTGGCCAAAGGACACATTGGAACGTTACGGACAGAATAAAATATGTACTATTTTTTCTTTTTTCTTTTTATGTTTTTGTTTCGTTATTTTTTATTTATGTTCCTGTGTGTCTATCTACACGAACAATGGAGTGGACCTCTTGTACACTGAACATTTATTTACGAGAACAGCAATATTGATCTGATCATGTTGTTCTCGGCACGATTAATTACAGCTTGGTCATGAGAACGATTAGGGAGCAAACAGACTGACGCACTAATAACCGCGATGATCAATTAATATCTGCCATTTCGATTACTTCCGGAAAACGTGGCTAATGCACTAGATTACGATTGGAAAATGTGATAATATGTTGGTTTGGACTATGTCTCAAACACACATATTATGATAACAAAGGAACGTGTCTGTTAGCTTTTTACCTCGACAGTTCCAATCACGTTCAATTAAAAAACAACATTGCAAGTCAAACTCAAAATAACCGGTAATTGCCACCGACAAAAAGTGTTACAATAATTTTGTATTATTCAGCACACATTATTATCATGTCATAGACAGTGACAGTAGACATTCATGAAATAAGATGTCTTTCACTGTTTCAAGAGTCATTGTATCATAAAAGGTTTGAGACTAATTTATGTCAAAAATCTTTATTATATTTCGGCAGTATACGAGTAGGTCATATTAAAAATACGCATTTGCATTGTCAATCACTCCATTCGAAGGGATATACTATAGAGTATAGAACATCTGCGCGCGCGTATTGCTGTCGTCTCCCTATCTCCCTCGTGTCGCAAGCTGTCTCGCTCTCGGCGGACGTTAGTGGCGGGTGGGTGGCAGGACTGCCAGAACTGCCAGGAGCCTTACCTTGATTCTTGTCGGTGGAGGTGGCGCGCGAGAAGCGCGGCCGCCGCGGCAACGCGCCGCCGTCGCCCGCTGCACACACGTCACACACGATACACCACACTCCCACCGACCGCCGACCGAGCCGTGCCCCCCCGAGCCCCCCACGCATTCACATCGCATCAACTTGTTTTAGGGAACGTTTCGCGGAATCGGTATTTTGATAAAGTTACTGATTGGAAGGAATATACTATCTTCGTAGTAAAGAAACTAAAAAGCATTTATATAATATTATTATAAATTATCGCAGGTGTGGCCAATAGTTAGTGCGCTAAAAGGGGCGTGGACGTTTTATTGTCATTACACGTCTGTGGCTTACCGCGCATTCCCGCACCGTCGATAACGTTAACGGAGATATAGCAGGGGATTACATTTGTCAGCTCTCGTGTGTCACGATCACGACCACGAGATGTGTCATGCCAACTGACTCAACTACCAAAACTTGGCAAATAACTCTGAGACAAAAACAATGAATGAAATAAACTAATACAAAAGCTCCGAGATATTTTTTGTATTTCGCTAATTTTCATGTTTCTCTACAAGATGTGAATGCGCAGAGGGTAAAGTGAAACTCACTCAGAAGCTCACCTTTATTCAATAGAAACTAGATTCAATAATATTTTCACACATGTCATTTTATTATACTAATGAGGTGACGCTTACGAGTGAATCAGTATTGGGCAGGTGAGGCTCATGTGATGATCAATGTTAACAAATGGTTGCAACAAAAATTTGGAAAAAACTGCCCGGCCGGGGGATAGGACAAACGGTCAGTGATGTCAATTACTTGTTAATGAATGACAAAATATAAATAAATAGATAAATACTATTATAATCCTCAACATGATAATAATAACAATGAACCAAAATGAGATATTAAAATAAATTCAGAATGGATTCATGTCATGATTTCTGTTCGATAACTGATCTAATGGTAGAGGAGACGTAGAAGATCGACCTTCACCGATCTGATAACTCGATGAGACATATTTTTTATCAAATATAATTTATAAACAAATATGCCTATGAACACTTGCCTATCGAAAAGTGTTAATGGCTATTTTTAATTTAATTAATTTTAATCGATTTTTTTGCATCACCTTCACTCATGTGATAACCGAATGAGTTTTATCTCAATTGATAGTTTTTAACACAGAGAATATGCCTAGGTAGGCTTGCCTACTTATTTCTGTTCATGGCTACTTGGCAAGTACATGTGAACAGGTAAGTCAATATAGGTAACTACACCGATCTGATAACCAATCGAAATTAATATCATAGGTAAGATATTTTAATCACAAAACCAATCATATAGGCTTGCCTGCGAAAAATCGTTCATAAAATATTATTGCCAAGCTATAAAGTTTTAGAATTTAATAGGTGCGAAAGATAAAATAGTGCGTCCCAGGTCCATGTGATAGAACAGGACATAACATAGTAGCTGCACGCTATAAACCGCAGCACATAAGTTGAACCAAAATGGCTGTCGTCTGCGCAGGTACAATTGTAGACAAAAGTGCTAAGGCAAAAATGCTCTGCGAACCTCTTAATTTCTAACTCATGGGATGATTTGTAAAGGGGTTCAAACATTTTTGTATGGAACCTGGCATACCTACAAGTTTGCCATTTTGAAAAAACCTCGTTTCGTCGGCCAGTGATGAAACTTGTGCCAATAGACGGAGTAAATGATTACAATCAAAAAGTATTCAATGATGAAGTGTCGTAAATGAGATACTTTCTGAGATATTTGAGTTCAAAGATAAAAATAATTATTAATAAACTCAAATATCTCAGAAAGTATATCACTTACTACATTTCATCACTGAATACTTTTTGATCGTAATCACTTAGTCTATCGATTGACACATGTTTTATCAATGTCTACCGAAACTAAGATTTTTGCTCTATTTTTCTACCGTTTTGAACTCAAATATCTTAGAAAGTATATCACTTACGACATTTCATTACTGTATCATTTTTTATTGTAATCATTTACTTCGTCGATTAACACATATTTCATATCTGTCACATTAACGATTTATGTCAATTCTATGTGGCTTCATGCGACTGATCAAGATTGTTTAAATTTGCGCCCTGAAAACTGTGGTTGGCGCTTAGAACATGATCATTTGAAACCAATTGGATTTGTTGGGGACCAAACACCCTTGAAAATTGATGACATCGCACAAATCATGGATAATGGAGATGAGGAAGAATTATTAGAATCTGATATTCTGTATTCAGCTTCCGATGATTCTGATAGTGAATAATAAAAAATGTAATAATTATTTTAATTTAATTTTTTATGTACCTATTTTGTATGCTTATATGCATACCTAAACGTACCACCATTTTGAAAAAAAATCGTTTTGGCGGGCAGTGATGAAATATGTGTTAATCGACGAAGTAAATGATTACAATAAAAAAGGATTCAGTAATGAAATGTCGTAAGTGATATGCTTTCTAAGATATTTGAGTTCAAAACCGTAGAAAAATAGAGCAAAAATCTTAGTTTCGGGAGACATTGATAAAACATGTGTCAATCGATAGACTAAGTGATTACGATCAAAAAGTATTCAGTGATGAAATGTAGTAAGTGATATACTTTCTGAGATATTTGAGTTTATTAATAATTATTTTTATCTTTGAACTCAAATATCTCAGAAAGTATCTCATTTACGACACTTCATCATTGAATACTTTTTGATTGTAATCACTTACTCCGTCTATTGACACAAGTTTCATCACTGGCCGACGAAACGAGGTTTTTTCAAAATGGCAAACTTGTAGGTATGCCAGGTTCCATACAAAAATGTTTGAACCCCTTTACAAATCATCCCATGAGTTAGAAATTAAGAGGTTCGCAGAGCATTTTTGCCTTAGCACTTTTGTCTACAATTGTACCTGCGCAGACGACAGCCATTTTGGTTCAACTTATGTGCCGCGGTTTATAGCGTGCAGCTACTATGTTGTGTCTTGTTCTATCACATGGACCTGGGACGCACTATTTTATCTTTCGCACCTATTAAATTCTAAAACTTTATAGCTTGGCAATGATATTTTATGAACGATTTTTCGCAGGCAAGCCTATATGATTGGTTTTGTGATTAAAATATCTTACCTATGATATTAATTTCGATTGGTTATCAGATCGGTGTAGTTACCTATATTGACTTACCTGTTCACATGTACTTGCCAAGTAGCCATGAACAGAAATAAGTAGGCAAGCCTACCTAGGCATATTCTCTGTGTTAAAAACTATCAATTGAGATAAAACTCATTCGGTTATCACATGAGTGAAGATGATGCAAAAAAATCGATTAAAATTAATTAAATTAAAAACAGCCATGAACACTTTTCGATAGGCAAGTGTTCATAGGCATATTTGTTTATAAATTATACTTGATAAAAAATATGTCTCATCGAGTTATCAGATCGGTGAAGGTCGATCTTCAACGGCTCTTAGACCATAATAGCCCCAGAGCTACTGAACCATTTGACTATCCCACTTCCCACAAAGCTAGAAATTTATTAAATGATATTTTATTATCAGTCATTTAAGAAAGTACCGTTCTGGCAGGCATCTCGCGGGTGCGTCATGGTCCCTTAAATTTTTGAAAATGCAAAAAATATATTTTTTTCATCCCACTCCCACGAGGCTACAATTTTAATATTTTACAATTTACATATGTTTAAGTATAAAAAAAAATTGCCAGAAAATTTTGAGGGTTGCAAGTATGTGCCAGAACAGAGCAAAGTTGCCATCGGGATTGCAATTCTATCTTTCTATGTATAATTTCAGGCTCTAGTCTGATTTGATATCATTCAAATGTATAAGGCGATTGTTGGTTCTCACAGATAGTACACATTGGTGGAAATAAATTTCAGTACTGCCATACAAAAAATAATAATTTTCATACAAATGTATCCTTCTATTCATAAATTCAAGCTCTAGCCTGCTTTTGATGTCATTTAAATGTACAGAACTATTGTTGGATCTTACAGATCGTACACTTTGGTGAAAATAAATTTCAGTATTGCCATACAAAGTGGCCATGGTACCATGTGGGAGTGGGATAAAAAAAAAATTTTTTTGCATTTTCAAAAATTTTATGGGCCATGACGCACCCGCGAGATGCCTGCCAGAACGGTACTTTCTTAATTGACTGATAATAAAATATCATTTAATAAATTTCTAGCTTTGTGGGAAGTGGGATAATCAAATGGTTCAATAGCTCTCCAGCTATAAACCTACATGCTTCAGTCAGTCGCTGGATTGGATAAATTATTTATATATGAGTACTATAAAACTTATATTGCACACCTTCTCTTTAGTAAGGAACTCCACACTTCCATGCAATTTAAAAAGCTGTTATATCTTCGAGGAAAGTTAGTATATTCTCTGGTATAAATATCTACTGGAATGCAATGTTATCTGCTTTGTTTTCATATCTTCTAAAAGGCCAACCTACATGCGACTTTATCGAATAAAGTTACAGTAAAAAACACTAAGGATAAAAAAAAAATTACTTTTTATCTGGAACAAGATTTGTCCAGTGGATAAAATTAAAATAAACTATACTAATGGCAATGACCAAAATGCCTTTTAAACTCATCGTGGAAGTGAGCAACCTCTGACGCGAAATAACAAAACTCACCAAACTCTGCCGATGTCACTGGGTTGTGGAAAACCTCTGTCACTACAGCACATTACATTTAATAGATGTTGATACTCATTGCTCATTGCTTAAAACTCGTTTCAAACGTAACATTTTCTGCAAATGTACTTCACTATTCATGACAATTATTGTCTGCATTGGCTACAACCCATTAGTGATACACTGCGTATTTATGCCTTAAAATTAGAGCTTTCCTTTCACGCTATACCGCAGAAATGCTACAAAAGGCACCATATTATAAACTCAAGATTACTTAATCTTACATTACGTATTATAACAAATAGGTGACAGAGTAGAGCAGTATCAATTTAAATTAAAACCATCTATCCACTATATAACATTGAGTATACACTCACCATTATCATCGTGGCCGGCATTTTCGATGGCAGCGGTGGGATCCGCAGCGAACACGTCATCGTCCCCGTTGAGCGCGAGGTCGTCCCGCAGCAGCAGCGCGGCGCCCGGCCGCTGCGACAGCGTGAAGAAGTCGCCGGAGCCGGCGCCCAGCGCCTCCAGAGCGCCGGCGCTCTCGAAGTACTCGTCCAGAACCAGCTTCGCCGTCTGAACACACGAGTGGTTTTTTTATGTAAACAGACGATAAACTAGGAGACGGTTTGCTTGATGGGGAGGAGACATCGCCCAGGAACAATAGTAACACCAAAGGCATCATGGATACATTTCTGGTCAAAAAATAATCTGAGAATCCTAGAAGAATGCTGGCTGTCCTTACTTCATGCTAAATTCCATGAATATTCAAAATAATTTTCCCCTAGACGCAAAATATGTAACTTTTTATTTTACCATCGTTTTGGAAGGTGCATAAACTATGAAATGTCCTATGGTAATTTGACAGTGAACATACAAAAAGCATTTTAGCAGCGAATTTAAATGTACACTTCTGTTGTTAATCCTTACTTTCACGAGATCCAAGTTATTGCCAGTGATCTTGACGGAATGTGGTCCAAATGTCACAGTGTACTTATACTCCCCTAGCGCGGCGTCATTCGTTGAGAAGCTATGAAGTAAGGCTCTGTTATTATTGTGTGGTGACTTCTGAAATTTACACAAAACACAAATACGTTAATTGTACATTATTTAAATAATATTTTATTATTTGTCATCATAATAATGAAAATACTCTTTTTACGGCGATTAAATGACTACACAATGCGTTATTATCATGTAAGTACATTACATTATACTTCATTGCAATTATTTTGTGTTTAGGCTATGGTAATTAATATGACACAGTAAATAAGCACTGTATAAATGATATGATTTTATGATACCTCTCTAGGGCGCGGTGCCTCGTCGGAGTTGGCAGAGTCCAGCGAGGCGCGCGAGCCGGTCAGCGCCCCGTCCAGCCCGCCCTCCAGCCGCACCGGCGACGCGTTGCGGCGGATCGTGTCGCCGATCAGGTGCTTCGCGTGACTGACACACACACAGACATATTACTATGTAAATGTAACACATCCGTAGTAGAGGAGTAGTAGTTGCCAAAGAGATTTTGTCCTGCACATGGTTTCACAACGACGATGACGATTGACAATGTTGAACATATGAAATAGAGGAATAAAGCTTATTTGGAATAAGAATTAAAATATAAATTTTCGCAATCCATGCTTCCCACGCCATTACGTCTTACTTAACATTACGCTAGTATTACACAGGCTGTTCATAATAAGCGCAAAGTTCCTACTTTCGATCACGTAGTAACATGCAAGAAGCAGCAATAAATATTAATAGGCCATTAATACTCACTTAACGTTCTCCTCGTTGGGCCCGGTGATCTGAACGAGGCGTTCCTTTGCACCGGGACTGACTGGAATTATAAATTGTGTCCAGTGAAATAAGCGCTCCATACCAAACTAGCATGATAAGTGTTATCCAAGCTCAAGCCGATGCGATTAACAGGGTTAATGAAAAAGGTAAACACTCGGACGCATCTTACGGGTTAAACATGTTAATTCGAAACCTCTACCATTGTATTACAGTATGATTCTCCATGAGTTGAGCATGAAATAAAAATTCATTATGAAAACGACTCGTCGATGTTCGAAAAATGCAATGTATGAGGTATTAGACGGAAGTGAAGCGTTAAGGGGTAATAGAATGCAGAGTAAGGCAGGGATAGAGCCGGCACACCATGCGCCCCCCGCACCGTGCGTTCATACCTCGCTGAAACGATATAATCGTGTCACTTAGCTCCTCGATCATGTGCACCCGTCTCCCTTTGATACCCATCACTGCAACACCATAACACAACTTCAGATACACCTTCACGATGCAAACCCGCCGCGGATCCTCTAGTAAACTGTCAGCATACATTCTTGGACTTATCATAGTTTGTTTTTGGAGAAGCAACTTGATTTTCGAGCAATTTAAATGGTGCATGATGAAGATTGAAATTCTTGGTCGGTTTATTTACGTAACGAGGTTAAATTGAAGGTGATTACTGCATTTAACAATAGTTTTACGCTGGACCAAAAATTTAATAAAGCGACATTAGTTTGAAACATAAATGTTTTTTTTTTCCATATAAAATTGAGTTCAACAATCTTAAATATAATTTTCATGAGATTCATCCACCATTTAAAATCTTGTTGCATATTTCCATGGACTAAATTTTAGAATAACATTGGTACTAACTACACAATAATACAAAATATGATTAAAATCAAAACCAGCAGAGTATTTCATGCTTTGAAAATAGTACCATACGCCCCAACTCAGAGTCCCTAACAATAACTTTAATCACTTCTTAGTATGGTTATTCTTTACTAAAGAGCGATTAAAGTAACTGTTATTGAGTATGAGTTGGGACGGTCCTTGTTAACAATTTTTAAGATAAGAGATCTACATCAAAACACCAGAATCAGATAAGATAAAAATAATTTAGAATTCCATAAGTAAACAAGGCAATCAATCGAAACATTTCCTTCAGAGTTGTAACTTATCATGCACACTGAGAAAATCTACAGCTAAGCTAAACAAATAGAACAGATAAGCATAACATTTACTTGACTCATGCAATGTATTCAAATAAATAGGTATAATACATGCATGTAGCTAGATGTATTAAAGATAAACTTTTCAACTCTTCTAATAAACTTATGTTATCTTAATTAAATTTAATACAACACAGTACAAAAAAATGTTGATCAGACTAGCAGTCACATCATTTATGTAAGTTATTCAGAAAAATAAATGAGAACTGAGTAATTGACCTAGTAACAAAGAGTAAAATACCTCATTTTATTTTATTTATTTAATCTTTTTTGCACCTTACATTATGTATAGGAACAAAAGGCGGACTTAATGCTAAAAGCATTCTCTCCCAGTCAACCTTTGGGCAGTGGGAATACTACGAATCATTAACATAATTTAATCAAAATTTTGAAAAATATTACAGATTCAAAAAGAAAGATACAGCCGTGAACTTAGTCATCTGTAAAAGCTGGATGAGTTTGAATGTTGATCATATCATACACAAATAGTACACTGTATTATTGATTCAACCATGATTTCTCCACTTTATAAAGATGATCATGTGTTTATTTTCGGTCTTCCCTATTAAAGTTCATACAACTATTCAAATACATTCTAATAAATTATCAAATCAGAATCATTACACAGCACTGACAGTCATACAAAACATGAACCAACAACATACCTTTTCCAGAGTCAGCATTCCTGATGACGACCTCGTCCTTCGAGTAGTTCTTGCCAGGTATCTTGGTGGGCTTGGGGAACTTGCCCGAGGTCTTGATGACCTCCCCGGGGGCGAGCAGCGCGGGGGGCTCGGCGGGCGCAGCCAGCGGGGGCGAGGCCGCGCCGCCCGCGCCCGCCCCTTCCATTGTCGGCACTAGTAGTGGCTGTATGCAACATTCATTTATAGTACTATGACCTAATTCTGCACCGAGTCACGCTTTTTCGTGATCTGTGTAGTCATTTTTTACAACATGCGTAAACACGTAACTTGTTTCTGTATTAATGCACCGCGTTTAGAACCCTCGTTATGTTCGGGAGCTAATAATTTCAAGCTGTGCAATAAATAAATTGACCACATATTTCAACAAACTTTTTACTCCTGGAAGCACAAATGCTTCAGAAAGGCTAAAATTGGCAAATATTTTTGTTGACTATTAATAACTTAGTAAGATATTGTGAAACATATTTTCATGAAATTGCACCAAAAATCATTATTTTCCTTGCATTAAAAAGTATTTTCCATCTCATATTTTTCACAAATGGGCAGTACCCACTTGTTGATACTTTATAAAAAATGTAGAACTATTTTTTTCTTTAATGTTTACAATAAAAAACTTTAAAATGACTATGGACTGAATTTCAATTAAATAAAAATACAACATTATCTTCAAAATTACCTCAGCGTGAGTGCCACGGTGCCTATAATACTGACTCATGTAATCGGACCCCTGCCAATGTTTAGCGCGTAATTCAATGAGCTCCAGAAGATGCAGTCTAGTCTTTTTATCCAGCCGCTCATCCTGAGATCCATTACGGAAGACTACAAAATACCTGAAAAATTAAAATCTGATAAAATAGCTTAACATTGGTAAAAAAATTCTTTTTACTTTAGTATTTTGCTACCTATTGCATGTAATGAGAATGGAAAGTAGCAGCACTTCATAACTAATTTATATACTTTCAAAGTCAAGTTAGTCTTACTAATTGTAACACACATGAAAGCTGAAAATACCTTTGTTTGGTATTAGGCAAAGACAGAGAAGCAATTGAAATTTTATTTATTTAGTTTATTTTTGTACCATAAGTTCTACTTAATAAATATATAACCTGTCAAGAAAGTCCTTATAGAGAGCCTCGAGTTGCGCACCGTAGAGCTTAAGGTTAGAGTACATAGTGGCAACATTGCTCTGAAGCACACGGTCAAAGCTCCCCTGCATCATTTGATATGCCACAGCCTCTGTCAGCACTATTAGGTCATCAACTGGAAAGTTACAAGTGAAAAAATATATAAATACAATAGCCATCTTCAACTGGGTGACTATGATTACAGCACAATTTTTATAAGTATGTTATTATCACCAATCAATTCAATGTCAATTGCCTGATAAAGATAATGCTTAAGTACCTTTTATAAACATAAACAATGATTTGTTAGTAAATATTGGCTGTTAGGATATAGTTGTAAATATCTACTAAAACGTTAACAAATTCAGTACCTTATTTAGTAAAAAGACATGGAAATCCAGTTAGATCTTTCAGAATGAATATAGTTAAGACTAAGAATCTTACCAGAATTTATTTTCACATCCAGTACTGAATTGCGGTTGTGTGCTGAACTAGTAGTAGATTTCAGGGGCCTTGGAACTTCCAGTTTCTTAACCGTGCGGGTCATTTTCGTTAGGGTCGACATGGTGCTGCTCAAACAAAATCATATCTCACATGAAAACAATGTTCACTTCAACTACGCTATTAAGCTACATCGCCACTGGTACCGTGACGTGACGTGACCGGCAATCATATTCGAACTGTCGGAGGATAGTAATAACCTTGTCATAATTTATTCACAACGAAACAATGAAACGCAAACCAAACAGAAAATAGGCAACTCACTCGTCCATGGCGATTGCGCTTCGATGCGGTTTTTGCACACTAAAACCACTACTAACGCAAAACGCGTGAAAAGTGAAAGTGATGACAATGATCCTAGCGAATAAATTCGGAACAAATCCAATACGTGTTCATTACTCGTTAGATTAGTTTTAACATGTAATAAAAATAGATAGGTGAAAAATTTTGACTTGTTGAGATACTAAATACTTTACACATTGAAAAACATTTGGATAAAACAAATGAAAACGATGGAACACAATGAAAGAATTAAGAAATAAACAAGAAAACTCACCTGGCTACGCCATTAATTCGCAATAAAAATAAATTAAAAGTAGTGGTGTGAAAACCGGTAGCTAGCGATAAAATATCGATTATTTTGTTCGAGTAATTTCAGTCTTCAAGAAAATTGTTAAGCGAGTTGATCTGAGCTAAAACAAACAATCGATAATCGTGTCCTAAATACATAGCGATATTTTGAAATTCTATTTTCTTTAAAATAAAATTATAAATACGCTTCAGTTGTTATGGGTGTAGGTAGAAAATTGAGACTTTATTTTTTCTCACGACGTCGCGACGTACATATGTAGTACCATCTATTATTAGTTTAGTGAAAATGTTCAAAAACGTGTTTAAATCTATAAATCTCCTAAAAATATGTGCGATAGCTCATTCAATTCGGAATGACGTCTAGAAAAAATGTTTTTTAAGGTTTTAAAAAATGTCAGTCCTTAACATTTCAGGGGGGGGGGGGTTTGAACCCCCGAAACCCCCCCCCCCCTTCTCCCTGGCTACGCCCATGATTTATAATGTTTAATTACGTAACAAATGTTGTACCAATCAAACATAAATCTTCTTTTTATCCCAATACGTGCTCTTTGGTGAATAATAATATATTTACATTCATAATAAAAATAATTAACTCTTTCGCTTAACGAACTAAAATGAAAAAAATCGGTACATGTAAATTATTACAACTCGGTTATCGGTATCACTCGTATTTTCTACGACGTATAAAACCAAATACATGATGAATAAACTTGTAAGCATTTTATGGCAATGTTTATTTAAGTTATTATTTTATTGAACTAACTTGAGTTAAATAATATTAAATATCTAAATCTGAGTTACAAAATTTGTATTAAATCCGTAAATTTTTTATCTATTCTACAACTATCACTACTGTACAACACTATTTACTGACAATATTGCATTCAGCGACTCCTTATTTCGACGAATCGAATCCTTATTTCGACGGACCACTTTGACAATTATCTATTGCAGAAAATAGTGTCGATATTCCAGTGTCGACGCTTGATTCACCGAGAAAGTGAACGGTGAAAAAACGTTTTTTAGGCGTAAAATGGAAAACGGTGGAAATAGTGTTCGATTAATGATTAAATGGTTCGATTCCAGTTAAAATCAATAAAGATAAGTTATGTTTAATTTAAAGAAAATTCAGTCATATTATTATCAAGAAAAATGCATTAAAAATGTACGAATTTATAAAGTCACGTAAAATATCGATAACAACATTTTTTTATTGTCCCGAACAGCAATGCCTATGTCCTGGCAACATTTGTGTATTTGAGTTGTCAAAGTGGTCCGTCGAAATAAGGATTTGACTTTAACAATTGTGTTAGGCTTATAAAAGCGCAACAAATGTGGAATATATGTTTAGTTAGAACAAGTCAAATTTTTGGGTTCAAGAAGAACTTTACTAAATTTTTAAGTTCTTAAAATTTTTTATTTTAATTTTTTAAAAGTTTTTCCGAAATATCACTTTTAATGCTGGTAACTCCATAACGTCAATCAAATCAACGTCAATGTCAGTAAAAGTGAAGTGTTATTGAAGTGTCATTTCGGGTGTCGGTGGAGACGGTCGCGTTAAAATCGCACATTTTTTAAAATAACTATGTTCATAAAATGATCGTAAGGTATGAAAAGTTATTTAATGGGAATATATGGAGAAATGATCCAGACTTTTGTAAATTTCTGTATTCGTGAAGTGACTTAAATAGTGGTAATATTTAAAATACATTTAAGGTAGGTATAACGAAAATAAATTTTAAGTTTATTTACACAACAAGCTAATCGCTATTATCGTTGCCTTCAATATTGGTTTGACCTGGAGCAATAGAATTATACACATTCCGTTTTTTGGGTCGTGGCAAAAATATACTGTATTTTATTATAATCGCTACCGCAGTATAATGTAATCTGTTTTTCAGAGTTATATTCTTCTGAATCATTTATTTATTCATTTTACATTTACGGTTCAATAAATTTCATTAAACTTGTAAGATAGTGTTTGTATGTGAAACATGTTCACATTATCCAAACTTAATATTACAGAAAATAAACACTTTCCATATTAGAAGACTCAAAATAAATTATAACACTGAACACTGAACTAAATATTATATTAATTAACAATAATGATCCAAATGATAATATAAGGTATCTAAATGATACCATAAGGTATCAATAACATCACCCTGTTCTGGCAGAATGGGATTTTGGTCTGTTCAGAGCATCCAGTATGGAAATAAATTTGGCTGTAGGGGCTGATATGCTACTGCTTTCATATAAACAAGATATCATTTTTAGGGATGCCTCGATACACCTTTGCATCCCTAATCATTTTATGTATATTTAAGTTCCTGTACACTGCACGTTTTATTGGATACTTTATGTAATTATTATCTAATTTCTGACCGTGGAAGGGTAGTTTCATAAAACAAGATCACAAATATATTATCATCCCAAGGAGGATCTGTGTGAGTGTGTGGCCAGGTTTCATCTTAATTTGTACACTGCTTAGTTTACTTATAATGAAAAGGCAAACATCTTCATACATTTTCTCTTTGATATTTATAGGATACTATTTTTTCGTGACAACATTTTATGTGAGGGTAGTTGGTGACTACTTCTCCCACACATGTGACACCAAAAGCACTACAACTATGATACTGGCCAAGAGGGAAAAGGTTAACCCTCAACTGGCTTTTCAGCACTGCCAAGTGCAACTGAAATATGTTACAATATTTTTTTTAACAAAATATTTGTTTGTTGCAGGCACCATGCATAAGTACTATCTATCAGTGTTGCTGGTGAGAGTGCTCCTGCCAGCAGCACTCCTACTAAGTAAGTCCATAGCATTTTTTTTTGTACAATGATAGCCAAACTTACATAAGATATTGGATACCCGGCGTGTTCCATTACGCTAAAAACTTTTCTGATGAGAATGACAGATCAGAGTTTTTGTGTTGAAGTTGATGTTGATGCGCCATCTTTGCATAATTATCTTCAAATAGTTGAATGAGAAAAGTGGAAAATCGACTTTATCAATGGACCGAATGTGCCTAATGCACATTTTAGTGGTCAAACTCAAATCACCTTCGGATAGTAGTTGCCTTTCAAATGAAACCATTTTGAAGCATATCGGTTGGATGGTTTTAATGTCTATAAAGGACATCCATACAAACATTTTTTGTTTTATATACGTGATATATACATATATAGCTAACCCTTAATTTTTTTATGGATATACCCGGCAAACGAGCTAATGATCCACCTGATGGTAACTGGCTATCATCGCCCATGGACATCAGCAACACCAAAGGCATCACTGATGCGTTGCCGGCCAAGAAAGAGAGAAAAAAAAAAGAAAGAACTTGCTCTCAAGCTCCCAGCCGGAACACGACGAGTCGTTTGGCGGCTGACTCATGCTCAAGGGTGGTAGCTATCCAGGCGAAACCCATGGAGAAACAATAATAGTAATAATGGTATTAATTAACAATTAAAATAAATATTACCAATACAATCCCTTGAGGGGTCCTACCACCCGATGGGCCGAATTTAGTCGCCTCTTACGACACTCATCCGACGTGGGATTGGGGTTAGTATTCTAAGCTGTAGTATTTAATGATTGACTGTTTAAATTGATGATTTATGCTTGATAATGGATGAATTATTATTTATTAACTATGTTAATAATTACGTATAAGTTAAAATTTAAATCTTAAATAGATTCATTTTAATTTTAATTCAAAACATTTTGTCATATTTGACAGCAGTGAAATCGTACGAAACATTCCATTCTTTTGTCTAAGACAATCTAGACACGCGGAGCGTGTCAAGTCAATTTCTTAGCTAACAGAATTGACGAGCAGCACCGTGTGTAATATTACACGAACCATTTGGAGCCACTTTTGACCACCTCATAACTCAAAAACTATTCAACATAAACCTGTCAAATTTGGCTCATTTATTAAGACTTGCGAAATACATACGTCTTTCAAATTTCATAAACACATCTCAAACGGTTATTTAGATATTAACGTCCAAAAATCGAGAAATTTAACACTGACTGACCTATAGATCAAAACTATATCCAACTTCCAAGTGACCTAGAAAGTTAAAATTTGGCATGCAGATAGGTAGTCGTGTGAATACAAAGGAATAAATCTGAAAGTAGTAAATTTTTATCAATTTATGATAATTTTTCAAAAAATTGATTCTTTTAGGAACACTTACTTAAAATGCCTGAAATTTAAGAGTAACGATCAAAATTGATGACATCTGGTCATTATGTGGATTCCAAGGTGAATATATAACGAAACATATCAGTTTTAGTACTTTCTGAAGCTTTCAACGGGAGGAAGATGTTCAGTGTCCCAAGTGCCTGTGAGAAGTGCACAGCACATATACATTTACGTGAAGATCAGTGGTTCGTCATGAGAAGTTATTTCCAGTGTATTACGTCGTTTTATTTTTAATGTGTGGAAAATCTTTTTTCTCTAATCTACAAGATTACAACACAAAATTTTGTATTATTTCCGTAATTATACCAGTTTAAAGTAATTCCAAGTATTGTTTCAAAATTTATTGTTGCACGATGTCATCGAACTTAAACAACTTATCTGTACTAATAGTATAAAGAGGAAAGATTTGATTGTTTGTTTGCATTGAATAGGCTCCGAAACTACTAAACCGATTTGAAAAATTCCTTCACTGTTGGAAAGCTACACTATCCCCGGGTGACATAGGCTATATTATATTTTCAATAAATTAGGGATCCTTATTAAAACTCCAATAACGTAACCCAAGGTGTAAAAAAATAAGAAAACCAAAGCAAAGCGAGGGCGGTCACTCGTAACTAATAAGAGTATAGTCGACTTTCGTATTTATTACGATAGTATAATTGGGATTTAGTATTAATTATTATTTCAATATTTAGCGGACATCAATAGTGGAAGATCATTACTTATAAATAATGAAATAATAGGTACCGTATTTCGAACCACGGCGCACTAACTACAGATTTAGTTGAAGAGCACTATAACAGTTCATGTATTAAAATTAATCAGTAACGTTATGAATAAGTACTTACTAATAATTTCTATACAAAAAGTAATGATATCCCATCAAAAACATAAATGTAAAGTGAGAGTCAATTTCAAAAAAAAAAGAATTGAGATCTAAATGGGTGCCAATTTCTGTGTAGTAAAGCCTAAAATTTTAGTCACAAGAACATGTAATTCAAGCTTTACATTTGACTTGGCTAGTTTTCTTTAGTTAGCAACCAACAAACCAAATTAGAGAAGAGTGTCATAAGCCATCAACCTAACAGATTTGACGAAGCTAATTACATAGATATAATATAGCCTAGGTAGATACGTGAAAACTAACCAAGTCAAATGTGGAGCTTGAATTACATGTTCTTGTGACTAAAATTTTAGGCTTTACTACACAGAAATTGGCACCCATTTAGATCTCAATTCTTTTTTTTTTGAAATTGACTCTCACTTTACATTTATGTTTTTGATGGGATTTTATTTTCTATCTACCACTTATAAAATTGATCAAGCAAAGAAATATTAGACTTTATAGTTTCGTGAAGAGTGAAGACATTACGGAGTGCATCGTCCTCGTGGAAGTAGGTATGCGTGACGTGACGCAATCCGCGAACTCACATAGACGCGGTATCGGCACAGCGAACGCTATCGCAGACTCGCTGCACCGGCCGCGGTGCTGCCGTCAAAAATAATGTTATTCCCAACGCTGTTAAACATGACGTCACCAAATAGTTTACGAATCTGTGCGCTAACCTATGAACAATAAGTAGGTACCTAATAAAAGTAACAATAGTAACTATAGTCATGATCTCACGGTAGCTACGTGAAGACATTAATAATTATTTATTTTTACAAGCGCCTTACATTTCAAGACTGTATAATTCTTTCAACTCTGGAAATGATTATACCGTATGCTGTTATATTTAAATTAATTCCTACCCCACAAAGAATCCCTAAATAATGGTGCGTCGCACCAAGCTAAGCGGTGACATCATCGAGTATTTTTGAAATAATGTTGGATACCAAGTTACCACCTATAAGTTGAAGCAGGGCAAGACGAGGACAATAATAATAATTAATATAGATATTAGTACTATGTACTTAGTAAATTATTCATGGTCACGTTAACGTGTTGTGCGTTTAGTAATGTATAAATAAAGGGACGTATTGAAGCTACGTAAATAAATTAAAACTTACTAAAAGTCATTGCTACTTCGAGAGACAGTTGGAAAATTATTTAAACCGCCTACACATGCGCACAATTAGCCAGAAACGCCAAAGCTGTTACACGGCATAAATAGGTGCGGTTTAGTACTTAATGAAACCTACAATAAATAATAAATGACTTCCAAACAGAGACAATGCCACCATACTTGACGAATAACATGGAATGTCAACTTGTATCAGAGTAGTCAATGTCGCATTGCGGGCAAGGAGTAATGTATCCTCCCGGTGGGCGCGCCGAGTTTGTAGGCGCGTCCTCGCGGACGCACCGAGTCTGTTACAAACCCACGACTCGTTGACCGATATGCCGTGGCCTTGTAGCCCTCTGATTGCTGGTGGCCAAATTTGCATGCCCCTTTCGACACGCAATCCACCGAAGCGCTTCGGCCCTTCAGCCCCGACATCTCGACATTGAAATATAGGTGCTACGTTACGATGAAATTAGATTTTGTTCGCTAGGGATTTATTGAATCATGATATGCTGCAATCATAGTGTGTGTTATGATAGTGTAAGACTGAGGTGTAAGATGTGGTGTTGAGTTGAGTTAAGTTGGTTCATCTTCAGTTATTATTCAGAAATTTGTTACACAAGTAGTGACGGATTCTCTTGGTGGGTGTAAGATATAGGTTGGAATCATTCCAAGTTTTTCAAGTTACCTATGTTTGTTATGTTATGTATCTTTTAAACTCATTTATCTCGCGTTTTGGGAATGGAAAAAGTTGTGACAAAGCAGCTTTGTCAAAGCTGGCATACCTGAAAGTTTACCATAATGTTCTCAAAGTTACATCTATCTATATAACAGCCTTTTAAAGTCCACTGCTGGACATAGGCCTCCCCTAATTAGTGCCACTCCGACCGGTCTTGGACCCTCTTAATCCAACGGCTTCCCGCCGTCTTCTTTAGGTCATCAGTCCACCTGGTCGGGGGGCGACCAATCCTCCTTTTACCGAGACGTGGCCGCCATTCGAGGACTTTGCAACCCCATCGGTTATCTGTCCTTCGAACGATGTGGCCTGCCCATTGCTACTTCAGCCAGCTAACTCTGCGAGCTATGTCAGTAACTTTTGATCGCCTACGGACTTCATCATTACGAATCTTATCACGTAGTGAAATACCTAACATAGCTCGTTCGGAACGAGTCGTTCCATAGCGCGTTGCACACAACGCAACTCACTCACATCAACTCAACTCAACTCAACATCACAATGTTGAGCCTTCCAATGAGGCCAACAGTAAAAGACCACGTCTCGGATCCATATGTTAACACTGGAAACACACATTGCTCGAACAGTTTTGACTTCAGGCACTGAGGAATTTTGGATGACAAGATGTGATATAATTTCCCGAACGCTGCCCAGCCGAGTTGGATTCTTCGTGTGACCTCTTTCTCGAAGTTGGACTTACCCATGTGGATCATTTGTCCCAGGTAAATGTACTCGTCGACAACTTCGAGAGCAGTGCCGTCAACAATTACCGGTACGGGTGTTACATGGACATTTGACATGATTTTTGTCTTGTCCATGTTCATCTTAAGACACACCCGTTGTGAGGCACTGTTCAGGTCCCCTAGCATAGTACTGAGGTCCTCCAGCGATTCCGCCAGGATCACTATATCGTCGGCAAATCGAAGGTATGCGAGGTGTTCACTGTTGATGTTAATGCCGAGCCCTTTCCACTCCATTAGCTTGAACACATTCTCCAAAGCAGCGGTGAACAATTGCGGCGAAATAACGTCCCCTTGTCTGACACCCCTCTGCAATTGCATGGGGTTCGTGCTTCTGTCGTGTAATCGAAATGACTTGGTGGCCGATTTGTATACACACTTCAACACCTCGATATACCTATAGTCGATCTGGAACCGCTGGAGAGACTCCAGCACTGCCCAGGTTTCGATAGAATCGAAAGCTTTCTCATAGTCCACATAAGCTACACATAGCGGCAGGTTATACTCTTCGGACTTTTGTATCACCTGCCTGAGTGTATGTATATGGTCCATGGTGCTATAGTCTTTTCGAAATCCGACTTGTTCGGGAGGCTGGAAGTCAAAGTTACATATTTTCTTTATTTTCAAAGATGACACGGGCCGTTTGTGGTATAATATATTAATGGGTTAAGGTAAGCCTGTGGCTGTCCAGACAACTTTGACGTGTAAGGACCACATACCTATATGTATATTAAGGACCTCTTTCTTCTCTTCTATGACAAAGCACCTTTCCGAAATGGTGGTAGAATCAAAAAATTACTCATAACATAACAAGTCTGTCCTTCCTATTGGGGATTGCTAGGCGATGTTAGGTCAAGGTACATAATGATGTACCTTTAAGGTTTTTTTATCCGCCTGGTTGTAAGGAAAAAAAATCCTTGTGGAATTGAGTGAAACGTTTATGGCTGGCAAATCTAACAATGCATCGATTATGCCTTTTTCAAAGGACTGACCAGCTATTAACAAAAAGGTTATATTAACCAATATGCTGTAAAGTTTAAGTAACTAATAATTATATCCTGTTATTGTCACATTGTTCCTTTACAACACATAGATAACTAGATACCTTAGAAGATTTTTCGCTTTCATAAAACGTAAAATTATATCACATGATACTTGCAAAGGGCACCTTCACACCCTAATTCATACCACATGGCTCATAAAGCCAACGATTCACAACACACCGGCCCCTCCCTCTGTTTATATCACCGTGTATTGCCGAATATTACGTTTTCGCTTGTAGAAAGTAGCTAGTAACGATTTTTGGCCCTGTAATTATTTTCGCTAACCTGATTTAAAACTGGCTTGTGTTTTTAATTGATTAACATTTAAGTATTGTATGTACAATAACCGTAGCTATATTTCTCCTTGTACAAAATATAGAAAGCAATGCAGTCGAATTTTTCTAAACACATTTATTTGTCTTGATTACTTTTAGGTCATGATAATTCTCGCTAAAATTATTGTATAACAGTCTGATCCATTTGTTCTTATAAGAGTGATAAAACGTGCGCCACTGCCAATTTTGCCAAGCGCATGTGCGAAAAATATTTTTTTTATCGCCGTTTACTATTATAGTCTAATTAAGCATTTAAATGTGCAAAAAAGGTCACTCGATTGTTGTTCAAGAATAATTTCCGTTTAGTGATGAGATGTTATTATATTTAATTCGACTACGGCAACGCGGATTATGTATCTTGGTACTAGCACAGAAGAAATAATAGTAATACTAGTCGTCTGCGGAAAAAATATCGAAAACATTTCATCGAATTACAATTCGCCGAACACAATACATCGAAAAATCATTTCGTCGACTAACAAAACGTAGAACAAACAAGTCATCGATTGACATTTTTTCGAATAGCATTACGTAGAACAACCATTTAATCGCATGACAAATAATCGAATTACATTTCGTCGAATGTCATTTCATCGAATGTCATTTCATCGAATATCATTTCGTCGAATGTCATTTCATCGAATGTCATTTCATCGAATGTCATTTCATCGAATGGCAAATCATCGAATGGCGATTCATCAAATGGACTGCCATTCGATGAACTGTCATCGAACAGAAACAATTTTAAGCTTTTTATAACTTTTTTGTATGTCTTATTTTTTGATCAATAACAATTTAATATTTTTCTGTACATAAAAATTTTAGGTTTACTTTCTTCCTTGAATCATTTTTTTCAAAACGTTTACGTTAGTGACAGAAACGAATTGCTGCAAAACCGACTCCACGTAGTCTTGTTTGCCCTACCCCTAGAGTGTAATGTAAACCCGCGTAGGCGCGGAGGGGCGAGGCGGCCCGCGAGCTAAGAAGCAGGTGGTTTTAATGCTCGCCGCAGCAGCTGAGGCTGGCCGGCGCAGCCGGCCAGCAAGCCGAAGCTGCGGTGGTGAGCATTAAAAGCATCTGCGACGATAAGCTCGCGTGGGACCGCCGGAGCCCCGCAGCGCCGGAGCCGTGACAGAAATTGTGCTTGCTGCATGTTGCATGCTGCTTACGTCTTAGTGCTGCCTTTCAAGGATGTGTGACGTTTGAAATAATTAAAAAATATTTATTTATGATCATATGAAAATTATATCATTCGATTCGGCCTATTGTGATTCGATATATTGTCATTCGATATATTGTAATTCGATATATTGTCATTCGATGAACTGTCATTCGACGAAATGACATTCGATTAATTGTTTTCGATGAAATGTTAATTCGATTAATTGTGTTTTCGATGAAATGATCATTCTATTTATTGTGATTTCGATGAAATGTCGATTCGATTAATTGTAATTCGATGAAATGTGTTCGATTAAATGTGATTCGATGAAATGTTTTCGATGATTTTTCCGCAAATCATACTAGTAGATAATTGTAACGTAAGTTGTGAACCCTGCACTGTACCAAAATAACTGTACTACTTTCAGTCTCGGGTAGGTTAGTAGATTATTTTATTATAATTATGTTTTAATTTAAAAGATGTGCTGAGGAGTTTCTTTCGCCAAGTCTATTTTACATGACAAAATGTTTTTCCAAACGGTGCGGCGGTGGTACAAAAAAAAACGTTCAAAGTGTATCAGTGATACCCACAGACATGTATAACGATACCCTACCCACAGCACTACCCACAGAGTTGTATAGATTCGTTGATTAAGATTTTTTTAAATTTAATATTCGACCTGATAAGGAAATAAGGGTTTGATTTCTCTGAGATTCTTAGCGCCATTATTTATTTGTATTATAGCAGTTGACTTTAATCATTTATGATTACTGAATAACCCAAGCATTCCTGCTATCCTATCATTTATTCCATCCTATGGCATTAATAAAAAGAAATACATACTATAAATGCAAGAAAACGAAGTGGATGGACATCGTCCAGAAAGTTTCTTATACCAATGTATATTATCCAAGGATATGCTGTTTAAAATTTTCCCTGCAAAATGTAGTGTCGCCTACGCTCTTATCAAGTTAATCGCGAGCATTTTACAAATTATCTAGCCATAAACTTGCAAGTGGGTCAGAGGTTGCCTAAACTATTCGAGGGCATGAGCTTGGGCCTGGGTGCCATGCTGCTGTTTACTTGGCTAATGGGCCGCGCCCGCTGCACTCTCGCTATTAATTAAACCTTCCGTGTAACCACCTACTGACACTGATATCTTTGACACCGAGATTGATAAACTTGTGCTGATAAATGTACTCGTAGACCTTTACATACGATATTGTTTGCAGAACATGTATGACTATAAGATTTTTTCATGTTGCAAATGGTTGTCTGTAGTTCTGTACGTTTTTATCTCAATGCTAAATCTAGAAATCATGCCATTTCGAAATTTAACTTATTAGCTTATTAGCTAGTTATTCAAATATAATGATGTCCAATGTTACTAGGTAACCTCTGTGGCCGACGATAACGGTTATCTTTGGCAACAGCACTTGAATTATAATACAAAACGAAATTTTACAAATAAGCAAAAAAAATCTTACATTGTTCCTTCATAGTTTGTAATACTATACTCCTTTTTTTGTAAATGGCATGATGCTTGATTCTTTTTTTAATCTACCTGGTCAAAATGTATGCTGGTTTTGCTTTGAGCTATAATTTAGCCATAACTATTATGATTACATATTTTAAAATGTCATCTGGGTGAATTTTTAGTACTTCTTGCTATGATTCCTTGTAATAGTTTCAACATTGAGTCGGCAATGTTTTGGATCTCTAAGATTTATCGAGATTGATATGCATAAATCCAGATGCGTTAAACCGAATTGAATGGATTGCAGAATTTATATTTTAATTCATAATTAATTTCATAGTATCTTGAACAGTTCCAAAAGCCACGTAATCTTTCCTATTACACAGATTAAGAATTCTATGACTAGCTTAGTGATAGCTTGGAAATTACTTGTTTTACCGGTTTCAATTTAATGAAACATTTTAATTGAATATACTCGTTAGGTATATGTGGAACACGCCGATTCGTCTTTTCATTGCACCAAAATAAAAAGAGTCAGTAGAATTTTGTGTCGATTAGATCTGAACTTGAGGACACAGATGTCATCAAGATTCGTTGAATAAAATTTTATTATACCATTAGCTCTGTTAACCTCTGGTCTCTGAACTCTCTGCATCGTGCGCGTGTGACAACTGACAACTGACAAGGTTCTGCTCTGTAATATTATATGCAGGAATAGTGCTATTTCCTGTGAAAAATTTAAAACTTTAATAATTTTCACTTTAACACCTTTAATTTTTGTGTCCTCCTTCTCAGTGTTTTTCATTTCGATGTTTTTGAACCTCCAAAAATATAAAAATTCTGAATTCATTTATTTATGTATTATGTTTCCTAAAAGTTATACAGTGCTAGAAATGGTGTTTTTTTTATTAAAATTTTGTAATCATACATTTCCATTTGTATTTCCAAGAGTAATCGTATGCAACAAACGAGTAGGGATTTTTCGTGATCTGACGATCGTATACCTCAATACTGTCAAATGCCAACCAATTTTGTTCGCGGTTCTTCTTTGGCTCATCGAATAGAAAAATTGTACCCATGCCAAACTTATTGTTTTATTTTGTCGGCATCAGCGTACCCAGAACACGTGTTGGCCAAGTGGGTGTTACCAGACTTCACAAACATTTAACGCAATACTCAAACATTTTATTGCGTAATTTTATTAATACACTCAACATGTGAACTAAATCTAATGCGAGAAGCATAATCCCATTTTGTTTTAAACTTATCTTATGATCTTAATACCACATTAATATGTCATAAGTACAAAAACACATTTTTTACTTTGGTCCTACGATCACTTATAACTATTAGTGATCGAAGCTTTGGTCAGGCTAAAAACTGCAGCACGAAAACTTGTCGCAAAACACGTTTTATCTATGGGAATGTGTAAATACAAAATTAAGGTATAACTGTGTGTTCGTGCAGCAAACGTGGACATAGTAAGTAATAAATTAATCAACGATTATTTAACAAAATCCTATATGCATGGTACCTAAGTATAGTAAAGTCTATTGTCACATAATTATGCATGTGTGATATACATGGTAAGGACATTTGCATAATCGCGTATAGTACCTACCAACCTAATCACGAAAAAAGCTTAATGGATGAATGACATTGTGCAAAACAGGTTAATTGACATAACAGTTACGCTGAATAATTATCCTAATCCTCGCTTTTAAGCTAATGAAAGGTGACGATATCACGCGAACTGAGTCTCCGGAATAGCTTCAAGCTCTAGCACAACCTAGAACCGACCCTATGGGTATTCGTTAGATTAGTAAATGCTCAATGTGGTACTCTAGCCCAATATTGCTGATGTTTTTATCTTTAACACGCATAAAGATTTTAATCAAAAAAATCAAAAAATCAAAAATCGTTTATTATTCCAGAATTTACATCTGATTACAATATGTGTGGGATCTTTCCATTTAAGTATATAAAACTTGTGTTTGGAAAGTCCCCTCTTCCCTATGTGGTGTACAATGATCTGGGATAATGCACAATAGAATAATGTTGTTTATAATATACTTATTATATTATAGTTTAAGTAAAATACATACACATATATTAACTAATTTTAGATATATAATATAAAATATATTAAAATAGTTTAAATAATAAAGTACATAAATATTAGTTAGTAAAAAATATTAGTTACTTTAATGGTATTATTTATGGCAATTGTTATTGTTATCATTATGAGAGACGTTGATATTTGATCCTGAGCTCAAATGTTTGACAACAGTATTACAAAGAAGAGCAGTTCGCGCTATTTACAACCTCAGGCCTAGGGACTCTCATAAAGAACTCTTTAAAGAAATCAATAAAGGTAATAACTGTTATTTCACAATACATTTTGGAAAATATTATGTATGTTAAAAATATGTGGAGCGAGCATATTACAAAGTTGATGAGTATTTAAATGACAAGACTACTTGAACATGAGTTTTTTATATTAAATATTGCCATAAGTAGTATTAAGTGCTATCTGTAATCTGTAACTGTGAGTAGGAAAAAAATAACCCCGATAGTTTCTTGCCGCTTTTTCTCCCGGGACCACTCCACGGTAGGGATTTGTTGAAGCCATAGAGTAACTTATTACGGGGGTGTTGAAGCGATGGCGTTGAGTGACTTTCGAAAACTGTAGCTCGAGCACGAATATTTGCGAGAAAGTATTCGTATGGTTAACGTAAGCAATTTGTATGGCATTTTTTCAAAAGCGCCCCTATCGTGCGTAAATGGTACTAAAATGCCATACAAATTTGACAAATTGCTTACGTTAACCATACGAATACTTTCTCGCAAATATTCGTGCTCGAGCTACTGTTTGTAACAAACCTACTTCGAATATAACTTATTGCATTTCATTTCATTTTAAGTCAGGATACAGGGACTACCGACATGTATTTCTAAAAATCTTCGACCTGTATAAAACATGAAGAAAATCAACTGTATAAAAACAATAGAAAATATTTTTATGCTTTGGAAAATGGTTTTCAAATTCTACAAACTTTTCCATTCTAAAGTGCTGGTTCTAAATTAGTTACTCAGGAAATTCATATTAAAATGTGTAATTAAATTAATAATTCATATGAGTATCTCTATACGTACGTAACAAGGTAACAAATGCCATGGGCTTGTTTTAAATATGATTTAGTAAACCATTACTACAAATGAAACAAATGTTACACATGTCACTCACTACACTACTCAGCACAAAAAAATGTCCCGACCTGATTTCACAAAATAGACAATATTTTTTCTGTGAATTTGAATAAATTAACTTCATTATTCTAATGGAATACGAATTATAATAATTCCAAATATTTCGTTTTGTTTTTCTTTCCTTTGGTGTACTTATTTACGTAATTTTAGTCTGACATCATTGCGAGTGATTGAACAGTACTTTCGAGCGAGACAATATCGGCGTAAAAAAGCGGAAACGTAGTAACCCACACAAATCAAAAAAAATTGCGTCGAATGGATAACGAGAAATTTTGTACAGCGGTGGATTTTCTATCACATCTACTTCACATCTACACGTCTACTTACTTCTTCACATCTACTTACTTCACATCACCTTACATCGCATTCGTCTTAGCTATAAGTAAATATCGAAAAATAAATGATGAGGGGTTGGATTACAATATTTTTTTGCGCATCATAATAACAAGCACGTTATCAATTAGCTACCTACTCTACTCTACTTACTTAAATCTACTTAGCTCTTTGTTAAACTGACAATTTTTTTATAATTATTAAACATTTCATTCACAGCTCTTGAACGAAAATAATTATGCTATCGGAAAAAGTGAGAATCACTCCTTATTGTATGTATACTTGAAGCTCCTAATATTTTTTCAGCGTCGCCAAGTATGAAAGAAAGTTATTTTTTTTCTGACTCATTAAGTTTTTACACTTTTTTGCGTCGATATCTCTACAATCTTACGAGAGTCCGCAATGTCCATTTACTGTTGGAAAAGGAGGCATGGAGCTTATCACTATTATCTACAATGCTGCCGTCCTCAAGCTAAAAGGCGGCTAAATGTCATCTGGTAAATTTTTACTTTATTAACAGTTTTGATATTTTTTTGACCTTTAGTAATATTTAAGTTCAAAAAAAAATATATATCTTTTGAGTTTGACATAGTATGACAACATTAACGATTGTTTTATAGAGAATCACTAGCACGATTTCAAAATAATCCTGCGTTTTTTGGCTCTACCTCAAAAACTGTTTTTGTCACTTAACCGCCTTATAGTCACCTAACCGCTTTTTAGGAGGGATAGTCAACCAAAGTTCTAAAAGTTTATAGACGTCGCGACGACTTAGAACTTTCCATCTTCTCAAACGTAGTTATTTAAGTTTTAAATCTTAGAATAATAATAAACTTTTAAATGTATGAAATAAATTAGTTTGACAATAGACTTGTAACACATGCAGTAAAGTAACCTATGAGGATTAATGCTATTTTAGTATTCATATCACAAACATCACTGAGAACTTGTCATTATAATCATAATATGCATAAGTAGATGTATCACATGCACATGCAAATTTATTAAATTATCGTTTATATTCAAAGAAGTTTTTTTAAAGAATCAGCGATAATACGAACTTATAACCTGTAGAAGTTAAAAACATACTGCAGTTTTAAAGCGATGAGTTTTAAATTAGCATTCGATCAGTGGTATTGGAGTTGGTAGGTTGGTAGGCGCATTGGGCAACGCACAGCACCTTCGTTCGCGTTGCCTTATCGGCTGTCTGATTCACAAGGTCAGACAGTTGAACCGGCAATTCATATTAAGCGTGATCTCATCACTACCGAATCTACTAACCGTTGGACCAGTTTGAACTTTAACAAGATTATTAAGTGCAATTATGAATATTAGCTGTAGGTAGAATATGCTATTATGTATATGTAAATTGTTTCTCTTGAGTACATGTCGATGTCAAGAGCAATTTTGTATAATTAAATGTTGTAGGTAATTTATAGTAACGACAAATATACGGGGCCTAAGACAATCCGGTATAATTAAATTATTTATTTACTAAGAATTCCCTCGTCTGAAACTATTCCTGAACTAAAGCAGTATGTTAAATTTCAATTCCCTAGGATGAGTACGACAATTCAACTTGCAAGATTTGACCATACATGCTAACTGCTAATATAACCGTAGAGCAGAACCCGGGACACCTCAACACGGAAAATCAATACTAACTTAGCTTTGGTAGTATTCTTGAAGTGTAATAAATATTTATAACGTAGAATATAGTTTTTATCATTTACCGCTCTTTCAAGATGTATGAAATTCGGCTAATGACATTACTGGTTATACCTATGATAGAATATTGTAAGGTGAGCAATACTGAGACACCATCTAAGAAGTATACTAGCTAACTTAAGTTAAAGGTGACTGTTCCAGTTAAGGGTTTGTACTCGAATAACCTCTACTCTACGTCTACGACTCAACAATTCTATGCAATGTCTCAAGTGTAAACTTTTTTGTTATAGGCCATTGAAGTATTATTACTAGCGTATAGAACAGACACCGCGAACACAATGTATGTTCCAATGGATTGAAGCCGCGCGGCTGCATTGCCAATGGATTTGTTCGATTTTGAAAGGAGAACGGGGGCTCAATTTTGAAAATAGAACTTCCCGGCGGGAACACACATTTTGTTCGAGATGTCTCTTCTATGACATTCTACTTCAATGTTATAGGCCAACTTTATTTATTGCTCATAAATTTTTAAAACTAATGTCTTTTTTTGAGTTTGCTTGGCATTTTAACCATGCTATGCGATGCGACATATGTGTGCATATTGTATTGTACTTTATAAGTGACTTAGGGCTGCGAGGCCCTAAATCAATATGAAAGAAACAAATTGATGTTTTTTGTGGTTAAAGAATCTTTATTCTCAAAATAAATTACATTTCACTGTATGAGAAAATAAATTAAAATTACGTACACTATGTGCAAAGTTTTACATAGAAAAGATGAGTTTGGGGTTGATATTATTTACATTTTTAATAACAAGTTAGGTTGCTAGTTCGGAAAAGTAAAATGTTGTTTAGTCAATTCTAAAGCGATAAGTGCATCATCAAATAGCGCGACATAGAACAAGTACCAGGGACGGACTCGGCAAGCTTGGCTCTACATAAGATTGATAACTTTTTGATGTAGAGCCATACGGTCTCTCGTCTTGGCAACATTTTACATGAAAATGTTTTGGTGGGATATCATTTCTTTTTGCCAGTTGCTAAAGACAATTATATGGAAAACCCATACAAACTTCCATCCCCTCATTTAAAGGGTAGCGGGTGATTTACTAAAAATCCTGAAATAGGTATTTTATTATTTATAACAAGGAGTCCCTGCACCAATTTTTAGAACTCTAGCATCAAAATTAGCGGAAATTTCATAAAAACTTCCATCCCCTAGTTTCTATTTGTATTTATTTATTGCTTTCATGTACATAATATATTTACAGATGTCACAAACAGTTTTTACGCATACATGAGCCCAATGAAGGGGTTAAGGGGTAGTTTAAGGGGTTGAGGGTAAAAGTTCCAAGTTTTAAATCCCTTTTATCCCTTTTATGGTATAGTTTTATATGTATAACTTCCCTTCCTATATGCCGCGTCATTATAAATATCTTTATTATATATTATGTGACAGATAAAAAAAAATATTTTCAGGTCGTTGCTATTTGTGATAACGTACATGACACTAATTGTAGCACTTGGTATCCTAGTGCGGAAGTGTGTCCGTTTATGTATGTATTTATTCCCGAGTCCCGAAAAACAAATAGTCACTCGCTAGCTTAGGCACAATGTGTGGGAATGAGATGAGTGTAAATAATTTTGTTGTGCAATGTTCATATTGTTTGCAGTAGCTAATTACCGTAGCTGCTATCACGGTATAACTTCCGATGTTTATGATAATGTTGCCATGTAACTCATTATCATTTACATTGATTTATCAGCTATGCACTGAAATATTAAGGGCGAAAGCCGTAAACATACGTTACGATTTACGGTACACTAGAATGACCTGAAATGTTACAGCAAAGTAGGTACCTATGCAGTAGGATATAAAATGCCGTATGAAATTGTTTTATAATCTTGACATATAGTATTTGAACCTTAAAGTATATGTAAACTGTTCGATTTATGTATCGAATATTTGCTTTGATTACAATTTATTAACGAATCTTTACCAGACAGTTTAGATCTAAGACGTAATCTAAACATACGGATATTTAAATGTTCATTTGATCATCGATCTTGCGTGCTAATGTTGTACTCGCTGATCGGATTAGAAACATTCTGAAATTGGATTTTACGATCAATTTTATGGATTGGCGAAGTGCTTGGCCTCGCCCTTAACTGTGTGCTGGGAGTGTTTTGGTAATAACAAAACAGCACCGAGTGTACTTTAATGTAAGCTTTGCTGCCATACATTATTCATTAACAAGGAAGTGAGAATTTTATATTTACCCAAATGCCCAAACCCAACTGTTTCAAACTATCAGGTACTGGTTCGTTACCTCAAGATAGGCACATGTACCTACTTATCCTCTATCAAATTTAAGTTAAAATCGTCATCATCATCACGTTTCTATTCTCGCAATGAGAGGGGCTATGGACACCAGCGGCACTGAGCAGGTTAGCCATGTACTACGCTATGGCATTCAGGTACACACCTTTTGAAAACATTAAAGAGAAATGTAAAAAATAGATGTAATTATTTTTTTTAATTACATCTACGGATGCGCCTCTATGTTTTCTTTCAACAAACATGAGTGATCTTTAATTACTGAAAAAAAGAGTTAATAAAAAAAAGGTTGTCTGTAAAGTCGGTTTACGGACGGTAGTTTAACGTGACAACGTCATGACAAAGCTCCGCTCCGCTTCACTCAACTACGATCGCCTACGGCTCACCTACGGCATTCTCTCTCGCTCGGATCGTGCCTCTCTCTCGCTTTTGCCGCTCTCTCGTTCGCGGAACGCTACATTTTTTCGTGCGTGCGCCCGGCGCTAATCGTTTTATTAGACGTTATCACGTCAAAAATGTAAGCGGCTGTATTGGGTACCAAAGGGAATAATTACTTAATTATGAATTTTTAAACAGCATTTATTACTTAGTCGAGTTTTCAACCCATGACGAAAAAAGAGGAGTTATAAGTTCGACGTGTCTGTATATCTGTCTGTATGTCTGTCTGTGGTATCGTAGATCCTAAAAAAATTACCCGATTTTGATCTAATTTTTAGTTTGAAAGGTGACATTCTTAGCTATGTTTAGTCAGTCACTTTAATACAATACAGTACAGTATAATGCCACTTCACATTTTCTGAAACAATGACAGTTTGAAATTGAAATTGATGCTAATACAACGATACACGAGAGAACGTCACGAGACTGATTACGAGTACAGTGACGCTAACGAAGTAACGGCCACGTAACAATTACATTAAATGCTATATTAAGACACTGAAAATGATCCACCTAGACATTGGGATACGTTACACCTGAGCTTATAGCGCCAGAAATTTTTGTGATTCTTCTAATGACAACATTAATTATACGATAATAAACTATGCTCAATATGTCACACATTCTGCTAAATAATATAATGACATAGTTATTCTTTTTTCATTTTCAACACTAGCAATAAGTTTAATTGTGAACTTTCAAAATAACTGCTGCAAGTTAGAAGGAATCGCTTTTTAAGTTTGCGTGCATTTGTGAAAGTATTAAAAGTTAAAAGTCATTTACCCGTATCTATACGATTATTACGCAAAAAAGTTGATGTAAAAATTTTATTCATGTAACTAGTGTGAGTAAAGTATAACATACTCCATATTACCTCATACATTTGCTTTGATTGTATCGAGTGTTCCCATTGCGAAATATATTTTAAAGTGCTTTAGATTACAATCAATATGTAATTGAAATATTACAGTCCGAAGGACGTAGTTTAGAATTTTAAACTGTTACAATCGTAATTAACGTAAATCTTTTTCTAAAAAAAGAAAGATGATGTTCGTTTAAATATTTACAGATATGTAAACGACCTACAAACGAATGTTATTCATAGTACATACCATACCATTTCACCGAGGTATTTTGTGTTTGCGAGCTTTTCAGCACCGTGTACTGAGTTACGCAGTAAATTTCAGTATTTCAGATCGTTTCAAGTGTACTTGTGTTGATGTACTTTGCCGCCTCGATTACCTCGTCCTTACATTATACCGTTAGATTTGGTTTCTTGATATGTACATTTTCTGAATCATCGGTTTCATAATCTACTCCTGTTAAGTACAGATGTTTGCATTACAGTGTTAACTCTTAGTTTACGTTTGAAATGATTCACACTTTAACATTATGATGTTGGCTTTGTTGCGATTGCAGCACATTTGGTACCTATAATTTTTCCTCTCTTTAGTAACATTGTCTTAGGTTGGTTATAGTTTCCAGATGTCCGCCTGTCTGGACCGATAGGTACTCCATTAAGCTATAAGTAAAGTGAGGATGATTTTTTTCTGGGGTCCCATAATGTGGAATAACATTGGATTGATCTTTCAAAAAAAATTTGGGTGTCAAAAAAATTGTTTGAGGCACTTGAGCTGCATCTGTCTTTATTATACTTTATCCTAACAATTTTTTTTATTAAGTGCGAAATTCTCCTAAAAAGAATTTCGAGCGGCTCATCGGGCTCATTCCTAATTATAATGTAAAAAAATCCAATTATGTATCTCACACCTTATCACGCATTATCAAAGCAAATATTTCACAGATGTATTCCATTTCCGTAAACAGTGAATTGTGTTTCAAATTATACTGTGCCTGATTCTGCTTATCAGTTGAATAAATATTTACGAATTGATTCTTATTAATCAAGGCCATAATATAATATGGTAATGTTTATACTGCAAAGCAATAAACTAGCATTTCGAATATTGTTATTAAAGAACGATTTGAATACGACTAAATAGGATGAAGAATGTTGAATCTTTCTTGGAAAATGGGTCAGTTAATTTAATCATATAGATGAAAATAAAAAGAAAGCGGTTCAGAGACGCGATTAAATAGGGCGAAGTATAAACCGATGTAGAACGAATTCCCGCAACCAAAATGTTAGTGCGACATTTCGGTCAGGCCGGCGGTTATGTATTCAATGAATGTTATGATCTCCATTATACTTGTCCATACATAATAAGTTTTCTGTATTGCTATACCTATTAGTTTTGAAGAAGTTTTAGTATAGTATCCATATGATTGAGGTCTATAAAGATGTATATTTACATCTGTAAATCTTACCCGATGCAATACTTTATCATAAAGATAATTGACACGACCTTTTTATATTCAAAACTATGAAATACATGTTAGAAATACTGATATTCCTAATTAAATTTAACCCCAAATATTTCTTTCTTTTCAGGTATTGCACTACGACCATTTGGCCTCTCCCTAATATATCTGTTGCTTTATTTAATAGCACCATTTCCACAAGTTCCGGACTCAAAAACTTTTAAAGGTAAGTAGCGGTTTCCCAAATTGAATTTAGCATTAGCGGCACTACTATATCTTTTTCCAGATCATAGTCTACCTATGTACTAAATTTCATGAAAATCTGTTCAGTAGTTTTTGCGTGAAGAGTAACAAACATACATATATCGTCACAAACTTTTATAATATTAATAGGATGTTGTGTACAGTGCTTATCTTAAAATGCATAAATATTGCAACATCTGTTATATGCTCGTATAACAAAACATTAGTGTTATCTTTATCGGATAAATAACGTAATCTTCTGTTAAGATTGTAGGTGGTACAATCAAAATATTATTGAAGTGAACATTCTTTAGATATGAGAGTAAAATAAATAACTGCTGTTGCAATTATTGTTGTAGAACTCAATCACGTTATGATTTTGGTAACGCCTATGAGGGCGTATGCACGAGCACGAGTGTTTGCGGCATCGCTCGTTTCTTTGTATTTGTCGTCTAAAAGCAAGCACTCCTCTTACTCTGGGCTGGCATCCGCCCGGGTGACCCCGGAGTTGTTCTAGTTTATGGGATGTTTGGGGTTTCCGAAAATGGTCCGGGTAAAATTCGGACACTTTTGACAATGCGGCCTGGCAGCACGATGACAAAGGACGGCAGGCGGGCTTTTTTTAGAGGGCGCCAGAAATGTAGCGAAAGCTCGTTGGCCGCTGAGGGGACGCCGTTGATCTGCTTTATTTTAAAAAAATCTAATCTAAAGAAATTTCACTTCTTGCAAGCCTAAACGCACACACAAGTACCCATTTTTGTATGTTGCTTCTAGAATAACAGCAGATATTTCAATAGTGAAATAGTAGCGGAACAATTTGTATGATATTACATACACACGATTGTCACGCTTGATACCGTTACACTCGTTTCCATGTATTATTTAATACATCTAGTAAGAATTGTATCGTGTACGTAATACACGTCATACACTGGTTCCTACTTTATACGTAGTAGAAAGTACACATTGCTTTTTGTTTCAGGATGGCGGGGCAGATATCTTCTCTTAGTTCTAATGGTGTCATTAATTCTTCTGTTAGTACACGCGGCGTGGCACAGTGTGTTAGCTGCATTTGCCCCTTACGGGTCTCTACTAGAAAAGTATCCTATCATTCAGCAGATTGGGCTCAACCTCGGTCTAGTTTCTTACTCGGGAATAGATCCGCTTATGGCTACCCACTACCTGGCACCTGAAGTAAGTATTTCTGTTATAAGTGTAATTTTACAAGTTTATTTTCATGTAATACTTATACACGATGTGAAATAAAAAAAATTATTAAATTGTTTAAATACTGATTTTGCTTTCAGTTAATAATGACTGGTGTCTCGTTCACGGTATTTATGATTGTTAGAAAATTGCTAATTGGATCCCCCAACGATGAGGTCCAGAGAAAAGACTCCAAACATCAACGATATCCTATGCTCACAAGCGCAGGTAAAATAACCGTATCATGCAAGATACGAATGTCAGTCTTTTTTCATCATACGGTTAATTCGGCAAGCCACATACAATCAAAGTTACCACTGATTTATATGTTAATCCTGTTGTAAATAATAATTGTAAAATGGTACACCTCGGGATACATTAACCCCCCTCCAACACTCTACTTTAGTATATCGCGGAAACACTCTTGTTACCGTGCTGTTTGATAACATACATTGAATTAGTTTAAGCAAGACCATGATAATACGAGACGTGATGAAAAGTGTACAGTATACACTGAATAGCAGCTATCTGATTGATGTTTATGCTAAGTAGAATAAATACAGTGAATCATTGCTGCATCGGACCGATGAAAATATTAACAGAAACGGCTATTTCGATAGCCGATTTTAAAAAAAGAATACAGTCTTCAAAAAAGTTACTGTGTATTGCAGTTTACTCGAAAATCGTTGAAGTCTCCTTGACTTGACATGCTATTGTTCGAACTGGGTTCACATGAATAATACAATGTCGTCATTTTTTATCTCCCCGGAAATGTAGTAATTAACAATTTTTATCTTACAATTAATGTAATTTACACAAAACTTCAATGTTACTTTTAAGTTTTACACGGATTCTTGTTTTGTTCTAGGGAAGTACATAGCATTGTTCTTGATAATGTTCTCTGGTATAATGCGGCCGAGTGTTATCTCTGGCATATACTTCTTGGTATTCATGGGTGCTGCCACGGCCTGGGCGCTGGGCCGTCCTCTGGAGCGAGGCTTTGCCGTCATCGGCCGGTGTCTCATGGCCATCATGGCGGTCCATATAGCGGTGCTCCTTGTGTACCAATGTTCTTGGCTCATTAACATATATCCACCAGATATGGATCTCGCCAGGTTTGTATCCAAAATTTATATAATGTCCAACAAATATGATATGACCAAATTCTGATTTCCTAACCAGTGCGTCATGGTTCTAGGTACTTTGGTCTTACAAAATTGGTGGTAATTAACGAAACGGATCCTACTAGTTTTATTTACGAAGTTACTGATGACCACATGTGGGCTACCCTGGCTAGTCCCTTAGTCATACTCATTACATATTTCTTCCTCGCCGTAGAAACGACGGAATTGTTCAAACCAAAGGTAATAAATTATTTATTTTGTCTCAAGTTATTCTGCATCATGACTTTTTCAAGAATTGACTTTAATTAATCTCAATACTAATTATCTAATCTGCTTGTTGAACCATTTCGTAAGATTGGGTTACACTGTTGACTAACATTAATGCGGGTACCAAAACGGCACACGACGCAAATTAACGTCAATATAATGTGGGCAATCTGATAGATTGATTAAGTAATTGGATGTTGGTTTGAAAGTTGTTAGAAAAATGGAAAAATTTGTCGGTGACGTTGAAATATAACTTTGTGTTATGTGCCGCTACACATGCATCCACGCTACAGTAGATCTGTACGCCGGTCTAGTGCTGAGTAGATCGAGTTCACCATTCACTGTGCGTTAGATGACTATTAATATGCTAATGGGGCAACGTAGGCGAAGAAAAAGAGCGCTCTAACCGGTGTAGAGGCAGGCAAGCTCAATGGGTCGCTGGTGCGAGGCGTGTCCTTCCACCACGGCAGCAGGCGCGCACCCCGCGACAAATGGAAGAACGCTACTAAAAAAGTCCGAGTAAGCCGGCCGACGGTTTTGCTATGTAGACAGCGTTTAATTTATTATCCATTCATTTTCACTTATCACTTTATATTAGCTAGACTACAGTGAAAACACTGGCCCACTTTATACACTTTTGAAGTAGCTTTTATCATGTAGTTTGATTGTACAGTTGATTGCATTGAGATGCATGTTTTGAAGCATGGTACGGTATATAGTTGTATTGAATTTGTAGGACACAGTTGACAAATCATGACAAATAATAAGCAACCCGCTACAAGAATGTCGTTTTATTCGCTTGTGCTAACAAAATGTGTGAATAACAATAACAAAACATTCGTAAGTCTTTCAATCTTTTGGCATGTCACCTTTAAAAGTATGTTTTATTTTATTTTTGCAACCTGCTTTCGTTCTTTTATAGGTTGCATATACATACATAAATTCCAAAGCGCTCCGAGGAAACACCAGTGAGAGTACCCCTGTAGGTATTTCTTTACTTTTTTTGCTGTTCAATGTACTAAACCTCTAGACAATACTCTGTTCTGTAAGTGTTCACGCCAAACGCTACCTAAGCTACCTTTAAAAAAATAAATAATTCCCATTCATATTGAATGTAGCGTTTGGCGTGAGCGTTAACAGAAAAGACTCTTGTGTAGAGATTTGTCTATTGTCAATGAGACGCAACGCAACGAAATGTTTTCACAGAGTAAACTCGACTGGTGGTTGTTTTGTTTCATTGATTAGAAATTATACTATTAATCACTCTGCACCTCATGCTCTAGCAAGTTAAATGTTGTCATGCTTGTAATAGATCAAACGAACAAACATTTTGCCACATGTTTGCGTTCCTATTCGATTTTTCTCAAGACAAATAGAAAAATACTATTAAATATTTGACTTTGTTCTTTTGATCTGTGTATCTTCTTTAATCCTAGCTATCACAACATTCATTATTGTTGATTGCTGCAATTTTATGTCTGCGTGTGTTTGTGTTGGCACAAAAACTTTTTAATTGAATTAATTTTGAAATCAATGTTTTTTTTATTCACTACAAAACATTTATCACAAATGTTAAGGTATATTCAATTATTCATACTCGCTAATAAGATTTTTATGGAATCAAAGGACCACAAAATTGGTCACCTGATTATAAGTCACACCCGCCAGACCTAGGTGATTTGAAAGACATCAGCGACGCGTTAACGGCCAAGAAAAGAGCATGGTACTTGCTCATTACTAGTTTTCTAACAGTAGATCTGAAAGTATCGAAACACTTAGAACCTTTTCATAAAGAACAATAATAATTAAGTAAGCTGAGCAATTTTACCTTGAAAAATATTTGTTACGAAGGGAATTAAAAGTTAAAAGCTTTTTTGTATTTTAATGTCTTGCAAAGTGAAGATATTCACGGTACTTTGTTAGCAACAGTAAAATTACAATAACACTCTTGATGAATGACTAGCTCCTACGCAACATGAGTCCCAGCAAGCGCTGGTCCAGCGTGCGGTCCGGCTCGGTGACCCGGCAGCTGCACCAGGACTCCACCGGCTCCGTGGTGGTACCGGACGAAGGTAAGGACTATCTCCATAATACTATGCTTTATATCTTCATAATACTATGCTTTCAGGCGTATAGTTGTTTAAGTCAGTATTTTAGAAATAACACTTCGCAGCAATCTGCATTAGAGCGTGGCGGAGTAAGATCCACAGCTTCTCAGGTAGGTACGAGAAGAGACCCGTACCTTGAAGTGGACCATCAATAGGTTGAAGCCATTGGAACTACTTCAAAAAAAAAAGCAAAGCAACAACCCATAATTGTCCCACTGCTGGGCTCGGGGTCTCCTCTCACAATGTGAGGGGTACAGGCCATAGTCTACCACGCTGGCCAAGTGCGGATTGGTAGACTTCGCACACCATTGAGAACTTTATGGAGAACTCTCCGGTGTGCAGGTTTCCTCACGATGTTTTCCTTCACCGAAGCAAGTGATAATTAACTTCTAATACGCACATAATATTTGAAAACCAGAGGTGCGTGCCAGGATTTGAACTTGGGCCCCTCCGTTCGAGAGACCAACGTTCTAACCGCTAGGCTATCACTGCTTTACTTATGTATGTAAAACTACTTATGTGGAACTACTTATGTATGTAAAATAACAGTATGAATGTATGTAAAAGAAAAATTAAAGAATTTATGAGGTTTTTGTCAAAAAGTTGCCTGTATAAATTATTTTTGGGGATTTTTGTCGATACATAGTAAGATATACATAGTAAGGATTAAAATATATTTTATCCTGTTATACAATTTTCAGAGTCTCTAATGGAATTGGAAGAGCCTACTCTAATGGATGATATTCTTGCTGCTATCATTGATTTTTTCCAAGTTTTGGTCCGGTAAGATATTTTCTATTGTAGATTTGTAAAAAATATAATACTAATATATAACTTAAGTGCGTTTCTGATTTTGACATGAAAAGAAACCAACCATTTTTTTCAGATCATCATACATAGCGACCACAATAACGATGATGGCGTGGAGTATAATGTTCCACTCGTGGCTCACGTTCGTGTTCCTGATGTGGGCAAATATCGTGTGGCTGTGCCAGGACCAGCGCTCGTTCATGCTGAAGACGAGCCCCGTGCTGGTCTTCTACGCCATGTTCCTGCTCCTAGCGCAATACATCTACGGCATGAATCTTTACGAAACTGAACTGCCTTCTAATATAACCGTAAGTGATCAAGATTTAAGACGTAATATTCCGAGTAGGAGTTAGGAAATCAAAACAGTTTTTCTCATTGTTGCCGCGTTGGTTGATATAAAGGTATAAAACATTTTGAAAAGAAAACTTTACTAAATTCTTTCGACTACCTAAATGGTATTATATTATTTATCTATGGGCCTTAGTTGCCTGAAAATAAAATTGAAGTAAAATAAATAAATAAATAAATTATTACTTAAAATTACAAAACTATTGAAATCAATCGATTTATCAGTAATTTTAGAAGGATACGTGCCTTTTAGCAGCTAATTAAACGATTTAACAATTATTTATTTCTCTCTCTTCTCTCCTGATCGACAACGCATTGTTAATACCAGCTTTGGTGATAGAGATAGGTGACGGGGACCAATTACCATGAGATGAATCTTCAGCTCGTTTGTCGACTAGTTGCTTAAAAAAACAACAACTATGCTGTCCATAACGCGAACCTCTATGATTATGCTAAGCTTAGCTAACGAATTCAACAATCTCTATTCTTCTATTCCCTCCAGGAAGTGAACCTTCGTCAGATAGGGCTGGGCCGTGCGGACGGCGAGCCGTGCGTGCCGCTGCTGATCAAGTCGCTGTTCACCTGCATGTTCTGGGTGACGCTGCGGCAGCGCGTGCAGGAGATCCGCCAACGTCGCCGCTCCACCGTCATCACGGACATGGCTGCGCCGTTACAGCTCACTGTGTCTACTGCTGCTAGTGGTATGTCGTAGTTACACACACATTCACACAGTGTAGTAGTAACAGTGTAAGTGTAAACACTATGCACTGTGATTTCTTGTATCTCAGGCAGGGTTACCAGAACGACATTAAAAGTCCGGGCAAAAGGCCTGATATCCATAAAAAAGTTGGGAAATACTGAGGCAATTTTGATTCCATGGAATTTATTTTTTCGAATGAATTAGATATTCGTTTTTGCACTATCCCTAAAAATCACTGCATTTATTGAAAAATATTGAAAAATTGTTAGATTTCTGAAAACCTGGCCTATCAAAAGCCTAAAAATCCTGAAAGCTCAGGACAAATCAAGAGATATGGTAACTCTAGTCGCGGTTGGAATAGATTACCAAAAACAACCTAAACAATAAGAACGGAGTTTGTCACATAAAAGTCCCATTCGACAACAAAGGTCAATAGTTCGATACCGACTGGGTTATAAGACTTAGAAGTGTTACAACATCTTCATATTAAATAGGTACCTATAAAGTTAGTGATTGGAATGTGCCGATAGAGTTTGTTGGGCAGATGTTTTAGTTAATGACTAATGTTCAAAAATAAAGTGTTGATGATCTAGCTCTGATGCTTCTCCGATAGTATTTTTAACGTGTTTCAATGTCTTTTTTTAAGTATATCATTAATAAGGTTTATTTTTTTATTTTTGATGAATTTAACAGGTCTCGCCCATGGTAATCTATTACAATTGTTAACTTCAAGTTAATTGTTACTTCTAATATTCTTCCTCTTACTTTCGACCTTTACAAGTAAAAAAACCACTATCTTCTTCTATCTTCTACAAAGTTCTTACAGAAGTTTGGATTCTCTATATCACTTAACTTCGCAAACAATCACTCCTGTGAACTTCAAACGCACTCAACAAAAATTGTCTTAACGCAATATCACTTCTATTTTTCATTAATCTGACATTTCTTACTTGCTCGATGAAAAAACAGAGTATGCTCACGCCAATATAACTGACGCCTTCTGCTGCAACTACTGACGGCTTCTACTACAACTACTGACGCCTTCTACTACAACTACTGACGCAATATCCTAACGCCAACTTACGTTAACGTTATCAGTGATAGAAGCGCAGCGCGAAGACGAGAGCCGTTCGCGTCTGTTGCGTGCGTTGGGGGAGTGGCTGCGGGCTGCGTGCGCGCGGTACTGGATCTACGTGGTCGTCATCATGCTGTTTGTCATAGGAGTCACTGGGGACCGCATGACCATCTTCAGGATTATATACATGTTCCTATTCCTCGCGTTTATACTAATGTTTCAAGTAAGTATTTCTGTGACTGTAAAACGCACACAGCGTTTTTGTGGGTAGTTAAATAATACTTACAATTCCTGAACAGTCCAAAATTATTGTTGGCCACTGCTACACTATCCATTATGAATTGTACTTTATTCAACGCATACTATGAAAATGGCGTGCGTGTTTAGAGGATATCAAATATCCATAAAGATAATTATAATGCTATTTTTATAGCTTTTAGCAAACGATTTTATTTCTAGAGAGTGCATGAGGTTAATGCACAATATTAAACTGCTTTTCCTTCAATAGGAATAAAATGTTTATTATTAAAATAATATTTTTATTTGCTTTTTCTTTCTACATTTAAAATGAAAATGAACTTCCCTTATCCGCATTCCCTTTGTTGTTTTATGACATGGAAACTTTTAAGAAGCGGGTCCATCGCTTCTTTCTAGACAACGCGTTGGTGACGCCCCTGGTTTGACTAGTGTCTATGGGCGACGATGGTTACATAACATCAGATAATCCGTCTGGTAATTTTCACTAAACGCTTACGAAATGGAAGCATTGGCCGTTGAAACGTTGAAGCGTTTCAATGACACGGTATATATATATAAATTAGGTCGAAACTATATATCACTTTAGTTTAACATCCACTTGAATAAGTGTCATTAATTACTTTACTCGTTATTTTGCCTTCACTCTCGTATCATAAAAATACGTATGGTTCATTAACATTACAGATAAGCTGGTACTGGTGGCGGCGGCTGATGTATGTGTTCTGGATCACGGTGATCATATACTCGATGATCAACCTCATACTGCTATACATATACCAGTTTGACAACTTCTCCAAGACTATAGAAACATATCTTATGATCAACGAGAGATTGTGAGTACTGTCACTGTGGTTTTTGTTTACATATAGGTTATGAATACATCTACTGTGATGATATACAGATGTACTGAGAAGTTTCTTTAGCAGTTTCTTTTCCTCTATGACAATTAAATATACAGGAAAGAATATTGGATAAAACATTTCGTCGTTAAAACATTTTATGTATTAAGTTTTAAAATAAAACAGAAAATATATATAAATAATATGTTTTCAGGCAACACGACTTAGGTTTAGACCAGTACCATCCAGCGGATTTGTTCGTCAAGCTGTTGACTCCGACGCTCTTCCTCATTATAACCATAATGCAAGTCCATTACTTCCACAAAGACTTTATGGCATTATCGGATCCTAAGACGAGGTAACGTTATTATTTTCTATGTGTTACGGTATCTAATGTTTCAGTTAAAATAGTAATATTTTCAATTAAATAATTATTAAAAAAATAAATTGTATTGTAGGACGAATAGTGTAGCAGCGGATGCAGGATCGAGTCGGCCGAGCCAAGCTGGAGCATCCACAATAAAAGATGACGTAAGTATCACATTTGCGACTAGTAGTACCTACTATAAAATTCTTGAAACAATTAGCAAATTTTTTTGAAGTTTTAAAGAAATACTGTTCACAATAAAACGATAGATACCTTTAAAATAAGTATTAATTGGATTTTTGACATCAAAGTATGTAATGATTAACTTTATTTTTTAACTCTATCAGAGTTAAAGAATTTGACTAATCTCTCCGTTAGACAATTGGAGGACATGGCATTCAAACGTTTTGGAAATTTTGCCAAAGGATCGCTAACTGTATACGGAGCCCGTTTATATATTAGAGCTCATTTATATATGTATTTACATATTATTATGTGTACTCAGATATTTTTGGTGACTTAATAAACTCAGTCTCAGGGCTATACTAGATAAATTTTTAGCTAGAAAGTTTTTATTTACTGATAGGTCTTTAAAAATTACTGGAATAGTACAAAAGAATATAGTTTATAGTAATAGATTAAGGTCAATATAATATTTGTTTTAGGTTCCTCAATTACCGTTGGAAGAGGAACAGCCTCAGTTGGCACTAGAGGACAAGCAGCCGCCAGCGGTCCCCTCGGACACCAAGAGCGAAACGGACGCCGAGATATCATCGCTGAATGCGAGACGCTTGTCGTATAGGTTGGTTCAATGCTCAATTATGTTAAGTCTTAGTTCGACTGATGCATTTGTTAGAAGTTTACATTTCTTATGTTTGTTTTCATATGTATGGCAACGCATCGATGCTCCCGGTGTTACCATGTTCATTGGTGATCTTTCTATCTAATCTATGTTTCTTCCTTCTGTGCACATATCTTTGTTTAATACTAGGCAAAAACATTACGTAGATGTAGCAGGGAGATATTGAAGCAACAGGTTATATAAACGTATGTGTGGTTCGCCAGAAAGCCGTCCCGCAGTCGGTCGTACGCGCCGACGGTGACGGAGCGCAGCGAGCGCACGGAACGCCCGTCCACTGCGTTCCGGCCGTGGCTGCTGGCCACGTTGCGGGACGCGCGCGCCACGCTGGCCAACTGGACCGACTACGCGTTCGTCTACCTTGACATACACCTGCTCAAGATCATCTTTGTGGCTCTCATGCTGCTCTCTGTGTTGAATGTGAGTATATATTATTTTTAATCGATTTTGAAAGTAACACGTTCTCATTCGGTATTTTTGTATGTTCGCTACCTCAGAAAAGTGTCATTTATCTACTAATTTGTATTTTTTATGTATTTGTATCTTTATAAACATGATGTACCTATATATATGTGGTTACTTTTTTCCTTATTAGGAAATACAAGATATTCGTAATGCTGAGTCGCAGTGCTGAGTACAAACCCCAAGTATTTAGCATATTTTTTGTGTGTTTGTCTGTCAGGTGTGCGCGATGCACGTCCCCATAATGGTGATAATATCGCCGGCGCTGCTGCTCAGCGCGCGCAAGCAGCGGTTCTGCGTGCTGCTCATCTCGTCGCTCATCAGCCTCTACTTCATGGCCAAGATGGTCTACCAGATCGAGTACATCCAGCATTCCTTCTTCGATGTCAACTGTACCGCGGTAAGTTTATCTTGCAGTGTTATAGTCTATACACAACACAGTCGTTCAACGAAGTTCAACGGACTAGTATCAATTTAAAATTACTTTATTCATGTAGGCATATTACGTACTCTCATGAACGTCAGAAATTGTTCTATTACTCCGTTCTGGAACTATGCCTACTGTTGAGACAATAACAGAAATAAATGAAAATACATTTTTACCACATTCGGAGTTATCAGTTATCACTTAAAGGCCATCTTCCAGGCAACAAATTGAAATTTATAAAATTAATTCAGAAGATAAATCCAATTTAATACGACACAAAACACTTTACAATAGGATTAAAATTTTAACAATGAATTGTACGATTCATAGCATTTGTTTATCAGCACTCAGATATTCTATTTTACTATTCATTGTAAACTTTGCGACCAATATTGTTGTAAATAAACATATTATTGTGAGTACAATACAATGATGGTAAACATTATATTATAGTAACATTGTATTATGTTGTTGTAGATAAGTGAGAACAAAACGTTCAACAACGCGGAGTGGGTCGGGTTCCAGAAGGCGTCCCGCGCGCGGCCGCTCGTCACCATACTGAAAGGATACATCGGACTCATCGCCGTCTTTACATTTTATTCTCTAGTCACGTATCGACAACAGGCCATAAGGTACGACAGAAAAAATGTTGGAATCTTTCTTATAATAATATGTATGTGGATTTTTTGCATTTATCTTGAACCCGTGATTGGATTTAAACCTGTTTTTTTTGGCTTACTATTAATTCACAGGGTTGTAAAGAAGTTATATTTGGTTCAATTTTTTTTATGATACCTACGAACTTAACCGCGTACAGCCTGGCTTATTGATACGAGCTACGCGTGTGGTGTTGGTCCTTAGTCAAATTACAATGGCCAAAAGCTATTGTAGTTTTAGTTAAAACTAAACAGAACCAAAATAAGGTACCGAACAACTTCCAAAACTTTTTAAAATTACTATTTATTTCAATAAAAACGAGTATCATAAGAAATGTAACCAAATTAAATGAATCGTCATTCTTCGGTGTAATATTTTATGCTTCACTTGATGCAATATATTATTTTTTGTACAAGTTATTTCGTGGACATCAACGTTGCCATTACTCGCATTCTTACAGAGATTTGGGTCTGTTGCCAAGAAACAAGGAAAAGTTGATGTTCCCTGACGTCACGCGGAAAGATGCCGACAGGGATTTGCTCACGTGCATCAAATATCTAGTCAACTACGGCTTCTACAAGTTTGGCGTTGAGGTATCTATATTATTTGGCCTTGATACTTGAAAATTTATTAAATGTTAATTAATTTATTAGCATTCCATTGTATCGACACTGATCTGCACGGTACGTGACGTGACGGTGATGTCAGGCTAGATCGGATTCACGCTATTGAAGTTTTCTACAACTCTTGCGTATCTACAACTTCCGATCATGAAAATGGCTACTCTCTGGGCATTTAAATGTATGTTAATTGTTAGGACTTACTTATTATTCATAGATCGAATATTTAGAAAGGCCGTAAAACGCTTGCGCACCGTTTAACGGCCAATTTTATCTGTCTACCTACCCATTACATATTTTATACAGAAAAGTTATAGTTAAAAAAATAAATACTTAATTTTTGACTGAACATATCGTTGCCCTGTCCAGATAACACTGATCTGCCTAATGGGCGTGATCGGGTCCCGCATGGACGTGTACGCGGTGGTGTACAGCGGCTGGCTGCTGGCGCTGGTGGCGACGCGGCGCGCGCGGCTGGCGCGGCTGTGGCCCGTGTTCACCGCGTACGTCACCGTCATGCTGCCCGTGCAGTACTGCGTCGCCGTCGGCTTCCTGCCGCAGCTGTGTGTCGACTACCCCTGGAAGGGAGATGATCAGGTGGTGTATCGTGTTGTTATTGTATTAGGTACCGGTTTGAGAGGTGCGTTAACTGCATGAAAAAGTTAAGTGCAATGCATACGTAACGGGTTTTTCCCGTACGGGACGTGAAAAACATCGTCGGCGACGTCCCGGTCGGGATTTCGCTGCGTATGCACTATCGTATACATTTTCTATGAAACGATGTTTTCAAAACTTCATGTCCCGTCCCGTACGGGAAAAACCCCGTTACGTATGCATTGGGCTTTACCATGGCTTTACACTCAGGTATGCAGATATCCTCGAAATTTTCCTTTCAAAGTATGTGTGATAATTACCTGACACGCACGTAACTTTCAGTATTAACTGTAACCAGAACAGTGTCATCGGTATGAAAGAGTTCGTAAGACTGTGTTATGATTATGTATATCCGATTATATGTGTGTTAATATGACAGCAAATGAAGCACATCCGCACGTGGCTGTTCCTGCCGTACGCGCCGGAGCCGCCGCACGCGTCCAAGCTGATCTTCGACTTCTTCCTGCTGGTGTTCGCGGCGCGCCAGCTGCGCGTGTTCCGCCGCGAGAGGAAGCACGACGACTACCCCGGCGGGTCCAACTCGGAGGAGATTGGGGCTGACTGGGAAACGCCTAATTTTGTTAATCCCGTGCCTGACTTCCTCGGTTATGTCAGGTAGCTGTTAATAATATGATAGCTAAAAGTCATTATCCGCATTAAACCTACACTACACATTTGGCATTTTAATGGTTTAAGTGGCATTTATTGCATATGAGCGTAATAATACTAATTTACGAAATGGATGTAGCTCATTTATCAAATTGGACAACTTTTATACCGCGTGTTTTAAGAACCAAGAGTTTCTATGTAGGTAACTTTTCTTATTTCTTGAAACGCAAACCAAAACGCGTGCTACTAAACGCCAAATGTATAATCTGTGGACGGCATTGACCCTCGTTCCAGTTCGTGGCTAGACGTGATCAAGCGCATGGTGTTCCTGGGCATGCTGTGGGTGACGCTGGCCATCATGTTCATGACGGGCACCAACCGCGTCAACCTGTTCTCCATGGGCTACCTCATCGGCTCCTTTATCTTCCTCTGGCAGGGCACTGACTTCTACCTGCGACCGAAGGAAGCTATATTAAAGTGGTGAGAAAATTGTGGAAGCTTTTAAGTATGTTTTATTACGTTTTTTAAATTTCTTTGTTACTCGGCTCAATTATGGAAACTATTTCACTTTATGTTATGTTAATTTAGTTTAAGCAAATTTCTTCTTTCAGCTGTTGGCTTCTATGACACAGTTTAGACTTAAAAATATGTTTAGGTCTTTGCATAGATTTAGAATTAAAAGAAATAAAGACAATAGAATTTAAAGAATTAAAGTATTTGACGTGACTCATTCGTTCGGGGTTTGTCGTCCGAATAATCGCGAATCCGTATAAATGAGGGCCGGATAATCGAGGTTTCACTGTATTGATACACAATATGACGATATGAAACCGTGCGGAATGTAGACATTGATTTATTTTTCACCAACGACGGTCACCTTAAACGCACTCTTACTAAGGATTTTTTTAATTTAGAATGTTTTTAATCTTTTGTTTTTGTTGTTTGTATACTTTTTTTTTGTTACACTTTACGGTTTACCACGCCTGTAACATAATAATATCAACTTTCGAAATGTGTGTCTATTAGTTTATCCTATTATGTTAGATGCGAAAATTTGTAAATGGCTTTCACTCACTATTGCTACTAGGTTATTACTGAATGTATTAGCTGTAAGTTATCCTAATATTAAAAAATAAAATAAAATGATTGGTGGTGTGTGGTGGTGGCAGGTGGTCGTGGCTGGTCCGCTACAACGTGTCGGTGGTGGTGGTGAAGGCGCTGCTGCAGGTGCCCGGCTGCATCTTCAGCTCGGTGATGCAGCAGCACGCCTGCTGGCTCGTGCAGCTGCTCGGCATCGGCTGCGTCGACAAGTTCGCCGGCGGGAACATCGCGCAGTTCCTCAAGATGAGATACGATAAGGTGAGTTACATAAATTATGTCGGACTGGGTGGGAAGGTCAATGACCTTGATATTTTTTTTATTATAATAAATTATGTCGGACTGGGTGGGAAGGTCAATGACCTTGATTTTTTTTTATTATATTAATAAAATATTACTTAACGCCCCAACTTAGAGTCACTAACGGTTACTTTAATCGCTCCTTAGCAAAGAATCTCCATACAAACTGGATTACAGTTTGACAGAAATTAAATCTGTTTCTTTTTTGTAAGTCTTCATTGATAAATAAACTGTACTAAGCAGCGATTTAAGTAACCGTTAGTGACTCTGAGTGGGGGCGTTAGAATGCAAGTATAAAAGTTACTCATTTAGATTTTTCTTCAAACCGTACTTTTTTACTTTTGAGGTCGTTGACTTTCCTGTTCAGAGTTTGAGGGCATTATACGTTAATGAGTTTTCTTCATTGGACTCCAACAAGTATCTATAATCAAAAAAATATTTTTATTATATTTCCAGGATTCCGTATGTTCAGTACCGCAAGAAGACATAGGTCTGGCGTGGGATGGTGTTTGTTTTGCGTTCTTAATACTTCAGCGGCGATTATTCCACAGTTACTACTTCTATAGGGTAATCGATGAGAGTAAAGCTACCACTGTGTTGGCCTCGAGGTAATTAAGACCTATACATTAAAATAAAGATAAATATTGTACAATCTTGCTAGCTAACTATGTCATTATATAACGCCCCAACTCAGTCACTAACGCTTACTTTAATCGCTCCTTAGTAAAGAATCACTGTACAAATTCTGTACTAAGGATTGATTTAAGCTATTTAAATAACCGTTACTCTGAGTTGGAGAGTAACATTGCTAAGAGATATTAATAATTTATATGTATTGGGGTGGCTCAGAATACTGACCCCAATCCCATGCTGGGGGCTTAGGCGAGAGTTCTTTCTTTCTCTTTCTTTTTTCTTGTCCGGCAAGGCATTGGTGATACATTTATGAATTAGTGTTGCACTGATGTATCATCAGGTGGATTGTCAGCTCATCTGGTTACATGTAAAAATATATTAATAACACTAGAATACGTTTTTGTAGAGGTGCGGAATTAATAGAGGAACTGCGACAGAAACAAATGCAAGTTCAAGAGGAACAGGAAGTTAAAATATTGGAAAAGATAAAAGTTAAGATGGAAAGGATAAAGGCGAACCAAAAGAAGATACAGGGCGCTATGGCCAAGGAGCCGAGACACCACGACATTGGTAAGCATTTCGAATGTAGTCTTTATCGGTACATTGGTATAGGCTGTAGGTACAAGAGGAGATTGGTAATTCATAGTAATATCTATAAAATTTAGTTTTTTTTGAAAGCCATGTTTATAATGGTTATTTGTTCAGTGTCTGCAAGTATTTCAACAAGGACGGAAAATACAAAATATTATATGCGTAAGTGAGTTTGTTTTGTCACGTCCTGAAGATGCAATGTTTCTATTCCTATTCAAAGAAATTACAAAATCTTGAATTTAGATGTGTTTCTAACCTTCTTTCGGTCCTGGTGTACCATCTGTCATGCACACATTAATTTAAACACAGTGTGTATATTTTTTTCCTTCAAATGGCTCCTCAGTCAATCTCCTCTTAAATAAATATGAAGATAAAAAACTTTCTACTTAGTATAATGATAAAATATTTATTTGTGTCTATGTAAAAGCAATAGTAAAGCTGGTAATAAATGTATGGAATTGGCAATAAATTGTTTGAAACGAATTTCCCCGCTGCTTGCGATAAAGAAGACGAAGAAGAAGAAGAGACTCAGCCCGGAGAATCGGAACAGGTGCCGCTCGTGAGAGGAGACTCGGACGTGTCGGGGAGAGGGTACCACACTCCCGATAGTCCTGCATCTCCAAAGGGATTCCATACGCCCCTCAGCGAGGCTTCCGCTCCGCCGTCCCCGGTGCACTCAGTGCCTATTCCTTCTTCGTTACCCCTACCTCCCCTCCCGGCTCCGAGCTCCCAAGGCGGTCCGCCGTCGCCTTCCTCAGCCCTCATGACGGTGTCGCTGGACGCGTATCTAGAGCCCCGTCGGATTTCATTCGAGTCCCCAGCGTCCTCCGAAATGGTGCGTGCTCAGAGTCCCGAGGAGTCGTACCCAGTATTCTCCCCGCCGCCCATCCGCCGCCGCCACACGCTGGCCAGCCCCAGTCTCCTCCAGCGGACGTCCATCATATCGCAGTCGAGCCGCGCCGAACCGAACTCGCATCACACCTGTAACTACAATCGGAACTATGTTGTCGTCTGTGCCTTCATAAGTTTTAATATTTCATACAATAAGCTCATTATGTGTCACTATTTACACATTTAAGTTTTTGGTAAAATATAGATAATAATAGTTAATAAATAATAATAATAAATACTTTATTTCAGACCAAGAGTCCATATTTTGGACCATAGTATTATACACGGAGATTTTGAAAGCGTTTTGGAACCGAAGATTTTGAATCATTTATCAATAACAGAAGCTATATATAACGTTAATTTAATAATATATATTTTTTTTTTTCATCAAAGTCGATATTCATATCGTTTACAGAGAAAAAGTGAGAACCAGTAGTAGCGCTATTCAATCACACGTAGATACATACTACAAATAGAAATACTACGCGTTTTACTATCAAGTCACATAAAATCGTATTCGCCAATAAAAACAAAGCTACTGAGTTGCGCCGGAGTCGTCCAACCAATGACGGCATTGCAATGAGTCGTATGCCCGTAGACGCATGCGCGGGACTCGCCTGTAATCGTCAGGCGTCCTTGGACCTTGGCTTTCAGTAGGTCAGTGACACCAACGGCACAGCTGTTGTTAGCGCGGAATGAATGATCAGTGCGTTACTACTTTCCAAGTCGATCGATTATAAATGAATATTAAAACTGAAACTTTTTTTTAGTCCACATTACAATTGATTTATCCGTTTTTATTGGTACTATAGATAATTCCAAATCAAAATGTTTCGTTTCCAAAACGCTTTCAAAATATCCGTGTATAATGACTATGGATGAATTTGATTATTAACAATATTAAAACTTATGAACAATGTCACACGTGAATTGTAAAATACACGGTTCGATGTTCCACCTGTGTACATAATGTAAAGCAAAACCAAATTGTCCTGTAAAATATGTTTATTTATTTACTAGGAAGTGAAGGCACTGATTCCGCGTGTAGACCCCGAGTGTTCACAAAGAGGCATCAAGGTACAGTCGATATTGTAGGGGGTGTCGGCGGTATCATACAATAATACATTTACAAGTCCTATTAAGAATAATGATAATACAGTGGACCCCCGGTAATCCGACAATCATTTTGCAGGGCAGTGTCGGACTATCGAATTTGTCGGATTATAGAGACTAAGACCCCATAAAGTCTGGAATTTTTTGCAAAAGAGTACCTTGTAATCCGACAAATTACAGCAAACAACGAACACACGCTAGACCGCACCGCTATCACATGTAGTCAAATTCAAACTAAGCAATCAAAATTAAAACAATACCCTACGCGTCTTGTTAACTTGTTCAATCATGCATTAGCGAAGATTGTCAAAAAAATATTCAATAAAATAAAATATAATAGACCATGTCGGATTACAGGGGGTGCCGCATTAGACAGGGGCTGGATTACCGGGGGTCTACTGTACAGTGTTAATAATACAACTAAGAGGAATTAATATTTCGTCGGTAAAAGGATTCCTCCGCTCATTTCTTCTCTTTTCTCTGTAACATTTCTTTCTACTTCAAACAGTATACGTTAATGACCAGTCAACGTAAACGTCGACTAATTGTGGAGTTCTGTGCTTAAATAAACAAAAATAACTGTACGTTGGTAGTGTTGGTGAGTCGCGCTAACTGCGTCCGTTGTGAGCCCTGTCTTGGTGGTCTTAAGCTAATGTTTCCATTAAGCCTTCTCGGTGTCAGTACTGTCAGTGGTGTTGAGCTGTGCCTTTTTTTGTAGCACGCGACAGGCCGACGTATAAGCCGCCCGCCAGCCATCAGAAGGGTAACGTTCTCTCAAAAACATTGTTCGCCTAACATTCGTACTACTAACGCATCGATGGCTTATCTATTTGGTATATAGGCTAGTTGGTTGCAACGTATTGGCGGGGCTGTCTTGGTTATCGTCAATTGGCAGATTGTAATTTTGTAAATAGTTGTTCGTGTATCACTCTAATTGTAAAAGGAATGCGCCTGCGCACCTGCATGGGTCTGCATGGGTTGACGCTTTTAGAACCGCTTGCAATGAGGGTTTTCTGAAACGGTCTACGCCAGATGGCAGCACTTTGGCGTCAGGTCTAATGAACTGTCAAAATATATACGCGAATTACAATTTTGTATGTATTTTTTGGTTTATTTATTCTTAAAATCATTACTTTAAGAATATTGTTTCTTAAAATGCCACAGTGTTGTGCAGTGCCTATGTGTGCAAATAAAACAGGAGGGCATAAGTTCCCTACTGGAGATAAAACCCGATTGAAACAGTGGCTCGTAGCCATTCAAAGATAAATTCCAACGAAAAATAGTCCGTGTCCCAGTAGTCGGATCGGGGCCCGAGAGGTACCAAAAGATCGGGCTCGGTGAGCGCTACTCAGAACTGAAATAAAATTTGATGTAAAAAGTGTTTTGAGAAAGTAATTTTGAAAAGAGTGGTTTTTACAGTATTTGGCAAAAAATTTTGAAATTTACGAAATATTTTTTACGGAACTAATAGAAATGGGTGCGCCAAGGAATTTCTAATCTTCCAATACCACGCATTGGTCGGTGGACGTGAAATTTGAAAAGAAACTATTGCAAAAACGTATGTTAATATGAGGAAAAAGTAGTTTAAAGAAAAATTTTTAAAATTTAAAGGTAAATCAAAAACTAATTGGACAGTTGAAGAGAGCACTTCAAGCCGAATCTATTGATATATAACACTACTATATATGGTTAACTATTGGGAACTACGAAATGTAAATCTATTAATTTAAAATTTTGTGCCGTCAGACTTTAGGTGGTTTTCAGTACTAAGTAGACAATGTATGCGGAAGGAAGAAAGCTACTTTTTCTGTGTTCCAGTGGTTGGATAAATAAATAACTGTAATTTAGTAGTTAAAGAACGAAATCAAATTGTGTAAACAAAATCCAGTACCTACCTTTCAATGAGCTTTTCCTTAGTACCACTGACTTTTGCGCCCCTTTTTTTGAGCTCAATCTTCAGTTTGGCGACCTTTTCCGGCCGTAATCCATAATAAAATCAATAACACTTCCAAACACAACAGAATTTCATTAATTTGTGTTTAGTACCTACGACTCTGTGCTATCTGACAGCTGTTTAGACCTGCCGCCAACGTAGCGCCGCCTGGTGGCAGAAAAAGTATCGAAAACCCTCATTGAGGGTTTTCTGAAACGGTCTACGCCAGATGGCAGCACTTTGGCGTCAGGTCTAATGAACTGTCAAAATATATACGCGAATTACAATTTTGTATGTATTTTTTGGTTTATTTATTCTTAAAATCATTACTTTAAGAATATTGTTTCTTAAAATGCCACAGTGTTGTGCAGTGCCTATGTGTGCAAATAAAACAGGAGGGCATAAGTTCCCTACTGGAGATAAAACCCGATTGAAACAGTGGCTCGTAGCCATTCAAAGATAAATTCCAACGAAAAATAGTCCGTGTCCCAGTAGTCGGATCGGGGCCCGAGAGGTACCAAAAGATCGGGCTCGGTGAGCGCTACTCAGAACTGAAATAAAATTTGATGTAAAAAGTGTTTTGAGAAAGTAATTTTGAAAAGAGTGGTTTTTACAGTATTTGGCAAAAAATTTTGAAATTTACGAAATATTTTTTACGGAACTAATAGAAATGGGTGCGCCAAGGAATTTCTAATCTTCCAATACCACGCATTGGTCGGTGGACGTGAAATTTGAAAAGAAACTATTGCAAAAACGTATGTTAATATGAGGAAAAAGTAGTTTAAAGAAAAATTTTTAAAATTTAAAGGTAAATCAAAAACTAATTGGACAGTTGAAGAGAGCACTTCAAGCCGAATCTATTGATATATAACACTACTATATATGGTTAACTATTGGGAACTACGAAATGTAAATCTATTAATTTAAAATTTTGTGCCGTCAGACTTTAGGTGGTTTTCAGTACTAAGTAGATAATGTATGCGGAAGGAAGAAAGCTACTTTTTCTGTGTTCCAGTGGTTGGATAAATAAATAACTGTAATTTAGTAGTTAAAGAACGAAATCAAATTGTGTAAACAAAATCCAGTACCTACCTTTCAATGAGCTTTTCCTTAGTACCACTGACTTTTGCGCCCCTTTTTTTGAGCTCAATCTTCAGTTTGGCGACCTTTTCCGGCCGTAATCCATAATAAAATCAATAACACTTCCAAACACAACAGAATTTCATTAATTTGTGTTTAGTACCTACGACTCTGTGCTATCTGACAGCTGTTTAGACCTGCCGCCAACGTAGCGCCGCCTGGTGGCAGAAAAAGTATCGAAAACCCTCATTGTCGTGTGTTTTTATGTTCATTGTTCAATGTTACTAATATTAATTTCATTAATCAATCTGATATTAGCTAGCAGCAGCATTAAATTGTATTTTTATTTTTGTGAATTTACTTATTTAAACTGAATAAATAAAATAGTCTCTTTAAAATGTCATTATATTGAATTATTTATTGATAACGTCAATTCATTCAGAAATGCTTGCATTTAGCACAATATGGTTTAAATATAATCATTCTGACTCACAGATTACTTCTTCAGAAATGACACAGATCATTATTAAGAGTAAGCTGCACAATAGCTCACATGCATGTTTCGCGTCGACGTGAGACTGAAGGCTTTTGTTTTAATATGCCATTTCTTATACAGCGGTTCGTTCGGGCGACTACTACATGTTTGATGAGTTCGATGATACGGAAGTGCACATGAAGGATGATGAATCCAGTTCAGACGAGGATGCTCCTAAGGAAATGGGATTCGGCAAGGTATGGCACGTTTTGTTTACATACGCATAAACTTTGGTTCAGAGTTTGGTAAAGGAATTTATGCCATTAAAAGGCATATAGATAGATGAGGGGCAAGGGCATTTGTTTATGGGTAAAGGCATGATAGACTGTATGCAGTGGAAATAGAGTATCTTTTTGGATTGAAGTGTTGTGATGTCCATAAAGGTCTGCATGTAGCGTCTTCAAAATATCAGTGTTTAAAAGTACCTTTACTAGTTCTGTTATGACCCAATATTGTTTAGATAAGTTCCATGTACAGTGTGTTCGTGATTAACAAAACAATTGGCCGGAGTAAGCTTAAGGTGACTAACAAAGCCTTGTGGTGATGATTTGCACAGCCATGTTCGGTACCATACACGCTGCCTCTTTGTTTGACAAGGTTTTAATAAAAAAACGAAAAGTGAGTTTGATTATAGTTGCCAAATAAATTATCAATATTCAACTCATTGAAAAGATTAATTTTTTTTTCAATCATTTCATAATTTATTTATTTAATTAATATTCATAAATTTGTTTTAATTTTTTTTTAACGACTTACAACTATTATTCCAATTATTGACTCGTTAAGTAACAAATTTACTAATAAATATAAATGAAACGAATTAATTTAAAAGTAGTTAATCATACGGTCGGTACTATAAAACCATAGCCACAACAATGTGATACAAAGAGGCACCGTGTGTAACTGTGTGCGTGCGCACGGGTGGGCTTGGTCTGAATGGGTGTGGGTGGTAGCTGCTGTCGACGGTGATCAAGACGGACCTGCGGCGCGCCGTGTCCATGCGCCGCGCGTCCGCGCCGTCCGCCCCCTCGCGCGTGCAGCGACACCACTCGCTCGGCGCTTACCCCGCGAGTTATCCGCATGAGGTAACGACGTAACATCACACTTACTCGTTGTACTAGGCGAGTGAGGCGACACCTCTTGTGTAATATAAATCGGTAGTTTCAGTCTGTTTAGAATAATGATATAATCATGGGTCGTCGAAACATTTTACAGAATTTTCGTTCATAAAAAGTAGCGCCATATATTTTTCTCTTTTATGAAACTGAGTTTATAATGAGATGCGTCGCGTCGTGTGACTTTCATCGCTCGCCTACGACAACGGGTATAGTCGTTCCCAATATTCTATCTACATGCATAGATAGACACAATGAGATTGTGGTATCTGTTAATGTTTGACAGTTTTTGGACAACTTACTGAATATAGGTAGATAGAATATTGGGAACTGTCGTAAAAGTTGGGTTTACATTAGAAAGACGGTTAAAAGTAATTTTGGTGGTCACGAAACGAGGTACGAAAGATTGTTCGTTCGTTGTTATAATTTTGATTTACATTTAGTTTTACTTGTAATATACGTGCTTATGGTGGTGTAAACTGGGCTTTGTTGTGGTTATTTGATAATTTGGATTATTTGATACAAAGTGAATCAAATGGAGACTTAGTTTGAATAGAAATTGAAATAAACATGCACTTATATGTGAAATGTTATGGGAAGTACATTTTACTGCAAACTTTCAATTAAGTTTGCTTGAGACAGTATATTGCAAATTCAATCCACCGCATTAAGTACCTACTGAGCACAAATTATATGATTAATATAATGTTTTAATCTGTATATGTCGGATGTATTGCTTAGTTTCGTTTTATTTATCCTGCACGTTGCACATAATGCCTCATATTGCTTTTTTATTTTGATGTCATTTATGTAGTAACTTATGTCACAGAAAATACTATTAAAAGTGAGTATTACATTTTTGTTTCCGATATTAATTGACAGGAATAGTGGAGGAATATATTGATTAATAGAGCAAGGTTAACGCTGAGTATTCACTATAGACTAGCGAGGTAAAAATTCACCAATTACTGAGTTACGTGAGTCTAGGAAAAAAGTATTCCTGTTAGTGGATTTTTTCTTTGCGCAACGCCTAGCTACGTCGCACGTCATTGGTGGATACTCAGCCTTATTGTGTATTAAATGATTTACTATGTTGTTTTTACACTGTACACACTGCCTCCGGCCCACTTACAGACTCTGTTGTAATCCGTCATTATAATTGGAACAATAAATATCTTGATCCCGTACAGTGTGTAAACAAAATTATATACATAATGCCTAATGTATATAATGTTAATTTGTCCTTACCCGTATGTTTCAGTTCATCCGTGGGCCGCCGCAACGCTCAGAGTCGCTGGGCGAGCGGGACGCGCCGCTGTCGGAACGCGACCGGGACCGCGATGGACTGCCCTCGGAGCTAGATGACTTCGCGCCTGAGCCAGGTATCAACGTTATATGATTTAACTAAGCTCCTGGAAGCAATGCTTCGTTTTTAGTTTAAGCCCGATTTTTTTACATGCTTTATACCGTGTTCATTTGTGTATACGGTACGGTTACACAGCTTCTAAAATTGCTTGTTTTTTTCACTTGTGTGTATGTAAGTGTGTATGGATGTGTATATCAGCATTACAGATGTCGCTGCTAAAACATTTACTTTTTCAAAACAAAAAATAGTTTTATTACAACACAATAATTTGATTTGTAATTTACAGAAACAGAGACATGGGTGGACAAGGTGAAGCGTTACTTGGAGACGGCGTGGGCGTTCATATCGAGCTTCCTCGTGTCGATCACGCGACACGTCATGAAGTACTCGCGGGACTACCGCTACGTGTCCAGAACACTCTCCATTGAAAAGAAGATACTCAAGGTACAATAACTACTTCGATCTTTATAGAACCGGTACAATGTACTGGTATTTTTGTACCGTGTAGGCGGGTACAGTCGTACAGCCATCCATCCATCAGCCTTTACCTCTCCTCTCCTTAGGCCTCTCCTAACTTGTAATTACATAAGTACTTAGCACACCCAATATGCACGAGTTTATGGGACAAAATGACCCGTTTGTGAGAAATGGTACGGTTCTCGCTTACATTATACGCTATAACAACAATGTTTTTCCCGAAACTCTGTCTTCGTTCTCCGACTGTAACAAATCATTGTTGCGATTGCGCTATCAATGGACTTATTATTGAAATTGTATTGATTTCTTCGTCAGGAAAAAGAAGGCTTCGGTATCGGGCTGCGGGAAGGATCGCAAATGATTTGGGAGCCGTTGCCGGAAGCGTTGATGCATCAGTAAGTGTTACATCGTACTTTTGTTTTGTGTTTTTAGACATTGGTGTTTTATATTTTTTTTATTGAAGATTGCCTGCAGTAGGTACATTAGAACAGGAGAAAAGTATGCAGTTTACGGCTTGCGTAGAAGCATGTAATGGTGTAAATGTAGAATTTAGTTTTGCAAAAATTGTTTGTCCATTGTTTTATTTAGATCAGATAGTTTTTTTGTTTGGTTTGTTTTTTTTTTCGGGCATACGTTGTGTAACTAGAGCGTTGGTTAGTAGTTGTTGTTTTTGCATGCTGCCTTGCTCCTGTAGGAGTGTGGAACAATCACGAAACTATCTCATGGTACCTTCTGTTGAAATGGGGTTTGTATACTTTTTTGTTACAATAATTATTAACATTATATTATGCCAACGCACAAAGTAATAGTACAGGTTTAAGTATTAAGTATTACGTAGATAAGTAGATAGTTTCTTAGATAAGTAGATTGGACCGAACGCTTCATCATAAAATCACAAATAACAAGTCTAACATAATTTTATTTGATCATTATAGAGTCATAAGTGTCATAACAATATAGTAATAACATTTGCAGTTCATAACTTACATTATAGTGCTTTATGTAATAGTTATTTGAACAGTAATGAAATAGATATTCAACTAGCACAATGCATTAGTGGCTCGCACTAGCGGCGTGTAGTTGGACGTAGTTTTAGTACTCAGAAACGTCGAAACAAGTGGCCGTCAAGGTTGGTAGGACCCCGATCCCGAAGAAATGTTAGCGTACAATATTTTTGGTGTTAATGAAATAGGTGCGTCGGGCATGTTTTCAGTCGTAAGTTAAGCGAAATAAGCGTCCCGGAGATCCGTATCCTGGCGCCCAGCATGGAGCGCGGGCTGGACGTGTCGCCGCAGCCGTCACCCAGCGCGTCGCGGCGGTCACCCATGTCGCCCGTGTCACCGTCACCCCGCGTCACACCGTCACCCGACGATGACGACACTTCCGAACACGAGAGCGCGTTTAGTTTACAAACGACCGGAAGGTGGAGTTTTGAACTTCGAATAAGAGCGTGCACTGTATATGTACTCGACGACTTTCAAACCTAGAGATGTTGAAAAAAAAAAAATGTTGCAATAATTTTGGATACGTTATAACTTGAATCTCCTTCACATTTGTGAAATAAAAATGCCAATAAAAAAAAATGTTGCAATAATTTTGGATACGTTATAACTTGAATCTCCTTCACATTTGTAAAATAAAAATGCCAAAGGACTGACTAACGTCACGTAACTGTTTCTAATAAAAATTGATATCGTCACATATTTAAATAAATGTTTATGTTCATTAAGTCCAGTATACGCTCTATTATGAAGGTATCTGTCGTTGCTTGCGATGGGCTGCTGCTTTCCTCTCCATCTCGTTGTCACTGGCTCTCAACTGTCTGTCGCACGGCGTTGGCTTATGGTGCGGCTACAAATCAGGTGTATTAGCAACATTCGCGTTTGCAATAACGAACTTAGGGCCTACATCGACACACAATTAAAGCTTTTCGTCGAATAAAAATGCCTCGGCGTGCCGTGCCGCCAATCGCCCCTATGACGCTCTGATAATACGCCCTATTTGTAAACGCACTTAGCATTCGTATTTGTACCGCTGCCGCGCTGTGAGTGCTAAGGTAAGTTCAGTTCGTTGGTTGTCCTTCAAGTTTTAATTCGTTTTTCAGGTAACTTAAACGCACGTTAGCACTTATAAATAAATTATGTCGCTTAAATTCTTTTGTACACTATATCCTTTCTCCGTTGCACGTGTATTTATTGTTTTGTCTCTGTATCTAATTATTAAATGCTTAAGTTAAGAGTTATAACTGTGATTGCAGCAAGGATGTTACGACCTTGGAAGAGCAAGACGACTCGATGTTTAAACAAGAGAAAAATCCGATAATTCACTTGGCGTACGCTATTTGGTATGCCATTCTGGCGCACACGGACATCGTTTGCTACATAATGGTGTTTATTAATCAGGTGCGTTTAGCTTTTTTTTACCACTTTGTATTATAATAAAATAAGAAAAATTTTTGACCGAGGCTTGTCGTTACAGTATTATAGCGAGCCAGAAATTAACGCCTCAACTCATAGTCACTAACAGTTACTTAAATCGCTCCATAGTACCGATTATGTATGGTAATTCTTTACTAAGGAGGGAATAAAGTAACAGTTAGTGACTCTAAGTTGGGGCTTAAATCTTACTATAAATATGCAATAATTCAATGTGGTATTATCGTGTAAAAATGAAGAGACCTCCCTTTATGCTCTAGACAGGATGGATGACTCAACTTATAAAAAAATAAGCATATTTTTTACATAAATCTGTATGTAATACGTGTGATTCAGTTTTATCGTTGCCATTTGCAAGTAGAAAATCTCGGTAAAGCGTATTCAAATGTTTGTTTCAGATACAATCGGCAACCATACTGTCCATACCGCTGCCGCTGATGGTATTCTTGTGGGGCACACTGACGATACCTCGTCCTACCAAAACATTCTGGGTCACGTTAATAGCTTACACGGAGGTGAATATATCCTCTTTTAACATTTACGAATGTTTATAGAACAACTGTAACAACTTTATTATTTTAAATAATATTGGTGGAATATCAATGGAAACTAGGATGGTTTTATGCTGTACTGTGAAAAGGACACGGTTTCGATTCCTGGCCCGAAAGATAATTAAATGTCTGACACAGCTTTTTCCGAAATATTTATGTACGTCCATACATTTATTCAAGTGTGGGCTTTAGTGTGGCCTAAAGTTTTACCGAAGCGAAGCAGGCATTTACTAGTTTGAATAATGCTTGTTTTCGAGTCGTAGTTGTTTGTTATCTTATTCGCTTGTTTGCAGTCTATGATGTCCGTGACACCGGTGATCCTATTGCGGGGGTATGAAAGTGTAATCGTTTATTGTAATCATGAATTCCGTTCCAGGTGATAGTCCTGGTGAAGAGCATGTTCCAGTTCGAGATCCTGCCGTGGAACCAGAAGGCCATCCCGGCCAACATGCCCTTCACGGCGCCGCGGATCATCGGCATCGAGCGCAAGAACAACTACGCTCTCTACGATCTGCTGCTGCTGCTTATCATATTCTTACACAGGTCAGAGATTAGTGTACTGAACTGTTTTCTGCGGGTAATTTGCTATTCCTAGGTATAGGAGTATCATATAAACTTCCGACATTTGGCTTGGTCATTAACGACCCTGTAGCCTAGTTGGTAGCGACCCTGCGTGCGAAGCGAAGGGTCTTGGGTTCGATTCCCGGCCGGGGCAGATGTTTATGTGACAGATAAATATTCGTACTCGGGTCATGGGTGTGCCACCCGCGACACAGGTAAAATAAAAACCTACTGCGGGGGTATGAGTGTGTAAGCGTTTTAACTCCTCCACCAGTATGCATTGGAAGTTTGGAACAGCGGCGGAGTATGCTCTAGGCCTGCGTAAATGAGAGACCCGTGCTCAATAGTGGGCCATTAAATGGTTTAAGCCATCTGTTTTGTTACCACGACTACTCTATAGCCCAGTTAATAGTGAACTGACCTTTGAAGCGAGGGATTCTATGTTCCTAGCAGGGGTAGAAATTTATATGAAAGTTGAATGTTTGAGGTCGGATCTTGACCGTGAGTGATGTCATATCCTAATCCTACTGCGATGGTGTGTGTGACCATTTATTATAATTATTGTTATCACAGGTTCATGTTGAAGTCGCTAGGGCTGTGGAAGGAGTCCAGCCCCGAGATGGAGCTTCGGGAGGACATGGAGTACCCACTGAGTCCAGAGGACACGCGGCTCATAGTGGAGGGTCGTGGCGCTGAGGTCGGACGGAAATATATACAGCTGCACGACAAATCTGGACCGTGAGTTTTTGTGTACTAATCAATTACAGAGGGCGAAACAAAGGATGACCTGAAGAAGACAGCGAGCATCCGCTGGATTTAGAAGACTCAGGACCGGTCAGAGTTGCGCAAGTTACAAGGCCTAGGTCCAGCAGTGGACCTCCAAGAACTGATGAATGGGTTGATAGATGGGTGGAATTAATTACAGGCACTGAGTCGTTTGTTGAAGTGATTACGTTTGGCTACATGGCTAGAAGGACGATAAACCGTTCGGGATGAAAGGCCCTTGAATGGAGATCACACCTTGATAGATAGGATGCCCCACGACCCGGTGCATTGACGAACTAAACAAGACAGCGGGTATCCGGCAGAAGATCGGCCTAGGTCTAGCAGAGAACTTGTAAAGCTGACAAATAGATGGTTTCATATAAATATAGTGGAAATGCTTGTACATTGTCAGTTGGAAGTTTTAATACGGAGAATTGATTTGCCATCAGCTTCATGTAGGGGTATAAAAGTGCAACTATGTTAATTTATCTGCTCTCAAGTAGTCTAATCAGGTGGTAAGGGGCCATCCATAAATTACGTCACACTAATTTCATGACTTTTTGACCCCTACCCCCCCCTTGTCACAGATGGTCACATCTGTGAGACCTCCCCCCCCCTAGTGTGACGTCACATATTATGAAATTTTACACCTAGAAATTATTAAATTAAAATACCTGTTCCGAAATAAGTTTTATTTCCATTTTTTTTTTAATATTTACCTATACATACCAATTATTCGATTTTGAAATGTGACGTCACGAATTTTAGGACCCCCTCCCACCCCTTGTCACACAATGTCACACTTCATCGACCCCCTCCCTCCCCCCTAACGTGTGACGTAATTTATGGATGGCCCCTAAGGTATGCAATTATAACTATACAGTTATCATGGCCGTAACACTACTTTTTAACTGATTTAATTTTAAACAAAAAATAGTTAAAATTTAATTGAATAATGAATATTGATTCATCTTACGACTAGCATCATATTTGGATTGGACTACACGTACACTAAATAACGTCGAAAAATAAGAATATCGGTACACTAGCGGCGAATACAAGTAAGTTGTCCGATCAGACAGTGGTGGGTTGCCGCCGGGGCGGCTGTACCGCGTGCAGGCGGCCATGCGCGCCGCGCTGCGCCGCTCGGCCCGGTCCCCCACCCCCTCCCCGCCCGCCCCGCCCGCCCCGCCCGCCCCGCCCGCTCCGCCTGCCCCGTTCTCCCCGCTCCTGCTGTGGCAGCGGCTGTTCTCTGGCCGGACACAGACCCCGTAGCTATCCTCTACCCGATCAATTGACCGTTGTTTGAACTTGACAAGCTAAGCGCGTTGTGTATACTGCTAAACTAGGGCCGCAATTACACTTGTAAGTTGCTGCTGTAGAATTTGTGTAAGTAACTTTCGCAAGTAGACAAGTAAAGAAATTATAAAAGCAACTTGCAATATGTGTTTATATTTGCGTATACTTTACGGTAAGTTAATCACATAAGTAAATTATGCGAGCAAAACTTATTGATACGCAAATAATGCTTGTTCAGTTCTAATAGCGGTCTTTTGTAGTTAATCCTTAGAGTAGTGAAGTTGCGTAGTTTTTACGTTGGAACAAATGCAACTATAAGTATCACATCCCAAATCCTATCCTGCCTTAGCCCTATCCTATTCTGTGTGTGTATTTTAGTGCAATTATAGTATTCATTCGTAATAAAATACAAAATACCCTAATAATATATGTAATTTTTAATTTGAACTATTATAGTATATAATCCGCGCGCGATCAGAATGGGATGCGACCTTTTGGAACTGAGACGCTTACGTGTCATCGGCAAGCCGTAGCGTCGGCAACAATGGTATTTATTTATGTACACTTTATTGACCACAATATAAAATATTGAAGAACAAATGGCGAGCTTAATGCATTTGCATGTATATTATATGTATAAAAAAGGTAAATGTGCCAAGAGGGCGCTGAAATTGAGGTAGTCGAATTTAGTCAGGTGTAGCGATTTCATTATGACATTTGACAGCTATATAGAAGATTTTGTAATTAACACAGGCGGTAAGTCTTATAAACAAAATATATGCTTTAATATTATAGGCGACGCATAATATTTTAAAGTAGAACGTCCCCAATAGTGATCTCCATCATATGCAGTACTTAGTCTGTTTACATTTTTATTAGTTATATTTTTCAGAAGGCGATACTTCTGACGAAAGTGAAAGCTCTGAAGATGACGAAAACTCTGATGATGATTGCCATGAAGCAAATAGGCATTAGTGTAAAATAATGTATCTAAACATTTTATTGAATTGATTACAACCATGAACATTTTTAGGGTTCCGTAGCCAAATGGCAAAAAACTGAACCCTATAGATTCGTCATGTCTGTCTGTCTGTCTGTCTGTCTGTCCGTCCGTATGTCACAGCCACTTTTTTCCGAAACTATAGGAACTATACTGTTGAAACTTGGTAAGTAGATGTATTCTGTGAACCGCATTAAGATTTTCACACAAAAATAGAAAAAAAACAATAAATTTTGGGGGTTCCCCATACATAGAACTGAAACTCAAAAAATTTTTTTTTCATCAAACCCATACGTGTGGGCTATCTATGAATAGGTCTTCAAAAATGATATTGAGGTTTCTAATATATTTTTTTTCTAAACTGAATAGTTTGCGCGAGACACTTCCAAAGTGGAAAAATGTGTGTCCCCCCCCCCCCCCCCCCCTGTAACTTCTAAAATAAGAGAATGATAAAACTAAAAAAAATATATGATGTACATTACCATGCAAACTTCCACCGAAAATTGGTTTGAACGAGATCTATACTTGAGTCAAACTCGCATCAGAATCCTTGTCAACAAACCATTAAAATTCCTTTATAGGGTTTTCACAAACTGATTTGTATTTCGCACACCAAATAACTATTAAAGAACTAAATAATCATTATAACGTTTGTGACATCTTCATTATTTTACTATTGACCTATAACAACAACACACTAAGAGAAAACGACGTAAAAACCAACATCTTAAAACAATTTTCATCATTGAATATCTCACGCTCGCACGTCCTTAATTTCGTGAAGCGACTTCAAACCTTTGCACAAAATTATTATTTCAAGGTTGCTTGCCTATGACTATAAATAGAAATGACTACGAAAACCTCACAGCTATAATGGCGCTTACATGCTTTGCAACTTGGTCGTATTATATTTCAAAATACAGTGAAATCAACTTATCTGTGACTTTAAGGAGGGCGCTGTCGGACGATTGGACCAATCATAGTGCGCAATTCGAGACGTATTAGTAAGTTATGAATGAAACGGCATTAGTTCCAATTTTCGCCACGTCACAAATAAGTTCTTCAGAGATGGCACTGTACAGATTATACAGATATTTCATTCCACTCAATATGCATGAGCATAAAATTATTTATAGGTTTAATTTCATTAAACAAAGCTGAATAACATTTTATATTTATGTTTATGTGTTTTAAAACAGTCTATATCGATTTTATACGTAACTATTCAGTGTTATTTTAAACTTTTGCCAAATAAATATTATGTTTAAAAAGAAATTAAATTATAAAGAGTGGAACGGAACGCGACTTGCCAACTTCAGATTTAGTTCAAACGCACTTTATACGACCAAAAGTTTCATGCACCTGTTTGTTTGTGGTTGCTAGGCAACACAATGTGTATTTAAATTCTGATCCGAATGTGAATATAGTGTAGTAAGTAGTTTTTTTTAATACGTCATTGGGGTGTATACCTTTAATAAATGTAACATGTGGGTAGGTCATTGGTATGTACATGGTCAGTGAATAAATGGCTGTCGTTCTGTTCTACCGCGTATCATTCTGTTGCCCTACTAATACACTACAGTGGCGCAGTCGGTATTTAATTCCTATCCGTTAAAATGTCCATCGGGAAGTTAAGTGAATTTAACCTTAGTACGGGTTCGTGGTCGACGTATATTGAGCGTATGGAACAGTACTTTTTGGTGAACGATGTTAAAAACGACCTACGTGTACCGACATTGATCGCTTGCGTTGGAGATGCTACCTACGAGCTTATGGTTGATCTGTGTAATCCTAAGAAGCCGGCGGATGTAAAATACGATGACCTCATACTCCTCGTGCGGAAACACGTCCAGCCTACACCGTCAGTTCTCGCAGAGAGATACAAGTTTAGAAAGAGAACCCAGAACTCGGATGAGACGGTTACGCAATTTGCGACGGCGTTAAAACACCTGGCCCGGTCTTGTAATTTCAAAAGTAATTTAGATGAAAATCTCCGGGACCAATTCGTGTGTGGATTACGAAGCGAAACTATACGTCAACGGCTATTTTGTAAAGAAAACGTTACGTATTCTACTGCATTCAGCGAGGCCGTGAGCTTAGAAGCGGCTATGAATGATGCGGCGGCTATGGAACAGCGGTCGGGAGACGTGGAGGCTCCGGTGCACGCGTTGCACGCGGCGCGAGGCAGGGCGCCGGTGGGCAGAGGGGCGGGGCGCGCCGACGGTCGCAGCGACCGGGGGCGGCGGCCGCGACCCGGGGCCGACGCCGGGAATTCAACCTACGGGAACACTCGGTTCGCAACGAGTTGCCAGTGCTGCGGGGCCAAGGACCACAGCATGAAGACTTGCAAGTTCGCGTCCTACGTGTGTCAGGTCTGCCTGAAGCGGGGTCATCTGAGGAGAGTGTGTCCTAATTTGCGAAACGAGGAGAGAAGAGTATTCAGGTTGGATTGCGGTGAAGCGGAGTGCGGTGCGGACGAGGACGTGGAAGAGGGCAGCCGCGCGGGCGACGGGGGCGAGGGGCCCAGCGGGCTGTACATGGTGCGGCTCGGCGGCGGGGGCAGCCGCGAGCCCGTGCTGGCTGACGTCATCGTCGCGGGTCACCGGCTACGAATGCACGTAGACACGGGGTCGCCGATAGCCTGTATCAGTGAAGACACCTACGGACGACTTTTTGCGAGGAACGTACCGCTAAACAAGGACAATCTAACGTTAAAAGGGTATGACGGAAACGTTATTACGTCCCTCGGTTATGCGAAAGTGTTAGTGTCTCACGGTGATGTAACAAAGAACCTTAAACTGTACGTGATACGTAAGGGAGGCGTCCCACTGCTAGGTCGAGAGTGGCTCAAGGAGTTGAATATTAACGTGATGGTGGTGAATTCATTGCTAACGGCAAAGAGTGATTCGGAATCCGTCGGTGACGAGCGCGCTCGGTTCGATCCAGAGTCCCTAGTAAACAGGTACCCGTCAGTGTTTAGCGGCGAGCTGGGCCGGGTGCGGGGCGAGCGGGCGGCGCTGCGGCTGCGCGCGGGCGCACAGCCCGTGTACCGGCGCGCGCGCCCGCTGCCGCTCGCGTTGCGCCCGCGCGTCGACGCCGAGCTGCGGCGCATGGAGAACGCTGGTATTATTTCTCCTGTTACCACTTCCGAATGGGCTTCCTGCCTAGTAGTAGTGCTCAAAAGTAATGGGGCGTTGCGAATATGTGGGGATTACAAGAGCACCGTTAATCCCTCTTTGGAAGTAGATAGATATCCGCTTCCTCGTGCCGAATGTTTATTCAATAACTTAAGTGGGGGTAAACGGTTTTCTAAAATAGATCTCTCGGAGGCATACAGCCAGATCGAGTTGGACGATTCGAAACTCGTAACCGTCGTAAATACACATCGAGGCCTTTATGTTTACAATAGACTGGTGTATGGGTTAGCTTCGGCCCCATCGATTTTTCAACGAATTATTGAACGGTTATTTGTAGGCATTCCCCATGTGTCTATTTTTTTAGATGATATTTTAATAACAGGATTAACGGAGCAGGAGCACATAAAAAATTTATACGCGGTTTTTGATAAACTTTCAAATTCGGGTCTCACCGTTCGCAAAGAAAAATGTACTTTTTTTTCAAAAGAGGTGTCTTATTTAGGTTTTGTAATAACTGAAAATGGAATTCGCACGGACAAAAATAAAATTAAAGCAGTATTAAAAGCACCGCGGCCAGGTAATATTACCGAATTAAAGTCTTTTATCGGAATGATAAATTTTTATTCAAAATTTATAAAAAACCTTTCATTAATTCTTTCACCATTGTATAAATTATTAAAAAAGGATATTCCGTGGAGGTGGTCGGAGGAACATCAGCTAGCTTTTGATGAAATTAAATTAGCGTTAACGCAGTGTCCGGTGCTCATACATTACAGTGCAGATTTGCCTTTGATATTATGTTGCGACGCGAGCGCGCGCGGCGTCGGCGCGGCGCCGTGCTTACGCACGACACGGCGGCCGGCGAGCGACCCGTGTCATACGCGTCACGCACGCTCACTCCGGCCGAGACTAACTACAGTCAGGTGCAACGAGAAGCGCTTGCGATCGTGTTTGGTGTGAAAAAATTCCATTCTTATTTATATGGACGTAAATTTATATTGCGAACGGATCATCAACCGCTGGTGACCATTTTCGGTTCGAAAAAAGATATACCGCACACGGCCGCGGGACGGTTAGTGCGTTGGGCTATTTTACTGTCGGGCTATCAGTACGAGATACAATACGTGCGTTCATCCTCTAATAGGGCTGACGCGTTGTCTAGATTGCCATTAGATGAGAAGGATGAGTTTAAGCAGGACGATGAGATGACCTACATTCGATTTATAGAAAATAATTTTCCCGTAGATTCAAAAGAGTTGCAAATAGAAACAGGTAAAGATAAAAATTTATGTCAAGTTATTGGCTTTGTGCGATCGGGGTGGCCGGTATCAGGAGCAGTGCGACCTGAGTTAGAAATTTTCTATAGGAGACGTGATGAATTATTTGTTGAGGGGGGTTGTCTTATGTGGGGATGTCGGGTAGTAGTGCCGGCCACGCTTCGGGCTAAAGTGCTTAATGAGATACACGGTTCACATTTAGGTGTAGTAAAATGTAAGGGACTGGCACGGAGTTATGTCTGGTGGCCAGGTCTGGATTTAGATATAGAAAATATGTGTAATGCGTGTAAAACATGTTCCGTTACGGCGGACATGCCGAGCAAGCATACCGTCATACCTTGGCCGTGTACATCAAAACCGTTCGAAAGGATACATATAGATTTTTTTTCATTTCGTGACCTAACATATTTAGTAGTCGTCGATAGCTATTTGAAGTGGTTAGAAGTAATATTTATGAGCACGACGACCGCTAACAATACCATAATTAAATTAAGAGAATTATTTTCTCGGTTTGGAATTCCAAAAAAACTTGTTTCCGACAATGGGCCACCGTTTGGAAGTGAGGAGTTTGCGTCATTTTTAAACAAAAATGGCGTTAAGCACGTCACTTCCCCACCATACCATCCCCCCTCGAATGGTGAAGCTGAAAACGCCGTTCGTACCGTAAAGAGGGCTCTTCAGAAGGCGGTCGTTGAGAACGTGTCTATTAATTCTTTTTTACAAAGATTTCTTTTAGATTACCGGAATAGTGTTCATTGCACAACGGGTGAATCACCCGCTAAGCGGATGTTAGGACATCAGATTAGGTCGCGACTGGATCTCATTAAACAAGATTTAGTTGAGAATGTATCAGAACGTCTCGCGCACAGGGCTCAAGGTAAGGGGGGTACAGAAAGGCACTGGGAAGGAGGAGATCGCGTGTGGGCTCGGGACTATAGGAGGAATGGTAAATGGTTAGAAGCGGAAGTGAAAAATGTTAAAGGGCGTAATATGTATGAAGTGGAAACTGAAGAGGGATTAACGTGGGTTCGTCATGCCGACCAGCTGCGTAGATGTTCGGCGGCGCCGACGACGGCGGCGGCGGCGGGGGGCGAGGACACCGGGGCGGCCGCGGTGACCCGCTCGCCCCGATCTCCCCGCTCTCCCCCGTCTCCCCGCTCGTCCGCGCTAGCCGCACCAGAAAGAATGTCAAGTAAGTCAACGGTGACATGTATACCGGCGGCTCTGGATGCAACTGATGTAGGTAAACCGTCTGTTACAGATGTCGGGTTAGGTATTACTAACAGTAAGCGTACACGGAGACCTGTGAAACGTTACGGCTTTGACAATTAAGTTTTATTTTTTCTAAGGGAAGATTTTCATCACATTGAAATGTATAATAGGCATACTTTTTTTTTGTATTGTAGATATAGTTACACGGTCTTGTAGCATATTGATTTTTTTATTATGTTCTATAATTGTGGGGGGGATAATGGGGTGTATACCTTTAATAAATGTAACATGTGGGTAGGTCATTGGTATGTACATGGTCAGTGAATAAATGGCTGTCGTTCTGTTCTACCGCGTATCATTCTGTTGCCCTACTAATACACTACAGTCATAAATCGTAAACCGCAATTTACCTCGATCAAAGTTACAACGAACTTCAAGAACTTTTATATTATGTTACTTGCTGCTACGGAACCCTTCATGGGCGAGTCCGACTCGCACTTGGCCGCTTTTTATTTTAAATAACCATTATGATAGATGGCAGAAATAATTAATTTAAAACTAAGTAATACTAAAAAATAATTACCTCAATTTTTCAGCATTTTTTTTTGCTAACGCTACTTGAGAACTTTTGTTTTTGATTTACTTCGACAAAGTCCCATACCAATCTCGTCGCGCGCGGATTATACGTATAATTTTAGTTGTTAGTGTACAGTAAAATTTCATGGAATTTTAAATTGTATCAACAATACCAACATACACTAGGCGAGGATTTAAAGAAAGTGTTGTTACTTGTAGAATGGGAGACACCATAGACAACGTGGAAGGCGCCAACGGCAGCCCGCCGCGCGGTGCCAACGAAGTGGCCAACATCGAGCAAGAACCAAGCACCTCGAAGGATCCTGATGATGATCATTATAAGTGAGACATGTTATTTTGGTATTATTGTATCAGTTGTATAAGTACAGTGTGCTGTAAATAATCATCTAGAATATATGTCGTAAACTTGTATTAACATGATTATAGTTTAAAAATTGCGAGTGGTTACGTCACTATTGAGACGTAGTGATGGGTATTGGTTTGAGTTTCGACTTGAAAGACGCTTATCCAACTTTCCACGAGCTGGCCATGTTTCGAAGTACCAAGTGTGGCTAAGTTCCAGAACAGACTGGGGTCATGTTTGAGTTTTGATAGAATTGTTTAGGCACGATGTAAAAGGCGAATTGACTAAAAGCTTCATTTAAAAAGATTAGTATGATTTTTAGTTTTATATTAAAATATTTTTTCCCCATTGATTTGCACTGTTTCCCGATTTAGACGAACAAATGTATAGAACATGGACGATGATGCACCATCTTAAATTTTCAAATGCTTTACTAATTTACGGTATTAATTATTATATTACTTTATAATCCACAGCGTTAACGATGACCAGGAACCGATCATAGCAGTAACAACCACGCTCGAGGATAACTACAGGCATTACCCAAAAATTATACTACTATCGTGAGTATTCAATGTTATTATAGTGTTAGTATTATTACGTGAAGTTTTGGAAACATCTTTTCATAGAAAATGTATACGATAGTGCGTACGTAGCGGAATCCCGTACGGAACGTAGCCCGTACGGGACGGGAAAACATTGTGGTCTTGCGCAGGTCCAAGCGGTACCTGCGGCCGGTGCACCGCTTCTTCCAGCGCATGCTGGCGCCGGGCGCGCGCGTCACGGCCGACGTGTACGCATACATGTTCCTCTGCGACTTCTTCAACTTTCTCGTCGTCATCTTCGGCTTCGCGGCGTTCGGGGTGAGGAATTTTAGCTGTATTATGTTCGGTTTAGACGTATTATGTTCGGTGTAGCCCCAAACAGGTTTGTGATTTTTCAGATGTTTGATGATGATAGCCTAGTGTGAAATAAGTTTGCACCGAATAGTCAAATTGGGTTTATACCCTAAAATACCTTGATCGTGGGAGCGTTTATAACGTATCAATATTACGCAAGCTCGCTACCCAAGGTCCGTTTATACGCTACAATGCGGTATTTTAGCGTATAAACGGACCTTGACCTTGATAACAGGCCTACGGGCCTAGGTGCGTTTATAATCTGTCAGTGTAACGCACCAGTGTGAAGTATGTGGCGCTTACAGACGCACGTATATAACGTACCAATGCACGTGTCCCTACAGACGCACCAAGGCGACGGCGGCGTGCAGGCGTACATCGAGGAGAACAAAGTCCCGATCCCGTTCCTGGTGATGCTGATCCTGCAGTTCGCGCTCATCATCATCGACCGCGCGCTCTACCTGCGCAAGTTCATGCTCGGCAAAATCCTCTTCCAGTACGCGCTCATCATCGGCGTGCACGTGTGGATGTTCTTCGTGCTGCCGTTCATCACTGAGAGGTAATTGGGATGTTGACGTGGCTTTTTAATATGATCTTCTCTCCTCAAATGGAATGCAATATTTAGTGCTATACTGAATAAAGTTTGCTTATTGACTTAGATCAGTATTGCATTGAATAGAAATGCGAAAACTTTTGCACTCTCTATGCGCGTGCGCAAACTTTGCGTGCGTGCGCAATTTTTACGCCCGTGTAGGCTTGCAAAAATACTCCACTTTAATGATTGTATCGTAACTTACTGTTTTTGTTTACCTGTCGACAGCAAAGTAGGATAAGGTAACATATAATGTTTATATCAAAATTATCCTTCAAAACATTTACAGTACAGTTCTCTGTAGACCAAATAACAAAGTCAAGTTTGTTGTTGTGTATAGGACATTCAACACGTTCCTCCCGCCGCCGATGTGGTACATGATGAAGTGCATCTACCTGTTGCTGTCGGCGTACCAGATCCGCTGCGGGTACCCGCGCCGCATCATCGGCAACTTCCTCTGCAAGTCTTACTACTTCCTTAACATGGTCTTCTTTAGGGGGTGAGTTGTGACGTTCAGGACAAATAGGGTCAAATGAGATAATTATGATTTAAAAAAAATTAAGCCTTTATTACTGTCTCACAAATCGCGCAATGTTCAAATATGTTTTTTTTTATTACAATTTTTATCAACTGAATATAACTATTTTTTATTTATTATTAATATTTAACTTTATTTATTTCTCAGAAGATTAGGTTACAATCACTATTGAGAAATATAAATAATATACATACATACATATTTCAATAAGCAAACATACAATGAGCTGCAGTACTACAATTAATATTATAAAATCACATGTGGGTACTTTGAAATCATTTTGTCGTTTTGGTTGACGTGAGCTTGATGTCACTAGCAAGTCTTATAACTCACAATCAGTTATTAATGACCCATTTATGATCGAGCTAGAGGTCTTTTATGTCCTTTATGACATTATCATAACAAAATGATAATATATTCAGATTCATGGCGGTGCCGTTTGTGTTCGAGCTGCGGACCCTGATGGACTGGATCTGGACCGACACCTCCATGACGCTGATGGACTGGCTCAAGATGGAGGACATCTTCGCCAGCGTCTTCCTGCTTAAGGTATTAAGTTAACTCAAAAAATATTTTAAAAACGCCGTCGTTTGTTGCGGTTTTCGTCCAGATACTTTTTTATAAAAATAAATAAAGAATAAAAAAAGAATTAGCGAAATCCGTCCAGCCGTTCTCGAGTGTTGCGCTTAGCAACACATTCGGCGATTCATTTTTATTTATATAGATTACATCCTCTTCTAGTGCTCAAGATACGTGGAAGACGAGTTCCCCCAGCCGCGGGGGGTGAAGAAGTCCAGTACATCGAAGTACTTGCTGGGCGGCGGCGTGCTGGCGTTCGTCATCGCGATCATCTGGTTCCCTCTCGTGTTCTTTGCGTTTGGAAACTCGGTGAGTTGGAGATTTTATATGATAGAAATTGAGCTGGATAGCTACCATGCTTTTGCTTGAGTCAGTCGTCAAACGACTCATTGTGTTATGGCTGGGGGCTTGAGAGCCAGTTCTTTTCTTTTTTTTCTTATCTCTTTCTTGGCCGGCAACGCATCAGTGATGCCTTTGATGCTAATGTCCATGGGCGACGATAGCCACTTACGATCGTCAGCTTCTTTGTTGGCTATTTCGATAAAATGGTTAAGTTCTATATTGTTTATTAGTCTCGTTGTGTTGTACTTGTAGGTCGGCGAACCGAACCCGCCCACAGACGTGACGGTCAAGATTCGGATCGGCCCCTTCCTGCCGGTCTACCAGATGTCTGCGCAGTCACATAACATTGACATGTAAGTCTGTTACATTCACAGGTTACATTCAATAAGTGTTCTTCCAGTGGTGGAAATAATCCATACTAATATTATAAATGTGAAAGTGTGTTTGTTTGTTTGTCCGTCTTTCACGTCGAAACGAAGCTGTTATATGGTATGGTTTTTGTGTGTGGAGATAGTGAGGAGGGCGGAGAGTAACGTAGGCTACTTTTTACCGCGGTAAAACATCCCCATGGGAAGATCAATATTTTGTTAGTTGCTAGATATTTAGTTCCGGATGTTGTTAATAGATGGCGTTAGTAAAATTCATTTGCAAGTTCGGAATCACGCTATCAAATGATACATGTAAAGTTAAGGCATAAGCAACTAAATCTAACTAAGTAAAAGTAAGCAAGATTTGTAAAAAATCGATCTCTACCGCGCGGGCGAAGCTGCGGGCAAAAGCTAGTGGTTTATGTTTTATTGTACGAACATTTTTTGTATTCGAGTTGTATCCAAGATACAACTGGAATCAAATATTTATCTGTCACATAAATATCTGCCCCGGCCGGGAAACAAACACAGAACCCTTCGCTTTGCAGGCAGGGTCGCTACCAACTAGGCTACAGGGTCGTCATTATCTAGGTCGTTAAAATGAACAGAGTATAGCATCTACCGTAATATGTGTGTGGCAGCTTCTCGGAGCAAGACTACACGCAGCTGAGCAACCTGTACGCGCGCGACCGCACGGCGCAGACGTTCCTGTCCAACTACATGTACAACGACATCGCCGTCATCACCATCAACCCCAACTCCACCATGAAGTGGGAGATCTCGCCGCCGGAGCTCGACCGCCTCGAGCGGGAGGCTGTCTCCAGTGAGTAGAGATCGTGGAAACGTGTTTTTATTTTGAACCCTCCAACGAAAAAAGAAAGGTTATAAGTTTGACGTGTCTGTATCTGTGGATCTGTCTGTGGCATCGTAGCTCCCAAACGGATGAACCAATTTTGATCTAGTTTTTTTAGCTATGTTTAGTACTACTCTGCCAGCTAGCACTAATACCCGTGAAACGTCCTCAACAGACGCATCATTAGTCGTAAAGTTCACGTACGTCATCACGCACCCGAGCCACAACGCCCCGCCCACCATAGAGGTGAACCGCGAGGTGCCGCTGGAGGCGATGGCGGGCGGCGCGCGCAACCCGGAGCGCGACACGCTGCTGGAGCTGCTGGCCGGCACCGCGCCACCCGACGCATGGTGAGACACACACACACACACACGAGTAGATACATTATACTTGCACGCATTCTTTATTACAGGTACAGATTATAATTATACAGTCCGATTTGTTAGAGGAGTCTTATTTAAATAAACAAACTTTAAAAGACAAAATAGTAACAAAAAACTATCACTTACGGACTATTATTTCTTCTGTGCTATCACGCATAATTTTATTTGTAATGTTTTAATTTAATTTTTTCTCAGGTTGAACGTCAAAACACTGTTCCCTAAGTTCGTTAAAGTGTTCAACAAGGGGACAGCGAAAGCGGCCTCTCAGTTGATGCCGCCGATACTTCCAGGAGGTAATGTATTGTTTTGTATTACTATTATCAAGTGCTTCTGAAGCGATATGATTACCTGGATATTGATTTAAGTAATAATTAATATAAATAGGTATACTGGATAGACTGTAGATAGACCATTGACGTTCTTCGCAAAATATACTCACGATGTCAACTCCACAGTTAAGTTAACAGTGACATGACATATCGCATTGTAATTTGCGCTTTATATCATGTTCCTTAAGGTGTTGTTCTGTTGACTATAGAACACGACGACGCCCGCTTCTACAGAGACGTGAAGCTGCGACTGGAACGAGACGGTGACATCATGTACTGGAGGGTGCGGGAAGCTTGCGAGCAACGAGTAAGTAAATATTGGCGTTATAATTATTATTATATTAACCTTTATTACCATAAGCCTTTATCACGGTTAACGTTTGGATTCCTTTTGGTATTTATTCTTTGCATACCTTATTTATTGCTTTTTATATAAATAGATGATGAGTTAATATAATTTTTAACCTAATTTAAAAAAAGGAGGAGGTATTCAATTCGACAGTACATTTTTTTATGTTTGTTACCTCAGAACTTTCGACTGGGTGAACCGATTTTGATTATTCTTTTTTTAATCGAAACCTGGTGGTTGTCATGTGATTCAAATAAGTGGGTATTTGAAGTCGGTTATTTTTTTCTTGGTAAAATTCTGATTTTATTGTAAAATTTCAGGACCAGCTGACGTCGATCCCGATGAACAACTGCGACATGCTCGTCATGTACACCTTCAACGACAAGCTGTTCCCGGAGACGCTTAACTTCATTTCTGGGGGCGGGTGAGTTACGTTATATTAAATTTGTTTGCACAAAATATATTCAGTGTTTTTAGTGCCAGTGAGAATTGACGGCAGGGTTAGTAGCGAACTCAGATCAACATCTGACGTTGTTACAACGTTCGCTACAACTAGCGAACTCATTGCTTCGAAGTACAAAAGCGATCAAGAAAGCCTATTATGTTTAAATACTTACACCTGAATGTTTCTGTTTTTTTTTTAAATAATTAATATTGCTTTCGCTAAACATCTTCAACTGTAGAATTTATGAAATAATATGTGTAGCGAGCATGCTATACTTTTGTTGCGGAGTTATGTGCAGGCTACTCTACCTAAATTGTACCTATAAGTTTAAGACATTAAATTGAGTTTATCTGTACTCTTTCCCAGTATAATTGGTCTGTACACGACGTTCGTGTTCCTGGCGTCGCGCGTGCTGCGCGGGTTCTTCTCTGGCATCTATACCAAGATCATGTTTGACGACCTGCCCAACGTGGACCGCGTGCTGCAGCTCTGTCTCGACATATACCTGGTACTGACCTCTAACCACAGACCTTCACACGGGAATTATAGCTTACACACTTTCAGCATGGAGTATAGAGGAGAAATTACTCTGTTATGCAAAAGTGTCCGTCAAACTGCTTTAAATTGATGGCGCCACGGTAGCAACAGCGTAAATTTAAACTTCGCAAAGTTTGGTATACAGGACTTTCACTGTCTTCTTCCGTCGCGTAAATTCAATCTGTCAACAACTGCTACATTTGCCTACGCTAGCCCCAATTTACTGCTTTTAGCTTGACACTTTTTCAACTTTCCCCCATATGATTCAGTTTTCCTTTACCTCTACCCTCCATGACTCTCAGTCCAGTATCGGCCCAGGGAAAAAACTATTTTACAAGAAAACATCTCACTTTTTGTAATTGGCACAATAACTAGCTGTTATCGCGGCATTACCTATATGGAAATATTTATTTATATTCAAGGGATATCCACGAAACGGCGGATATTGAAACAAACTTTCAACACATATTTAGGAGTTGATTTTCTAAAAATGTTAAGAAAGTTTCATAATTTCTACGTAAAAAGCCATATACTAATTTTCAGAAAGAGAGCCAAAAATTTTTTCACAGTGCTATCTTCAATATCGACGGATTTTCGAACAAATTTCCAACCCATTTTTACTGTATTGATGTAATAAAGGCATCGTTATAAATTTGCCCTTAAACATTCTTCAGGTCCGTGAAGCATTGGAACTGGCGCTCGAGGAGGATCTCTTCGCGAAATTAGTATTCCTGTATAGATCTCCGGAGACTATGATAAAGTGGAGTCGGCCCAAGGAAGAGGAGAGTCAGGAACAACAGGCGTTGCCGGCTCCGCGCTGAACATACTCGCACGGGCAATGATACTGGAGCTATCGAGCAAATATATTTCCCCACACTGGGATGGCCTCTTCCGATTTAATTTAACTTTACTGCCATATTCAATAAGACTATGTGCTACTTTAGTCACCGGAAGTGAAGTAATACCATAGTAATACAAATTCTATTTTTTTATTCTCTAAATCCGATCCCAACAAACGTTAGCGCTGATAATGTAGCAATGAAAACGTGCTAGATAGGTACGTAAGTTGTACAGTAAAGTAGATAAGTAACATAAGAATAATTGCGGTGCTTAAAAAATGTCGCATATTATATTGCAAAATGTTCCACGATATACCTCGTTGCATGGATTCTAAAGTGCTGTCTGAAAATGAACTCCTATTATATTAAGGCATTGTTTTAATGTGCTTCAAAGTGCACTTATTGACGTTAGTACTTAATTTACTTATCATTCCTCATTTTGCAACATTGAAAGCTCTCTTTATGGTCATTTTATAGGTAATTTCCACATTACATTAAGTGTATATTTTTATGTATAATGATCACAAGATACTGTCTTATTGTAGGTATTGTGGATCTCTTTTAGCATTTTGTCCTGTAATCAGTAATTTTTGCACTTGCATCTTGTGTATACTGTTTAATATGTTAATTGATGTTTATTGTGAACCAATTCAAAAACTCATTGAGGTGTTAATTGACGCTAGATTCGTCGAATGCCTTAGAATTTTTTTATGATTCCTGTCCAAGAAGATTTAAATGTAAAATTAACATTTTTTTGTTTTATATGAACTGGATGTATATGTATGTTTTATATAATGAAACTTAGGAAGTTATAGTATATTTATGCAAAGTTGAAATTAACTAATTATTAATTTTATTCAGAGCTCGGTATGTGAAATATTTTCTATTTTTACAACAGATCTACTGATTTTTAAGAATATCAGTAACATACCTCAAATCTGTGACAAGTTATTATTTATTGCATTTGTACAATTTTGTATTATGATTGTTATATCTAAACTGCATTTAATGTTGTGGTTCGTGATAATAAAACTTTTATAAAATGTTTCAGAGTTTTATTTAATTGTATTCCATGTTACAAGAAGGGACGAATTCGCCGCGATTCTCTCGTGCGTATCACGCGCGACCGTTGCGTCCAGAAGGAGCCTGCCAACGCACGAAAATTTAGGCGTTTCATTTCCCTTGACACGTGCACCTCACTCTGTTGTTCGACTTGTTCGCGCGTTAACCTGGACGCACCAAGGCGTCTCTAGTATCTCGACTCGCGCGCAATACGCGCGAATCACGCGCGAGTCGAGAGTCTGGCGAAGTGCACGCGATTTACGCGCGTATTTTGAATTCGCGCGATGCTTGTGGACGCGATGTATTAGCGCCTAGTATCTCGCTAACGCGCGAATGAATTCGCGCGAAACGATTCGCGGCGAATTCGTCCCTTCTGGACAAGGTCTAAGTAGAGAAATAACACTGAAAGAATTTTATTTACTTAACTAACGACCATTAACCTGGGTGCGATATTCATCGACATCAGTTCCTGGAAAAGCAGTTTTGCTGCATATGGTAGCCTAACCTGAGATATCTGGGTCTTGTTCTTGCAACCCTTGCATTCAAATGTATTGTTACGTAAGTTGGCTATCGCGATCAATCCGCAGAAGTTGCAAACATGAATGCGATATGGATCAGAAACTTCAAACAGACGCTCTCGTAAGAACTGTGCGGCGCCGTGAGCGATCTGACAATCTCGTTCCATCTCCCCGAAACGCAACCCACCATCTCTCGCTCTTCCCTCCATGGGCTGGCGTACCAAAATCTGCACTGGTCCTCTAGCCCTCGAATGAATTTTGTCATCTACCATGTGTTTTAGACGTTGGTAATAGGTAGGCCCCAAAAATACTTGGGCATTAATCTTCCGACCTGTATGTCCGTTATACATCACTTCATTCCCGCGAAGGTGATATCCGTACTCCTGCAGTAAAGAAGAGATTTTTTGTACGTTTACAGCATCGTTGAAGGGCGTCGCATCACCTATCTCACCCTTGTTCGAGGATACTTTTCCTTGAATACACTCGATCAAGTGACCAATTGTCATACGAGATGGAATAGCGTGAGGGTTGATAATGATGTCAGGGGTAAGACCTTCGCAAGTGAACGGCATATCTTCTTGTCTGTATTGAATTCCACATGTACCTTTTTGACCATGTCGAGAGGCAAACTTGTCGCCGATTTGGGGGATACGGACTGATCTTACCCGAATTTTACAGAACTTATAGCCCTCACTGTTTAATGTCAACATGACTTGGTCAACAATACCAGTCTCACTGTTTCGTAAAAATGTAGATGCGTCACGCTTTGTGAATCTTTTAGTCGTTCCCTCTAATTCATCATCATTTTCGGGTAAAGTTATAGTTTTGCCTATAACTACGTCATCACCAGACACTCTAATTCCAGGCGCAATAATTCCATCCTCGTCAAGTTTGTCGTACAAAGCATTTCGCATTCCTTGACATGTTTGTCTTGTAGGTTTTTCGAATTGTTCTTCTTGGTCACCAATTCTCTTGGATTCTGAATCTTTATAAGATCGATAGAATACTGATCTGAAGAAACCTCTCTCTACTGCAGAAGCATTCAAAATGACACTGTCCTCTTGATTATATCCAGTGTAACAAAGGATAGCAACAATGGAATTAATCCCAGCTGGTAACTCTCGGAATCTCAAGTATTCCATAGATCTTGTTGTAACTAGAGGCTTGTGAGGATAGTACAGTACATGAGCCAGAGTATCCATTCTTACATGGAAGTTGGTTATGTAAACACCCATAGCTTGTTTACCCATAGCACTTTGATATGTGTTTCTGGGACTTTGATTGTGATCAGGAAATGGTATAATGGATGCACATACACCCAAAATCATAGCTGGATGAATTTCACAATGTGTGTATGTGCTACAGTAAGCATATTCTTTTGCCTGCGCAAGATCATCAGGACTCATTGCAATCATCACAGTTTCTTCCTCCAAAGTGTCAATGTACTCCACTACACCACTAGCTACAAGATTTTGCCATCCATAGTTATTATAATCTCTCTCCTTTAGCTGATCAATATGTTTCTTCTTTAATAATAATGCACCATTTTCAACAATCAGTAAAGGTCGACAAATTCTTCCTGCATCTGTATAGATCCTAATTTCTCTGTCTCTTATGTCACGAATCATACTCACTTCTGATACTATAATGTCCATTTGACGTCTCAGTTTCCTTAATGTAGCCATCAATTGTTCTGGGTCTCTGTGGATACCCACCCAGCAGCCATTAACAAATATTTTTGTAGCATCAGCAATTGCAGAAGGTGCAATTTCTTCCAAGTTTTCCATGGACCATTCTTCCAAGAACTCCAAAATAGGAGACGGTTGACTTCCAACAGATATATAAGCCATTAGGGCTAAATTTTTCACTAAACCTACAGCGGCTCCTTCTGGTGTTTCAGCTGGGCAAATCATGCCCCACAGTGTATTGTGCAATTGACGAGGCTTGGCTAGTTTACCATCTCGTCCAATCGGAGAATTGACACGTCTCAAATGAGACAATGTTGATGCAAATGTCAATCTATTCAACACTTGTGACACTCCAGCTCTTGCCTGATGAGCTTTCTTTTGATCACCCCAATTTCCAGTAGCAAGCGAGTATCTCAGACCATCAGTAATGATTTTAGTTTTAATGGCCAATTCAAGATTGAAGTCTTTTCCCCTATCAATAAACTTCTGGGCATACATTCTCACTTCCTTTAACAAATTTTTGAAAAGTCCTCTAAACAGGAATGCCAATAGTGGGCCAGCTAAATCCAATCTCTTGTTACCATAGTGATCTCTGTCATCTAATTCACGACGCCCTAATGCAGCTAATAATAATCTATGCACCATGTAACCTAAGAAGTAAGCCTTTTTAGTTTCACAAAAGTCTGAGACACCAACATGAGGTAACATTTCTTTTTGTAAGATTTCCCTGGCATACTTGATACGCCTCTCCTTTGTTACTCCTGGCCGTGCTCCACGAGCTCCAATGAAGTTAAGGGCAACAGATTGCTCTTGAATGACAAAGGCTTCATCAAGAGATGGTTTTACCATTTCCATCATTTCAGGATCGTCAAAGTCATAAATTATATGTTCTAATATATCTCTATCCGCGACAAACCCAAGGGCTCGGAACACAATCATTATTGGAATCTCTTGTTTGATGTACGGCACTATGGCAATGATTCGTTGCCCAATAGCAGACTTTTTAATACTCTGCCCTCCTCGAGCCATCATGTTAACCCATAAGGTAGATGTAGGTCTAGAACTGTGTTCTAGGCAGGACCGGATCTCTGTTTTATATGCATATTTACCATCTTTCATGCTGAATACATACACAGTATTGGTAGCCATCTTTTCTTGTGCAATCAAAACTTTTTCTGACCCGTTAATAATAAAATAACCACCAGGGTCCAGTGGACACTCATTAAGCTCAGTCAGATCTCTGTCATTTAGATTGCTAAGAAGACAATAAGTCGATCTAAGCATGATGGGAATTTTACCAATGAATGTTTTTTGATGTTGGGTTTCAATAGGATCCTCTGATTCTTTTACGATAGTTTTTGTTATATCTACATAAAGTGGAGCAGAATAAGTCAAATTACGAAGACGAGCTTCATTGGGCATCATAGGAGACGGAGCACCATCTTTTTCCCAATGTGTTGGCTTCGAGAGATAAATTTGATCAAATTTCAAATGATACTTTGGCGGTGTTTCGATTTCTCCAGATGAATGCTGTGCCTCTGCTTGCAGTTCAATCGGTGGAGAATCTTCTACAATGCGTTGGACAGACATTTGAATAAATTCGTCAAAACTGTCCAGTTGCTGTCGCACTAGACCCTTTTCATCAAAATACGCATTGATGACAATCCAACAAGCTTCTTGCCATAGTTCCGATGAAATTTCCTCCACATCCTCTTCTTCATATTGATCATCCTCTGTGTCATACATGATGCAGATACTTTCAGTAGCTTATTCTTCAGCACTGTAGTGTTATTTTATATTTCGGTGTGAATAACACGAAACGCAAGTAACGAAAAATACGAAAATGCCCCGCTCCGCAGCAAGCAAGGAGGCACTCGTTACAACTTACAAACAAGATGGCGTTTATAAATGACGTTTAACGTCACTCACTCGTCCGTCAGCCATTGACGTGACGGCAGACGGGCCATAGACGGGCTATGACGGCGCATGACATTAATTTGACACACAGATAATGAATGGAAACCTACAAAGAGCATAGGTTATAAAATATTTATTATTGTTTAATATTAGGGTGTATTTACATTGACATCAAACTTGGTTGTTAACTACAAAAGTTAGCGAATAGGCACGCAGTTACTGACTGTCAAGAAAAACAGAGAAACAGATTTTAATTAAACTTTCTGTGCACTTTCTAATCAAATTTAGTTTCTTTTTAGTTACCTCTTTTTCACAATTCCAATAACTCTTCCAAGTTCCAATAGAAGATAGGAATCTTTTAACATTAGAATTTATTAGGTCGCATCACATTCTAAGACAGAGTTAAACGAGTTAGAAAATTTAGGTGTAATTAAACAAGAAGCTACGCCATACTGTAGCCCACTCACTTTCACTAAGAAAAGAGATATTGGGTCGATCAGACTTTTGTTACATGCATGCGAATTGAATAAAAAAATGATAGGAGATGCGGAAACCCCACCGTTCACTTCGGAAATATTGTTGACGTGATAACGTCTATTAAAACGATGAACGCCGGGCGCACGCACGAAAAAATGTAGCGTTCCGCGAGCGAGAGAGCGGCAAAAGCGATAGAGAGGCACGATCGGCTACGATCGGCCGAAGCGCTCAATTTTATCTATAAAATAACGCAATAATTTCATCAATGTTTTGTCATGACGTTGTCACGTTAAACTACCGTCCGTAAACCGACTTTACAGACATTTATTTTACACTTTATTTTTTTATTTGAGTTAATAAAATATAAAAAGCCTAGACGAATTACATAATTTATTTTATACAAGCAGTGCGTCGTGCTAGTCAAATAACGGCGCCAGCCGCGACAGTTTCGGCTCGGAGTCTGCTCTGCTGACAGTAGTGACAGTGCCCTAACCCAGTGTAAATACGCCTTCACTCTATAAAGTACTACAGAGTACCTTGTTGTTGTACATTGTACATTGAAAAAGTTGTAAATCTACTCTGCAAAGTCTGCAATCAGTCCACGACCTTTTTTTTAATACTTTTTTGTGTTTTGTTCGTTCGTTCAGTCAGTACTTTGTACATAAATTAATACAATGTTTTGTTGAAGACCTCATGAAATCATAGTTGCTATGAATCATTTTTGCATTTAAAGTGGATATTACTTTCGTCAGTGGTTTTACATTAATATTGTAGTGCTATAATGGATTCTTCAAGAAGAAGCAACCCTGAGGAGCAACGCTGCATAATAGGCTTGCAAGATTTGAAAATATCTAACAAAGACGAAAACGATACTGAGCAGGCGCACGGAGCAGCGCCCTCCAATGTGGGAAGTTTGGGTAAAGCTCGGCCCGTCGGCGCAATCGAGAGCTTCACGTTGGAGAACACTTCGAATAATCGCCAAGACTACAGCTTTTATGAACGATCAAACGTGATAGCGGCCTCAAAGTTCGCGACTCCTAAGCGCGTAGAAACAATAGCGTCGATTAATAAACGCGATATAAATACAGCGGCACTATCTGCGACCTCAGCCAGCCCTACTCGCTCTATTGATTCGATATCGCAACGCTCGCTGAGTTACCCGACGGAGGACTTGTACGAGATCCCAGGGAACACGAATCCGCAATATCCTCCGCCGGTGTACGAGAACATCGACTACTACGGCGAGCAGCGGTCGCCGCAGCCGCCCTACTACCACCAGCTATACCAGCAGGCGCCGCCCACTGACGGCTACTACGACACGCGCTACAGCAAAGCCCAGCCCCAAGTACCGGTTAATGCTAAACCCAAAGTAAACCCAACAGTTTACGAAAACATGTTATGTCCTGAAAAGGACAAGAAACATGAATATAAGTCTAACCAGGACCACAATTTCATCCAGCAAGGATCTGTACCCGGTCCTCAGGTGCCAATTTCGAGTCTTAATAAGAACTTTTCTCAGATGCTTATGAGTGATAAGGTAAAAGTCGATAAAGCCCCACCGGTCCCACCTTACCACTCTTCTCAGGAAAATCCGAGCAGTGACTATACTATCATGAAATCAGCTCCCCCAAAATACACGGATGTAAGTGCTCTTTTGAAGAATGACAATTCTGTAAACTTTGATGACAAAGTGGTAACAATACCTTCAACTGCAATCTATGCGTCTATTGCTCCTAGTGCTCAGAGGCCGAAAGCCAACATTGCTACAGAGGTTCCTGCTTCAGTTTCTGTGCCAAAATTTTTCCACCCAAAGCCTGCAGTGGGAAATGGTATTGGGAAAGAAAAACCACCTTTAATGAATGGTGGATACAGTGCCAGTGCCAAGCCTGTGAACAGGATGCAGATAGTAGATGATACTAATGGCTCAGACTATGTCTGTATGACTGGAGGTTCATCTGCCTCTGCTCTCGCTGCAGCTAACAAGGATATGAGGGACAATGTGTCTGTGGTGTCCGAGTCCAATACATCAAGAAACCTTGTTTCGGGGCTGACTTCCCTTTGTTCACCGGCACCCTCCCCAGCTCCTAGTCCAACTCCAAGTTCAGTATCGCAAGTGTCTGGGGGCTCAAGGGGCTCTGGAGGAAGGGGCAAGAGCCTTCTGCCTTACAGTATTACACCTCCAAGACCTCCAGGACCTAGTGAAGCTCAAAGGAAGATTGAAGAACTCACAAGGCAGCTAGAAGAAGAAATGGAGAGACAAGATGAAGAAGGGGAATACTTTGGTAAGCATAATAATTTTTGAATTTTTTAAATTATTGGTTTCTCTAGTTGAGTGTACAGTCATTTGTTTATTCACATGAGACCTTTGTCCATTAGTAATTAATTTTATCCTTGCTTATTTAAATAAGTTATATTTAAATTAAAACATTCCTTACCCTTAAAAAGCTACCTACAGTTGTCTTTCTGTGAACAAGTTGTTATTCAAAATATTAATTCACTTGAGAACAAATTTAACGAATATGTAAATGATAAAACAGATATCATAATAAAATATGCAAGTATGATGAAGTTAGATGATATGATCTAATTTTATCTTGACATTTTTATCTTAAATACTTCTATTTTCTCTACATTGGAGTCTGCAATACATCAGTCTGGTCCAGATGTAAATATGTATAAACATTTTTTAGGTATTTGTCACACTTGTGGGGCAGGTGTCACCGGTGCGGGGCAAGCCTGCCAGGCCATGGGCAATCTGTACCACACTAATTGTTTTATTTGCTGTTCCTGTGGCCGCGCCCTGCGTGGGAAGGCATTTTACAATGTACATGGAAAAGTTTACTGCGAAGAAGACTACCTGGTTAGTACAAATCTGTGTAAGCAATGCTATTGTATTGTATATCTTTTGTTTAATCTATTAAATAATATAAATACTTTGTTTACAGTATTCAGGATTTCAACAGACGGCCGAGAAATGTGCAATATGTGGGCATTTAATCATGGAGATGGTATGTTTTAACTTGAATAGCTTTATATCCACATACATGCCAAACAATAGATAAGGAAAATGACTTATCTTGAACTTTGGTCTTAATAACAAATTCTAAATTATTTGCGAATCATCCAATGAACTAATGTACTAACGTTCACTGGAATCATCATATTTGCTAGAAATTAATTTAGCTATTTTTATTTATTAATTGAATTTAAATATTTCAAAAGAGGAAAGTATATCATTTTCTTTATTGTGTTTTGGTAAATACTGATTACATTTTGGTTAAAATAATGTGCTACTTAACGTTTTGTGTGGTATCTAAAAGATTTTCCTAATAAATAATTCCAGATATTGCAAGCTATGGGAAAGTCGTATCATCCAGGTTGTTTTCGGTGCTGTATTTGCAATGAGTGTCTTGATGGGGTGCCGTTCACTGTAGATGTGGATAACAAGATTTATTGCATCAATGACTACCATCGTATGTTCGCGCCCAAGTGCGCAAGTTGTGGTAAAGGTAAAGAAATATTCATGCATCTATTATTTCGATAAAATATATTTTATTGCTTTCATTGTAGATAGGTTTAAAGTTGTTAATAAACTTTTATGACTATTTTGATTATAGGAGCACTATGATTTGTCATCACCACATGATAAATGCCACATAATAGATAACATAGTAATAAAATAGTCATTTTGTAAGAATGCAATCCATTATATATGTAGATTCCAGGATTTTAGTATTACAATTAGTTATATGTATCTAACTTAAAAATTCCATATAAATATTATGTGACACATGTGTCATTGATTAACAATAAAGTTTATCGCCATACTTTTAAATTATGTGCAATGTGAAATGCAAATCATATAATAATATGTAAATGTGATAAGATTATAAAATTATATGATGTCCCTTGCGACATCACATGATAAAAAAATTCTAAGAATTTATTCCTATTCTTTATATTCTAGGGATAACCCCCGTGGAAGGGACAGATGAGACAGTGCGAGTGGTGTCCATGGACCGTGACTTCCATGTGGATTGTTACATGTGTTGTGTGTGCGGTATGCAGCTGACTGATGAACCTGACAAACGCTGCTACCCTTTGGCTGGTAAGTTTCGTAAATTCACTAATGGCTGTTTTTAATGATATTTCTATCTATCTGGGAAATTAATAGATAAATTTTAACATAATAACATTTTAACTAACTCTAGGACCTTGACTTCATAATTATTTAGAATAGAAATTGAGGAATACCATAATAAGTTATTGTCATTGCAGCAAGTCAAGCTCTATATTCCTTGATCTAATTACTCGGATTGTTTTTGGAGCACACATGTTTGACTTTTATTCAATTATTATAAAGTATTTTTGTTATTTATCCAGGGAGGTTGATGTGTCGAGAGTGTCACTTGGCGACCATCGGCGCGGCGACGGGCCCCGGCATGCCCCCCGCGCCGCACCTCTCCCCCGCCTCTTATCAGTACATGGGTTAAAGTTTACAAATATACTAGCTCACTAATGTTATTGTAAATGTAGGTTCGTTAGCATAATGGGTCTTTGCTGTATTGTCATTAGATATCTCAGAGTTAATCTTCCTTCTTGGCTGTGGGCTCAAATTTTTATAAGGTGAATTTTGCTACATACGAAAATCAATAGTTACTCTCTGATAAGTACTGACAATATTACATATGCATTGAAAGCAAAAAGTCAGATAAGTGACCGTTTGTAATAAAATTGTATGTGTTGAATGTATTGCTGTATTGAATGTCTTTCATACCATAATTGCTTTAAATGTTATTATTAGAGATAATAATTATCAAAAGTTATAAAGAAAAATGTATCTTCATGTTAGTGTGACGATGATTAGAAGAATAGTACATGATAATGCTATTGTTAATTAAATAGTTATAAGTGTATGATAATAATAATTGAGATGTTTGTGATGTTGACCTGTTATGAATGGTGTTTGTCTAGTTTTGTGATAATGATTTAGTTATGAACTGAATGTGCCAGAATTGCATAAATACTTGATTTGCAATACTTTTTTGTTTAAACAATACATACCATTTTTGTATTTAAAAATGAAATCATAGATAGTTAATTTGGTTGATTGCCGGCAAGAGGAATTCTTTATAAGCTAAGTAAGATAGCCAAAGTGGCCTATTATATTATAATACTTGCAATGTTGGAAGTTTGTATGTATAAATTGCCTATCATGCTAAGTACTGCAGATGCACAATGCACATGGCTGATGCAATGTGGCATAATGAAATCTATTGCTAGCTACATGCAACAAAACTACAATATTACAGTATTAAAAATAATTTGAAAATCAGAATTAAATAGACTATAAATAAGAGGCCTTAAAATGGATTTGAGGTCTGTGATGTTTCCTATTTGCGTCAATAATATAAAACTGATCAAAAATATTTTAAGTGTATTCTAAACACTAATTTATTTTGATGCATTTACTAATTAATATTGTCTTCTGCACATGACAGCACACCTGGTCAAGTATTTGTTGTTATGCTATACTTATTTATTATTGTAGTCACAAATCTAACCCATACAAACATTCCAGAATTGTGCTGTCCTGTTGTGTAGGTACTTAATAATAATCAATTGTCCTAGGAATTGTTTTATCTGTACATTTTGATGATAAATATGTGATTAGTTTTCATCTTTTTCATTTATGTAAAGGAAATATCAGTTTGTTAAGAATACTTTTTATATTTATATACTTTTTAAACAATAAACCATTCAAAATATAAATATCTATAGTATTTAATTTACAGTAGTTTGTTATCCAATATAGAAATGGAACTAGCAAATACTAGGTAATTAAAGCTAACAAGAGTTACATTTTCTTCACTTTATCCTTGATATTGCGCATCTCTGTCTTGTACCTCCGCATTTCATCCATGACCTGTGTCCGTTTCTCCTTAATTTGTGTCTGATAGTGTTGTTTGCTTTCGTTGAATCTATCTTGTAGATTGTCTTTCTTCTCCTGAAGCATTTCCTTGATCCTCTCTCTAGAGGGTACTGGTTTGATCCACCCTATTGCTGTCAACCTCCTGATGGCAAGAGTTGTTGCACCTGAATCAACATTTGATTTGATTAAGAACATGTTAAAATTTGTAGATTTTTTTCCAAATAGTTGATACAATAATTTACAGTTTCTGCTTTACAAGAAGTTTGGTATGTTAGTTTTTCAAATATTCAAAGATAACTCGGTCCACAGCCACACCTACAAGGTCAGTGGTCACTTTTGCCCATGGAATTGTGACACCAAAGGTATCAGTGTGTTGCTGACAAAAATAATGGCACTGATGGAAAAAACTTTTTAGTATATGCGCTAGCCAAACTGATAAAAACTGTACAATCAAGCATAAGCTTTTAAGATTAAACAAGGTGGCATAGTCTAGCAACCTCCAACAGGGGGGACCCACATCCTTGTGAGTTGTTCAGGATTTAGGAACAAAGATATGTAGATTAAATATTAATAACCTTACCAACAGTGACTGCATATCGAAGTGGGGTGATTAATTTATACAAAGCAAACACCAGTGCAAAATATCCAGCGCCAGACTTTCTCAATGGTGTCAGCAGATTCTCACTAATTCCCAGTGACTCCAGTAAACTAATAACATCTACGCCACTGAAAATATTAGATTGTGAAATGAATATCACTTCCAAAGTTGATTCCATATAATGTTTTAAACGGAAGTTAGAGAACAAACAATTGAATTATCCTCTAAAAAAATTTAAAACCAAAGGAAGATAATCATTCAAATAAATAACGCAAGTATACAGGGTGTTTGGTAGAGGGCCCATTTGGAGAATACAAGTTGGCCAAAAAAAATCCCTGACCCGCTATTTTTTTTTAAAGATTTTTTTTGTTAATTTTTCGGTTTTAACCGAAATTGCACCTATTTACCACCATAAAATCTGTTTTGGACTAGATGTTTTTACTTTAGTTTAGTCTCTGAACTTGAACTTAGTCTCTGAACTAAAGTAAAGTAAAAACATCTAGTCTAAAACAGATTTTAAAAATGTTATGGTGGTGAAAAGGTACAATTTCGGTGAAAATCGAAATTTTAACAAAAAAAATCTTTAAAAAAAATAGAGGGTCAGGAATTTTTTTGGCCAACTTGTATTCTCCAAAAAAAAATCCTGATCCTAATTCTATCAAATTTTTCTTTGAGTGGTCTAAAGATGTATCAGAGACTAAACTAAAGTAAAAACATCTAGTCTAAAACAGATTTTAAAAATGTTATGGTGGTAAATAGGTGCAATTTCGGTTAAAACCGAAAAATTAACAAAAAAAATTCTTTAAAAAAAAAATAGAGGGTCAGGGATTTTTTTTGACCAACTTGTATTCTCCAAATGGGTCCCCGAAGAAACAGTGCCCTGTCCCGACGCACGACTGACCAGGAGACTACTGTCACTTGACAGGAGGGACCTGCGAGTAATTGTAGGTAACATCACTGGACACTGCCCACTTAACAAACATTTATATGTTCTAGGTATGACCGACAGCCCTCTATGCAGGGTGTGTATATCGGCCGATGAAACAGCCCCTCACGTTATCCTGGAATGCGTGGGCGTAGGTACCCAACGGGCTGAAATCCTCGGCACTCCGAGGTCGTTCCGTGAAGCCTGTGGAGACGCCAGGAGGATCCTGCGTTTCTGGACAGAGCTAGGCTGGCTAGACGGCAAATATTCAAAGATAACTCGGTCCACAGCCACACCTACAAGGTCAGTGGTCACTTTTGCCCATGGAATTGTGACACCAAACGTACCAGCTAGCCGGCACACACATTTACGCAAAATGGCCCAACCTAGAGGCTAAATGCGGAAATCGGAGCCCATCACCATTACCATTATGGGTCCCCGAACACGCCCACTTGGTTTGTCGGACCCTCTACCAAACACCCTGTATAATAAGTTACGTAAAACATAAAATAATATAATTTTTATTTACCTTCTTACAGCATAGTAAAAGGACCCGAACCAAATAGCTGATGTGGTCATGTGCACTGGAAGCAAAACGTACCAGTAGTCCCGGTACATTTGTTTAAACCTTTGTATGAGCCCAGGTTTTGCCGGTGGCGGGCCTGGAGAGGTTTTTCCAGGATCGCTGCTTTGCGTAGTGCATTGCCTAATTGATTTACTCGATAAACCAAGATTATTTGCTTGAACTATTGGCCTATTGATTAAAGTGCTTTGATGAAAAACTCTGCTAGCTAAAATTCTAATTGGACAATTTTTTTTACCACTCCATTTCACCGGTTGTATCACATTATAGAGGTTATATTGGCTTCTGTACATGGCTCTAAACGTTAGAGCCATTTTTATAGGGGATGAATTTTAATACTTTAGATAAAATAGTTTTAATCAACTTCTAAACATTTTTCGTTAATTTACGTTTTAAACAAATATTTTCCTGCAATTCGATTGACTTGACTTTTGAGTTTTTCATTTTTGACAAGTTGACATTGACACTGTCGACTTGACAGATAGATGAGACAGGAAAATTTTGATTGATAAAATGTAAAAATTCTCTGTGACATTAACCAAGAACTAATTACACTATAGTCTACTCGATAAGTTCAAAATGGTTGAAATTAGAGATACTGCTCTTAAAAATACGTGCGATAGCTCATTCTGTTCGGAATGATGTCTAGAAAAATGTTTCGGAAGCGTTTACCAGCACGTAAAAAATTGCAAAAGTTATTGACAAAATAAAGTTGAAAAAAAAAGTATTTTGTTTTTGGTAATCACTTCGAAACTATTAATATTTAAGAAATTTTAAAACAAGATTCTTAAAGTAGAGGAAATTTCCAAACAATGACTCGCGACTCTCGGAACTCTATCTCCATTATTTATAACTTTAATTTAACGCTGAAAATGGGTCTCCACGCTGTATTTTTAGGTTGCGCGTGCGGCGTCAAAACCGAGTTCGTCACACTCAATAATTTTTTAAGGTATTAATTATTAATTTAAAAAAATAAAAAAAATATGGTGTATTCGAAACACTTCAAAGAATTTGCTCCCGTAGGAAATTTTGCTTAAAGTTAATTTTTCAACAAGTTAGACGATTGTTAATTAACTAAATTTTCTCGAACTTCCATTTTCATTGTACATTAAAAAAAATGTTTAAGTAATTGTCCTATAAATTTTTCGCTTCGTGGAGCCCTTCTTATATACATGCTTAACGAGATCACGTCATAAAAGTTTAAAAAGTTTTAATACTTTGTGTATAATAATTTTATAAGTTGAACAAACAATTTTTTCGTTTTTATATCGAATCGAAATTAAAAAATTGAAAAATGTTTTTATCTGTACTTTGTTATACATCGTTGTTTTTTTTTATTTTTAGGTGTTTCAGAAAAAATATATAAAAAAGTTGAGAATTTGTTTATAAAAAATTGTTAAGTTAAAAAACAATGAAATTGTTGATAAAAAAATATTTTTTTACATTTCTATTAAAGATGGTTAATTATAATTTTTAAGGAAAAAAAAATTATTAACTAATTATTCAAACAATAGAAATATTAAAAAACAATTATAAACAATTAAATATCATTATTAAGAAAATTTTTTTTTTTAAAATCATAATGTTTTGTAAAGAATAAGATATTAAGAAATTTTTTCTTGAAAGCATTGAAATAGTCTATTTGTTTATAAAAAAAAATTATAAAAAAATGAGGGAATTTTTTTTTCAAGTCATTAAATGTCTTTTATGAATGCCAAAACGATTATGTAATAATAAATTGAGAAAAAAATATTTTCAATAATATTATTTGGATTTTTCATTTTTTGTTCAACTTATAAAATTATTATACACAAAGTATTAAAACTTTTTAAACTTTTATGACGTGATCTCGTTAAGCATGTATATAAGAAGGGCTCCACGAAGCGAAAAATTTATAGGACAATTACTTAAACATTTTTTTTAATGTACAATGAAAATGGAAGTTCGAGAAAATTTAGTTAATTAACAATCGTCTAACTTGTTGAAAAATTAACTTTAAGCAAAATTTCCTACGGGAGCAAATTCTTTGAAGTGTTTCAAATACACCATATTTTTTTTATTTTTTTAAATTAATAATTAATACCTTAAAAAATTATTGAGTGTGACGAACTCGGTTTTGACGCCGCACGCGCAACCTAAAAATGCAGCGTGGAGACCCATTTTCAGCGTTAAATTAAAGTTATAAATAATGGAGATAGAGTTCCGAGAGTCGTGAGTCATTGTTTGGAAATTTCCTCTACTTTAAGAATCTTGTTTTAAAATTTCTTAAATATTAATAGTTTCGAAGTGATTACCAAAAACAAAATACTTTTTTTTTTCAACTTTATTTTGTCAATAACTTTTGCAATTTTTTACGTGCTGGTAAACGCTTCCGAAACATTTTTCTAGACATCATTCCGAACAGAATGAGCTATCGCACGTATTTTTAAGAGCAGTATCTCTAATTTCAACCATTTTGAACTTATCGAGTAGACTACTATGGAGGGCAAGCTCCGAATAGGTATCTGAAAATGGATCAAGTGACATTAGCGGTTATGCCTGAGATAGCTATGCTAAACCGCAATACGAAGTATAAAATATTAAAGGAAGAGAAATTTCGATTCATTATAAATAGATCAACAACGCTTGCTTGTTTAAATTTAATAAAAGAAATATCTAAAGCTTTAAATGACAAAGCACAAATAGCCGCTTTATTTCTAGACTAGACATGACGCGAGCTTTTGATTTTGTGAGCATAATATATTGTTAGATAAACTAGTTAAATATGGCATTTGTCGACAGGCATAACTGGCTAAAAAGTTATCTCACAAATAGAAAGTAATATACTTACTGCCGTCCTCAAGCTAAAAGGCGGCTAAATGTCATCTGGTAAATTTTTACTTTATTAACAGTTTTGATATTTTTTTGACCTTTAGTAATATTTAAGTTCAAAAAATATATATATCTTTTGAGTTTGACATAGTATGACAACATTAACAATCACTAGCACGATTTCAAAATAATCCTGCGTTTTTTGGCTCTACCTCAAAAACTGTTTTTGTCACTTAACCGCCTTTTAGTTTGAGGACGGCAGCTTAGGTTTCTAAAATTGTAGGTGGACGAAAGGGGGACTCACATTACAAGGACAATAGAAATGGAGTTCCACAAGGTAGAATACTTGGGCCCTTTCTGTTTCTTATTTACACTTCCAAAGAACTCCACACGAACTTCCAAAGGTAAAGACATAAATAAATATTATTTGCAGATTCCACGGTAATCATACGAAGCTACAACCCCATGTCGTTAAAAAATAAAATACAAGAAACTTTATTGAATGTGTATTTAAGAAATTTATAGGGATTTATTTTTAAAACCATTTATTTACACATACAAAACATTTTCGCTGCTACATCTTGAATACATTCGGTGGTGTTACGGTATAGATTGAGACGACTAATTGTACCAGAAATGGACAACTCATGGTTTATTTCGTGTAATGTGGCATCAAATATTCCACCACCTGGTAGAGTCTGGACGACTACTGTGTACGTTAAATTTTTACTATTAGGTCCTTCATAAAATGTTGCTTTTAAAATTTTCAGAACCTTCAATTGATGGCATTGAGGATATTTTTTCAATAATAGATTAATGTAGTTTATGAGATAATTTACAGCAATTTTTTTGCGTTCCACATCCAATATTCCTTCTGTCTTCTGACAAGTGCACCAATGTTCTTCTATGCCTATACTTTCACATGATCGTTGTGCTGGTATAGGGAGAAATAAACTTACATTTTTTGTTTCACGATTAAACATTTTACTTCTTTCTTTTATTTTTCTGTTGTCTAAATTTTTCAGATTAATAATATCGAGTAAAGTTTCGTGTATGTCATAGGGCGAAGTCAAACGATAACGATTATTTTGAACATTTTTAAAAGCAAGACGATATCTTTTCCGGAATAGCGTCGGAAAAAGGATTTCAAACAGGGGCAGACGATTTTCCAGTCGCCCTTCTTCAGTCTGAGCTATTTTTCCGAACCTCATGCCATGGTCACTAAACAATATTATTATCGCGTCATCCAAATGCTTTGAACCTTCTAAATCTTTGAAAAATTCATAATGGTAATCATCCATGCTTTGGGGAATATTAAAATTTTCATGACTGATAGATTCTTCCCAGAATAAACCAAATAACTTTTTGTTTGGAGTTTTTAGCAAATTAGCTGACCACCGGAGAAGTATTTTGTAAAAGTATCTATTTCTCAAACATTGATGAAAATTGTAGAACTTGTTTTTAAAGATATTCCTTGTTTCAAATATGAAGGGTTGCAAGTAAAAATCTGTCGGTAGTAGAGGAAGACTGTATTCGTAGGTGCCAAGTAATCCTGCGATGCTATCTGAAGCAAGAGCCGTTTGATATCCAGCTGCCTTGAAATGGTTCGAGATTATAAAACATTTATTTAAATCTATAACATTTTCTTGTATACATGATTGTTTAACCTGCTGGTATGAGTGGCCAATTAATAAAGGAAATAAGTTTGGAAAGGAATTGTCACCAACTTTATTGTAGCCAAGTAGTTGGATACTGCCTCTATCTCGAAGAAATTTAGATGTCTTTGGCATCATCCTTAAAAAATTCATTCGCGACATGCTTTCTATGCCAAACATTAAAACATTAAAGCCAGGCACGGAGTTGTTACGAATTCGAATACGAGTTCTTGTAAACTGAGGGAATAGAAAAAAGTCATCGTATATTTTACTGTCCAAGTGAAAACATTCGACTCTTACGAATTCATGCCTTGCTTGTATATATTTTGTAAATTCAACACAATTCCCGTATGTAATTTGTGCGATATTCGTTTCTGTATAAAAATTTCTGTAGCAGCAGAAGAAATCATTTTCGTTGAAAACATTATAAAAATCTAGAGATTCTTCCACAATCCAAACATGCGAAGAGTTAGAATCCAAAAGATGTATATTTTCAGAACAACTGAATTTTTTCACCGGACGCATCAACTTTTTAATATTGTTGGTAATTATTGGAAATGCTGGAATTTTACAACCTTCAGTTGAAATAAGATATTTCTTTAACCCAAAGCCCTTTGCGTTTGTGAAGGCGTTTTGTAAGACCAAAAAGAATAGAATAGTCGAAAATTTTGTAACTTTTTTTCCGCATTTTGTCACTTCCATAAAAATGTTGGTTTCAGCCCATTAGCGGCCCACTACACAGTCGAGTCTCACCTTTTAATTACGAAAGCGTAGAGTGAACTCTATCACGATGTTACAGTGCAAATTAATTTAGCCATTCTACGAGTAGGTAGTAGGTACTATACTAAGCTTATTGGTTAAACTTAAACCACAGGTGAAATGAAACGTTTGATAATTCATTGTACGGCCGATTGTACGTAGGTAGGTTAGGTTACTTTAATGTACCTCATTATTGTTTGTTGTTGAATTACACGCTATAACAGTCAATGTTTGCTAAACACTTTTTGTCGCATTACGTCGTTACTTACCAATTTTAATACCATGTGGTTTTGTTAGTGAATTTCTACGTTCCACTTCCGGGCCATGCGGCAGAAGAATCGATGGTTTAGATATCGATCGTTTGTTAGTTGATCGATGGGTTTAGGTTGTTATTGGTGACTTATCTTATTGTGTGTTAAGTCATACTAGTTAATGATTTATGAGATGAATGCTTAGTAAGTTTATAATTATGCTTTATTTGTTTATGCTTTAGTAAGTCATGTTTAGTAAGAAAGTTCTTGATAAAAAATACTTTGGTCTAAACTCGTCTCGGGTCGGGTTGGGTCGTAGTGCATTGTATTGTACAACGGGCTAGTCTCTCTGTTGGAGATCGCTGACCGATCTCTGTTAAAAATCCTGACGGTACTTACTCGACGGTACTTGCTCGTTCGTTGGGCCCCAGTTGACTAGCTTGCTAACTTGCTACTGTCCTCAGGTGCCATGTTGGAGAGCAAGTATATAAATAAACTAAGTATTTAATAAGTTTCTTGTTTTCTTCAAATGGCAACTCGTTGTCAATTCCTTCAGCTACATGGTTTAGGAAAACAGGTTTCCCCTAGATTGGGTTGTCCTCGGTGGGATAAATAATTATAATCATTGATTTACTTATAACTATTTTTTGGATGCAAATTCGTACGCATGGAATGTTGTACCTATTCTGTCTCGGCTTCTAAGCCACGTATTAAAATGAAACATTTGCACAAGTTTTGCTACAACCGCATTCAAGTAGTTTTTCCATACAGACAGACAAAGATTATTTTATTTTAAAATAACTATTTAAAGACCCCTCATATTATTTTTACTTAAATATCTGCTATGAGTGATATGTATCTAAGTAGACATCGACAATTAAAAATTTCATTTTGAGTACCTATAAATATAGATTTATCGAGAACACTTATGGTGGCCACTCACGGTTAGTCCATCGCGTCAAATGGCGTGATATACAGCCAAAATTTGATCGTGAATGTGAAAAACTGATGGCGTGATTTAAAAAATTTGTATGTCCAATCGCGCCATTTTGACATATGTCGTTTGGCGTGGCTCCAAAAATGACGCGATGGAATGACCGTGAGTGACCACCATTATACTGTGTACTTGAAAATACCAGCTGTTTAAAAAAGTTGTGGTTACATACTTTTTAACCGACTTCAAAAAAAGGAGGAGGTTCTCAATTTGACTGTATTTTTTTTGAAGTGAAAACTTCTTTAGTACGGGGGTGACTTGAAATTTTATGAAACGAAACTGTCCAGTAAAAAGAGACAATCACATAAATTCTAAAGTGAGATAGGAAGCATTGTACAGGGGTAGGGTAGGGGAGTGAGGAGTAGGGGAGCGGGGCGGAGCGGAGCGGAGTGAAGTAGATTAGTGAAACCTACATTTATCATCTTCCCGAAATTTTACATTCGTCTCAATATCTTGAAAACAAAAATTTTGAAGGTTTCACTTCTACCACGTGTGAATTGCACACATTTTAATTTTAACCGACTTCAAAAAAGGAGGAGGTATTCAATTCGACTGTTTTTTATGTTCGTTACCTCAGAACTTTGGACTGGTCGAACCGATTTCGATGATTCTTTTTTTCATCGAAAGCAGGTACTTGTCGTGTAATCCCACATAAATTTGAACGAGATCTGATAAGTAGTTTTCTAGTAATTGAAGTCGGTTATTTTTTGTTAGTAAAATTTAGATTATTGTCTGTTACTTTCAATCAGCATGTTACAAGTTAGCAGCTATCACTCGCCCTGATATAGGTAAGATTGTTTTAGGGTTCCGAAGTAAAATCGGAACCCTTATAGTTTCGTCATGTCCGTCCGTCCGTCCCTCTGTCCGTTTGTCCGAACTGCGAAGCAAAGCGCCGAGACCTTTATTTTAGAAAGCTGTAATTTGGCATGGATATACACATCTGCTGCCGGCTGAACGGTTGGAGATGGACAGGTGAAAAAATTCTCACAAATTATTTTATATGATGAGTTTACAAGGAAAACTATCACGGATATGTTAGCGTAAGTAGTTAATAAGTAATAGTCGATAAACTTACTACTTCGGCAGTCTTTCTACATTGCGCATGGCCTGACACGCACTTTCCCGGTTTTTTATACTTACGAGTAGAGAAGATACTTTTATAATTTCGCTCCTAAGCAATGTATTTAAAAACTTGTAAATAGTAAAAATAAAAATGCAAAGCGTGTCTTTATTTCATATTATAATATGGCTAAGAAAACATATCCATATTATAAATATTAAATTATATAAAAAATTTTACAAGTTACATATGAATATGATACATTAATGAACAGGTAGGTACCTGATTCCTTTTTACAACAGTAGAACAACAGCAAAGACACTATACCCTAATTAGAATATTAGTTAGCTAACGTAAAATTCTATTTGAAAGTGACATCAGACTTTCCAGGCCTTGTTGTACCTTCTCATCTTCAAAACGTGCATTGGACTAGACACAAAAACAGTATAATTTTAGTTGGCTGTTGGATACACAATGACTTTGGTCACCGTAAAGATTTAGTCTACTGACTGTCCCGGCAAGGGACCAGTCATGTTTGTCTTGTCGCAGAGTGGCTTCGAGTATAGCGTCACCAGGCTCCGTGCGTATCACAACCATAAATTCTCGCCAATTAACATTATCTTGGGCAAATCCATATTCTACTTCCGACGCTTCTATAATTTCAACCAGGTGTAAAAGGGCACATCGTCTGTTACTAAAAAGTAGACTGTTTACATGTCGCAACAATTGTGACGCAGCATTCAGCGCTTCTTCGCTCTCTCGACGTAATTTATGACTTCGTTGACAGGTACACCATTGGTCGTCTATATCGGCTATTTCACAGGTACGATTGCTCGGTATCGGTAAAAATAAACTTATGCTCCTATTTTTTCCATAAGGTTCAAGTTTTCGGCCTTCAATTTGTTCATTTTTAATATTGTCCAAATTCAACAGGTCACTCAATGTTGCATGTATGTCAAACGGAGTAGTGAGTCGTCGACTATTAATTTCGAGATTTTCGTAAGCTTTGTCGTATTTCTGGCGAAACGATTGAGGGACCAATATATACACAAAGGGCAACCGTTCTTCCAGTCTACCTTGTGTAGTAAATCTCATTTCACCCCATCTTAATCCATGATCGCTTACTAGAAAAAGTATAGTTTTGTCCAGATATTTTGAAATGTGTAAGTTGTTCAGAAAACGTTCGTAATGGTTGTCAGCAATCATCGGATAGTTGAGGTAGTCGTGGGTCATTGTGACTTCCCAAAAAAACCCAAATAATTTTGAAAAATTTAGTGTGGCCGTAATATTTTCAATATAATCCAATAAAACGTCATAAAAAGGCTTTTCATTCATGCATATAAATGAATTAAAGTCTTTGTTGTTACCGACATTCTTTTCAGCTTCGTTTATAAACGTGTGGAAATAATAATCTGTTGGTGTACCAATGAAACCTCGCCTTAAGTAGTTAAATGTCCCAAGACTGGAAGTATCTTCGCCAAATGCTGTGTAGTATCCGGCTTGCTTAAACCACTCCCAAATAAAAGGACAGTTATCAAAAGTAGACCATGGGTTTGGTAGACACGTCTTTGGTAACTCCGTACTTTTTATTCCAAGCAACATAGGTATGACATTTGGAAAAGTATTATCACCAACTTTATTGTAACCTAGTAGCTCTACAGCACCTTTGTTTTTTAAAAACTGAAGTGTTTTAGGCATTGATCTGTGAAAATTAAGCCTCGAAACGGCATCGATGCCCAATACTAAGACATTATAGGCAGGCTTATTGTTCGATATTTCCTTAATGTGTTTGTGTGAAGACATTTTCTTTGGTACGAATGAAAAGAATTGTTCATAAACAAGTGTATCGTTTTTACACATTCTATCTTAACAAATTCATCGCTTACTTTAATTTTCTTAGAAAACAGAAGACATTCATTGTATTGCACGCGGTCATCCACTCCACTTGAAGTTACATCAGCTGAATTTGGTCTATAAAATGACTTATAACAACAAACAATACTTTTGGATCCTGATCGATTATAGTATTTTATGTTATCTTCTCTTATCCAGATATGGGTTCTATTGTTATCCAGTAAAGGATAAGTGGAGTTACGGCATGGCTTTACTGTTGGATAAAATACATATTGCTTAATAGATTTGCTTAAAGGTGTAAATCCAGGTATTGAACAACCTTCTGTGTTAATAGTGAATCGATCACTAGAAGACCTCGTATCGTGTTTACTGTTCTTTAAGTCTAGATGATTTTTTTTCGTTTCGTATTCTGTTTTTTCTATACTATTTTTAGGGTAAATTATTAGTAAGCTCGCGCCGAAAATAGTTGTGAGTAAAAACAGGTACTGCGATCGGGTTAGTCTTGAAAAGAAGTTAGGTTTGTAGTCTCTTTTATTTTTCAGGTCCTGACACGTGCTGCAAATAAATTGTTCATTTTAAATTATATAATATTTTAGACTTAGATGAAGCTTAAAAATATCGTATTATAAGGGTAGGTATGTACATTGTACAGTCTACAGAGGATGTGTGTTTGCATTTAAATTTATGGTAAATCACCATTCGGTTTAATATAAAGTAAGTACATTTACACGAATTTTACGATATGTAAGTATGGATTATGGAATGAGAGTATGCATTTGTCTATCATTTCTTGTTCTGTATTCTGAGTTCTCTGTGATCGCCTTGCTGCTTTTTATGACAGGACAACAAAATGTTTCTCAAAGATTTAAAATTGGAGACACACATTGATAGGATTAAGTAAGATTTAAAACTGCTTCAAATCGTATGGCTATACAGCCTATACACCTCCTGCCTGCTATAGACTGGAATCTAGACGTTTCATTTTATTTTGTTCAAAATAAATTAATGTCTGCTTAATTTATACTTAGATAGGTGTCTATATTTAAAAATATAAAAGCGAATAACTTTCATGTTGAGAAAAATAAAATGCTAGATAAATTTTGAAATATATATTTATTTTAATTAATTTTTAACTCACTACACGTAGTACACGTAATAATATGATAGGTAGGTAGGTACATAAATTAAATCGATTTCTGATGAAGAAATACATCACTGTTAAGGGAAAAAACTGTAGATAGGTATTTATATTTTACGACTACCATAAAATACCAAACATTTATGACATAAAATAAATAATAAGATTTTATTTAATCAACACCCAATCAAAAAGAAACCAAAAATAGTAATTCCAGTTGGTGTGTTATTGAATAAATTAGTTACTTAATTTATTAAAATGAAAAGGTTAACAAGCTAGATAAGGTAATTAGTGAGTACCTAGGTGATTCGAATGTTGAATATTATAGGTGTACCAGCATCTCATGGCATTTTTGACAAGCAGAAAAATGAGTTTTTGATATGGCAATGAAAATTTTTAAAACTAACTATTGTCAAGCGGCTTGTCATGTCAAAGAAAGAGTTGTATGGATTTTTTTTCTTTTTCTAAAATGATGATTATTTTCGATTTACTGTCGGAAAGACCTTTACGATCACAAGCCACAAATATTATTTTCAATGTTTATTCAAAAACATGTGAGGAAAAAGTTGTATTTAAGCGACAATCTGCATTATTAATATCATCCATCTTGTAGGATTAACTCGTTTTGATACTTAGTTTTCGTGATTATATTTTCTTAATAAATAATCTACATAATTATGATTTCTTTGTATGTAAGTAAGATTAGCAAATGATATTAAATTAATTGAAATAAATAATACAAACATTGTTACAAATTAAAGGTACCTAGCAAAAATTTTGTGAATATGAAATGAAAAGTTACATGATACAAGTTCATGTAACTGAAACGGTGGAGAAGCAATTTATTATTATTATCTATTTGTTCTCTTCATCAAATGAATAAAAAATACCTACTAGTATACAGATGGCAAATTTTAAATTATAGTTGCATAAATTAATGTTAGTCACTGTAATAATTAATTATGATATAAAAAAAATATGTGCTTGTCTCAAAAATAGCTTTATTTTCATCTGAAGTTAATAAACCATACCTACATATTATATTGCCTATTATGAAACTAACACTGTTAAAAATATCAAGGATCAACAAGTTTTATTCTAGTTTTCCCAACACTGGGGAGTGTGTTGTCTCCAATTTTAATTTCCACATTTTGCCATCAGATTCTGGTATACCTATAGTTATGTTATGTTTTATAAATGTAATGTAATTTTAAGTGAGTTAGTACGACGAAATAAATAATTTCACTTTAACCTTTATATTATCATTGAGTAGATTTCTTCTACTGTGTTATTTAAATAGCACATTAGGTTAGGTATCTACTTTGAATTAGTTTTTATAAAAAAAACTATACAGCAGCTAGTCAGCAACAATTTTTTTTAGAAAATCATAAAATAATAAGGGCTATACCTAATTACGTAATATTTACGTAATACCTACGTAATTACGTAATACCTAATTACGAAAAATTTGGGGTAATGTGACCTGTTCGTTGTACCTACTAGGTTGAGATAAATCATAAAACTAAGAAGGTACCCAGTTAGTTGTGTGTGTAACTGTGTATTTAAAGCTCAGTAAACATTTTATTTGATTTAATAGATTTTATTTTTTATTTAATTTAAATTTACAATTTTTCAAATAAGTGAAAGTCGGAATGCCACTAATGGTAACCCTATAAAATGTGTGATTGTATAGAGTACCTATAGACTATAAAAAACAATACCTGTTCTACCTGCTATAGCTAATGTCTTTCGGAAGTCGTCTAACAATGACGATAGATCATCAAGCAATCAGTCGTAATTAAAACTTTTTTATATTAGTAAGTAGGTACCTAATTTATTAACTTAATATTTCTATAATTCAAAAGTATTAACGTTTTTTAGCTTACCTACCTATTCGTAATCAGATATTGTGTGTGTCTTAACAAAAATTGCATAGAGTGAAGTTCTTAGCATAATCACTAGCTCAGTTTCTGATTGATACTTTCTTATAAGTGTAAAACTGAAACCTCAATAAAAATAATCCGTATTGCATGTAGGAGCTGAACTTGTACTTTTAATAAAATATTAATTAATTCATCCATTTTCTATCATTTTGTTCTTCAGCATACGTAAGTACCTGGCATACTTTTTTATATTCATTACTAAGTATATAGTGTCTTGAGTCATTTAACTTATCGATAACTACAACTTATTTTTTATGCTAAGCACCGGCTCTATTTCTTGATCAGGGTAGAACGAGAGATGGTCTTTCAGCACATTTCACGGAAATTGTTTTTCGGTTTTATCAGTGGCAGCAGTAGATAAAGTTTTAGGTAATGCGAAATATTCAAATTGTCCCCTGCCAGTATCGACGCACCGTCATTTTTGACGAATGTCGTCACTTGGCGCCCAGAAGAACTCTCGCTCTACCGGAGAGCCAGGCGCCCATGTGTGCTTATAATAAAGAAACTTGGTGAATCCTACTACTTAATCTACTCGTATATCTTCTACCGTATTAACAACAATCTAACATGGCGAGCATTAGCACTGAAGACGGAAATCTACTTAGGCCAGAAGTTTCATAAACATTTTGCAATATTGAGCAACATTTTACATTAACATTAATATACCTATGGCATAGACTACAAACCATTGCTTACATATTATAATACTTATAATAAAAGTCTTACAAACATTGTTGAATATCACAGATTATGCATTAAGATGATTCACGGTCATTGACAATAGCAATAGAGCTTGAGTTGATAGTTGTGGATGCAATGACTCTGATTGCCGTACAGATTGAGGCGGCTGACGGAGCCCGCGAGGCTCCAGTGGTGGTTGTCATGGCGGAGGGTCGCCTCGAACACGCCGTCCCCGGGAGTGGTCCGCACCACCACCATGAGCTCGCGCCAGCCCACTTCCTTTTCGCCCGGTGTTCCCACCTCCATCTCCGTAGCCTCCAGCAAATCGACCAGTGACAACTGAGCACAACGGGCATGCTTGCGCACCATTGAGTTCAATTTGCTGACGAGGTACAACGCAGCCTTGCGTGCCTCCATGTCAGTTGTCGATATCTTGTTCCCTCTATAACATGTACACCAGTGGTCATCGATGCCCGCGGATTTGCAAGTGCGATTACTAGGTATTGGCAAAAACAAACTAATGCCTCTATCGTGAGCGTAGGATTTGGCACTGCGTCGCTCAATGTTTTCATTTTTTATCGCGTTGAGGTTAACGAGATCGTATAAAGTCGCGTACACATCAAAGGGCGTTGTTAAACGTCGCCTATTCGATTTTATATTTCTATAAGCTAATGCATAATTTTGCTGGAAGTTCTGCGGTAGCAGTATAAAGGCTAATGGCAATCGCTCCTCCAATCGGCCTTGCTTCGTAAAACGGATGTCACCCCATCTTATGCCGTGATCGCTCAAAAATATAATAATTGTGTTCTCTAAATATTTAGTTTTTTCCATATTTTTGAAGAACGCCAGGTAACTATCGTCCATTATCATTGGATAGTTTAAGTAATCATGACTCATCGTAACTTCCCAGAAAAATCCAAAAAGTTTGGAAGACTTTAGTGTTAAAGACAATTTTTCAATATAATCTAACAATACCTGGTAAAAATATTTATTTCCCATGCAGATGAAAGAATTAAAATCTTTATTGTTACCAGCATACTTCTCAGCCTCGTGCATGAACGTGTGAATGTAGTAGTCGGTGGGTGTACCGCTAAAGCCAAATTTTTCGAAGTTGAATGTACCCAGGCTTGCACTGTCTTCGCCAAGAGCTGTGTAGAATCCAGCGTCTTTGAATAAATCCCAGACGAAAGGACAATTGTCAAATGTGGCTCGGGAGTTAGGTAAACATATTCTTTTTAGATCAGTATCTTTCATACCGAGGAGCATCGGTGTTAAATTTGGAAACGTATTGTCACCGACCTTATTATAACCAAAAAGTTCTATGGAGTCTTTCTTCTTTAAATATGCTAATGTTTTTGGCATAGTTCTATAAAAATTGAGCCTCGAAATTGCATCAACACCCATAACAATTACGTTGTAAGTCGTTTCGTTAAAAGGTATTTCAATTCCATCTTCCCTGTTTAATGTATTAGGCTTTTTTGGTGCAAACAGAAAGAATTCTTCATGAATTATTTTATTATCATCATTTCTACATGAAACTCTTACAAACTCGTTGATAACTTCAATGTACTCCGAAAATTCAACGCATTCGAGGTATTTGACTCTGTTATCGACGTCTATAGAAGATATGTCTATGATAGACAGTGGCCGATAGAATGGCTTGTAACAACAGGTAATGTTAGTATCCTTTGGTAGTCCATAGTCCTGTAAATTCTCAGGTTTGATCCATATATGCGTGTCATTATTTTCTAGTAACGAAAAATTACCTTTATGACAGAGTTGGTAATGTCTAGGTTGTTCTATGAATTTTTTGATATGTTCGTCGAAAGGACGCAGTCCGGGGATGGTGCACCCTTGAGTTTTGATGGTGAAACTGTCATCTGTGTCTTGGGCTTCGTAGTTGCGCGGTAACCAGGAGGAGCCAGTTGGTTCATTGTTTAGGTACAAGATATTGTAACTGTTGCTAAAAAAAAGCACGATAAAACTCACTGCCACCACGCTCGCGACCAGAAACCCACATCGTCGACGAGATGGCACCGAAGGACGATGCCATTCGGACCCAGCGAGATTTAATTTCACGGCTTGTACCATTCTGTAAGTAAAATATAAATAATTATAATTAATCAAATAGAGTGTGCTAACTCTAAGTGTGATAACTTTCAAGTTTTAATTGTACTAGTAAATAGTATATTTAGAATCAAAAAATTTCGATAATCATAAATAATCTTTTAATATTTTCAGAGAACCTCTACAAATAACATTTTTGTTATAAAAACGTTACAATTTTAGACGATAATTGTATCCATCAATTAAACCCAGTAGTATCATTATGAATGTTTGTATGCAGATAGCTAACAATTTTGTTACTTACCTATTGTTTACATTTCGTATTGTTCATTGAAATAAATGGGATTCAGGAGGCGTCAACAAATCACATAACTGCCCACAATTATTTAAAACTTTAACAAGAATTAATGAAATTCAAACAGGAAATGTCACGAAACACACATACAATTTTAGTAACTATCATTATGCACGCACGTTATCATTATCGCTGCACGAATTTAAAAAAAATAGGAAAATTTTGTCGATAAAATTTAGGGTGCGACCTAAATACTGAATGTTGTATAATGATACAATGTCTGGTTTATTGTGGTTCATTTTAGAGTGAGTGTGCAGTTCCGATGCATGGCGGGGAGGAAACTGCGCGGAGATAGACTCGGGTCTCGGGTCGCACAAGATGCTGGGCCCTGGAGCATGCGCACTGAGCGCAACCTCGCAGCCTCTCCATCTACGTTGAGCATTATTGGAGTGTTTCTAGAACTTCACTTCATTAAATTAAATATAGGCCAAATTATGTTTCTCTTAATAAAATCACCTATAGCGCTGTTTGTAGGTTATAAAACTATATTACTGGAAAAGGTTTTTTAACTGACATTTTATTTGCTTCTTTAACTAATTAATTAGTGTTTCAACAATGCCACTTGATGGTAATTTGTAGTCGTGGGTAGTAAAGTTCACTGACTTTGCTGGCTTCAGCACATTAAATTGACTGGTCACGGGTCTCTCCTCTTGAGTTGAGGAGACCTAGAGCATTCAGCATACTCCACTACGCTACTGGAGTGGTGGAGGGGTTGGTAATCAACGGCCAGATGAAGTTGAAAGTTTTCATGCCAACCGAAGGCATGACATGACTTGACAACTGCTTTTCGAAAACAACCGGGAATGATGGCTTTTGTGACCTCCGAAGCACAGAAGAGCTCAAGAAACTTTTCAAGTGTTAATATCAGGATAATAATGCGATAATACTTTATAATACTTTACGACAATTTTATTGAAATTTCCGGCATGGATATATTTATATGTTATATCTACAAGAAAGCTTCAAATCTGGATTTGGACCAGGATGGGCAGGGGTTTGGAGTGGTCGTTGACAAGTCCAGTTTAGTCAGATGAGCACAAACCTGAGCATTGTTGAGGTAGAGCCAGTTTGGATAACGTTTTTCACACCGCGTTGACTTGTATAGAGTGGGTGGTGTTCGCCATTTGAATTGATACGATTAATGTTATCAAACTAACTGGTCCCTTTAATAATGATCTAAGTACATAATTACAATTTTATATGTAGGTACAATAGGCATGATTACAGTAAAAAAAATCACTAAAATTATGTATTTATTTAATGAAACCCTATTAACGGATTACAAAACACGCATTTATTGTATTATAAAGCGAGATTATTAATATTTTGATAAAATAAAACTACAATGATAAAATAAAGCCGCCATGACATCCTGAACGCCAATCAGTCTCAATCAGAGCGAATTACGTCACGCCTGAGTAAACAAACGAATATGACAATACTGACAATGACCTTTTGTCTATTACTTTACTCAAGCATGACGTCATAAGCGACGCCATGATACTTAGAAGAATTTTGGTGCGAATTTTAAACTCATAAATTAAAGTGTATTTATTTTCTACTAAACCTATTTTTTTGCGAAAATATGATATACGTTGTAATTATGATATATTTCTCAACAATAAAGAACAGTATTTCAAAATCTGTCAATCTAAATGCCTATTACTTTGAAAAGTATTCAGAAAATCATCTCACTATAAATGAGATAAAAATAAAAATCTATCTTTGGATATAAAAGTAATCAAAAATTATCGTAGAAGTTGGTAATAGGTACGAGCCAAAAATACTATTATCGAAATATTCTAAATCTATGAAAAGTGAGTAACTTTAAATGTTTCAAAATTTTATAAAAGGGTAGTTTTTATTAATCGACTTCAAAAAAGGAGGAGGTTCTCAATTCGACTGCTTTTTTATGTTTGTTACCTCAGAACTTTGTACTGGGCGAACCGATTTTAATGATTCTTTTTTTAATCGAAAGCTGGTGCCTGTCATGTAGTTCCAAATAAATTTGAACGAGATCTGACAAGTCGTTTTTGAGTAACTTTAAAGTCGGTTATTTTTTGTTAGTAAAATTTAGATTATCATCAGACCACGACGAGCATATTTTACAATTATTATATATATTATAATTTAATTATAATCAAATAACGGAGACAAGAAATTAATTAATCGTAAATAGTATTTTTTCGGTTTGTGTCATTTTACGTTGGACTAATCGCAATCGGTACGTTTTGTTTAGGCTAATTGGCTTCTGGTTTGTGCAAAACCACGGTTTTCAAACTATCGTCGTACAATCAATCTAAATATTTCCTTCTTTTAGCCGGAATACATAACAGTATTTAGGTACAGTGTTATGTTTATATCAACAGCAGTGGAGTGCAACCGCATCTCAAGATTTTGAAAGCCTTTCTCTGTTATAAATTCAATGATAAGAGTAGTCCGTATCTAGTTTTGTAGTTACTATGATGACTTTTTATGATGACAGCTTTAAGTAGTAGATAGGTAAATATCTTATCTAGGCTGTGATCTGGGAATGCAAATAAAATTAGTTTGGTATTTCGGCAGAGAAAGAGGGAGCGTATCGCTACAGCATGGGCGTAGCCAGGTTTTAGTTTCGGGGGGGGTTCAAGTTTCGGGCGGGGGGGGGGGGGGGGGGGGGGGTGTTGTTCAAGAATATACAACGACTAAAAGTACATAAAATAACCCAAAAGAAAATTGAGACTTTATTTTTTCTCAGACGTAACTCGTAAGTATGTAGTGCCACCTATTAATAGTGTTAAAAAGTTCAAAAACCTGTTTAATAGAAATAAAGCTCCTAAAAATATGTGCGATAGCTCATTCGATTCCGAATGACGTCTAGAAAAATGTTTTTAAGGGTTTATTAGCACATAAAAATTTCAGTCCTTAACTTTTCGGGGGGGGTTTGAACCCCCAAAACCCCCCCCCTGGCTACGCCCATGCGCTACAGTATCTATGTGTTTATTATTTATTTATAAGTATTTACTTATCGTAGTTTATTTTTTATTTTTTCATATAATTAGTTGACAAAGGTGTTGACGAACCACCTGATGGTAAGTGGCCTTCGTCGGCCGTCGCCCATGTCCATCAGTAACACTTATTACTGGTTGGCGTGAATTAAAGTGAAATAACCAACGTTTTATTGATCAGGTGAGTCAACTCCCATGTGAACTTGGTCTATGAACCTCCATTACATTACGCCACCCCACACGCTATATTTTTGAATGAAATAAAATTAATAACGCTTATTGGGCCGGGGGTCGTACCGCCGGGTCCGAGCCTTCGAGCCAGCACGCATGCGCCGTACTGACAGACCCTTATGGATATTATTTTTCCTCAATAAACTAACGCTGATAACACTACATCGGTAAACTGTGCAGTCAGATACATTTTCTTGACCATCCGTCGATCAAAAGATATGAATGAGGACCACGTCGTTCTCGCTCGAGGTAAGTGTTTGTTGTATTTTGAGAGTGCGTGCGGAAAAATCGATAGTAAAATAATATAAGCATAACCTATAATTATTTCATGGGTCCCATGTTAATGCCCTGTTATTAATACTTACGCTCATTACAAATCTTGGAGAGAGTTATTTGTGAATAATATTCCGGTATTTAATGTGTGATGTGTCGTGGTACTTGTGATAAACAGACATCGTTGCGTGACTCTTTAGTTATTTTTCTAAAATAATGCTATCTTTGAAGTTATTAACATGTAGGCGGATAAGTATACTGTAGTAATTTAATCTACACTACAGGTAATTAAATAACTTGACGAAATATTGACAATCTTTCGATTTTTTTTCCCCTCTTTCATTCAAATAATCATACAATTAGTCAGAAATATCTTTATTTTTTCATTACGTGAAATTGCTCATGTTATCCGCAATTTAATAACGATCACTGAATAGGTACCGACAAAAATAAAAAAGGCGCCCTTATCGCACGACAAAATCGCGTGCACTTGACTTGTGTGTTGACGTCAGCGGTCAGACGCGGTCGGAAGTTTGATCGGTGACCCCTGGTGGCAAAATGCCATGACGGCTCCCTCGCTCCCTCGCTCCCTCGGCCTTCCTACCCTCGGTGTTGGTGTTTGACGGCGCTACTGTCAAGATAAGACATTACCTGTCTCGGTGGACATTCACCAGTGCTTAACTTAGTGTTTGTTGGGCTATTGCAACGATTTTATCTGGTGGAATACATTTTCTTTCTCACTAAGTACTTAATCAGGATATATGGTTCGTGAATAATAATATTACCAAGTAATAGTTAGTAGTTGGCGTAATTGAAATACGTATATTTCAATTGAAAGTAAACTCAAAGTTTATTATTTATTATTATTAAGGAGATCGATACCTTACAAAATGTGTCTTATGTTCTCGCATTTTAAGTTCTGTATTTTACTATTACAATTTTATTATAAGTACTATTAAGTCTTCTGTGCTATTACAATGTTTTTGTTTCAGGTCCTGGCCCTACTTTTCCTTACACTGATCCCGTGGCCGGGACCCTCGGTCTTCAAGATCACTTGCTCTCGTGACAACTCCAAAATCGTAAGAAAAGTGATACAAAACAAATGGCTACCGGTCCTGGAGAGATTTCAGGTACCTAATCAATAAATTAAAATCAGTTATCATTGTTAACGCTTCAGTTATTAATAGGTATGCATAAGCAATGTTGTAAAAAATACGAAGGAAAGCAGCGATGGACCTTTAAGTAGATTATTTAGACAGAACTAGCATAGGTATGATTAAAAAACGTAGATACAACATTATTTAATTCGAGCCTCCTTGAATTCCTTGATCCAAAAACTTACATTACATTCTGAACATTACCGCAGGTTTCACTTTATATAGCACTTCTCTGTGATCTGGGGTTCTAAAGATCAGATACTATTTTACAGACTTAGCTAGGTATTATACTCTACTGAGACTCTACATTTCTTTTAACGATTACTGGTAAAGTTAACACAGATCCGTTACCGGTATTAGTAAATAAATACAGTTTTTACACATGTCCTTGACCATTTCATTATGTTATATTATTATTATTCAATTTCCAGGTGAAATTACCTTTAGAATGCCCATTTCACCCAGCCCGGGACATCTTCGCGCCGCAACACGCAGCCAAGCTGCAACACCGATCCTCGCAATGGACTTGCGCCTTTTGCGGCAAGTCCTTCTACGAGGAGCGGCATCTAGATACACACTTCGATCAGCGACACAAGAACCAGATTAATAAGGTAAGATTTTAATAAACAGATCACTTTCTTAAACACTGTCACCATCATACTATATCGACATATTTACTCGTGCATGCGTGTGCTAGACCGGTACCCTTAGTTGCGGATGGCATGCAGATTAAGGAGGGTATGGAAACATGAAATGATACTAGGTACATCACAAAAAAACCAGAGGATATAATAATAAATTTAACATATTATGCTTGTTGTGTTGGTGTGTCTCTAAATTTCTGTGTGTGTATTGTTGTGTCTGTCTCTGTCCGTCTGAACGCCGTTGGTGATGTAACATATTTTGCTTGATTTGTTGTTGTGTGTATGTTAAATGTCTGTCTCTGTCCGCCTGAAGCTGCAAAAGCTGCTAGGGCAACGCCACTGGCTATTTGAACAAAAAATGTCAAAAAATGTGTTTCTTGGATCAACTTACAACTTATCTATTACCTGACGATGAGGTCATGATCAGACCATACACATCCAAGTAATACGCCCAACACCCACATGTATTTCCTGTCAGCCTATTGTTGTCCTGTAGGCAGAAGATGCAGTATGTTTAGCGGACTACTGCGACATAATGCGGTGCCAGGTGCTACTGGCGCACGGGCTGCTGGCGGGCGGCGCGGCGCCCAGCACCGACGTGGAGGTGTGGCAGGACGCGGAGACGGCGCGCAAGGCGCTGGCGCCGGCCGCCTCGCGCAGCGTGGCGCGCGTGCCCCCGCGCCGCCGCCCCCGGGCCAGGACGCCGCCGCCCGCGCCGCTGCAGGTGCCAGACTGCCCGCGGGTGCCCGACCAGGAGACTGAGCCGGAAGAAGCTGGTAACCACTTTCCGTATTACGTAGGTCATGTTTTGCATATTTCGGCGTAGATGCCGTGCTTAATTTCGCATGTTTTGTATTTAAGTTCTTATTTTAAGGACCCACCCAATGTCAAGTCCAGCAGTGCATTGTAATTTATATTTTATGTAGGTATTGTAATTTAATGAAGTACCTACAATTAATTTAAAATCATTAGATATTTATTTATGTACCTATGTACATTTCCATGGAAACAAAATCTCTGATTACCTACATGCAAAAAGAGCTTATAAACGTTAATAAGCCAGGAGTAGAAATAAGGATAGGTACTTACTACGAAACGTGGGCTCTATTTCCCTTCTACGTTCGTAGAAACTGAAGACAAAAAGCGCGAGGAGAGCGAGAGCGACGTGAACCAGACGGCGGAGCTGTGCGACGCGGACATGGTGGAGTCCTCGCTGCCGCCCGACAGCCGCCAGCGCCGCCTGGCCGAGCTGCAGGCCGAGCGCGCCGCCTGCGACCCGACGCGCCTCCAGGGACTGAAGGTACACCACTATCACTGGTGGCAGTGGTGGCATTAACGCCCCAACTCAGAGTCACTAACGGTTACTTAAATCGCTCCTTAGTAATGAATTTGTATGGTGATTCTTTACTAAGGAGCGATTTAAGTAACTGTTTTTTTTTAGTGACTGAGTTGGGGCGTAAGACTTATGTACATCATCATGGACAATAAACGATTTTAAGTGCAAACGGATACTGACGATTTTTGTATTTAGTGCCGATACTTTGACCCATGGATCATGTCCGGGAGAAACTCTTGACATGACACTTGATGGATGTGAAACTGTCACATATAAGGCTGTATACCTGCCGTCTCGGCCTTGTGTCCCGGTCCCTGATTCCGTCTCTAGGGAACACACACACTCTCATCCCCGAGAAAAGAAATTCAAATTCATCATTCAAACCGCCTCGCTGTCGAACCCAGGACCCTTGGCACGGCCATCCAGTATGGTTATCATTGCGCCACATGGGTCGTTGACTGAAACAGGCTGGTACAGAATTTAATGCAAGGACTTCAAACATCAGGGACCGTTCACACTGTAGTCCATTAATCACGATACATCCTGTATTGTGAGAAGGCTTAGGCTAAAGGATTGAGCCCCTTACGACTCAAATGAATAACACCCGTCTTAAAAAAACTTAAAAGTTGTTGTTGTTGTTTTTTTAAGGTTCGCTGTGAACGGGTCGTCCACTCCTGTATAGCAACTCTTCTGTTACATCTAACGCAACATCAATTTACTGAACTTGAAGGTAAGCGCTTTTATCATTAAAGTATTTGAGTATATTACAACACAGGTATTATAAAATAATAAGTTTGTTAAATTAGAACTCCGTCATTCATCCGTCATAAGAATATAGGGAGCAGCTTCCACAAACGCTGTACTTTTATAAGATTAGCAAAATATGGTATTTTTAACGCTTATATGTAGTTTCTGTGATGAAAGTGAACGATTTAATTACTTTCATTTACCCACCTACTTCCGGATTGGTCCCATAGATATTTTTCAGAAACCAGTTCTGAGGATGGGATTCTTAACGATTTCGATATAAATTCGAAGACTATTTCTTCGAACTCAGTTATTATTTCTTAAAAATACTGCGTCCTTTAACCATTCCCTGTGATCCAGAGGAGATGCAGCGCGCCGTGTGCTGGTACCTGAGCTGCGACCGCTACTGGGAGGACACGACGCCGGCCGCGCGCGCCTTCCCCTGGCCGCTGCTGCTGGCGCTGGCCACTGGCCTGGCGCTCGCGCTCTGCATGTGCTACTATATCATATGGATCGTTTTTGAGTGAGTTTTGCTTTGTTTTTTGCTTTTTCCCAAAGTTCCCAAACTCCACCGAAATGTGGCGAAGTTGGGTCGTTAGTGCCCGTTGATACTGACCGGCTCGGAGAGGGGAGTATATTTTTATTGCATTTCAAAAAGTTTTGGTGTGTCAAAATAAGGTTGATTTAATGTTTTTTTTTTAGTTTCACTTCTTTTTTAAATTATAATGCTCTTTTTTGAACTCAATAAAAATATGCTCTCCCCTCTGAGCCGGTCTGTACAAACGAACACTTACGTCCCAACTCAGGGTCACTAACGGTTACTTAAATCGCTTTTTAGTACAGAATTTGTAGGTATGGTGATTCTTTACTAAGGAGCGATTAAAGTACCTAATCGTTAGTGACTGATTTGGGGCGTAGGACTGCGTGATTAAGTTTGGTGGATGGATCGGCGACTGTATAAAACATACTGAAATATTGTTTGTTTATGAACCTTTATTTTCTTTTTAAATAATTAATTTCTAGGCCTCGGCGATTTTATTGTGTTTAAGGAAAATGAAATTGTTACGACTATTTTAGGCACTAATGTTAATTTTTCCTCAGTTGTTTGATGATTAATTTGTAACTGATATCGCGTAAAGCGAAATATAAAACTACCTATTTCTATTTCTAGTTCGGAGGAAGGAAGCGTAGCTGGCAGCGCGTCCGTTTCCATGACAACGCATTCATCTCCGACACGCACGGAGCGGTTCGCGGCGGAGGAGGGCATGTTGGACGAGGAGCACGACGACCATTACATCTACGTCACCTACCCCCCGGAGCTGAAGCGCCGGCTGCTCGAGAGGTACGAAAAGAACACCATCACCTTCATACTGCTCACACCTTTTATCAGACAAACGCGGGTTGATTGATGCCACGTTAGTGGAACAATGAAAGGCCCGTATAACATGACAATGATAGGTACTTAGTGATTGTTCGAGATACGGCTCGCTGCATTGTGAACTGTGCATAGCATTAATTTGAGAACATTTTCGACTGGTGACATTCTTTTTCATTACATTTGCAATATTAAAGTTTTAGTATTATAAAGGAGTTAATTTTAATAAAATTAAATATGTTAGTAGATGTGGTCACTTTAAAGAAACGTCTAGTTAAAAATACGGGTAGGTAGGTATATACATAGATTGTAGGTACGTAAACTTTATCGCGAAGTATCTTAAATTTTTACGAATTAAATACAAAATAAAATCGCAAACAAGGCAACGTTAGGTACTACGGTTCGGAGATTACTCTCGCTGTAAATGTGAAGAAGTATTCCTACATTTCCTACCTACATTAAGAGCGTTTGAAGTCTCGAGATTAATTAGCTTAAATCTACCTATTTAATGAACATTTTGTTACCTTCCTTAGTTACCTTATTTATTTCTTCACCGTTGTGTTCGTGTGTTGTTTGTTTGCTACAAGTTTTGCCATTCGTGTTCATACTAATAATGTTGTTTATTATTGTTTTAGCTGCTACAATAGAACGACTCGACTTTGAAACCCAAAGTTCATCCTGTTGCGTCGTGCATGAGTTTGTACTAGTGTAAAGGTAGACTTAGATGTAACAAAGACAGTCTGATATAGCCAAAATAGCCCGTGAACAATATTCTGTTCCATAAATCGTAAACAACGTAGGTACACCATATGGTACAAATAATTTTATCGTTAGTGTAAATATGTGATTTAAGTGTTAAGAAAGAAAGAAAGAAAAACATTTATTTCACACACTGTAAGCAATGTCTATGTCTACGCTCTCCGCTACGAAGTCTACAATTCGTAGCGACATTGTATGCTTCTCGTAGCGACCGTGTTCTTTACATAGTTATAAAAATATAAATTATACATTCACATCATAATATTAAAAAAAATATAAATTCAAATATTAGATAAATCATAAAAACGATTAGGGAACAGAATATAGTTCGGTGACCAGTCCACAATTTTCAGCACATTATTGTTTAATAGATACCTATTCAAATAGTCCAAATGTAAGAATCTAGTCAAGTGAAGTTTTAGTCTTAAAGAGACTTTAATAATTTTAAATTATTTTAGTAGTAGTTCGCTTAAAGAATTGGTGCCTATTTTATATATTACGTGTAAGTAGTTCGATTTTCTTAAAGTAAATAGGTGTTAAGTATTGTGGGAGAAAGGTGTTGCAAGTATCTTGCAACTGCGTTATGCAACTGGTACCTCCTCGTTTTATTCAACTTTTTAAACTATAACTAAATGGTAGAATAAGATCCTTCAATTTAATTGGTGTTGCCAGCACGTTTTCCTTTTTATTTTGTCCGGTTTGCCTTCTTTAGCAGTGTATTTTGAAATGCCTGATTTTTGTCGTATGTCGTCTTTGGCCAAGCCAATTTTGTTACAGCAGGGCCAATGAAATGGATAAAACGTGTCAGTGATTCGATATTTAAAGTAAACCCATTCCATAGCAAATTGTATAAACAATTGTATTGGTTTATTTATAAATATGATGTAACAATGTTTTACATTCTATTGGGTGCTTTTATTTCAAATTGAATAAAATTCGCTTCTCTTAATCTCTAGATCGAATTTCGCGAGCTTAGTTTCAAGTTGTGAACTAATATGCATTTAGTTGTGAATTGAAACGAATTTGCTGTGGCTCAAATGGGATGGGAATAGTTCCCATTATCGAATTCTTAATAAAGTGTAGTAATTTAACAAAATAAAATATGTAACACAATTTTGAATTTCGATTATCCGGTTAACTGCTTTTAAAGCAGTTTTAGTGTGAGTTTAATTAAAATTTGAAGCGAAGCCGAATCTAAAATCACTAACTGATTTCCTGAAAGAGCTCAGTATACTTACATACAAAATAATAGTTGAATATTCGTGAAAAATCATTGATTATATATCAGAATATTATAGTCTGTTAGTTCAGATGTAATAAATGTAGGTTCTATAGTTCTAGTAGTATAAATTCTATAGACAACTGTGATCGTGGATACGAATAAAATTGAAGGAACGCAAATAATTTCAACACTGTGTAAATAAACAGAAATATAATAAGTATATTCCATTGTAATACCGTAAAAACACGTCACACATTTTCGTCAAGAATTAAGTTTTTGACATCAACACTTAAAATATTGTAATTAATTAATGTTCTATAAATATCTACCTTTCAATACTAACATTTATATTTTGAGACCCAATTAATTAATATATTACAAATAAAGCCATCCTCAAATACTATGTCACCTGTGAGCTGACATAAGGTTAATCATTGTTTATTTTAATTCCAACTATAAATTAAACCTTTAAGCTTACATGTACCTAATGATAATACGAATGCAGCTTTTTCTACTCAAGAAATGCTTCAACGAGACTGAAGTAAAACATCTAGGTGAATAAATAAAATAAGGTCTTTAAATTTTACCATCACTTTTATTATAATCACAGCACTGTTAATTACGTTTTTTTAATGAAGAGGCGCTTGAGGCGTTTGTTAAATAAATGAGAAACAAAATATGCGTTTCCTTATTTATTACTTCTGTACAAATGTGGCAGTCTCTTGTTATTTACAATAAAGTCTTCAAAATGGATCGAGTGAACAATATAATTTAAGGTAAATATATCGTCATTGGAGCTTCGTGTAGGCGGGTTCAGACGTATTTGGCACCCTTCCATACCGAGCTGCCCTCGATGACACACTTGCAGCCGCAGCCCGTGGGACACGTGTCGTGGTGGGTGAACCTACAGTTAGAGGACAAATGGTAAAACAAGAAAATAGTATGCTATGGAAAAAAAAGGCAAACTTCTCCATTGCCGAGTTGCACGCATCATATCAGACACGCTGTAAACGTAATCAAGGTATCGCGATACTGCGACTACTATACGCATTTTTATTCGAAGAAAAGAAATATACCTCAATTGTATGACGCCTAGGCACATCGAAAACTGTTTTTATCGCTACTATGAGTTTCATTGAAATTTCAACCTTATCGTCATACAAAGAAGGTACAAGTAAAATCTCCTGACTAAAAATACAAAAAAAAGAAAACTCGCAGTAAAATAACACAGTATATTCGTTACCCACCATTTAAGCATATGCGCGGCATGTCCCCCGTGCGCACAGAGCGCGCACGCGGCGGCCAGCCCGCGCACGGCGAGCGCGCACACGGCGCAGCGCAGCGCCAGCCGCCGGCACGCGCCGCACGCCGCCGCCCGCACGCGCGCGCCGCAGCGCCCGCACTGCCACGCCGCAGACTCGCTCGCCGTGCTGTGCTTGCAGTGAACTAACTTCATCACCTACACGTTTGATACATGCACAGATGTATTACTGAATCGCATCTAAAATGGCGGAACCTATCATTCCCTCTCACTCGCACGTTATTCCTGTCTTTAGGTGGCGCTTTGTTTAACTGCATACTATGATAAGATGCATTATCCATTACTAATAAATATGCATGATGACGGCAGATTCGGTATCAGTAAAAAATACGACATAAAAACATACGGAAATCGTGGTTCGCGATACCGATAAGTAACCCAACCAGGATTCAAATAACAAAATATCACAATATGTAGCAACTCTGTTTTGCTGACGGTCTTAACCTATCATTACAAGTACCGACCGCCATTTTAGATTCGTTTCTTTAATGGCGCGGCTAATATATGTGAAGGGAAAACGTTTGTACCACACTCCGCGACAAAGCAATAAATAACATACTACACATTTTTCATTGTAACTTATGCAATTTCATGATCACTTCAAATTGTTCCAATTCGACTATTAGTACATATTATTACATATGGCGACACTGTTCTCACTGAGTTCAAATCTTTTTTTTATTCAAATTAGTAAGAGAGAGAGAGGAAAGAGAGACAGAGATCGATGGCGCTACTAGTAATAGTTGGCTTCACTTTGTCCTAAGTCTTAATACACATACCCCTGAACCAACTTCTTTTTTCAGGAAATATATTAATATAGCTTATAGCCTACCTCATGAATGTGGCTATCATATAGTAAAAGATTCCTTCAAATCCGACTGGTACTTCTTTAACTATAGCGTAATTCTTGGGCTACCTTCATTATCATAGACCTATCAAACTTATGATTTTTTCGTTATTTGGCAAGTAAACTTGTAAGGTAACACTACCTTAACCATACGAGTAAAAGCTTAAAGGAATTTAACAACAAACCTCAGTTTTCTTATACAACAGCTGCCACCGATGCAGTATGTCAGCGTAGGCTCGCTTGAAGCAGTGGTACAGGTGTACGGTGACCTCGTCCACCACACACACCCTGGTGTCAGACTTGGACAGCGTGGTGTCGGTGTGGAAGTTCTCCGCTTCGGAACACGAGCTACTCCGGAGGATGATGGGAAGCGTCCACCCGTCAGCGCTGATCTCGCTGTATTGGTTTATAGTGCTGTAGGGTGATGTGCTGTTACCCTAAAAATATTTGTTTTGTTTATTGAGTATCCTGTTACAGAGGACCATTTATGAGAACGGTTTATTTTTATCGCGATTATTGATGTATTTATGCTCATATTTGTACATAAGTTTAAGTCGTATTTTAGTCTATACTCCATGCTGCAGTGGCAGGAATTTTTACGCGTCGTCTCTATTTTGTTTTTTACCCTTATTTTAAATTGATTTTGATTGACATGTTTATGCAGCTGTGTAGGAGAGTCAATAAGGGAGGGACCTGTTTTCTTCTTGGCAGACAACGCATCGGTGATGTTTTGTTGAGATGAATAGGTATAGAAATTAACTGCTGAAGTTTGTATGGAGCCCTTGACACTCTAAAAAATGTAAAAGTATACTAATTTACATCATATTATTACTCACGCAGCTAGATGTGCTGATGGTTGACTCTGAGCTTGAACTGCTCGTATCGTTGAAGATGGAAGAAAAAGCGCACGCCAGCATGGCCGCCATTTGTATATCAGATGACTTAGCGTAATGGGTTATTCTGAAAATTACGTAACTTTTACTTTTAGTCTATAAACTCAAACAATATTTAAAGTCACAGGAAGTGCTACTAATAATAAAAAGGTTTTTTGGTTCGTCACAACCGAGACCGCCGATAGTGGATTAAGTTTGCATAAATGGGAATAGCGACCTCGAATACACTATTAATCGGTTGTATCTTTGTTTGTTTATTGTTTGGATAAACTTTAACCAATGGTCCGATTCGGATTTATGTAAATACACCTATTTACTTGTATGATTGTAAGTTACGTATGCAATTTGTTTTTCATGTAGATATGCCCCTGCTTTATCTGCGTACACGGTAAACGTCTTACCGCGTTACGGGAAAAAACCCGTTACGTATGCATTCGCCTTTAATCATTCAATTTGCCGAAATAACCGCCACGTGAGTTATCGTTTCACGTGTAATGTCATTTTTAACACGTTACGAACATAACAGAAATACGTACAGTGCTTGTAGTAAGTTGCAACATAGCGGATGCGAGGCCCAGTTCATTGTCTCCTCGCTCGACGTGAGATGGTCCGTGGGCTGCGTGCCCAGCGAGCGCGCCGTCAGCGCCGCCAGACCCCACGCGTGGGCCAACTCGACTTCACCCTCTTCCGATGCTACTTTTGCATTGCGCTCGCACATGTCTGCAATGGTGATAGATAATCTATATCTACTAATTATCAAATTTTAAATGCTAGATTCTTTCTTTTTAACTGACTTCAAAAAAAGGAGGAGGTTCTCAATTCGACTGTTTTTTTTATATGTTTGTTACCTCAGAACTTTGGACTGGGCGAACCGATTTTGATGATCCTTTTTTTAATCGAAAGCAGGTGCTTGTCATGTGGTCCCACATAAATTTGAACGAGATCTGACAAGTAGTTTTTGAGTAATTTTGAAGTCGGTTATTTTTTGTTAGTAAAATTTAGATTATTCTTCTCTCTTTCTTGGCGGGCAACGCATCAGTGATGTCTTTGGTGTTGATGATGTTCATGGGCGATGATAGCCACTTACCATCAGGTGGATCGACAGCTCGTTTGCCGGCAATTTCCATAAAAAATAAAGGTCTGTAAATGTATAGAGTTTGTACTACCTAATGTTAAAAAAGTTAACAAATCTCTCAGACTGAATAATGAAATATTGCACATGGAGGAATCCACGGTCTTTTTAGGGGTGACCTTAGATAGTAAACTTCAGTGGGGCCCACATATAACAAATCTCGCGACTAAACTCGGTAGGGCTGCTTACGCTGTTAGGAAAATAAGGCAGTTTACTGACGTCGAAACTGCTAGGATGGTTTATTTTGCATATTTTCACAGTATTATGTCATATGCCATCTTGCTGTGGGGCAAAGCAGCCAGTATAGAACAAATTTTCATACTACAAAAAAGAGCTATTAGGGCTATTTATAAACTTAGATCTCGTGAAACTTTGCGTGACAAGTTCAAAGAAATAGGTATACTTACAGTAGCCTCACAATATATCTATAGTAACGTGGTTTTTATACGGAATAATATAAGCGCGTATAAACAAAATTTTGATATCACTAATCGCCAAACAAGAAAAATGCACCAGTTAGTAACGCCATCTTACCGTCTTTCTAAAGTGAAGCGATCTTTTATGGGCCGTGGTGTACAGTTCTATAATAAAATCCCAAAGTTAATACGTGATTTGCCAGTGGAATTATTTAAGAAACATGTAAAATCTCAACTTTTAGGGAAAAGCTACTATTCTGTAGATGAGTACATAAATGACAAAGACGCATGGAAATGACCAGATCTGCAACCAGTTCCGTACAGGCTAGTGATACTTCTTTGTAAGAAATATACCAATGTATTTTATTTTTAAAAGATGTGCTGAGGAGTTTCTTTCGGCTTTTCTTCTCCTCCATGACAAAGCACCTTTCCGAAAAGCTGGTAAATTAAAAAAATGACGTGCATAAGTGTATCAATGATACCTACATGAATAAATGATTTTGAATTTGAATTTGAATTTGAATTTATATTTAAGAAAAAATCATAATAGGAGCAATAGAAGCCAAAACAATCATCTTCAGAATTTTTCTGTGTGTATATAATTATTATGCTCCCGTATCAGGAAAAAACTACTTGACTTAATTGGATGCGGTTTTCATAATTGTATTATTAGATTTCTAAATTAAAATCTGGTGTTTGTTTTATCTTAATACGTGGCTTAGAATTCGAGATATCAAAAATAGGACAACACTCCACGCGCACGTGGGCAAAAGCTAGTAAGTCATAAGTGTCTACAATGTATCTATTTATGAAGTTTTCTGTGGAATTCGTATTTTCAGATACACACGACATGAAATTCGTAGTAATAAGAACTGTTAAATAAACACGTATTGCAAGATTTTGCATGAAAATGATGTAATTAAGCAATCGACATTGTATTTGTACGAACTTTTAATTGGTAGTTGACATTGCTTTGACGTAATTTAGTGTATCAACAGTTTGATAATGAGATGTTTCCTTCAAGGTTCGATTACGATAAAAGGTTAATAATAATAAATAAGTCTTATGTTTTGAATGTGCATTTTAGAAGTCAAATAACACTTAGCCTATGCAATACAAGATAAGATAACGCACGAATGTCGATGTCAACTTAGCACGATTAGCCCTAAAACTGTGTCATTGTCATCCGAATCCGGTCTATTGAAAGTATCAATAGTTACCTTTATAATACACATACCAATACAAACCCATACTAACTACAGCGCTCGGGTCTCTTTTTACAATGTGAGGGGTCCAGGCCTTAGTCTTCCAAGCTGGCTTGGCTTCAACCCATTAATGGCCCATTACTGAGGCTCTCCTCTTGAGGAGGCCTAGAGCATAATCCACCACGCTGTTGATGGATTATATACCACGCTGTGGAGGATTCAAGGGATTGTTACTCTGATCCCACTATGTATAGATCGGTCTGCTCCCACTATGTTGCTATACCCTAATAGGGTTCACATGTGCCTCTAAAATTTTATGTAATAACTACCATGTATGTACTACTGCCGACAAACTGGATCTCAGTTTGGAAGAATGTTAAACTTTGTAATAGTACATAAGCTGATTAAATAAATAAATAAATAAAAAAATGTCACCACTATGATTTCAATAAAAATATGAGTATTGAGTATACATCATGCTACAAGATCGAATTCGCCTTTAAACAGTGAAGATGTTAATGATGAGTTCACACAATCACCCTTCAATCACGAGCACATACCAACAGGGTCGTCAGCGTTGATGACGTATTTCTCTGCGAGCGTCCGGTTGAGGGGGAACAGGTCGGTGGCGGCGTAGAGCAGCACGCGCGGGGGGGCGCAGCCCGAGATGCTGCCGCGGCTGCGCATGCTGCCTGCGCGTCTGCTCTGCGCCTTCTGGACATGACCAGAACCACATTTTGAGAACTAGTAACAAGCTACCATTTTTGTGACCGTGAGTAGGAAAATATCTCCTTAGGTGTTTGCTGCTGTTTTCGGGACCAGTCATGATACTTCATGATAGGGATGGTGTACTTGGATTTTGGGGCCATTCAAATATTACGTAAGCAGATTTATTACAATTATTTACCCCCCATCCCCCTTGTCAGCAAAAGTAAGCAAAGCTCTTATCCCCTCCCCCCATGGTAACATGGTATTTTTTTATATTATAATTATAATGTTATAATAACTACCGATGACGTAATCATCATCTAGACTCCCCTACCCCCCATGTCATCCAAAATAAGCAAAACAAAGACCCCCCACCACCCCATAGTGCTTACGTAATACTTGAACGGCCCCTTTCGAAAAAACAATCGACTCCAGAGACTAAAGCCCACCTTGCATTTTTAGGTTTGAAACCTATTGAAACTCATATAACTACTAAAATAGTATTGTTACACTACTCACCCATCGATCCTGAAAATAGAACGTGGTTATAGAATTAGACGCGTGTCTATGGTACAACTGCGGGAACCCAGACGCGTTGGTCGGGGAGGGGGTAGTGGTCGCGTGGGGGGAGACCGACGTGTACCCCGTCCCGAACATCCCGGGAGTGAGCGACAAGGACGACATCGACCGTGGTGTTCCTGTCTCATGTTTTAACGACAACCGTCTCGCGTTCGGCGGCCGATTGAACACTACGAGTGTGCTCACTCCACACCACCGCGCGCCGCACGTCCGCGGGAACGGGATGCAAGAGTCGCCTGCGTTCTCGCTCTCCGATTGACTGCGTTGACTCGATTTCATTGAATCGGAATCGTCGCTGGATTTTACCGGTATCTGTGGACACAAATATGTATGGAACCATTGACGGAAATAACGGTATTTGCAGTTTGTAAGTTAACTAAATACACATAAAATTGAGCATTTGATTCAGCTAGTTTTAACCAGTTTAATTTGAAATAAATTGCATGTGACCTACCTCGTCAATAGAAGTCGCTAAAGTTTTCAGGCAGTGTAAGAGACATCTCTGCCTTTCTTTTTTCTTACGATACGCAGTTCTGTTAATCGCCTGCAGAATTTTAATCGTAGTTGCGCTATCTACGTTCGTCCCAGACAGCCAGGAAAACTTTGGTATAGTCTGTTCTGTAAAATCCCTGGGGAAGGTTACTTGTAAGTTGGCTGTGTATCCGTTACGCTCGGAATGTATCTGACAAGTTCTAGTTTCTATATTCATATCCGTCACTTCAATGTTAGCCATCTCACGTATCGACTCAAATTCTTCGTCAATGGAGGTTGTCGTTTTGTTGAGGTTTAATTTGTTCTGAAATTTATGTAATAATTAAATATACAATAACGAAATATAAATCAATATATTATAATCAATAAATTCTGATTACCATTTGTAGATCTTGTCCCTTGTTGTCATTTGTCAGATCATTAGCAGAACCAACAGTGGATGCATAGCTTACCGCTGAAATAATATATGTGTAAGAATAATATTATTCCAATTAATTTAATTCAGCAGCATGCAATAACTTTTTTAAAACTTACTATCACTATTATTATCTTCGTCATTATCGGTGTCATCAGGTAAGTAATGAGAACACATTTTTAACAGAGACGGATGCATTGTCCACACTCTGAGAGTTTGGTCCCTGGCCCAGGTTACTAGTTGGTAATTAGAAGGCAGCGTGTTTGGTCTCCACACCATCGTCTGAACTGTATCCGTATGCCCAACTAGTCTATGAGTCAACATGACCCCAACCCAGATTCCGATGACACCAGCCTGCTCCGCCCTGGGCAGGCCACCCCATCCTACCCCAATCGTCAAAAGACCACTACCAAAAGGAGTGTAAATTGCTCTCCATACAGGAAAATGTGTCGTTATAACATTTTCTGGTCTTCGTGCATTATTAATATCGAAGTATTTTATGCTGCCATCATGACTTGATGTTACCAATTGGTACTCGTGGTGTGGACTCCAATCTACTCCATGAATTTTACATAAATGGGCAGATATGTAATGGATGGGCGCAGCACTTTTACGGTAATCCCAAATCTTTATGTCGCCATCATGTGCTGTTGCTACTATGTGGGAGGCCACCTTATTCCACTGAACTTGGGATGCACCAGCTGCAATTAAGTTTATGTCATTATTATTACAGATTTATTTTGGAAAATGCCTCCAAAAGTTGGTAGTATAATCACAATTTGGACTTATATTATCAGAATAAAAAGCTTTATTTCACTTCAAAACTTTAGATGACCAAATTCTGTTAGTGACCTCAGGTTTGAGTCCTAATTTTGTAGGAACAATCATGAAATAGAAATATGTCATGATACAGGAAGTTCACTATCATTAAATTTTAAGTACCAATTAGTTAATAAGGACTTTGTAGAGAAAAGTGACCTCATACTGTTAGTATGTAGATCTATATAAATTGATTATGCCTTACCAACTGCACATAGTGATAGCACAGGTTTTCTTGCATCTCTCAAATCCCATAAATGTGTAAATGTATCGATCGAACACGTAGCAATCAGATTGTGGTCTTGTCTATGGAAATGTGTGTCACTAACCACTCTGGTGTGTCCTCGGAGAGAACAGATACATGTGAGATCATTGCCATCTCGCCACTCATACACATCAACACGTTGATTACTCTGGAAAAACAAAGTACATTATGCATAAAAACTATTAGTACTAAAATATTTATAGCAGTTTTATGAATTTTTGCTGTATTGGGGCAGCTTAGAATACTAACCCCGATACTACGCCATATGGGTGTCGAGGAGACTAAATCCAGCCCGCTAGTGGTAGAGCCCTTTGGAGGGATTATATGAGTAATATTGATTTTAATTGCTAATTAATAACATTATTACTGTTATAATTTCTCCATAGGGTTTGCCTGGATAGCTACCACCCTTGAGCATGAGTCAGCTGCCAAACGAATCGTCGTGTTCCGGCTGGGGCTTGGGAGCCCGTTCTTTCTTTCTTTCTTGGCCGGCAACACATCATTGATGACTTTGGTGTTGCTGATGTTCATGGGCAACGATAGCCACTTACCATCAGGTGGATCGTACCATAATTGTCGATTTCACACACCTTTGAGAACATTATGGAGAACTCTCAGGTGCGTAGGTTTCCACACAATGTTTTCCTTCAATGAAGAAAGTGATAAAATTAACTTCTAGTACGCATATAATATTTGAAAATTACAGGTGCATGCCAGGATTCAAACTCGGGCTGCTGCGTTCTGGAGACCAACGTTCTAACTGCTAGGCTATCACTGCTATACCGCTAGGCTATCACTGTTTTATGAATAAAACATAATCCTTTCGTCTACATTTGTTTAATTAGAAGAAATAATGACATGCCAATATTTAATGTTCTCCACTATCATTACATACCTATTATGGAAGCACTTTAGAACAGGGAATTACGCCAATTTCGATGAAAATTTTTTTGGGGGGGGAGGGGGGTGCGTACAACACGTTTTTGAATACCGCAATTTACGCAAACTTTTAGTTTTCGAGAAAAAAAATTTTGAAAATAAAAATTGGGTGTAAGTTTATCAAGCTATTTCAGTGTTTATTAATCATACAGTTATAAAGGATTCGCTCCTGATTACAACGATACCTTTCGCAACTCTCAGCGACGCACCATTTCCGAGAAAATGGAAAATAACTTTTCTAACCGCAGTCCTAAATTAAGTCTCTATATTCAAAATTAAACGCCAGAAATGACAAAGGTACATCACAAACTGTTGTATCAGTCACAGATACTTTGTGATTTAATCTACTCTAGTAACGCCGTAATAAGACTATGTTACAGATGTCGACGGAACCCCGCTTGGCGGGGTTCCTATTTTTTTTGTAAATAAAATCAGACAACCATAACCTAACCTATCCTTCTTTCGATTTGAGTTCAGTTGTTTTTTCATAGCGGGGGCTTCGCCACAGATGTCGACGGAACCCCGCTTCGCGGGGTTCCTATTTTTTCGTAAATAAAATCAGACAACCATTATTTTCAATTCAATAGTGGTTGTATTCAACGAAAATTCTCAAGCGCGATCACAATGATGTTCTCACACGCGAGAATGGACACGAAATTCGAAAATATGTACTCTGTGGTATAGACGATGAATGATGAGATTGACATATTTGACGACTGTCATGGCTGATTTATGACAGCTACTGTCAGAAATTGAAGCGAAATTCAAGATGGCTGTCGCGTTTTGACGTATTATGTCATAAATGTAAGCAAATAATTCGATATTTTAAAAAATCATATCTCATAAACTATTAATTTGCGTAAAGTGAAACTTTCGTAATCGTCTTTTAATACTATAATCTACCTAAAAAAAAATATTTGAACCATCTTTTCGACATTCCCTGTTCTAAAGCTGAGCCCCTATTATTATCATTACATATTTAAAATGTTATCTATTTGTAAAAAACCCAATTTAATGAAGAGGAACTTGCATACATTAATCTAGGTTCAAATAGGTTAAGTGTAGGTACTGATAGAACTAAATTGTTTACTTACGGCGATCGCACAAAGTTTCTGACCCTGATATGTCTGGCACCATTCGGCACCAGCAGCATCATATTTGCTGTGACGCGGGTACTTCTTTACTATATCCCCAGTGTCGTCGTCCAGGCTTATGTGTTTGATAGCCAACCACCTACGTCCAGCTAACAGCACATTGTTTCCTGAATAATCTACCGACATCGCAGTGGCCTGCAACTCGCGGTACTCCCATTTCATTATTTCTGAATTCCATTGCACTGACATTTTGCTTAAAATTATTCTATTTACTACTTTTTTAAAACGTATCTATTTTATCACACAGTAAGTATGCTAACTATTCTGTCCATTACTATTCAGAATTTATTTTTTAAAATCCTATGAAACACAAACAGTCACGCTGTTTTCATCAATAGTTTGATTGACAGATTTGTTGTTAAATGGACTATTTTGACAGATGACAATCAGCTGTTCCTATCAAATTCAATAAACCCTGTTTTTTAATTCCGCAAACCGAAATGACGTTTCCTGTGTTGCACGATTTTATTACTTTTTAAATAGTGATTTACCGTAATCGGAAAGGTGTTTACGATCTATGATTGTTTTCCGATATTTGTGTTTGAAATAAATACAAATGGTAATTAAAAATAAAAGGCAGATAATTTCATAGAATATAATTTATTCAGACTCAGAATCTAACTCCGAACTATAAGAATAGCTACCAACTTCTATTATAAAATGTTGTCGATGACATGGCACATTTCATTTTCTATTTTTATAACGTGTCTTTTTTAACCGTCTTTAGGTAGGTATCTCTACGAAGATTGCAGTTCAATTATTAAAGTATAATATCCTTGGTTGGTATTAATCAAAACAAAATGGGATGCAATTTTAAATAAAAACCATATGTCGATAAATCTACAATAATTTTTAATCATATTAATTCAAAATTAATTACAATAAAGTTAACCGTTAAAAACAATAAATATCTTACGATTCAAAGAACCGGAATCCTGGAGTTGCTCTAGCCATAAACAACTGGCAGCATTATTTTAGCTTTTGACATTAGCGCCTGTTAAATCGGTTTGCGGAATTAAAAAAATAGAGTTTAAACGTAGTGATTATGTACTCTGTGATTCTATTGGAAGCCTAAAAAAGTGCTTGAATTTGACTCGTAAATAAAATTAAAGTCACTGTATAAGCATATTTAATATGGGTACCTAATGAAAGCGATACGGTGCAAAAACTGTTGCTCAGATTTTCATAATGATTCTTACAATTTTATTGATAAAAAAGATTTTATTTGAAATTGAAATAAACCATGTCAATTAATTATTAATCATTTGAAACATTTAAAAATGTCTTTGTTCAAAATGACAGTTTAAACTTTTGGTAATCACAATGGGCGCGTTCCACTAGACGCTCACAACGATCAAAATCTCATACTACAATAATTTGATCAAATTATTGTAGTATGAGATTTTGATCGTTGTGAGCGTTTTGAGCGTCTAGTGGAACGCGGCCTGGGCCAATCTGTTATCAGTGTTATCTGACAGATGACGGATTAATGATTTCAAAGTGATGAAATTGAAACTGGTGAAACTAAACTATAATAATTTGTTTTTTTTTTTAATATTGTGAATTTTCTGTCTTCGGCGGTGCTGTCCTGATTTTGTACAATTACACACAATAATGACAATAAAGTTGACATGAATAAATTAAGTGTGGCATGGCACAGATGTTGAGACGGCGGTCTAAATTATTATTTAAAAAATATTTACCTCGGTTCGCCCTAGGGCTTGTTTTTATTTTCGTATATTGTGAATATGAGATATATTATGTTACTCAAATACAGGTATTATGTTCACTAAACCAGATTTAGAATTAAGTTCTTAATATTTGTGTTGTAATTACTCAGTGTAATTATTTGATTACCTACTGTCTATTCAGTGTGGATGGCCAGTTTTGGCTAAAGAACCAATTGATGGCGTGGAACCGGTGTACGCCATGGTTCTGGCTGATACTCACTTACTGGGCTCCAGGGAAGGCCACTGGCTAGACAAATGGAGACGTGAATGGCAAATGCATCGAGCATTTCAAACTGCTATGACATTGCATCAACCTGAAGTGGTTTTCGTGCTGGGTAGGTTATGTCAATCATTGAAACTACTAATAGCTTATTGTAAAGTTTACGGACCAGCAAAGGAGGGGTTGACACACCCAATGTTGGGGTCATATTGAAAGCCATACACTCAAGGCGTCGACTCTGTCGTCGTCAGGGCAGGAGAAAATGACCAGGTGCCTTGAAGTGTAGATAATATCATAAGATCCACATGACTGGTTACATAAAGATTTACTTTCTGAAGTGTTTAATAAATTAATGAGGCTTTGCAGTCTCAATTAACTCCTTACAGTAAGTTTTAAGCAAAATAGAAATTTCTTCAAAGGAATGTAAAAGCTTAACAACGTTGAAAGAGCTGAAACGTTGCAACATTAAAATTTAAGTAAGATAATTAAAAATATTGTTTTATTTCTTCGTCTATTTTAGGTGATTTATTTGATGAAGGCAAGTGGTGTTCTCAAAAAGAATTTAATGAATATGTGGAAAGGTTCCACTCACTATTCAAAGTACCTGAAGGCACAACTTTGTATGCAGTAGTTGGTAATCACGACATCGGGTATCATTATAGGTATGAAATTAATCTTATTTCAGGTCTAAAATATATACTTTCAAATAACAAAAAAAAAAAAAACTTTTAATTAACAATGCTTTAGGTGTACTGTTCATTGTTAATTGTTAATGTATCTTTAATTTTAAGTAAGAAGCTTGAAAGAGAGTCCAGAGTTGCTGGGCCTTTAGAGAGTGATGTATTTCGTAGGTAATCATTATTTTATTGTTAATACTTTTGGTAGTAGATACAATGATAACTTCATTGCACTGAGTAATTAAACTGCTAAGTTTCAATCTTAAATAGCGGCCCACATCATGTTGTGCATCTGTCCCCATGATTGAACAGTCTTAAAAAACACTCAACCATATAATAACTATTGACATGCTCAAGATTTTAAGATTAGTGGTCACTTAGTGATAGGTCGCATAATGTAGTTACAAGCTTTAATGTAAACAAGTTCTGAGTTATAATCAGAGCCAAATATGGCTCAACAAATATAATAATATACATTAAATTTATTTAGGATCACACCCAACCTGCTTAATCGTTTTGAGAGTAAGATGAAAGCACCTCCAGTGCAGTTTGTGAGCATACGGGGGAATCACTTTGTTCTGATCAATTCCATGGCGATGGAGGGAGATGGCTGCACGTTGTGTTCTCGAGCTGTGACTGAGTTGGACAGAGTGGCAGGTATTCTCTTTTTTCACTGCACACTGCACACGTTAGTATATTAGTTCATTGCACTGCAGGTACACAGCACTAGAATAATTAGCTTAAAGCTGACAAATTCGTTGCTTAATTAAATGCATCATGTTAATATTACATAATATTATGGTGCTGCTTTTTTTTCAGATGTTTTAAAGTGTAGCGCTGGGTCTAAGTTATGTAAAGGGAAAACGAAGTTATCGCGTTACAGTAGACCAATCATCATGCAGGTGTGTATGAAGTAGTGTACCAAATTATTTTGATAAGTTAGAAATGGTGATTGTAGTTTAAAAGATAAAAGCTAATGACAGCCGTGCTCCTTTGCTGTTAATAACATTAATTTTTTGCAGAAGTAAAATCGAAACCCTTATAGTTTTGTCATGTCCATCCGTCCGTCCGTCCGTCCGTCCATCTCTCCGAAGCATAGTGCCGAAACCCTTATAATAGAATAATTAGCTAAATTTGGCATGAATATACATATTTATTAAATAAAACTCCTCCTCTACAGGTGACGATGAATTTTTTAACCGACTTCAAAAAAAGGAGGAGGTTCTAAATTCGACCGTATTTTTTTTATGTTTCTTACCTCAGAACTTTGGCTGGCCTCAGACTGGGCGAACCGATTTTGATGATTCTTTTTTTAATCGACAGGTGGTGCCTGTCATGTAGTCCCACATAAATTTTATTGAGATCTGACAATGGCATCCATGAGAAAACCATATAAGTCTTAAATTTGTATTAGTATGTGCGTGACAAATGGACGAATAACTCAATATAACGCCAACCGATGTGGATGATTCTTTTATTATTCGAAAGCAGGTGCTTGTCATGTGTTCCCACATAAATTTGAATGAGATCTGACAAGTTGTTTTTGAGTAACTTTGAAGTCGGTTATTTTTTGTTAGTAAAAAATCTTCTAAGACCATTTTTGGATTTAGGGGTCCTTTTGCGATATATTTGTCTTTAAAGTACAATTTTTTTTAGAATCAAGTGTGTGTGGTGTTTTTTTTTTTTTTTTTAGTTTATTTATTTAATATTACATCTCCTCCAGCCTGCACCGGAGACTGTGTGTGGTGTTGGAGTTAAATAAGTGAAACATTTCTCAAAAATAAGTTATAATATGATGAATTTACAAGGAAAACTATCACGGCTATGTTAGCATAAGTAGTTAATGTAATGAGTAATAGTCGATAAACTTACCTACTACTTCGGAACCTTACATTGCGCGTGGCCTGACACACACTTGCCCTGTTTTTTAATTCAACATTGCCCTTTATATATTCAGTGTCAATTTTATTAGTAAGTGTTGTATACACTGTCACACAAATTACATTTTCAGCACTATCCTTTATACAGGGAATCCGATAAAGTTTGTACTGAAGTTGATGCCGCACCGCTCGAGGAGAGAAACAATCTATTTGAAGAGCGATGGGACTGTCTCTCTAAGGAATCTACGGAGTACTTAGTAGAGAACCTTCGTCCACGGGCGGCGTTCGGAGGCCACACACATCACAGCTGCATCGTACGACACAGTTTCGTGCCGACCCGCAATCATAAAATAGAGTTCATTGAATATACCGTCCCATCGTTTTCTTGGAGGAATACACTGGATCCTAAATACTACTTGGTATGAAAAATTTTTGGTCCTTCGAGCCGTATATTATGTGTATTATGAATAACGAGACCCCTGAATATCTTTAGGTAGAAATATGTGTTGCGATGATAAAACAGCTTAATAAAATCTGTAACCCTAGCCTACGCTTCCATAACTTTGGACATGTAAATACAAATGACAGCTGGCAGTGAACAGCAGCATCAACATAGTGTGGTGCAATGGTTACCATGCCGGATCGCCGAGCCAAGGTTCCTGGGTTCAATTCCCAGCGAGACGGTTTGAATGATGAGTTTGAATTTTTGTTCTCGGTCTGGGCGTAAGTGTTCTTGTCTTGTGTGTTGTCTATGGCACCCACGACACAGGGAATCCTAGTGTGGAGCATTGAGTGTGAAGTGTTATTTATTTCATAATTTCCTTCTTTCCTTCCTTCAACTTGTACCATTAAAGAGGGTAGTGCCAAATCAGTAGGTTATCATTAATAGATAATGTCATTATCTATTAAATATACTTACTTGTTTCAGTTGACGATAACTCCAGAAGAGCTGAAAGTATCCAAGTGCGATATGCCCCGCGAGCAGACCATACAAGTGACCGCCATTATATTGATCATCGTTCTTCTAGTATACTTGAGATATTTGTACAAAACCACCGAAATGTGGAATTATAAATATTTGTAAGTGACTTTAGTAATTAAGATAATTTTTTACATAATGTAACAAACGATAAACGTCAATTTGCAAGTCACCTCGGAACCCGTCTCCTGATAACGCAGTTCCCGATTGCGAGACTTAAAGATTCTGAGTATTTGAACAAATAAATCATCACAGTGATTCCCATTTTTTGATGGAATGTGACGTTACCGGATAATTCGAGACCACTATTTGTTACAACCTGACTGCCAGGAAGGGTTATGTTTTTCGCACGTATCTTGTATCTTGTATGCATGTATGTGTGTGTAATATTCTTTATTACCTCATAATATCTTCCAAACCGCTGAAGATATATTATCTAGATATTGTTAGATTCGTCTTGATAAACCAAGTGTTTTTAGATAAGTGATACGTGAAATTAAAAAACAAACATGGTGGCTGAGATGTCATTGTTTGAAGTATCAAAATATAAAAATAAATCGAAAATCAATATGGGTATCAAATTAAAGAACTCACCGTAAGGATTTCAAAAAGGTATATCATGATACCTTTTTTGAAGGCAGGCAGGCTTTTTTTAATTTTTAAATTTATACTAGTTATTACTGTTATACTATTTATTACTTTTTCTGCACCTCGTACCTCCACTTATCTGCACTAGAGCAGAGTGGTGGAATAACTATGCACTAGGCCTAAAGGGGAGAGACCCTGGTTCAGTAGTGAAGCATTAATTGTTTCAAGCCCATTTACTACTCTTTAATCTGTGATTTTAAAATTTCGTCATCACAATATGTTACAATAAGCCAATTGCAAGATTATGCATAACATTTTAGACAACTCTGCTGCCTATCTAATGCGACGTTTTCCATGTTGAAGCGAGTTATAAACCTCTAATACCTCATCCATCCATCCATTTATCAACCTTTGAATGTCCATTTCTGGACATATGTTCAGAAACATAGCCCTTTCCTAACTCTTGCCGCTGACTAACTATCTTCTTCAGGTCTGATGAAGTCACCGAGTCTGGTCGGAGAGCATCTTATATTTCGCGTACGGCATTCGAGACTTTTCTTCCCAACGATTGTCGGTCCTTCGAACTATGTAGCCAACGAATTGCCACTCCAGCCGGCTTATTCCCTGAGCTTTGTCGGTTACCTTCGTTCATCTATTGATTTAATCGCTTCTGACCTGAAATACCAAGCCATAGCCATTTCCATAGCTCGTTGAGCGTTTTTCAGCTTATGCTTCATAATTTGAAAAATTAGAGGTGTTTGCAGAAGCCTCAGACACTCCGTCTGAAATTCATAGGTTAAAAAGTGAAACTCATAACATTTTCTGTAAGCGATAACGCTACTTCTAATGGCACTGAACCAATTTGATATCTTTTCACATTGACGTCATTGTAAATCTTTTCTATGTCATTAAACTCTGAATAGAAATGAATTCGCGTCACAAACGCTATCTGTCGTTGATTAGTGTAAGTGGATTGTAAATTCGTTCTAATTAACAATAAATAAATAAATAAATTAGGTCGGGTTAGCAATTTTAAATTTAATCCATTTTCAAGTCCACTCATTTCGCTGACCAGAACGACACCATACCATAGACCATAGACCAGAACGACAATGCATAATACCGCAGAGATGCGATGTGATTATTCTAAAGTTTCTAAGTAAATATAATTATTTACATCTTTGAAATGTTCATAATCCTACAGTTTACGTCAATCGTGTTTCCTTGCCGAGGGTGTTTGGTGATCGCTAGTTGCAAAATTGCATGTGCTTCGGAGGTCTCATCAAATCGTGAAACCAGGTTGTTATCGTTAGGTAGAAGCTGTTATGCTATGTCGGAGGTCGTCTGACTGTTCGCATTAAACCGCACTGGAGAAGGGAGCTGGTGTAGGTCTACTTTAGACTTTGTCATCTTAATTGTGAGGCACAGATTACAAATCTGTTATGAGAAGTGACCCTGGGAACCGATATTAGGTTGCAGACATTCTTCACGTCTTAACTCATTCGTACCAGAACATTATGGGATACTCTTAGCAGTATAGTAATAAAATGCCATAATGTAATTTTCAAGTTGGGAGTAGTCGGCTAGTAACGTAATCAAAAAAAAAATGTCATCATTCTGCTTTTTAATAAAACACGCACTACAGTGTAAGTAGAGGTTGGGTTTATCTCATAATAACGTTAAGTATCTGTATTATCAGTTTTCGTGGAAAGTTTAAAAATTAGCTTAAAAACAATGAATACGTCATGGAAAGGTGGAAGGTCGTTGGTCGTTGGTACCCGCACAAATTGTACACAGTTGTTTGTACCTGCTTTTTACATGTGTGCGTGAGAGCCAATGTTGCCTCGGATTGATAAAGTGAATTTAATGTTTTGTTTTGTGTAACTAGCCGGCAAACACGCTGACGATCCACTTGATTACGTGACGGTAAGTGCCACCATCGCCCATGGACACCGTCACACAAAGGCATCACTACCTAAATGGTTGCTGACCAAGAAAGGAGAGAGAAAGAGTAAAAGAAATGGCTCAATCCCAAGCCGGAATCCGGAAGCCGACCAGTCGTTTGGCGCCTGACTCAAGCCAGGGTGGTAGCTAGCCGTAGCCAGGCAAGCTTCATGGAAAGATACAATTTACGTAGATACGTAATAATATTCCTAACAAATCGCCCTCGCTTCGCTTCGGAAAAAATTGTAGGTGCTTTAGCATAGTCAAAGAACAATACCTACTTTTTATGCCGCACTGAACGTAAGAACTGTAGGTATATATGTTGCAATGGAAGGGACCTACTCTACATCCATCCATCCATCAGCCCGTGGAGATCCACTGCTGGACATAGGCCTCCCCTACGCGCCCTTGCGCCACTCTGACCGGTCCTGAGCGGGCTGAGCCTACTCTACATAACACTATATAACTTTTAAAAGGTTTTGCTTCGCTGCGAAACACTTATTATTAATTGTCACACTATGGGGTACGCGCAATGAACTAATATACTAACGTAGGTACGCGACGTAAAAAAAAAGTTCATCCTCATATTACCTTTATTTAAAAAATGTTTTTCAATATTTTATTCTCCGAATTTGGAGTTTTAATAAATATGTATATTCGTGCCAAATTACAACTTTCCAGCGCTAAGGGTCTAGGCCAGTGATTCCCAAAGTGGTCTATATCGACCCCTAGGGGTCTATGACAACCTGCAAGGGGTCTACGTCAGCGAAAAAAAATTTGGGGGTCTATGAAATGAAAATGGGGGTCCACGGTAGTGGATCTCAACATTCTCAACACATACACTGATAGTACCTATTTACTTACATCATACTATCTTATAATATCAAAACATATACATTATTTATAAAAGTACCTACCTATGAAGTAAAAAAATTATTATATATGTTTATAAAATTGTGTAAGTTGTAGGATGTTGGTATTCGCTTTGTGGTCGCAATACATTTTGAACTTGTAATAATGTTTATTTAATGCTACGTATATTTTACATAACAGATACAAAATTTTATTTTGAGTAGTTTTAATTTAAATTCAATTAATAAATGTATAAATTAACATGTGTTTTACTTTAAGTTTTTAACACTAAACTTCACTACAGTTAGAAATTTACAGGAAATCAATATCAGGTAAGTAGGGGGTCTACCCAACACGGAAAAACATGGCAAGGGGTCTACGACACAAAAAAGTTTGGGGAACTCTGGTCTAGGCGCTATGCTTCGGACCACAGAACACCTAATAATTAGTTAGAAAGGCGTTGTGGGCGTGGCAGGCGCGCCAATATTAGGCGCAAACGAGCACAATCCTCAAAAACACGCGATCGCGCTGTTTAGTGACTCGCGAACTCCAACGGAGAAAAGTACTGCGAAATACTGCGACTAAATTACTTATAAATGCCTACATGTGCGGTAATTACTTGCCGTACAAGAAGCGAAATGCTTAAAATAAACAAAGGAAGCGTTTCTTTTCATCGTTAAGTAAAAAACTAGGATATTTTAGTTTAAATCTTTAAAAATGTCCTTCAAATGATTCTTTGCCCAAAAAATATACATTGCGGGCTTCATGCGCTCGTCATTTTTAACACATCAATGAGAACGCGTAATGTATCACGTATGTACGTTACTATATTAGTTCATTGATCACGTAGCAGTAGCTCTAGCGTTGGGCGTAGTAAAAGATGACATCGATATTCGATAGATTCTTTCGAGGGTATAATAAAAAACAACTTTCTTAAATAATGTACATGTGGCCAGATAAATTTAATATTTTATGCATTGAAATATAGTTTGAAAGAACATTGACGTATTTTACATCCTATTTTTTATATACCTATATATTTTTTTAATCCTATTTTTTATATCTTATAAGTTAATGCTTGATGGTAAGTGGCGATGTAGTCATGGGTGGTAAAACGCACTAAATTAGCAAAAGCCTATTCACTCTTGCCTTGAAGATAAGTATATTTAATAAAATAAGTATGATGAAGAACAAATGAATCTGAATCTGACATACGTAGCAAGTTTCCTATATTATTTTCCAATAATTATGATATTTTACCTTTATTTTACATATCTGTCGACCTTACGACAATAAATACCGATAAAAGTTTACGTCAGTCAATCCTTAGCTACAGTGTCACGCCTCTCACGCACACATAACGACCCTCGTGCGTATTTGTTCATTTTTGTAGGAGTAAGCAAATGGAGGGGATCGGAACGGCGACAGTGGTTCCCATACAAATTACGCGCTATGCCCTTTCTAACTAATTATTAGGTGTTCTGTGCTTCGGACAGACGGACATGACGAAATTATAAGGGTTCCGATTTTTCTTCGGAACCCTAAAAACCGCATCATAATTGGACGTAGTTTAGGAAAAACGTTACAATCCACACTCATGTTGAAATTGAATTAATACTCATATAGGTATTATTAATACTTTGTTTACTACGATCGGCGTATCGTAGCCGATGCCATAGGCGATCGTAGTTGAGTGGAGCGGAAAGGGGCAGGGCGGAGCGGAGAGGGCGGGGCGGAGCGGAGCTTTGTCATGACGTTGTCAATTTAAACTACCATCCGTAAAGGTGGCCTCTCACGGTCGCGCCATTTGGCGTGGCTCCAAATGACATATGTCAAAATGGCGCGATTGGACATACAGATTTTTATATCACGCCATCAGTTTTTCACATTCACGATCAAATTTTGGCTGTATATCGCGCCATTTGACGCGATGGACTGACCGTGAGTGGCCACCATAAGACCGACTTTACAGACAACCATTTTTTAGTAAATCGTACAGCGCCATCTAGTAGGCAAGGGAATAATCAATTATTTATTATCGGCTATTATTAAGGTGCTCCCTCACCGGGAGCATTCACGTGTAATGTAACATTATAGATTCGTCTTTGAGCATTACATTACAACAATACCTCCCTGACTGACGAGCATTCGCGTGTAATGTAACATTATAGATTCGACTTTGAGCATTACATTACAATACTACCTCCCTGACTGACGAGCATTCGCGTGTAATGTAACATTATAGATTTGACTTTGAGCATTCCAAGTTGTATTGCTGTTACAAGTTGTAACAAGATATTACACATTGTATGATTACAAGGTGCGCATTGTAATGCTCGGTTCTCCTCCTTCACTGATGTAAAGCTCAAATCTGTAACGTTACATTACACGCGAATGCTCCCGGTGAGGGAGCACCTTTACAGATTTGTTTATGACATATAAAATAATCTACTAGGAACAAAGAAACTTTTTTATATATAGAAGGTTTTTGGATGTATAAACAAATCAATCCACTGACATTTTTTTTTACTTTTCCATACCATCTTGATGAACCTTTTGGTGCGGAGTCCTAAAAAAGCCTTTACTGTAAGTTGACTTAAGAACTTACTTAAGAAGTCTTCAACTTCCTTGTATCCCAGGGAAAGTTAAACTCCAGCGGTTCTAGAGATTAGCGGAGAAAAATAAACAGACAATTCGGTAATGATTAATGATAAATAATAAAATTGACGATAAAGGACATTGAATGAAGCATTTATTTCAAAATCACAGACGGACGTTTAATTTGTTTCTCAAAATAATACTTATAATAGGTAACGAACTCTAGTCAGTGATTCCATCAATTACCAATCATCAATAAATTTTATCTGTATACCTAAATGTTATCTGTATAGATTCAATCAGTCGTAATTCGCAATTAATTAGCTACCCAAAATGGCTTTCTCGTAGTCATTTACTCTATTTAAGATTTCATTACGAACCAGTAAATATGTATTAAATAAAAACTTTCTGTTTCAGATCTGGCAAAAAGGTGTAACGTGTGCGGTGAGCAATATAACATTATCTTTAATGAACTTACATTGTTTGTAAATTACTTTCTAACTTAATATACTGTATTGGCAATTTTTCCTTCTTAGTTTTTTTTAGTATTCACATAAAAAAAATACTGAGAGCTGTATATTATGTGGTGTGCCTCACTAGCATAATGCATTTCTATGCACATGACTCGGTTTTTTAGTTTGGGTCAAAGGAAAAACAATGTTGAGACATTAAAAATATTTTATTAAAAATAATATTAATAATATTAATAGGAACTTTTGCAATTAACTTAAAAACAATACCTAATACCTATATTAGCTAATAGCTATATTTCAGCATAATACTGAAGTGATACAATAAAAAAATAAAAGGTTATTAAATCTAAATTAAGTAAATGCAGGAGGGACACATTCACGTAAACATGTCGAATGATAATACTCATGAAATAGTGTTTATCCATGCCAACAGAATTATAAAAATAACAATCAAACCTAGCGACCACTACAGTATACATGTAATTACAGCTATTTATTGGGATAAGATAAGGTCAGCTGGTAACAACATTCTGTAACCTCAGAACTAGTAAATAAGGTACGAGTATTACAAAGTATCTCTAAAGTGACGTGCTTTATAAATTTATAAATTAAAGTTCTAAAATCTAGCATAACTTAGTATATCAATGGAGGGTTGGGACATGTTAAGATTGTAGTCAGTCCGGTATATCGCTGAGCCGCATGCCTCCGGGTCGCCGGTACATGCGTTCGTGCATCGGCAGCTCTCCTACCAGGAACCGTTCGAGTGCCTTGGCCGCCATTTTGGAGTGGCCGGAACTCCGGTAAGCGGTGCTGGCGTCCTGCCCGGCATATTCCAGCATTATGTCAACTCCACCTGGATGCTGGAAAGAAAGAATGTCTCTGTTAGCATCTCAGTTTAGTATAATTGGAGAATGTGCTATTTTTTGATTAAACGATGTCGGGAGGTTAAGAGTGTTGAGAGTTGAGACACATTAAACTTATGCATGACTGTTATGGTACCTGTATCTTTTAATTAAATTTCAATGCCTTCAAAATAGCATAACAAAATACTCTGGGTACTCATTGGGGTACAGTGAAATTATTTTGAATTTGAACACAAGAAAGAGAAGGAATGCGGAAAAGAAAATTATAAATTATTTATGAAAGTTGAATTAAAACTCACCTCATATAAGAATGTAGAGATGTCATACACGCGGTCAAAGATGACCACCCAACAGTCTTGAGGAGTGTCGTGGTGGGACACCTCAGCTAGGCTTATGACGCGATCTTTGGCCTCGGGAGTCCCTGGTTCTATCCGTTGCGTCCATTTTGGTTTGGTCTCTGTGGTCCAAGGGTTTACTAGACGAAGCGCTGCCATCGTGAACGCCATGAAGTCTAGGTCCCCAGAATCTTGGCTCACTGGGAGCGACGAAGTCAAGCTAATGTCGTGAGGAGTCTCAACTCTAGCCATGTTCTTCTGTCGTTACTCTTCTTTGCTTCTTAAAATTTCTGTCGTTACTCTTCTTTGCTACTTCAGACTTCAGTCTTCTTCAATCACCTTTCAATTTCACTGTCGATCACCGACGAGTTATTCTGTAATTTAAAACAGCACTGTTTATTTTTCTTCAATTTATTATTCTAAAACGTTAGCTGAGACGGTAATTTACGTAACTCGAAGTTACTTCAAATGGCACTGTGATGAGCCGTACAACTATAAAAACTGCGGTAGGTAATGCATTCCGACCCGAGACTGATTGATCACTGAACTTAGGAAGGACAGATTAAGAATTGGAGCGTGAATAGTCAATCGATACCCTAAGATCGGTTTACGCTCAAGATCATGTGCAGATCGATATAAATACAGGTTGCTGTGATAAGTCGGTACAGTTAATTTGTATATCACATCCACAGCTTATCGTCGAGATTCAAGAACAAAGTTAAGCTTTTATTCGTAATATTTTATTAAAACTTATCGGTTGCTACTGACGTAAATGAATAGCCGAAAAGATAAATCGATGACTTCCTGACCTTTACATGTTTGGTTTCGAACATTAAATAATGATATTGTTACATTGTATGATAATATCTACTTCCAAATGAAGATCAATGTTCTATTATTTTTAAGCGAGAGAAATATGAAAGCGTGTCTAGTTACTAGTTGTTTAACAACATTAAAACAAGAGGATCAATAATAAATAATATTTACCCGATATCAATCACAAGATATGTTGAGGCGGTGCTATCACTGCTATCTATGTTGAAGTTGGAAACGCGGGGAATGGCTATCACACCAGTTGTCACTATGCCACCACTGTTCGCAATTTGTGTCTCTATTCATTAACCGAGTTAAATGCATGAGAGCGCGTATCATTGCCACTATTTAATGTTGTCTAATCATCTATAACTTTGAAGTTGTGAATGAGCGGTGTGAGCGGAGCTCGCGCGTTATATAGTGTCGTTGGGCACGCGCCGCGATTTACAATCTGATGTAATGTCGGGCTTATCTTGCCGCGGGCTCGCCGTGGGCTGCCCGATCCGGCCGCGCGAGCTGTGTTCGCGGAACGAGTCGCCCCGTGTGGAGAGTCGTCGGGCCAAAAAAACATTTCACTAATTTAACCGGATGCGGGATGTAAATTTTTTTCTAATTAATGAACTAATTATATGTATAATGAACATTTTTATATGATTGGATGATTATGTGGTATATCGGTTTAGAGAAATTGTAGAGTCGTTTGATTGAATCAGACGATTACGGAATGATTAGGATTCGGTTAAATGTTATGGAAGCTAAGCTACGACTATGACGTCTATTGACCTATAAGTAACACAGACATGGTAAATATTAAGTCAAAGCTGTTTAAAATCAGGTATGCCTCTTTGCCCGTCTTTAGCATAAAAAAATATGGTATTATTTTATTTGTTAAGATGCTTTAATTACGATCCACCTGACGGTAAGGCGTTATCGTCGCCCTCAGCATTAACATAAGCAACATCAAAAGCATCGCTGATGCGTTTTCGGCCAAGAAAGAGAGAAGAAAAAGAAAGAAAGAACTGGCTCTCAAGCCCCCAGCCGGAACACGACGAGTCGCTTGGTGGCTGACTCTTGCTCAAGCCTGGTACCTATCCAGACTAGCCCTATGGAGACATAATAATAGTACCTAATAATGATATTAATCAACAATTAAAATAAATATTACCGATATATCCCTCCGAGGGACCCTACCACCAGCGGCCGGATTTAGTCGCCTCTTACGACACCAATTCGACGTGGGATTGGGGTTAGTATTGTAAGTCGTCCCAATACCGCTAAAAACAGCTAATCCCTATCTTCGAGAACTCTTTGAGGTACCTACATGTGGTATGTTTTCATTCAGGTAGGTACGTTCCTACGTAATTTGGTAGATCCGAAGGTATCTTTAAGTTCTGTGTACCCACAATAACAGCCTGTGAAAGAAAGTTTTCTGGAATTTGTGGTTTTCTGGATGATTTTACTAAACTGTTCTTAACTTAATATATGTATATTGTACTACTTACAAAGAGTCGATTTTTTGTCTCTTATTTCCATTACCTGAAATTATATTAATTAATTAAATTTTCATTAAGCCTAATTAACTTACTTAACTAAAAACGCACGTGCAAAATTTTAACGCACCTAATGTCATTGCCACATTATTATGAATTATAAAGTTATCGTATGGCGTGTACGCTGATAAAAGTTTCGTCTAGAGTAGCGGTGCTGAATACAAATAACAGTTTTTTGAACCGACGCCGACGCGTGTTTCATATGAAAGATAACAGCAGATGCGTGCGTATACAGATACTAGAGTGTGTTAGAGAAGATTTTCACAGGCTGTTGTTAGAGTGCCAAAATTCAAGCATAACATTGTTACGTATGTATATTAAATATTAATATTTAATAGTAATTGTAAGATAAGATATTATGATATGCGGTGAACGAACTGGCAGATAGCCGCATGACGCGACATCGGCAAGGTTTATTTGTATGTTTAGAAACAATACTATTCCGATAATTTTGAACTTATTGTTAGAAAAATATGTAAATACTAGCTTTTGCTCGCGGCTTTGCCCGCGGTAGAGTGGTTTCGAAACGAAATTTTTAATTAATTAATTTAGATGTGGCTTCGTGCGCGTAGATATCGCTTTTTTGCAAATCCCGCGGGATCCCTAAATTTTTCCGGAATAAAAAGTAGCCTATATGTTAATCCAGAGTATAGGCTATTTCCATTCCAAATTTCAGCCCAACCGGTTAAGTAGTTGTGGCGTGATTGAGAAACAAACATCCAACCATCTTCGCAAACATTCACATTTATAATATAAAAATATGATTGTGGTACGATAGGAAAATTAAACATTAAATCTGATGAAACATGTTTTGCGAGTTGCGGTGGAAAACTTGGCAATAGGGATAATATTTTTATTTCCTAAACTGATGATGTCGCTATGACGTATTGTCGCACTTGTGTTTACCTACGCAGTATTTTTTTGTCAAGATCATCACTACTAGAGAAGGCAATTAGTATACTATTAATTAAAACCAGTTCCTACCGGAAATGATATCGATTCTACTTGGTTATTAGCAGTGTTAAGGAATACCTAAATAGTCATATGAAATCATACTTAATTTATAATTCATTTATTTGTGAATTACCTCATTAGTTGTCTTATTTATATTGACTGTCTATTTTATTATATATTGACCTAAATTACCATATCTTTTCAAGTTTTGAATTTAAAATAAAAATAATTATTTTCGTTAAATGATTCTTTAATCAGTGAATGAATAAGTATGAAGGGTTTTGGCAAAAACAAACTAAGAAAGACCAGATTACCAGGGATTTATTATGGCTGAGTCTATTAATACGGGTACTGTACGAACAATTTATTATTATTCATACAGTAGTCGGACGAATCTATGGCTGAAGCTAGTCGTCCAGTAAATGGACGAATAAAATAACTTTAGTCGTCCGTTAACGATTATAAAATCGTTACATGACTTTTACAAGGCGGGCGGCTTCACCCACACATCGTCATAATAATAGAACTCGGTCACAGAAGTCTCGGAACCCCGCTTCGCAGGGTCCCTTTTTTCCCGTAAATAAAAACAGAAACCTAAGTAACCTAACCTAACTATTTATTGATTTCTGTCACGTTACTTATTCAAGGAGACCCCTTGCGCATGTACTTCATCCTAATAAAACGACTTCGAATAAGGTGGTATTCAATTCGTAATTAAAAAAAAAGCTAATCATCAGAGCCATTCTTAATTTAAAAAAAATTGGATACATGTACGAATAAATATTGTAATTTATTTGTCCAGTAGCCGTACAAATAGTCACTTCGATTTATTATAGCACATTACAATTGTACATGAAGAGTTGAAGACATCAAGAAGAAGTTACAGTGAATTCAATATACTTATTTAAATAAAAAAATATATTTTTCGCAGCAGTCAAGCCTTACGGAACCCACTACAGACTGTAATTCTATTTGTTTACAGATTAACAATATAATATAACACCAATAGTAATTCGTTAAACAGACATAAGTTATTTTCCCTTTAAATAAAAACACTTGAAGTAACTTCGGCAATTTTCAGTTTTCAGTGAAGAAACCTGCATGTTTAAAGAGAAGAAAGAAAGAACTGGCTCTTATCCCAGCCCGAATACGATGAGTGGTTTGACACTTGACTCGAGCCAAAATGTAGTAGCTTTTGATGCATTATTTGTTAATCTAATTAGGTGTGAGATTATGTATTTACATTGCCCTCTTAACGGTATCATCTTCTTGCGTTTAACCTTCATACATACGTAATTCTAGTAAATATATTGATACGCTGTATCCATATGCCAAATGCAATAACAACATGCAGCAATACCAATATTATATAATCAGTTACGACGATAACCAACTAATAACAACAAATCGATCGCCAGAGATATTCGCGACGTCAGAATGATAACATGGATGGCGTCACTGTTGTTATTCGAAAAGTTCAATAACAGCTACACAAAAACAAAATTGTGTTTTTGTCGTCATTATTATTTTATCATGACGTATATATATACACTATCGAAGTTGATGTAATTCTCGAGAAACTTAAATTATTTCTTACCTTAACAACAATGGTTTTTCGCAATGTTAATATCAAGTTTTTTTAGACATTGCAGCTATGTTTTAATTCAATTTTACCTAATCACCATCAATCATCATGATTGATCATTGATAATGCGTTAATCGATAATAATAATCAATGCAATTCAAGACCGGTGTTATTTTGGTGACTCTATTTTGGTGACAAAAAGAAGTTTAATATTTTGTATGTACCTAGTTATAATCAATTTAAATTGCCAGCATCCCAAGGAACAACATAACATAAAATATTTCATAATAATTAGGAACCTTATTTTGTAACAAGAAATTGTTGAAGTCGATGATCACCTTAAAAAGGGCCAATCATTCATCATTGTACAAGCAGTACTGCTTACCCTACTTAATTATGAGGACCAGTGTGGCGCAATGGTTACCATACCGGATCGCCGCACCGAGGGTCCTGGGTTCGATTCCCAGCGAGGCGGAAATTTGAATGATGAGTTTGAATTTATGTTCTCGGTCTGGCTGTGAATGTCCTTGTCTAGTGTGTTGTTGTCCATGGCACCCACGACACAGGGAATCCAAGTGTGGGGCTATGAGTGTGAAGCGTTATACAGGTGAAGCTAATATAAAGCGTGTAAAAATAGGCATACTCAGTACATATTTTGCCATCAACGTTTTTCAGTAGAGTGCAAATAAATAACGTGAAAATAACTTTAAACAGACCATAACAATATCAGGTTTTTGTTGAAGGCATAGTTTCTTATTTTTGTATTTACTATTTAGTTTATCAATAGATTTTATAGATTTTTCATTTCATTTCATTTCACTACAAATGGTACTTACGTTTTTATTGGCATACATTTTTTATCGATAGGAGTTCATAGGAGGAAAGACGGTACCGAGTCACGGTGTAGTTTACCTAATAAATTGCTTTACGGCCAAATTATATGAAATTACTTAAATTTCACGTAGCAACACAGATTATAGTCTGTGTTTCTTGAACTGTATAATCTGTCGCAAGTAGGCAATAATATTATGATTAAAAAAAATTAAGTGTAATTTAACAATGCTAGGATTGTTAGTAGTGTGGATTATTTAAAAGCTACGTAGTAGATAAACGTAGTAGATATTTCATAATATTGTATAATATTTAAATTATTATGTAATTAAAGTGTAATTAGCAGTATACTCGAAGTGAGATATAGCCATGCATTTTAATCAGTAACATGGTAGAACTCGAACCGCAGCAAAATCATCTGATAATAATTAAGTTATTACTGAGTTTGATCCAGTTTAGCTGACACGAGGTCAGTTAGAGATAGCTGGGCCCACGTTACAGCGTGATTTAAAACTTCGATAATATTTAGGTGTATTTTTTTCATGTTCTTTTGAGAAATAGTTTTACAAAGTTGTTAGGCTAGACTCTTGTAAGTATTAAAAAGCGGCCGAGAGCATGTCGGGCCACTCACAGTGCAGTTCCGTAGCTGGCCTCAATTTACTCTGATAATTTCCACAACTAAATATTTAGTTGATAGCGTGGACACCTTTCACTCGTATCGAAAATTTGTAGTTATGCACTACACCCATAGCATACCGTGTCAAATTTCAGTATTCTAGTACTAAGGGTCTCTAATAACCGCGGACGGACATTAACGAAAACTTAACTTAATAAAATTAACGGAATAAGGGGTCCCGTTTGTGCTATGGAACCTGAAAAAACGTTTTGTAAATTATATAATTATACTGCTGTAGGTACCTGTTCTGATCTAAGGTCGATTTCTGTTGGTAGTTGTTTATCATTCATAATTATCTATTATTTATTGATGTTTATTAATAATGATAGAAACGTGATAGATATCGCATAATTACACTCGATTAATTTATAAATAGATAATTATTTGCTACATACAAAACTTAAACAGATTTCATCAATACACGCTCTTAGAAGTGAAATTGGTTGGTGAAGAAAATCTTTGCGACAAAAGTATGTAATAATTGTGGTATTCAGTCTGTTGTTTATTGACGCTTTGAAGGTACTTTCTCTAATTTCGTTGTCTGATTTTCTTCTGTTTACGTGCTTATCAGCAGTTCCTAAGTGCTGCCTGTGAAAACTGCTTGGGGCTTCTTTTCGCTTATTCCGGGATCACTCACTCACTCATGACTCGTGTTTCTTGACTTTCAAAAAGTATCTATAAGCACCAATTTCGAATAAGGTCAATTTGTGTTCATTTTTTTAGAACCTTCCTCAAAATGAAAAGTTTTGTAAAATAGTATGTGCTGGGAACACCCTCGTGTGACTCGTGTCCCTCGTCGAGCCCCGACCGCGCAATCCGGTTGAAATTGGAGCGAGATATCTCAGCGGCGTGTCAAGCCGCCACCTACACCCGTGACACATGATGAACGAATTATATAGAGACTAGAGAACATCTTTTTTGTTCTTCAGTGTTCTGTAAATCGCTTCTGAGCGGAGTGGAGCTTCGAGATATAAAAACAAAAAACACTGATCTTCACATTTTTTGTCGAGTTTTGGGAATATAGTAGAAATAATATACCTAGCTGCAGGGGATCCACCGGAACCAACAAAATTTTGAAATTGGTCTATGAGAAAAAAGTCTCTGAACCTCTGATGTAATGGAATATCTATTCTATGGGAAATGGAACTCATACTAAACGAGCTCGACTTATCTAGCAATAGACGACTATAGCATGGTCATATGGTAGTAATAATAGTCTGGTTCATATAACTCCGGTGGAAAGAGTCACATCCCTATCCTAATATCTGACAAATAGTAAATAATGATTCCGCGATGAACTTTAATTCGTGGTAGTATGTTGGGACTAGATTACTTTATTAGGTCCATTAAACTTAGACTCTGTACGGTTTCTGTTCTCTTGGACCCGCGACGCACAGCTCGTGCGCGAGGTCATGACATCTCTTCGACGTTTTAAGATTTTCTTTATTATGACTGTTTCATTGTTGTTGTTCTGTAATGGAAATTTCAGCATTTTTTTATGTTGACCTTACACTTATCAGAAACAAAAAAAAAATACTATAAAAACGTTACATTGTAAGTATTAGTATGGTGTATGTATAGTAGGTAATACATATCTACGTTACATAGTGTCCCAGATATTTAAGTGTTTATTAATTGGAACGAAGTTCCTTATCGCGCGTTGCGAAAGGGGGTTAGACAGAAAAAATTAAGACGAAAAGTTGTAACGACACTTTTTGCCGTCGTTACAACTCGTGCGGCGTCGTTACAAGTCGTGCGGACGATCATGCACATTGGGTTGTTATTGCTATTTATCTTGTAATGCCAATTAATATGCGGAAGAGCGACAGTGATAGAACAAATCCTTCACTCTGACACCTTGTCAGAGCGCTCTGACACGGGTGTCAGAGTGGCAGTGAAGGATTTGTTCTATCACTGTCGCTCTTCCGCATATTGATTTTCATGACGGGAGAAATGGCAAGTGTATATTACAATTCCTTCAATAATTAATCGAAAGGAACTTCGTTCCATCCGGGTGTCCCTTGACACCTCTTCAAGTATTTTTGTATGCGACGGTCGCTGCTTTGACGTGTCGTCACTGCAATAATCACTCAGTGCGTGCTACGCTCGCGCTCCTGACCTACTCGTATAGTGAATTTCGCTTCGTAACATTGAAATAAGATTTTCCAAATTAAAAATGTTATACTTATATAATTCTTGACTTAAAAAATAACCGACTTCAAAATTAGGGATAACTCAAATACCACTCGTCAAATTTAAATGGGAATGACAAGCCCAGTAAAAAGTTATGAGTGTTACCTCACGCATAAACAAATACAGTCGAATTGAGAACCTCCTTTTTTTATAAGTCGGTCAAAAATGCAATGTTATCTCGTAATATTATATTGTTATTTCCTTTGATGAACGCGACAACAGGGCTATTATTATCTCCCTATAATTGGTATGTAATTGTGGTTTTTGAAATTTTAAATGTACTCATTTCAATGCTACCAATATTATGGCGAAGTGCAAACTTACAAGTTGAAACGCACTATGCACGTATAAACGTTGAGTTGGTAAAATATCGAATCCACAGTCGGTAGAAAATCGTGTGTTGTGCCAAAATAATATATTAAAAATAAAATACATAAATAGTTTTTACGCTCGGCCCGCCCGATATTAAAATGATCGTTAAATCGAAACTACTCGTTCGATTTAAATTAAAAAAGGCCCAATTACAGGCAATAAGGCTGCACAATTATAAAATTTCCAGTGATCCTACTGACATTCCTCAATGAGAAATCTGCTATCTATTATGACAATTTTTAAAGTTTACATTTTTGTGTCTAATCAGAACACAATATTTAATAACTTGGATATATGTATTTAAAAATACAGTTTATATTAATATTAAAATTACTATAATATAAATTACGCAGTTTGTAAGATAATATTATAACACTAGCTGTTGCCCACAGCTTCGCATACGGATATTGTTTTACCTTATTTGTACCTCTTGCAGAAGAAAATTAAAAAAAAAACGGTGAATTTATATTGAAGTACTTATATTTAGTAAATATACTGAAACCCACGATAAAATCACAAAGGATTCCTCCAGGTTTTTGAAAAATAAGCATTCATAACTTTTTTTCTATTTTTTTTGCAAAATTGTGAAAAACTGAAAAATATGTGTTCCATTATTTAAGCAACGAACATTTGTTGCAAATTAGAAGCAAATCGGTTGATGTTTTAAAAATATTCCATGCAAACTTTCTACCCGTTTTCCGGGTAAACCTTTTAATTTTCCGGGATAAAAAGTATCCTAAGATATGACTCAAAGTATTAGTAACAACTTTACCAATTTTCATTAAAATCCGTTCAAGGGTTTTCATGTGATGCCCGGACAGACAAACAGACAGACAATAATTCTAAAAAAATATTTTTGTGCTCTAACACGTTATTGAAGTGCCTCCTAATCGAAATTTAAAAAAATATTCAATGTACAGAAAATTTGCCCCTTGAGTTTTATTATAGTATAGATAAATAATGTGTAGTTCGACAGGTACAGTCAAAAGAGTGAGCAGGACAGCAAAACAGCGAGCAGGGTGGTCCTTGCTGCCCATATTATGCTGGAGAGGTCACTAGTTATGACTTACGACGAGTGTTGTAAAATTGGCACAAATAGATAATGTTTGTTTAATTTTATTAAAAATTTTAATTTTTTATAGCACACTGTGACCTAAACGGCCCTCAGGTCACGCTCTGTGCGTAAAATATTTTTTTTACACAGTGCGAAAATTCGTGACTGAGTTTCTTCGCTGCGCTCGGATGGAATCTTTATGCTACACGCGTGTGTTAGATTGAAATAGGAGATATGTATGGAAAATTAAGAAATGCAATATTAAAACAACCTGTCTTAAAGCGAGAATCGATAAATGTTTGTAACCTATACTATTATTAATAAAGTTAAACCACAAAACACAATGACTAGTTTTATTTCATAATGATTAACTTTTTCTATATTATCATGGAGGTAAGTAAATAATACACATTTCTGCGGCAGTTAATTTATTGAAATCCTTGGTTCGCAATGTGCTTTAATTCTGTGGAGAAGAACCAAGAAGAAACTCCATCACAGCACAGAATTACCGCAATAATATTATATCATTTCACATTTCATATTTGTATCAATATTACACATTATTAAATGGAACAACAGTATGACATTATTGAAGTGAAGGCTGGCAGAATCGCAATTTAACCTTACAACATCATGACAATACAATCGTTTTAATTGAAATGCTACTATAACAAACAATAATTAAATAGACTGGCAGAGTAACAATATAAAAATATCGAAAGTACTTAACTTCTGTAGAATGGCTGCTCTGTTCCGTAATCCACACTGAATTGAATCGAGACAATTTCAAACACTCGCTTTTTACCAACCGAACTGTCTACCCCCACACCATAATATCACCTAATATCGCCTGATATTCATAGACAAAACCATAAATAACTTGTAATGTTGTATAAAAATAGTAATAAACAAATACAATTTATAATTGAATTAAAGTATTTCAAATCTATCAAAATTAATGGTATTTTATAATTAAAATATTTCTACCAGCAAACAATTTTACTTCCTGTTACAAATAAAGACCTACTTATAAAAATTATCAAGTAATTGACATTTAACATTATTATAAATTTTCAAATACCTTATTTTGATTTTACGTATGTCGTATATTACCAAATCGTACAATAATAATATTATGTCTATCTTATTACCAAATTTATTATAATCTGTTATTACAGTGTTTCCTGTTACGATGAATATAAATAATACAAGTTGGAAAACTATTGCAACATTATCATTAATAGATAAAAATCTTATTTCATATTTTCCTTTTTATAAAAATCTTATTTCATATTTTCTATTTATTGAGCAATTTTAACATATACCTACATTATACTTAAATATACAATATCTCTCACGGCCAGACTGACTATACTTCGCTCTCGAAGTACTAAAAATACTACATCGTTAAACATGCTAAGTACATAAAAATACCAAGACAATTTAGTTTCTACTACTTTTACAATTACCGTTTCTTTTCACATTAAGATATACACAAATTAATGTATTTCATTTCATCACATTTCATTTCATTTCATCACTTTTCATTTCATTTCATTATTAAGATTAATATATTTCATTTCATTTCATTTCATAAGGGCCCACCAGCCTCCCACCTGCTGCACATGAGTCAGGCTAGGGCTTCTAAATCAGTAGACATTATCAGCAGTTCCTTCAACCTCTGCTCTAGCCTCCCACCTGCTGCACATGAGTCAGACTAGAACTTCTCAGTAGACATTATCAGCAGTTCCTTCAACCTCTGCTCTAGCCTCCCACCTGCTGCACATGAGTCAGACTAGAACTTCTCAGGAGACATTATCAGCAGTTCCTTCAACCTCTGTTCTAGCCTCCCACCTGCTGCACATGAGTCAGACTAGAACTTCTCAGTAGACATTATCAGCAGTTCCTTCAACCTCTGTTCTAGCCTCCCACCTGCTGCACATGAGTCAGACTAGAACTTCTCAGGAGACATTATCAGCAGTTCCTTCAATAATTTGATCCAGCCTCTCACCTGCTGCACATGAGTCAGGCTAGAACTTATCAGTAGACATTATCAGCAGTTCCTTTAGTAATCATCACATCTCAAACGATCCTTAGACAATTATTATTGCATTTCATTTCCGCAGACAAACTACAAAATTCACACATCCATTGTATTTCATTTCAACCCATAACACAATTGTGTTGACTTTAAACTAATAAAATCGAAGATACTAAATACCGGTTCCGTTTGGCCATCCGATTCTATACAAATAGTACAAAATTTAAGATGTGATGATCACCAGCAATAACCGTAGACAATATTGATTGCTATCGTTACTTATTTATGACTTATACCTACTTAATAACTAATTTGAAACTAAAAAAAAAAAATTGTCAAATTAATAGAATTAGATCTTTCAATTTACTTAATACAATTCATTTTTTATCTAAGCAGTATGTTTCCAGTATCTAAGGTCATCATAAATCATTGTGGATAAATCCTAATGATTATATTATGTAATGTACATCGAGCCTTTCTATACTACACGTAGGTACATCCTTGCTATAGGTACTATCACTGAGGCTACCCTACATAATACTTATTACTGTTAGAAACTAATCTTACATAAGATTTGCGTATCCAATGTTATTCATGGATATTATCCCAAAATTAACCTAAAATTATGTGTATACCTATACAACAAAAGAAAATATCACGACAATATTATAAAGATAAAAGATTTGTGTTTTTGTAAGTTGGTAATGAATAATCTCAAAAACTACTCGACCGATTTCAAAAATTCTTTCACAAATTGAAAGTTACCTTATTGCTCTTTTTTTTTTAGCAAATTAGTTCAGTTAGTAATACATAAATGTTTATATCGTAAAACCTTTTAAAACTTTTATAGCAAATCATAATAAGTATATATATGATATTGTCATCGTAAATATAATAAAAGTAAGAAGCTAAAATTTCTTCAAGATTATTTGAGAAATGTCTAAAACAGATTCCAATGCAATTTCTACAAAATATCTATTGTGCAAATTTTATTTTAATCGCACCAAAAAAAAAAAAACAAAAGTGTCAATTTAAAAAAACACCTCAGAGTCACATAACGGTTACTCAAACCGTTCCTTAGTACAGAATCACAAAAATTCACTCTCCAAGTCAGTTTACGTACAATTAAAGTTAAGTATACAAATACCTTTAATTAACTATTTTATGGTCGATTAGTATTGAGTTTTTTTTTTTAATGTCAAGTAAAATCAACCACTCATCATTGATATTGATAATTAGCAGTACCTACTCTCTTAAATAAAATTGCGTGTCCTGTTTAATTTATTTCAATTATTATCTTAATTCATTATTTTCACTGTTCATTATGAATTTGTAGTAAATGATATTATAATAATGATATGACATGATATTGTGTTAATTATTGTAAGTGGTATGAACCGAAATATATAAATTTAAAAAGAAGAAAGAAACTACTTTGCCATATTTTTAAGTAAGGAAAAACAGTAAACGAATTTCTTGTTATCGTTTTATTATGAATCCTAGTTCTAAAAGGATTTAAAATAAATATTAACTTTTATTTACTATCAACGTATTTTACATGTGGCTACACAAACCCCCCATGATAATTATGATTTACTATCGATAAGGTCATTTGACGTTGATCCGCACCAGGGTCACCGAAAGTACACAATATGACTGAGATGAACCGATACTTTACATACCTATTTAATGTCAATTACTTACGGACTCCTTACGACTAAATAAACGAACCTTTCCGAGTTGGGCCGTAAATATTGTACCTACCTATTTAAGTGTGGGTACTACAATGTAAGCGAACTAGCGAATACCAGAAATTATTAGTGTTTTAGGCACAAAAATAAATATAATTTTGAAGTTTACATATTATACCTAATTGAATCCGATTAACTTATTGGTTAGCTAAACAAACCAAGCGTAAAGTTATTTGACTTAGAATTTAGAACATAAAATACCTACCGAAATTATAATTCGTATTTTTTTTTAAGTTTTACAAATATCTCATGTTTATTCCATAGCAAACTACGTCTTCCTATTGGATTACCTACTTTTTTATTTGTGTAATTATGTCTACTCAGTTATGCATAATCTAATTATTAGAAGATTAAATATTATTCCTAATCATATTTACCCTATTGATTTACAAGATTCAATTATGTATCTTAATGGCTTTAATTAATTTTCAAATAAATAACAATATTGTCATCAGTCTACAGTGTATATTCGTATTATATTACAAAATATTGTCGTATATTTATTTATACTTGTTACTCTAAATGTAAGTAGGTGTAGGTACTATCCAACTCCAAGGATGACACCCGTAACCATTTGAACTAGTTCTATGTTCCTATAAAATATCAACAATGCCCCATGTATGAAGTGGAACGAAATAATACAAAATTAATTAGTTTTTAACATAAACTTTATCCTACTTAGCACTATCTAGAACCCGATTTCAAATAAATCTATAAAACACAAAAATTGTTTGTACGGATTTTGTTTAAAGACTGAAAACATCCGGCCGATATGACCCAAACTGGTCCTATTTGAAAGACAATAATGCGAAGATTGTTTGAGACCACTAAAACAATGCATTAGGCACATTTTAGAATTTCAACTTTTCCTATACAAAAATCCTAAGCGTAGTAGCACACGCCGGGTATATAATACTAGTATTTTATAAGCTTTCTAATAGTTTTATTGCTATTAATTTTAGCTAACTCTGCACAAACATAAACTTCAAAATTACAGAATAATTAAAGGATAGCTTCATTTAATATTTTATTAAAAATCTGTGATAGATATAATTATAGATAAGGTTTTGTTATCGTTTTTTTTTTAATATCACATTATGTAAAAAGATTAAAAGATACAGAAATAGTAGGTGTACTAAGTATATATATTTTTTTTAACAATAATATGTTTTTAATTCAGAATAAATTCCATATTTCTCTTAATAACAATTTAAGCTATTATGCCTCTTGCCTTAGCGTTATGAAACCCTGTATGTATATTTAGGAAAATGATTTCTCAAAATTCTATCTGTGGTCACCGCTATGAAACAATTATGTATTAACATAATTATAAGACGACCATAACTTACCTATATGAAAATAAAAAATAAAATAAAATAAAAATAAAAAATTAAAACCCTCAGTATAATACACGAACACTTAAAGCAGTTTTGTTTTTAGTTAAATGTTAGATACCTACACACTGATTCAACCTACAAACTATGGAAAAAAAAGTTAATTATCGAATGTTAAACAAATAACATACCTACCTAAATAAAAACTAGTTGTTAAAAGTGTGCACATCTGGTATATTGTGTCGATAAAGAATAGGTCTCTCGTTTGATTTTGTTCAATTATCATTTTGCCATAATAGATATGTAGATATTATTTTTCTTTGGGTGCCTGGCGCACTAGTCTTTCCTTGTCGGATTTGTAACAATTTATGTACTTACCTATTGTTTATATGAGGTATATAAATTATAAGCAAATATAAAAATCATGTATGTATAGGTACTATTTATGTCCGAAAATTCATTTCCTTGTAAACAGTTAACAATTAGATAGTCACAACCGTATAAAAATTTAATTTGTATACCTACCTACTTTGTGCTATTTGTAATTTCCATTTAAATTTCCATCAATGTTACGTATATCCTATAGTTTGAAACCTCTATACCTACTGTACCTGCGTAAAAAGTTTGAAAGTTTGTCTTCAATTCAAACCCGGTTGTCTATTCTAAATTAAATAATTCATAGGTTTTTTCTTGATGCCCGGTCAGAGAGAATTCCGCCTCCTTATTGTATGTTTTAAAATTACATAATGCACAGAAGAAACAAAAGACTTAAAATTAAAACAAAGCCCTCTAGGGGCCTTACCACTCTTAAAATCACTTCGGTGCTGTTCCAAGGCAATTTCCTCGGTTACTTCTTGGGATGTTTCGATACTAGTTGTCCGTTCCGTTGTAGCAGATCCTTACGTCGAAGACTGGATATATTATTTCGTCGTCATAGTTTCGCTGGTCCAAGGCCGTGATTTTTCTTCTATTCTGAAACTTAAATAAACACATATTAGGATACATATATTATTTAAAACGCGAGTCCGATTCCTACACTTCTGATGTTAGATTGAAATAGGAGATATGTATGGAAAATTAAGAAATGCAATATTAAAACAACCTGTCTTAAAGCGAGAATCGATAAATGTTTGTAACCTATACTATTATTAATAAAGTTAAACCACAAAACACAATGACTAGTTTTATTTCATAATGATTAACTTTTTCTATATTATCATGGAGGTAAGTAAATAATACACATTTCTGCGGCAGTTAATTTATTGAAATCCTTGGTTCGCAATGTGCTTTAATTCTGTGGAGAAGAACCAAGAAGAAACTCCATCACAGCACAGAATTACCGCAATAATATTATATCATTTCACATTTCATATTTGTATCAATATTACACATTATTAAATGGAACAACAGTATGACATTATTGAAGTGAAGGCTGGCAGAATCGCAATTTAACCTTACAACAGGTTGGACGCGGGAAACTTCGAACTTGGCGGGCGTGTTTTTTCAGTTTAAAATTTTAAAATTATAATTAAAAGATCAGTGTAGTATATTAGTTTAAATATTTTATTTATTATTAGAGTAGTTTAGCGTAGTTTGTATATATACAAATAACTAGTGGTAAGTTACTTTTATTTTATTATGAAGGATGAGGGGGATCCCTTCGATCCTGGGGGTCTTGAAGTCCCTCAGGTCGGAGCAAATATAACGGTAGAATCGGGCATGGACACAGATTCTTCTGTACGATCAGAAAGAAAACGTACAAAGGCATGTCGTAGGTTATGCAAAACCTGCAATAAAAAGAAAAAAACCGGGAAATCCAAAGGCGCCACTGGTACTGAAAGATGTCTGTGTTTGTCGGAAGGTGATTCCAGCGAAAATGATAATAAAAAGTTAAAAAAAGTCTCAACTCATAATTCCAAAATTATTAATCATAGCAATGATACAACACCCGCACCACAAACTCAAGTGTCAGAATCGTTTAATCACATTCGGAACTATGTCAAAACCGATAGTGCTCCATATCTGGTTCATGTACAAAAAATTCAACTTGGTACTTCGGAAGGCACCACTCTCCATCCTATTGTATTTGGAAATTTCCTAAAAAAAAATGATGGAATTATTAAAAATATTATTAATGGCTCAATTAAAAGAATTGGTCGAAATAAAATTAGTATGGCTTTTGCTAATTACGAGGATGCCAACAATTTTATTATAAGCCCTCTACTACAAAAAAACAACTTTAAAGCCTTCATACCAACTTTTAACGTTACACGTGTTGGGTTGGTTAAAGGCATTCCTTCGGAATGGTCATTAGATGAAATTAAAGAAAATATATCTGTTCCCATTGGTTGTGGTCAAATTATTAAAATCCGTAGGCTCAACTTTAAAGTCATAACAGATGGATCTGTCACATGGAAACCTTCCCACACAGTTGTGTTAACGTTTGATGGTCAAGTTCTTCCTAAAAGAGTATATGTGTGTTATAATGCCCTAGCTGTTGAACTATACATTTATCCAACTATCCAATGTTATAACTGTTGCAGATTTGGCCATACCAAACTTCACTGTAGATCAAAGCCTAAATGTTACAAATGTGGGGAAGAACATAGTGGGGAAACCTGCAATGTTGTTGAATTAAATTCTTTCTGTTGTTCGTGCTCTGGCAACCACTTTGCCATAAGTCGGTTCTGTCCGGAATACGAAAGACAGAAAAGAATTAAACTAAATATGGCACAAAGTTGCATTTCATACATGGAAGCCTCCCGCCTACATCCACCAGTCCAAAAATCATATGCCGAGGTACTTAATTCAGAGCCATCAGTGTTATCATCTCAGCATGCTAACACTACCAATAGGTCATACAGAAAGACAGTATTTTTAAAACCCAGTACCCCTCCAAAACAAATTAAAGGATATGACAAAAAAGCTCACAACTCACTTATTAAAGATTATAACCCTACTCTCTCTGCTTCTAACGGTTCTGCTCTTGTAGAACCTTCTGAATGTAATATTACAGTTACAGATATTATAAATCAATTGATTTTTACTTTAATAAAGTTAAACATAATAAAACCGGACAACGCTGCCTCTCTACTAAATGAATTTAATAATATAAAACCCCAAGATGGACAAGTCGGCAAAGATAGTTCAATGGAATTGCCGCAGTATCGTTAGCAATAAAAGCGATTTAATATATATAATTAACAAATACAAACCTTTTGTTGTAACACTTTCAGAGACATGGTTGAAACCTGGATATTCTTTCAGAATACCAGGATATTCATGTCTCAGAAAAGACAGATCTGATGGTTATGGTGGTGTAGCCATACTCATTCAAAATTCTTATTCTTTTGTACCATTAACATTACCTTCACTTAGCGATAATTTGTGTGCCATTGGTGCATGTGTAAATAATGTAAATATAATTTCTGTATATATTCCCAACCCTAATAATTTAATTTTATCAGAATTAAATATGTTAGTTAGTAACCTTCCAGCACCTTTTTTATTATTAGGTGACTTAAATTGTCAGCATGTGTCATGGGGAAGTTCTAAATCTACGTGTTATGGAGAGACTTTACTGGACATAATAGATTCTCATAATTTGTGTATACTTAATACCGGAATACCTACTCGACGCACTAAACCTGAAGAAGGGAACAGTGCACCGGACATTTCCATTTGTTCTCCTAATCTTGCATCTATTCTTTCATGGGAGCCTTTATCTTCTTCATTTGGTAGTGATCATATTCCATTGCTAATTACATTTCCTAACCCAAAACTAGGACCATATAAGCGTCCCGCACGATTAAAATATAAATTAAGTAGCCCGGACTGGAACCTGTTCAAATCTAATATTGACAAGAGGATGCTCAGTTTGCCCAATATTTGCTCAGGTCAGGAACCGGCTTGTGCAGAGGCCTTAGCAAAAATCATTATAGATGCAGCTGATGAAACTTTTCCTATTAAAAAACCCAGTTCAGATAATATTCCTTCACCACCCTGGTGGGATGAAGAGTGTTCTAGGATTGTTAGAAAAAGAAAAGAGGCTGAAAAGGAATATTGCAGTACAATGACACCTACAAATTTTGACACTTATTGTCAGGTATTGCTAGACTCAAAACAAATATTAAAACAAAAAAAATTGGAAGGATGGCAAAAATTTTGTGCTTCTCTATGTCCCAATGTAAGTTCGTCTGTAGTATGGCAAAATATTAAACGATTTAGATCTGCTTTCAATTCCTCTCAAAAAAGAAATATTCCTCCTTCTGTAGCAATTGAATTTATTGATAAGTTAGCGCCACCTTCAGTACCCGAAGATATTATTAACCTACATAACCATCAAACACCCAATGTCTTAAATGAAGAATTAATAAACTCACCCTTTACTTTTACAGAGTTAACAAATGTACTCTCTCATTTAAAAGATACAACTCCAGGAATTGATGGAATACCATATTCCTTCTTGACTAATAACAGCCAAGATCTTTTACGTTATTATTTAAACCTTATTAATTCAGTGATGGTTAGCGGACGTATTCCATCTTCGTGGAAATCGCAAATTATTATTCCCATTTTAAAACCTCATAAACCACCGTCGGATGCATCTTCATATCGTCCTATTGCACTTTCAACTACTGCAGCTAAGGTTGCTGAACACTTAGTTAAAAATAGACTAGAATGGTTTATTGAAAGTAATAAACTTATATCTGACAGTCAGTATGGTTTTAGGAGATGTAGAGGTACTATGGATAATTTAAGTATATTAATAACTGATATTCGATTAGCCTTTTCCAAAAATGAAAATGTATTGGCGGCATTCTTAGATATACATTCGGCGTATGATAATGTACTGATCTCAGTTTTGAGACTAAAGCTCATTTCACTGAAGGTTCCTTCTTTTCTTATTAACTTCATTATAAACATGCTATCTGAAAGAACTATTCATCTGGAAGTGGAAGATAAGGTTATAAGCCGGATTTTATGGAAAGGACTACCACAGGGATCGGTGCTTAGTCCTATTTTATTTAATATTTACACCTATGACTTAGTTCACTCGCTAGATTCGGCAACGACAGTTCTCCAATATGCTGACGATTTGTTACTGTACGTTACTCACCCTGTAGTTACTGAAGCTGGCAAACTTTTAACTTCTACTCTTGATCGTCTTAAAGGGTGGTTAAATACAAACGGTTTTGAATTATCAGTACCCAAAAGTACTGTTGTTTTATTTTCAAGGATGCGAAATCCTCCGCCTGTAAATATTCTTTATAACAATGAACATATTCCTAGTAAATGTGAAATAAGGTTTTTGGGCTTGATATTGGACTCAAAACTTTCTGGAGTGCCACATTGTAATTATATAATAAGTAAATGCGAAAAAAATCTTAATATTTTAAAGTGTTTGTCAGGTGTATGGTGGGGGGCTCACCCTTTAACCATGAAACTTGTGTATAATGCTATAATAAGAAGCGTTATTGATTATGGTTCTTTTCTTTTGGAACCATGCAGCCTGACTGCTTTACAGAAGTTAGATCGTATTCAATCCAAAGCACTTAGGATCTTATCAGGAGCAATGAAATCAAGCCCAATTAATGCTCTCCAAGTAGAGTGTGGTGATCCTCCCTTACCTTTAAGACGTCAATATTTATCTGACAGATTTTATGCTCGGTGCTTACAATTTTCTAATCATCCAATTTTATTGAAAATCGTACAACTCAGTGAATTTAAAAATTCTTCGTATTGGTTGCATAAATCCTTACCCCGTCTTGTTACAAGTTTTGAAAAATTTGCTTCTATTAAAACACCTACTTTTAAAAACCCAACTTTACCTTTGTATAGTAATTCTTATGAATCCTTAAATACATATCCTAAAGTATGTGATTTCAGTTTAACAAAACATGATACAAATAATAACCACAAATTCAATTCCATTATAAAGGAGCATTGGCAAAATTGGCATCATCTTTATTGTGACGCATCAAAGCATTCTGCGAATGGTTGCGTTGGTGTAGGTGTATATCATTCTCAGTTCAATATTTCACAAAAAATTAAATTTCCTCCTGAGACATCTGTGTACACTGGAGAATGCTACGGTATTTATAAAGCAATAGAATATGTGCTATTAATGAATCTTAAAAAAACTTTAATATTTACAGATTCCAAAAGTTCCTTGCAAACCATATCAAAATTTCCTTTTAAAATTAAATCACAGCTTGCAATTATCTTTGAAATTAAGAATAAGTTACACGAATGTTTTTTAAACGGATATGAAATAATATTTGTATGGGTTCCAAGCCATTCTGGAATTCCAGGTAATGTAACCGCGGATAGATTGGCTAACGATGCGGTGGAGAGTGGTGACATCTTTCCATATAAAAATTACCCGCAAGACTTAGCTTCCCTTCCAAAAGTTTATTTAAGCGATTCATGGAATGACCTGTGGGAATTAAGCTCTAAATTGAAAGGAAAATATTATCATCAAATCCAACCGATCATTCCATGCAAACCGTGGTTTTATAAACTTAAATTTAATAAAAAAATTACTTCAATTCTTATACGTATGCGCTTGGGGCATACGTGTACGAAAGAACACCTAGCTAGATTGGGCATTGTCGGTAGTTCCGAATGTGATTGTAAGAACGGCATTCAAGATTTGAACCATATTTTTTTTGTTTGTCCTTTACGCGATAACTTCTCATTTTTTAATAATTTAATTAAACTGCAAGTTCCTTTGCCAACTTCTTTAACCTGCCTACTCTCCTCCCTCGATCCTAATTTATATAAGATTTTAGAATTATTTATTAGTAAAAATGATATTAAAATTTGATTTAATTGTATTTGAGTAAAAGTGTGTGTATATTGTATATATTTCATATAAATAATTTTTATTTGTTTATTATTATTATTTTAATGTTTTACTTTGAATTACCTACTTTGTTTATAACTTTTGTATTTTTAATAATTTAATGTAAATATTCTATCTTTACCTATTTCCCTACTTCCCTGATCTTTCCTTTTCCAAATTACAATCGAAAATGTTTTTTATTTCCTAATTCTGTTTCCCGTGTTTTACTTGTCTTTGGCTGAGCGTATTTACGCCAATGCCATAAACGGAAAAAAAAAAAAAAACCTTACAACATCATGACAATACAATCGTTTTAATTGAAATGCTACTATAACAAACAATAATTAAATAGACTGGCAGAGTAACAATATAAAAATATCGAAAGTACTTAACTTCTGTAGAATGGCTGCTCTGTTCCGTAATCCACACTGAATTGAATCGAGACAATTTCAAACACTCGCTTTTTACCAACCGAACTGTCTACCCCCACACCATAATATCACCTAATATCGCCTGATATTCATAGACAAAACCATAAATAACTTGTAATGTTGTATAAAAATAGTAATAAACAAATACAATTTATAATTGAATTAAAGTATTTCAAATCTATCAAAATTAATGGTATTTTATAATTAAAATATTTCTACCAGCAAACAATTTTACTTCCTGTTACAAATAAAGACCTACTTATAAAAATTATCAAGTAATTGACATTTAACATTATTATAAATTTTCAAATACCTTATTTTGATTTTACGTATGTCGTATATTACCAAATCGTACAATAATAATATTATGTCTATCTTATTACCAAATTTATTATAATCTGTTATTACAGTGTTTCCTGTTACGATGAATATAAATAATACAAGTTGGAAAACTATTGCAACATTATCATTAATAGATAAAAATCTTATTTCATATTTTCCTTTTTATAAAAATCTTATTTCATATTTTCTATTTATTGAGCAATTTTAACATATACCTACATTATACTTAAATATACAATATCTCTCACGTGCAATAATATACCTATTATATAATACAACACTTTGCGCACCGTATTTTACTATTTACTATTAAGGTAGCATCGTATTATTGAACTACGAGTATTTGCTTTGCCAATGCCACGGTCAAAAGTATAGAGTTAGAAGCGCGGCGCGGCGCGGCGCGGCTGATGTAACATTTTCGGCGTTCGCGTGAGTCCACACCTGTCATGCGTGACCCCTCCCCGCGCCGCTCTCACCGCCCGCGCTGCCTCAACCCCGTTAATATATTGCCGACTTGCGTGAGCCATGACTTCGAGTTAGAAATAGTTGCATCAGACAGTTTCGGTTTTTCGGAACAATACCAGGTCACCGTTCTGTTTTCTATCACCGAAGCCGAAGATTGATGTGTGTGCTAAATAATTTTTGTTCACGGGTGAGGTTCTGTGAAGTGATGAGGTTAGCATAATTAATCATAAAGTAGGGTTTCCTATATTATATACTCAATTAACGTTTCCTCTCTCACTTACTCTGCTTCAACATCTACCCCCGCTAATCTGACCTACCTTAATTTTTTATGACCAAGCCCTCGTGGTGAATGTTAATATTCACCGGCCCAAATCTTCATGAAAATAAATAATAAATTTTCGTCATACTTCAACTAATTGAAATATCCTACGTGAACCGCTCCATCTATCGTTGAAAACTGTTACAGGCAGGTTTTATAATAAGTAGAGAAAGATTATCCCCTAGGGCCTAGGCTATGCCACAATATAGGAATGCTATGCTACCTACCTATTACACATAGCAAAGGACTATCTATACTATCTATACTAATATTACAAAGAGGAAAGATTTGATTGTTTGTTTGCATTGAAAATGCACCGAAACTACTGAACCGATTTGAAAAATTCTTTCACTGTCGGGAAGTTACACTGTTACAATATCCCCGGGTAACATAGGCTGTATTATATTTTCAAAAAAATTAGGGATCCTTAATAAAACTCCAACAATATAACCCAAGGTGAAAAAAAATCAGAAAACCGAAGCAAAGCGAGTGCGATTACCTACTCGTGTGTAATAAGTAGCATAATCGTTTGACGTTGTTACTTCGTCTGCCCTACACAAAACGAACTCAGTAAACATTTTAGAAAACACTTCGATTACCTCGCTAATTTTTTACGTAAATTTGAATGAGATTGAATTGATTGGTTTTAACTGTAAACAAGGAAACGTTTTTTACTTGTTTAAGAGATTACATTGTGATAATGTCGCTTTGACGTTAAACAGGACTGATAAAACAAGTGTATTTAAATTAGTAAACAAAACAAACATGACGTTGACCGTGAAGGGATTCACGGAGCCGATTACGAGGTTATATATTATAAAACTTCACTAATTCTTACATCAGTAGTGATTTACTAAAGTTAGATTATCTACAATCGGAAGGACATGACGAAACTATAAGGGTACCTACCGTTTTGACTTTTGACTACGGAGCCTTAAAACTAGATGCTTAATATTTTCTCTTCACGGATAAAAATATATGGAATGCAGTCAAAGTCAATTTTTTTATGGAAATACCCGGCAAACGAGCTGACGATCCACCTTTTAGTAAGTGCAGCTATCCAAGCGAACCCCATGAAGAAATAATAATAGAAGTAATGATATTAATTAGGTAACAATTAAAATCAATATTACCAATATAATCCCTTTGAGGGGCTCTACCACCAGCGGGCCGGATTTAGTCGCCTCTTATGACACCCATCCGGCGTGGGATTGGGGTTAGTATTCTAAGTCGCCCCAATACGGCTAAAGTGATGTCTATGAGAGTTACGTACGTACTAAAATAAGATTTTACCTAATCAACACATCCATCCTTCCCTCCATGAGACTCCGGATTAGCCTTGCTAGCCTAGCTACAAGTTGTCTTCTTCCAATAAATAAAATATATTCTTTCAAATTGTTGTTTTGAAATATGATGTAATTTAGACTGTTCATTTTCGTTAAAATAATCTTCTGGGCATTATCTTTCTTACGTTATATGATTCAAAGTACAACAAGGTTAATTATGTGATATCTCTATAACTCTATAATTATTACCTACTTATTATTTATATTACTATTAATTTCCCTAAAATTTATTTTCTTACTAGGGGAAAGTCTATCTACTATTGTTGACACTCCCCCAACGACTGACACCTTTTTCGCCATAAACTAAGCATAAATTACTTTTTTATGTATGATAAATTGATAACAATGAATATAGTTTTGGCGCCTTTTTATTTTAGAACATATTTTTTCTTGATTAAATGATTTAAACTAAACTAAAATTTACATTAATCTTCTCCTTGATAGATAAACAATATATTTTTAACAAAAAAGAGCACTTTTAAAGCAAACTACATTAAAATGACAAAACATCTACATTAAACGCTTAGGGTGTCAATCGTTGGGTACTTTACCCTATATAATATTCTTTCCTTCAATTTTATTATTCTTTCCTTTACGAAATCACTCCTGATAGTTTCTCATTAGCAGTTGAGCAGTCAAGTGGTTTAAGAATGGTTTGCCATTTTGCTTCTGTATTTACTGGCATTCTCTCAAATTCATAAAATATTTACTTAATGTTAGTAAAACCACAGAAGACTTAATAGTACATGTTAGGTAAAACATTATAAACTTAAGATTTATCTTGTTTTTGTTTTGCACCTATGTAGGAGGTCACTTGACTATGTACTAGGTAGGTATACCTACAGTCAATTCCGTAACTTGGCTTAGTATCTTACTCATTCTTCAATAGAGAAATGTTTTAAATGTGTTCGGCTACAACTTGTACCTTAATCTTCGTAAAAAATCTTCAACTTGCATTGGTGCGTTTCCATGAGGTTCAACTAAATGTGTCCCAAAAATTACCTACTACGCGTTCACTCTAAGTTTGCCCTTACCTCCCGTCCCGCTCCTCATACCGCAGCTCATTTAGTACGGACAGCAACGCTAGTCGCGTATTTTTGAGGTCCCGTGTGGCGCGTGCATTCTTGAGTTTGTTGTTGATTTTGATGTTACTTTCGTTAAATTATTTTTCTATTGATTTATTTTACGTTCGTTGATTTTTGTCGCTACAATGACTAAAATAGAAAATGTTTTACACAGTGGCAAACGTAATTTGTTATTTAAGTTAGTGAAATTATTTTATAACTTTTTTGTCTACAGTACCGTTAGCTGTTAAATCGTAACGGTCGACGAGGGCAAACTTAGAGTGAACGCGTAGTACGTAACATTTGATATATCTGCCATTTGCGTGGCAAAGTGTAGGTAGATATCCAAAAACGAATAAGTAAGGTAAAGCAGCTTGATAGCTGATAGTTCAGTGTTAGGTTAGGTTAGGTTAGGTTGAAAAATAAAAAAAAATCTTCCAATTAAATTAATTTTTGGGACACTCTAGTTTAGAGTATATAAAACATTCATACTTATTTGTCCAAGTTGATGAATGGATTTGAGTTATGTGCTGCGTATCTGTTTCCCCTTCACTGTAATGATCCACGAATGTCATGTGTAATGCATAATAGATAATGTTTTCGTAGGTATTCAGTTACGAAATTGTGACTTTGATATTACACTAAATAGACCATGAGGCTCAAATTTCATTCTTAAGTAGGCAAGGCCTTCTGTATAGGTATAGTTACCTGTTTGGGTGCCTTACAAGATTTAACTGATTAAATAATTCATGATGCCATTCTCAATTACTTCGTACATATTGCAAGACATAATAATACAGAGCAGGTGATCGATTAAATCAGCATAAATGTTTAAAGATACGAATAAGATGGCACTCCACTATGATGACGATCGCAGAAAATTATGTCGCCTTCAAATCTTAGCTTTAGTTATCATCATCCTTAATGAGACTGTTCTACGATAGGACTAACGAGTAGAGCTAGTGTGAATAAAGGGGCCGTTACCCGTCCACCCACTGGCTGAACCCACCCTCTGTATCCCACTTGGTGCTAAATGCAAAGTTTGTGGGTTCGATTCCTGATCGGGGCAGATATTTTTTTGACAGTTAATAGAATTCGTTTTCTCTCGGCTCGTTGGATTTGTGTTCAGTTGACTTTGTTAATCTTAATGCCACTGACAGGACAGGAAATCCTCGTGCGGGTAAATTTACGCCGTATTGGGGCGGCTTAGAATACTAACCCCAATCCCACGCCGGATGGGTGTCGTAAAAGGCGACTAAATCCGGCCCGCTGGTGGTAGGGCCCCTCAGGGGATTATATTAGTAGTATTGATTTTAATTGTTAATTAATACCATTATTGCTATTATTATCTCTGCATGGGGTTCGCCTGGATAGCTACCACCCTTGAGCATGAGTCAGCCGCCAAACGACTCGTCGTGTTCCGGCTGGGGGCTTGAGATCCAGTTGTCCTCCCTTTCCCACCTTTCCTTATCCTATATGCTGTGACTCTGTGGTGTATCCCTGGGTCTTATGAATTCTTGAGGCACCGTTGCTCGAGAGGACGTGATGTGTTGGCGTGGCGGCCAGGGAGACCTGGTGAAACGGCTGACCTGCCGCAGGCCGCCCGCCGGATAGTACAGGGACCCGAACCCAGACAACACGTCTAACCTCTGGTCTGGGAGGCTGTCCCACCAGCCGGCGCATAATCCCGTTGCGTGGACGCCGTGCCGGAGTAAGAGACCGGAGTGGTACCCGGTGTCCACGCTCGGGGGGGACCAGGGGCCCTTCCGTCCGCCACGCCAGCAAACCATACTCTACTCTTGCTAGCACGGTGTCACGAAATCGAACCTTGTCCCGGGGGTCCCTTACAGATCACTGCATTCCCTACCTTTTTCCTCCTCCTTCTCCTTACACTTATTTTATGGGCAAGGTAAAAAAGAGAAATAGGTCAAACCCAGCGGCAACCCCTGACACTCATACCACACTAAATGTCGACATGTGCAACATCAGGGGAATTCATACAAATCTCAATGCTGTCCACCACCATCTAGAGACAGCAATGCCGGACCTACTCTTTTTGACGGAAACTCAGATTTCATCACCGGGCGACACGTCTTATCTACATTACCCTGGCTACAGGCTAGAGCACGCATTCAGACGGCGTGCCGGGGTGTGTGTGTTCGGGATGATATTTGTTATTCCCGTCTGACCTGCCTTGAAGACAAGGACCTGTCTCTGTTATGGACACGCGTGGACATTGCAGGCTACATTCGTGTTTACGCGTGTCTTTATAGGTCCTATAGCGGAGACGTGGAGACGACTCGTCTATTTGAGCACGTCCAAAGATCGGCCGACAAGGTGCTTGAGCAGTATCCTACGGCGGAGTTAGTGGTCTTGGGGGACTTTAACGCCCACCACACGGACTGGTTGGGGTCCAAGATCACTGACTTCGCGGGAAGGTCTGCTTTTGACTTCTCCCTGGCCTATGGGCTCACTCAGGTTGTAACTGGTTTCACCAGAGTCCCTGACGTTGAGAACCATACTGCTTCTCTGCTAGACCTGCTGCTGACTTCTCATCCATCTAACTACCGAGTAGTGGTCATGGCTCCCCTAGGATCGTCTGACCACTGCTTGGTAAGTACATCTGTACCCTTGACGCGCCAGGAGGGATCTCGACCCACCGGAAAGCGTCAAGTTTGGCACTATAAGTCAGCAGACTGGGACGGGCTCCGGGAATTCTTGAGTTCGTACCCTTGGAGGCAGCTCTGTTTTGCTTCGGAGGATCCGAATGCGTGCGCCGACTCGGTAGCCGATGTGATACGACAGGGCATGGAATGTTTTATTCCTAACTCTGTCTGAATATCCATTGGTGGTAAAAACCAGCCCTGGTACAGCGGTCCCTGTATTTCGGCATCTAACCGGAAGCATGCCGCTTACCAGGCCTGGGCATCGGCGTACACGCGTAAAGATCGATCCACCCCAGAGCTTAAGACAAAGCTCAATGCTGCCTCCCGGTCAGCAAAGAAGCAAATGGCCAGGGCGAAGGCAAAGTTCATCGGCAGAATTGGCGAGCGGCTGGTTGGTTACCCCTCCGGTAGTCGAGAATTCTGGTCGCTAGCTAAAGCTGCCGAGGGCAACTTCTGTCGGTCGTCTCTTCCATCACTGCGTAAACAGGACGACTCTGTGGTCCATACGGCAAAGGGAAAAGCCGAACTTCTTGGCACCCTTTTTGCCGCCAACTCGACTCTTGATGATAGAGGGGCCACACCGCCTAACATCCCGCGGTGTGAGAGCTCGTTAAATGATATACTTTTTACCCAAAAGTCTGTCAGACGGGCTCTACAGTCTCTCGATACCAAGAAGTCGAGTGGACCAGACGGTATCCCCGCAGTGGTGTTAAAGACGTGTGCTCCCGAGTTGACTCCCGTCTTAACGCGCTTATTCTCGCTATCTTATGCCACAGGAGTAGTACCGTCTTCGTGGAAGGTTACCCTCGTTCATCCCATCCCCAAAAAGGGCGATCTTAGTGACCCGGCAAACTACAGGCCTATAGCGATTACTTCCCTACTTGCGAAGGTGATGGAGCGCGTAATTAACACGCAGCTCTTGGGATATCTTGAGGATCACCAGCTGATTTGCGATCGACAATATGGTTTTCGCCACGGTCGTTCGGCTGGTGATCTTCTAGTTTATCTTACACACCGGTGGGCTCAGGCTCTTGATCGCAATGGGGAAGCTCTGGCAGTCAGCCTAGACATCGCTAAAGCCTTCGACCGGGTCTGGCACAGGGCCCTTCTCACGAAGTTACCATCCTACGGTCTACCTGAGAGGTTATGCAATTGGGTAGCCAGTTTTCTATCTGAGCGACATATCAAGGTCGTTGTCGACGGTTGTTGCTCAGATATGAAACCTATAAATGCTGGCGTCCCCCAAGGGTCTGTGTTGTCTCCTACGCTATTCATTCTGCACATCAATGACATGCTGTAGCATACAAGTGGCATCCATTGCTATGCAGATGATAGTACAGGGGATGCCTACTACACAGCCCCTGCCAATGCCTCTCAGTTGCAAATGGCGGATAGCAGAATGAAACTTGTGTCTGAAGTCGAGAACTCTCTGGAGCAAGTCTCGGAATGGGGTCGACTTAATTTGGTCCAGTTCAACCCCACGAAGACACAAGTTTGCGCGTTTACCGCTAAGAAAACCCCATTCGTCATAGCGCCTCAATTCCAGGGTACCGCGCTCACCGTGAGTGAAAGTGTTGGGATTCTGGGAGTTGACATCTCGAGTGATGTGCAGTATCGGCGTCATTTAGAGGCCAAGGCTAAGCTGGCCTCCAAGAAGCTTGGTGTCCTGAATCGGGCTAAGCAGTACTTCACTGCGAAGCAACTGCTTATGCTTTATAAAGCTCAAGTCAGGCCCCACATGGAGTACTGCTCCCACCTCTGGGCTGGGGCGCCGCAATACCAGGTAAACCCATTTGACGCCATACAGAAGCGCGCGGTCCGAGTTGTCAACGACCCACGAGTAACTCACAGGTTAGAACACTTGAGTTTCAGAAGAGACATCGGTTCTCTCTGCGTGTTCTACCGACTTTACAACGGTGAGTGCTCCGAGGAATTGTTCGACTTGATGCCTACGTCTCCTTTTCATCATTGCACCACTCGCCGAAGATTGAAGTTCCATCCACACCGATTGGACTTGTGGAGAAGCTCTACGGTCCGATTCTCACGAACTTTTTTGCCACGTACGTGCAAACTGTGGAATGGACTTCCTTCTGAGGTATTCCCGGAGCGCTATGACATGGGGTTCTTCAAAAAAGGTGTAAAAAGAGTTCTCCTTCAGGGCCGGCGTTGCATTGGCGATTCCTCTGGTGTCGCTCATGTCCATAGGCGACGGTAACCACTTACCATCAGGTGGCCCGTAAGCTTTTTCGTCTGCCCTTCAGGCTATAAAAAAAAAAAAAAAAAAATTAAGTGCGAATAATTTTTTTTATTAGATTAAACAGAATACAATTATTATTAAGTTTCGTAACTTATACGTACTTATTTGAATTATTGCATCATCAGTTTTCAATGTACATATATTGCTATTGTATCACATAAGGCGATGAGTTTGAAGCGATGTCTACCAGTTTACAATTTAGGTATTGGTGATGTGCTTACGTGCTTTAAATTTATTTAATATTTTTAACTGAATATTTAACGTAATTTTTGGATGTCCACCTTTAAGCCCAAGTCAGTCAGGCTTGTACTACAAGATACTAAGCGTAGGTCTCCCGTGTAGGTCACTGGGCTCTGTACAATCAACTTGTGTATCAACGGTACTAGTTTTGTTCCTGCGTTAGCCTAGCATGTTTCATGGTAGCTAGCCATCCTTTCATACAACCTTAACACGAAGATGTTATTAAACATTTGGAGCAGCTACTTATTGCTCACTGGTGATAAGCGTCTCCCTAGCGCGTTTATTTTATTATTTAGCGCGTATGTTACATACACACCACCATGATAACTACAATACCCCGATTTAAATGGATGTTATTAAATAAAACGACACATTATCTAGATAACAATATATTTTGTCATCAACGGCAAACTTAACAACAGACTACAACATAGATATTTTCATCAACGAAATACCGGCTCGAAGTGTATAGTAGTGCGTAGCGGATAATATAGATGGAGCATCGAGGCTAGCTGACCGATCGCAATATTCACAAACACAGTCACCGCCGTACTGGAAACTAAACGACAAAATAAATGGACGGTATACAATTTATAAGGATCACCGAGCTGACCAAACAGCACTGCAAGGATTGCCATCAGATTACTCTACTCAATTTAAGGAAACATACAAAAATACCATCGCAACTCAATCAGTAGTCGTATGTTAGGTACTTAAATAGAAGATTAGTAAAAAAATTACATCTTTTGCTGTTAACATTATGATTCTTACTAGCTACAATTACATTGCTTTTGTTTTCTTTGTCATTATGTAAATGAATTGACTTAAATAGAAGCGCGTTCGCTCGCCGCGTTTCGTCTAAAATATAACACAATTATTGTGAAATTAAGTAACAACCCACTTATTTTAGATTTGTTGGGGAAAATAGGAAGTGGTCCCAATAAAGGGCAAGAGATGCGATGTAGGATATTGAAAATATTCAGAAACTACGAGTATCATTGTACCAGTCCTATTATGATAAAACCTTTTTTGAAGTCAAATTGAATAACTGAGATGTTACTTAAACTGCATAATAATATAATACATTTCATAACGATATAGCACTCAATATACTTAATTAAGATTAAGTTTTAAAGAACGAAAATAGCGCGTTCGCGGATTTCGTAGGCATGCGGTATATCCAGCTTTGGGATGCGATATGTTCTCGAATTGTACATTAATTATTCATTCTCATCATATTTATTTGGATATAAATAATTTCATCGTGCTTTAAATATGTCTCGTATGAAGAATATGTTTTTTCGGCTTACAATTTGTACGAATTTCAGTACTGCCATGCAAAGCAATAACCGTTATCATTGTAGTGGGTCAGTTTTATCGTTTAATTAAGTCGTTCTGTATGGTCGAGATAAGATCTGGTCAGGGTCACTTCATCTATCAATAGGTACGATCAAGTTCGATAGACCTAGTACAGCAATTTTATTGTGACATCTCGATTTGAATCAAAATTGACTTACTGCGAAATGATCCATGTATCCGATAGATAGATTATTGTTTCTATCCATAAATCTCTAATAGTGGGTAATCTAATAAAGGTACAGCACTCCAGTATTAAAATTACCCATTGCATGGCATAGAATATACCTATTAGTAATTTTAGATTTTAATTTTCTTATGGCACAATCGTTGATTTGGATCTTTCACTGATTCCGGTATTTCTTTTTTATCAAATATTTTTTTTAAACTTCGTATCACATGCTACAAAATCTACGGAATACACACATAATTTGTCTTTTTGTAAGATTCTTAAAACTTTACAAACATAAAATTATCATGCGTTAATTGGTATCACTACTTGGGTACAATTATGTTATTAATTGATATTATTATATAACATCCACATTTAAGATAATAACATTTTTATTAAGGATATAAGGCAAGTTCTAATATTAAAACATCGAGCTTAACATATATAGTGATATTATATGTATATTATATAACATTGTAGATACCTTATATCGTCATTCTATGGAAAATGCAAATACGGTCATATAGGCAAAAGTAAATAAACTATATTTTGAATTAAGTGCCCGATAAGATAATCATATAAATTAATAATATTTATTGTTTAGAAAATTGTATAATTAACAGGTTAACGAACGAGGTTATGTTTTGCTTTATCGTTTAAATATTTCTGTGTGATTTGTAAAATAATAATAAATGTTGTTGCATTATGATTACATTAATAAAATTTCAATAAAAATACATTAAAACCTGTCACTGGTCGCTTTTCTATTACCTGTTTAGATGACCGAGGATGTGAGAACGGTCATTGAGTTTGTGGCTAATATAATCAATTTAATAGGAATATAAAAGTTATATTATCAAATCCTAATATCTGAAAGCGTATTCTGTGAAAGATGCCACTTACAAGATTTTGAAATAGAAAAGTTAATAGTGTTATTGTTACATCATTACTGTAATGTCGTTATTAACTTTGCATTTTACAGACAAAAGTCGAGGGATTGTCATAATATGTATGCTTTTGGCACTATATTTAAGAAATATTTATATATTTATTCTATTTTACAATACATTCAGGTTATTTACAGCTTACAGATATAGACAAATATATTATATTTACATTTTTATATGGATGCATTATTTGACAAACAAGAAAGTAAATAATTTAGTACGTACATAATATTTTAGGTATTAATTTACAAGTACCTACTACTAACTGATAAGGTATTGCGAAGGGTACGATATCTACAGCTGGTGTATGCTGGTATATGGTTAATGAGTAACGAGCGGTAGCAACACATGAACAGGTAGGATTACACCGAGGGACTCTTACATTATTATCATTTTTCCTTTACTGTAAATATGAATTTAGTAAATTTCAAATTGCTCACAATTAGCTTCAAACTATATCTTTATTGCAACCGTTGTTCCTATACATCTAATATCGATTATATTGCACACATTCGCTTACTCTAACGCTTATTATATAAAAGAGCGGGCTAAAATCCCTCTCCGCCATAATTTCGTTAACTCACCGCTTAACTACCGATGGAATGACATGTGGCGCACTGTCGATGTGACTAAGCATTATGACGAATAACAATCAAATATGATAAACACAATTAACTAACAATAATATAAATAATAAAGTTAACTAAACTTAAAATAATTGTATTGTCATATCTAATTGTAAGTATAATATCTCTTTTTAAACAAACTAAAGTTAAATAACATTAATGTAACAAAATTATGTTAATTTCTGAACATAACATAATAGCTTGCTTAGTGTGCGCCGCGTGCTGCAAGCTCTGCTACTGATGGCGACGTTGATGACGCTCTAGGACTCTCTACCGTCGATACAACGAGCTGGGATGAGTGACCGCCACTCGACTACTGAGCAATCCGGTACTGTGATCGCCATCTTTTTATAAATATTGCTTCAAGTATAAACGTTACATTCTATATTTTTTATAAGTTTTTCAGGATAAAATAACAAGCAACATGTCCGCTTCTTACACGTCAAGCATCATAAAATCCGGCTAGAAGGACCAAATTTTAAGTATTTTCCAAGTTCATATATAAAAAGATGTTGCGATACACAGTACCAACAATTCAACATAACGCTATTAATTATAACACTGGTAGGGACCATAATAGGACCTTTACCAAGCACTCCAGCACTCAGCATCCGATGCAACGTCGATGGCACATGGATGACGACCGCGTGTGAAATCTTTTTACCAATCATGAGATGCAATGTTTCGCGCCGAGGAAGCTCTATTCGATTCTCTAGTGATAACTACATACGTGAACACGACTCGACAAGTCAAACGTTTCTTCAAATGAAATTATTTCACATAGCACCAATGTCAATCTATTTGATATCAGCACGATTCGTTCCAAAATTAATATCGCAAGATCTATTAGCGTCGCTTCTTTACAACTCTACTTCTATTAATTACTTGCTGATTGCTTCGATTGTATCTAACTGCAAAAATTTACTCGTGATAATTTTAATGTGAATTTGATTTTAATTTAATACAATTGTAATGTAGGACATTTTTTATAAAATTCAGTCACCTACTGGTAAAATTTGTAATGCTACTTTCTAGAAAATTATTTCAAAAATTTTGATTGCACTACCCGATTTACCTCGTGAGTTGGTGGGACCTATTTCTTTACGAGAAAGGTTCAGTTATTCATTTGGGCAGTGTATTTAGTACAAAACTTTACAATTTCATATCAATTCGTCAAGATGTACAAAAAGTTGCCTCCCGTGTGCCATTTATCTCATATAGCCGACTACTATAATTCCTGCGTGACTTTTATTTCATCACTCGCTTCTCATATCAGTCCGTTGCAACGTCTGGTAAAAAGTTTGGGATGTTGGTCATCCATAGATGTTAAATCTTCCTTAAGAGCGAACATCGTTCACCTACTGCTCTTTATTCTGCCTGTGTCCCGTACACAAGTTACACGTAAAGTGTCGTCTTTTGTTGTTAACCTTTCTTTTTAGTGAAGTGATTCTTCAGCTTCAGTGTCCTGCAACGACGTCAGTCAGCTACTCACCGGAGAATAACTTCACTACCCTCGTCCAAAGAACATCGTCCACTTGTACCTTTAATCAGCGCTATAATTTTCGCAAGTTTTCTGGATCTAATCCTTTGTGGACGAGGCAAGAGCCAGCAATACGTAAGTGTGTCAGATCAGCAGGCAGGTACAGAGAGCAGGTCATTCAGAAGAGCATATGGCAGCGCAGGTTGGAGTTGGCTATTCCGTGGTGTGCGCGGTGAGGTCGACCCCCGGACTCGCGGCGCCCAGCGCGGCCGGCGGGTCGCTGGCGGGGAGGGACAGTAGATGTTAGGCCTCTAAAAAAATCAGCGCCGTTGGCTTCGGCTCGAGGTTCGATTTCTTCGCCTCTACTACTAGGAACTCGATTTCCTGCAATCAGTAAAGTGGAATTTTAGACATCAAAATTGGATGTAGACCACCAGCATTTATGTTCAGGGATCTATTTTAACCGTCGAGCTGTCTTTACTAATAAGATGTGTAAAGATGATAATTATGTCCTTAAATTATATTCATTTTGTTCATTCGAGTTGGTACAAGCTAAACTCTTTGAATTAATGTACAGTCGTAGCTTCATGAGAGTAGACTAAAATAGATGCAGGACAGGACATTTTATGAAAGACTTGGCATATTTACTAGCCGGGGTTCCACCACTGTTAATAAATGAATGAATGTTCTCCCTATTTCGCCAGATGTTGTAATAACGAATATTACTAGATTAGCATCAATTCTACTTGCGAATCTTGCGTTCTTAATTATATACGTAATCAATACGATTCATTATTATTTATTACTCAAAACAAAATATAAATTTACATTATTGCGATGAATGAACTCGCGATCAATCAAAGAGATAAAATTCTGTAACATGCTAGAGGGCATAATAATATTTTAAGGGGAAAGTAAGGGACATTGAGGGGTTTAAGTATCCCCTCGATATTTTAATAGCCTGGGGGCCAATTATGAATTTAGGATGAATACGTTATGTAGACATATCACGCTTTTATCCCGTGTTTTTGTCGCCAGCGGCAGGTGTCAGAGAATTTCCATTAAAATCAAGGTTAACTTTTTTCGACGACGTCGATGAAGAACATTACACGGTGAATGTAATATTAATGTAATACTTAATTTAGGAAACGATGATCTTTGTTTTGTTTTCACATTAATGTGCTTTGGATTAACTAAGGTTTCCAGTACACTAGAACATCATTTTGAGACATCCCCCTAAAACCAGTCAAAATTAGTTAGTTAGTTAGTAGTCAGTTAGTGACTCAACCTCACCGTGCCAAGAGTAGCACGGAAAGACACCGGAACACGTCACAAATTATTTCACATACACAACAACGTGTTTATGTAGGACTATGTCTCTAATTTTTGATGGTGTATCAGCTCTAAACAATTGGAGACTAGAAGAGGGTTTTAAGGTACAGACCGGTTTGTTTCTATCGGCAAAGGAGTCTGCGATGAGCCGCGCCACGTCCTGATGATGCATGCCTTCCACCCGCTGACCGTCCACGGCGAGGATCAACTGCCCCACTTCCAACCCGCCTGCGTCGTATGCTGCTCCGTTCTCCTGAAACATGCAGTGCTTAGCATGACTAGGATTTTCCCATCTTTACCAATAGGCATGCAGCACTTCATTTAACTACAGCTACGAAATGACAGTCAATATTAGTTATGGATTCAACTGGCAGTATTGCTCTTGAAGATGGATTGAATTATGAAAAACTCGGGAAAACAAGTAGACGAGCCACCTTATCGTAAGCGGTCATTGTCGCTCACGGACATCAGCAACACCAATGTGTTGTTGGCAGAGAAAGAAGAGACATGGAAGAAATTAATGCATTTCACTTGAATTTAAATTTTCATCGAGAAAGGTTCAAATTATAAACTATGCCGCTCCAGTTTAGCTAAGTATATCATGAGCAGAACAAAGAGAAGAAGCAGCAAGCAACTTCAGAGGAGAATAATTAACCGACTTCAAAAAAGGAGGAGGTATTCAATTTGACTGTATTTTGATTTCTTTTTTAATCGAAAGCTGGTGCTTGTCATGTGGTCCCACTTTTTGAGTGAGATTTGACGAGTAGTTTATAAGTTATCCTTAATTTTGAAGTTGGTTATTTTTGTCAAGAATTTTTATTTTCATCATAGTTACAAACATAAAACACCTAATAATTAGTTAGATGTTCTGTGGTTACAACGTTGTTATTATTAACGTTATAGTTATTTAACCCACTTTATACTAACGAGGCTTTATTTCTTAGTATCATTGGTCATTGGTCCACGCGTAACACCTTGATACCAATAGCCAAAGGATCATGGCCTCGACAGGTGTGGGATTTTGGATGGTAAGTTAATCTTAGAGGAACCATACATGAAATGACACGTACATGTATATTAATTATTCGTGGCAGCGGATGCTTGGTGTTGGCGCCGCCTTCGATGGCGATGCCGAGCATCGACTTAGTCTTCTTGACGGTGATGTGGAGGTTCCCGTGGTGGTCGGGCACCACCCGCGCCGCCCGCGCCTCGTCCGTCGCCGGCTCTCCGTGCTGCAGCCGCTGCATCGACTGGTGCCGCCGGATACCTCCCCGATCCTCTAGCAACGCTCCTCCCTCCTCCTTCATATCGAAACTACGCGACAGTTTGTGTGCCAACTCCTGTCAACGACAGCTCACATTAAACGCAAACCCTAATAAAATAATTCAAATATATTTCATTGTATAATTTTACTTTCGGAAAGTCATTCCTTATTATCTAATAATACCTACTATCCTATTTCTAGTCATACCACATCCATTCTAATACGACACTACGACTATATCGAATACAACAGCAATTTGAATTCAGCCTCTAAGTACAGGATAGTGCTCTAATGTAGAGGAGAAGTGTAGGTGGGTGGCAGAGGACAGTAACTGGGGCTAGCGGGACACAGCACGCTCGGCGCCTACAGCACTGGTCGGCCTGGTCGCACCACCTCATGCCTCTCAGTTACAGAATGTGATTCGTATACGTCGAATGTAACGAGAAGCTGTAAGTGAGATGTGAGCTGGAGGCTTGGAATCATGCGTCAATCACTCGGTGGCGTGGTACAAAGGTATTATTTTACAAGTGTCTCATGTATTTATGAAGTCATTAAACCAATTGGTATACCTGTTAGGTATGGAGCGTTAATTAAGAATGTTGCAACGTATTATATACAAAAGAAATAATAAAGCGCTTGCGTTTAAAAATAAACGAACAGAAAATTTACGACCGTTTTAATATACGCGATTTCTGCCACCATGCACTATGTTTGGGAAACGGTTTAATTTATCATTGCACCAACTCTATACAGAACATGAGTAAATATAAACTTCGAAACTATTTGTTTTACATCTATACTAATCATATTTATTCACAGTGATCCGATGTTGTTTTTTTTTACTATTTTTCTCATGCACCAAAATTACTCGATTCATTCAAAACAAAATTACCTACCTCTACAGGCAAAAAATGTAAAAGTTCATGATGAAAAAGAAACTGTATGTCATGTTTAAAATCACTCGAAATGTAATTAGAAAACATTGATATGATGTGCAATGATAAGATAAGTGAAAACATACAAGAATTAAATAATAAACTAACATCAAGCAATCGATTTCGTTTTTGAAGCGAGAATTTGGAATAAAAGAATTTTAAAAGGATTTTTTCGTGCAAAAGTAAGAATCATCAATGTGCTAGGACAGTCGGCTGACGGCTCCCTCGGCGGAGGCCGGTCCACTTACTAGAGGTCGTCCCCAATACCATGATTTAACTTTCTGGGTCCAGCCACCGAGTGACGAGCGCAGTCCCTCGAGATAGCCGCACTGAAACATCACACTCACTCAGCGCCCGAACTCACTCCGCCTCGCCTTAACATTGCTCGACAATGGCTTCGGCTTTATTTACAAGAGCATCGTACCTCATCGAGTTATGTTTCTCAATAAATTGAATCTGGGACACTCCTTACTCCATACTAATAACTAGATAAGTTAGGTATAAAGGAGATCATTCAAATGTGAATCACGTTTTAGGTATTACAAGCTAGGAGGTAATTACTTATTTACTATTAATAGTAAAAATTTAGCGAAATCTACGTAGCTAACGTTTACATAGGGAGTTCCTAATATCAAAGTAGGAAAGGTAAAAATACATTACGCAGGCGAAATCTTTTGATAACTCTAATTTACTAACCTTACAATCATACTCTATCGGATCGAATTAATTGGAAATTAAATTTTATAACTAGTGTATAATGTAAGACAAAATCAGAAATTACTTTTAATTCTATAATTTTACATACCTGATCCTGCAGATTTATTTATTGGTACATGAAACAAAGAATATTATATATTAAATATAAATGGGTCAATAAATAGTTCAAAAAGATCACAGAAGCTACTTTATTCTTTAGTCATAATGTGAATTTTACCAAGAAAAAAATAAACGAGTTCAAAATAACTCAAAAACTACTCGTCAGAGCTAGCAATTTAAGTGGGACCACATGACAAGCATCAGCTTTCGATTAAAAGAAGAATCATCAAAATCAGTTCACCCAGACGTTCTGAGTTAACAAACATAAAAAATACAGTCGAATTTAATACCTCCTCCTTTTTTGAAGTCGGTTAAAAAGGGAAAGCTCGAGATAAACATATAGGTAAATAGTGCGCACGTCAAATATCCTTGGTTGTTCAAATAAAGGCTAAAGATGGTTGGCCAACTTTCGAACCACGCAACGCATTTGTTCCATTGTTCTGATTGTCTGTGTCTGCCTGTGTTGCGGCTTTCCACCCATTGTACGGATTCATACAGTTTGTTCCGCCTTTGTCAAATGATTTACGTTTTCGTCATTAATGCACAATACCTACGCAACAACTTGAAAAATCATGCTTGACAACTTACTAACGCAAGGATGATGCCACATAAATTGGATAAAAACTAATAATATTAATTATCTTTTAGGTAACCTTATTATTAGAATTAGAAACGGAAAACGCAAATATTTCCTACAGCATCAGAAATAGGACAAGATTTGCGCGTTATAAAAATAGCAAGAACTGATTTTAATTTCTTTTTAACCAAACATAACCACGGCCAGACAAGTCCTGCCATCATGATTTAGTTTCGTGACGAGATTGTATTTTTTTAATATCTACAGATTCTACAGTTTATCTAGGTGCTACATCTCGAGGTCTCCTCACTTGGGGCTCGTTAGCGTATTCTATAAATACTGCGATAACATCTGTAGCTGATGGCAGCTGACACGCACTGTTCTCGATAGCGAGGTACGCAGACTGGTGCAGGCGCTATATTACATAGAAGTTCAACATTCCAACATCTGTGTTCCCTGAATTTTATGTCTGGATTCCGTTTCTAAATTTCATATTCTGAAACGAAGCCAACACAGTTGAAACTTACAGTTCAAGTTGAAACTTGGAATTCTATTTTCAGTATCAATTATTATGATTATCGCTTTCAATTTTATTTACGAGTATGTATTTTCATAACCGTTGGTACCAAAATTCGCAGACATCAGTCCGCAGACTTTGGTCCATTGATCGATGAAGGGAAGGATGAGACCTTAGAGTACAGTAGTTAGTAGTATACATTAGCAAGCTTGCTTATGTATACTCTAAGGATGAGACTCTACCTCCGACCTCCAACTGTTCAACACCCACTATAATGCTCATTATACGCAGTAATCACGATTAGAATTTGCTATCGAAAAATTAATCTGTAATTGTCGTTAAAATCAATAATTTTGAGACCCTCATAGCCCAATGGCAAAAATATGTAGAGCTCATATTAGATATTTTACAGTTAAAGACTGGCACTACTATTTTTACTATTTACTGGCACAATACGTCTATGTCTATGTACTATACAGGGTGGATTTTTGAGACGGGTCAGTAAGGGCAGGTACCTTAACCGTTATAGTTACAGGAAAACGTTTCAAGGAGACTATCCATAACTTTTTTAGATATTCTGAACTGCATTCACAGATTTTTGAAAAAATGTATGGTCAGCGAAAAAAGTGCTAAAATCCAAAAAAAAAAATTTTTATGCCTATCGATCCTACTTCGTATGGGGATCAAAATACTCTATGGGACCATTTAAGGTATGAGTACTAGAAATGTCAGAAAACGCTAAAATAATTTTCCATACATTTTGTACTGAAAAACGATAAATCAACTCGAAATATTCTTTATCGCCAAACAATCCTATTTCTTACTGCGATTAAAAGATTATTTAAGGCCTATTGAAATTTAAATACAAAAACTACGGTAAGACACAACATATCACACAAACTTAAAAATAGGTTATCTATTATTCAAAATGACCGCCGTTTTCACCTGCCCTTACTGACCCGTCTCAAAAATCCACCCTGTATACGTCTATACTGTATATATCACTATATTCTATACAACACTAGGTATTGTACATAACTAATTGTGCGTGGACCACGTCGATATTTTTTAAGATTGAAACTAATAATGTCTATATTCTAGACGGTACTAGAGTTACTTAATAAGATTTAGGTACTTCTTTTAAGGAGTAGTTTCGGTATTTGGCTACATTGATTGTAGCTTTCATGTCTTATCTACTACCTTCATCAGTTATCTGTCCCCGCTTCTTGTTTTGGCACTACTAACCAGGATTTACATATAAAACATGCCAACGAATAGATTGCAAAATCCAACCTAGTGGCTAGTTTGCTCTCTCATTTGTTTAAAGCTCTTAAATTCATAAATGCAATAAAAAATGTATATAAATTTATACGTGTAGTATGTTTCTGATAACTCATAGTAATTTAAAATTCTCTTTGTACATAAATATTGATGGGAAAGCTCTTATTAATAATCCAATGGATCTGCTCTCTAGAGACTCTCAGCAAGGGATCAAAGGGAAGGGTACGATGACTGTACTTGAAGCCTTGGAACTACTTCAGTCCTGTATATTTCATATTCAAAGCAAGCTTACATAGAGCATCGGTAAATCGATTGCCTAGTTTTTCAAGTAGCTATTTATGAGTTCTAACGCTGGCAATAAATGGCTATTACTTTTTCATATTTACAGCTGCAGATCGTTCAGACGGCAAAAATGATTGTAAGCCCTCAGTTGTACCAAGATGATAATAATGATACTGGTCAAGACGAAAGTTCATTATTAAAGTCCCTTCTAGCAATATAAATTAGTCAAAATAGTTTATGGTTGATTTTATAAAGAGCAGAAATCGACAAGAAGCTGAGAAACCGGATGATGCAGTACAGAGACCACTACAGCAGCCTCAAAGAGAGAAAAACCTGGCGATATTGACCTGTTGATGAATATCTATTAGTGTAGGTTATCTTGCACTCAAAGATAAGATAGATTCCCTTAAACTCCTCTCTGCCTTTCAAAATTAAAGTGAAGTGAAAGATACATACCTATAAAGTTAAAAAAAATAAAGTTATATGTATACAACCGTTATCATTACAATTGTCTATTCCAAATAGAATTTTTAGAATCAACGAATACGGCTTTCTTACAATTAAATAGTACCTCTCTACTCGCTGAGTATCGATAAAAGATATTTTTATCAATGTACCAAATCAAAATACCCGTTAAGTGTGAACATAAGTTATCTACCGCCAGTCAAGTTAATAATGTATCGTTATATAAAAATAGCACAAAATACTATTCAATTTATATGGCCATTGATCCTAACTTGAAACCGCGATGTGAAAGCTCCACTTTGGCGACAACCACAGATTACCTATATCCACCGTGAAGAGTGCTTTATCTGCTATAGCTGACTCGTCTGACAGAAAACAAAATGCTATAAATATTTGTGGCCAACTACTATATTAGTTTTTTGCACAGACATATAAACAGAAGCAGACGTAACATATGGGACAAAATAGCGTGCCAAAATCACTACATAGAAATCTACTGCACACATTGACAATAATCAGGGTCGAACTCAGAACGTAAGAAATAACGATGATAAATTATTCAACTTATTCTAAAAATATATTTTAATTATACCTAATTGAATATTAACTTAATGTTAGCGTATTTGGCTGTTCCTAAAACGTCCCAACTTTAAAAAGAACGATAAAAACTCATTGAAGTATTATTACTAGCGTATAGAATGGACACCGCGAACACAATGTATGTTCCAATGAATTGACGCCGCACGGCTTCAATTGCTAATGGATTCGTTCGATTTTGAAAGGAGAATGGGGGCCCAATTTTGAAAATCGGACTTCCCGGCGGCGGGGACTCCCATTTTGTTCGAGATGTCTATTCTATGATATTATACTTCAATGTGAAAACTCAAATTTTTTACTAGGCACGCGTTTTGTGATATTTTCTTTGTACTTACATAATAATTATTTCTATTATCAAACTAAATATTTAACGTGCTTCAGAATTTTAATTCATTAACAATTCACGCTATAATATTGGTTCGAATTTTATTAAACTTGTGTCAAAAAATAAGTAATAAATGTAATATATTAGAATTAAATTACCGGAAGAAAACAGCGGGAAACCGCTGAATTCAGAGAGCACAAAATCGGTTGGAGTGTCAGCGACTATAAGTAGGCCTATGTGGACCTCTAAGGGCTGATAGATATATTATAGAATAGAATTATCTCAATTTTATTATAGTTAAAAGGTTAATTAAAATTGAAGGAATTAAGAAATAATAAAACAAATGAACTGATTGACAATCTATTTATTTTTAAACAGTATTTTTTTTTAATAATTCCTTTCGGATACATTACTTTGTTTCGCATTGTGTCTCATTCTTAGATCTAAATAATATTTTACAATTACCTTTAACAGAACATTTAAATGAAGTAAATCATGTTCAACATTAGTCATTAATTTCTTGTAATTCAACTACGGCGATTCGCAGTTCACCCACGTTGGCAGGAGCTGGAATTCTGGACTTAACTTTTCTTTTCAGCAAGTCCCAAACGTGCTCTATTGGGTTTATATCCGGTGATCTCACCGGCCACTCCATAACAGTGATTTTCATATCATTAAGATAAGCTTGAGTTACCTTAGCGGTATGTGGCCGCTAAGGCATTATCCTGCATAAAAACAAAATCGTCACCGATATATGGGGCAAACGGTACGACATTTTCTTCTAAAACTTCTCTGATATAGCGGTCTGCAGTCAGACTCCCTCTGTCAATCACTACCAAGTCTGTGCGAGCTCCCAAACAAATGCCCACCCAAACCATTATTGATCCACCACCGTATGCAACTGTAGTTTCAAAATTTGTCTGAATGTATCGTTCTCCTTTGCGTCTGTAGGTATATTCTTTGCCTGCCGTCAATTTGATTTAAGAGAATTCTGCACTCATCACTAAACAATACGTGACATGATTTCGGCTGCCAATTTCTTCTATTTAAGTTATTCAACCAGGCAGTTTTTAAATATTCATCCTTTGGAAATCTGAAATGAAAAGTAGGTAATGTAAATTTCGTGAAATTTTTGACTGTATGAAACAAGTTAATGGAATTGGAATTTTAGCTGCTACTATTTTATATTGCCATTTACGATGATGTAAATCATATTACAATAGGTACTATCCATTATCTCACAATTACATCTGAACTGAGTACGGCCCTGCATTGGTCGATAAGACGTAATGAAACTATTACTCGGCGTACTTAAGAAATTTGCACTTATTTACAATTAGACAACGTCCGTATGCCGAACAATAATTAATACACACTATAGCAAGCCAGCAATCAACCTACGACGTTACAGGCACATCAAAAATTCAAAACTTACCGATGAAATGAAATTCCAGGCGTTTTCCTATGGGAATAGTTGGTACATGACGGCGCACTACACTTAACCATATTATTTAAGTTTTTTCACTGAAAATACAAAAGAAATATTTCGAAAACAACGCACAATCCAAATTATCAACTTCCACCTTAGGCTTATTTACAGCTTAACAAAATGGCGGCTTGCTTCATCTGAATTCTGTCTATGTGTGCGTGAGTGTTGCAACAACAATAATAAAGCGAGAAAGAGTTATTACGTTTGGTTGGAGCGAAAGGGATGAAACTATTGCTTACAGGCATCTTTGTAGTGAGAAAAATAATGTTACGTCTGCTTCTGTTTATATGTCTGTGGTTTTTTGTAACTAGGTAAATACATTTAAACTATTTCCATACAGATACAGGTTAAGGCAGCGTAGTGGAGTACGCTCTAGGTCTTCATAAGAGTTAATTAATGGGTTTAAACCATAGAATTAGTATTACTAGCGTATAGAAGGGACACCGCGAACATCGGATGCGGGGGTGTGCATTGCAGCCGGCCGGCTGCATTTCATTCTGTCACTCAGCTGTCACTCGGCTGCGCTCATTGCGGCCGCATGTCAAAATTGTTTACGAAAAAACTGAAAAAATGCCGTCGTGCATAATAAGAATGTGTCACAATTGCAAAACAAAAAACAAAAAAGATAATGTCATCACTTTATCATCAGTAAGAAAACAAAATCTTAACTTAAATCAACTAAAACGTATTTAATTAAATTATTGAGCAATGTTCCCGCCATTTTGAATGAAAAAATCATAAGGAGCGTTTGAACTTGGCAAGCCACTAGCGTGTTAATGGACTAAATAAGCTTGCCGACGCGACGCTTGTGACCAATTTAAAGTGTTGGATTTTTTGACACGAATCAATGGTAATTACGTTTGAAATCGTTTAAACGCTTTTGCACGTTAAATAAAGTTGGAGTAAAAGCTTGTAAAGATTTTGAGTCGGTGACTGCTTGTCTTGGTTCGACAAGTGTCATATACAAAGTTACTCTATGGCAAGTGTGCAAACGAGGCTTCTAGTTTGAAAAGAGAACGGAGGGCAAGCCGGCGGTGGAACACACATTTTGTTTGAGATAGCCTGTCTATGTATAGTACGTCAATGGTTTAAACCATCTATTGTTGCTGATTTGTCCAAATTCATCGGAATCTAATTCCATAATTGTAATCTACTGTTTTCTATTCTCCTGAAAAGCAATAGCACTTATTACACGAAAAAAGACGATAAATGCTAATCCACCTCCCATGTGACAAATATGAGAAATGACATAATTTGACTCCCAGGGTCAGATTGGGTCTGATCCATCTTCATGTACCTCTTAGAAGCTTGCCGGCCAGATGTATACCTGTATAAAATTCTTGGCGTTACCTATGTCACTGGTCGATCGCTTAATCTCGGTAGCGTTGACCAGTCCCTTATTCAAAGTCCATGGTTCAATAACAGTATTGTGGTGAAAAGCATTATTTCACTTTTACTTGCCACTGAACTGTATACCTACGCTCTACTAATCGCTTTAAAGAACATTCTAATTGAACCGATAACTTTCTTTACCGTGAAAATCAATGGAAATAATTTTAATCTGCAATTTTATTTTAAAATGTAAACATATAACGATTCCGTATAATATAAAATGATGTATGTAAGTTGTGTTGTAGGTAACTGTTGTAAGTACGTCTGAAACTAATGAAACTATTGATTTATGGATGATAGATGGATGGACGAGTAGATGAATATTATATTGGTTAAATAAAAGGTTGCTCGTACTGATTGGAACAGATAGTTGTGTTGTCCTGACCTGATGTGACGGTAAAAATACAAAAATAAGGTAGGTAGGTACTGTTACAGTAATTGTTTAATATTCGAAGCTTAAAATCATATTGGCAATTTAACCTTAAAATATTGCTTTCTTTGCCTACGGAAATAAATGATGTATACCGTTAGATCGACCGGAATTTGCCACATCATGCAAGGTCCACAATATGATGAAACGGCATCATTTCGTAACACGAATATCCTATTAATTATTACATGTCACATCATGTTCAATATAAAATATCTGAGGCATTATCACTGTAAAACAGTAGAACAATCGGAACCGTATACATGTATACCTAAATACCATAATGTACATAATGCAATCGCATAATCGCACACGATTGGCCAACATTGTAGGATATCAAAAACTTTAATGCGATTACCTAACACAACATAATGAGATAATACCTACCGACCTCAACATTTTCAATTTCGTCATCTGTTACGAGTTACGGCTCTACCTCATGTATTGGGATGGGACTCTCAGTTTCCAGCCAGCCATGCTGGCGATTGCTTTCATAAGAAATAGAGATTTTTATTATTATAACTATAATACATAAAAAAAAATCCGCTTGCTATTAAAAAAGCTATCATGATATACCTTTTAGAAATCCTTATGGTGAGCTTTTTAATTTGATACCCATATTGCGTTAGTCAATTTATTTTTATTTTTTGACACTTAAAACAATGGCATCTCACAGCCACCATATTTTTTTTCAATTCCACTTATCTAAAAACACTTGGGTTATCAAGATGAATCTAACGATATCTTAATTATATTAATCCATTCAGCGGTTTGGAAAACACAATATTATACAAAATACGCGCGAAAAAGAAAAACATAACCTTTCTTGGCAGTCGGGTAAAAAAAGCGTTCTCCCCGCGGCCTTGACTTGCCTTTCACCCCACGTTTTGCGAGATAAGTATCCTATATCCTATTCCAGGTCCATGGTTCCATGGTCTATTTGTGTGCTTTTCATGAATGTCCGGTAGTTCTTGCGTGAAAGAATAAGAAACATCGTCGCAAACTTTCACATTTATAATCTTAGTAGGTGGCATGGAAAGAAGTAGATTGGAATAACTTCTGCTATGTCTTCACAGTATACTATGTCTTCATAGTAGGCTAAGTTCTATTGACTCTACGTATTAGTGCGACACTTTATCTGTGTGAAATGATGCTGTTTGCCCACTTACCATATTTCCATGAAAGGAAAATACAATATACATTCTCTTGTCTACTGTGTGACTCGCTTGTTTACATACTAAAATGCTTCCGTGTTATTGTGTTGACTCTCCTCTATATGTTATTGGTTTCATACCTAATTGTTTTGATTCCCAAACTATTTAGGAATGGTTGGAAAAAATGGTATCGACCTAATGCATTTTCTTTCTTCTTGCATCTTAGCAGCATTCATCAGATCGATTAAATCTGATGAAAGAAGTACAAAATAAAAAAAGTTGGTTAGGTTGAAAAAAATTTGGGTCCTACAAATTTTATAGCAGATACGTAGGTACTAAATAACGGCGACTCATGTGTATACGATTCTTGCCAATACTCAAAAGCTTTAAGCTATTGACATAAGCAATTATATTATTACAATCATCAAGTGTCTGCAAACATTGACCAAGCACTCGTATACGACAAATAACCACAACGCCTCCTTGAATTATTGGATTTAGTAGATATGTACTTAATAAAATAAATATTAGTAATAGTAACCGTCCGCGCCAGCGCGGCAGCGCTTTGCTTCAGTTTTCGTGCATATCGATTTTTTAAAATACCAAAAAACAGAGCATCCTGCATAACTTTCTGAAACTAATCGACAATACAAAAAACAAATATTTCCTCTTTAGACTATAAGTAGATAGTATATAGTATTTAATATAATAGATCAGAATTTTGTACAGGTGCATATCATAAGTAAAGTAAAAATCGATTCTTTACACATAAGTATATTTTGCGTCTTTCGTTATTTTACTCCAACATACGAGTAAAAGTTAAATTGTAATCAAGCTACATATATTGGACGGAGTGATGTTCGAAGCTTCGAACAGATGGAAAGCAGGATTTAAGGATGCGAGCGAGGTGATTGCGCTGGCCACGTGACTTCCGGTTTATCCAGTTTCGGCGAGATGGCCATTCGGACCGTGGGAACTAACGGGTGCCGAGGTTTACTACTCCTTTCATAATAACATTATATCGCCTATAATTATATATCCCCGTTATTTTTAGTTACCGTCTTAATTACGTCACTTAACTCCATTAAAAACCGTGAAAGCAAAAAAAGCAAAGCAACAACCCATAATTGTCCCACTGCTGGGCTCGGGGTCTCCTCTCACAATGTGAGGGGTATAGGCCATAGTCTACCACGCTGGCCAAATGCGGATTGGTAGACTTCACACACCTTTGAGAACTTTATGGAGAACTCTCCGGTGTGCAGGTTTCCTCACGATGTTTTTCCTTCACCGAAGCAAGTGATAATTAACTTCTAATACGTACGCACATAATATTTGAAAATCAGAGGTGCGTGCCAGGATTTGCACTCGGGCCCCTCCGTTCGAGAGACCAACGTTCTAACCGCTAGCAGTGACGGATTAAGACTACTTGATGCCCTAAGCAATCCACGCCTGTGGGCCCCCCTATCCGTATGTCAACGTGGTTTTTTGTGCTTCTTCTGGTGCCCCCCCAGACGTGATGCCCTAGGCAATTGCTTAATTTGATTAAGGGTTAATCCGTGACTGACCGCTAGGCTATCTAGCTAGCTTAATCAATTTCGTTTTGTTTGTCTTGTATTCAGTTTACTCATAGGTACTTGATAAAAACCAAAATCTCCTTCATAGAGTCTGTGGTGCGTAAAACCTAAAGCCCTGTTATTAGATTTTTTATTTTTCCTTTGACTTTTCATCACACCTACCTGCAATAAAACAGATTTTTTGAAAATATAATATATGTATGTAGCCTATGTCACCCGGGGATAGTGTAGCTTCCCAACAGTGAAAGAATTTTTCAAATCGATTCAGTAGTTTCGGAGCCTTTTCAATACAAAAAAACAATCAACTCTTTCCTCTTTATAATATTAGTATAGATAATCGCGAAAACCTAAGAAATCAATATCTACCATTTTTTTTTTGTTTTGCGGCGCGCGGCCCGTACAGGATGACTAACACGTGTTTGTGGCCCGTATGAAAAAAGCGGCCAAGTGCGAGTCGGACTCGCCCATGAAGGGTTCCGTAGCAGCAAGTAACATAATATAAAAGTTCTTGAAGTTCGTTGTAACTTTGATCGAGGTAAATTGCGGTTTACGATTTATGACGTATTAAAAAAAAACTACTTACTAGATCTCGTCAAACCAATTTTCGGTGGAAGTTTGCATGGTAATGTACATCATATATTTTTTTTAGTTTTATCATTCTCTTATTTTAGAAGTTACAGGGGGGGGGACACACATTTTACCACTTTGGAAGTGTCTCTCGCGCAAACTATTCAGTTTAGAAAAAAATGATATTAGAAACCTCAGTATCATTTTTGAAGACCTATGGGTTTAATGAAATTACACGTAGGGGTTTAATGAAAAAAAAAATTTGAGTTTCAGTTCTAAGTATGGGGAACCCCCAAAATTTATTGTTTTCTATTTTCGTGTGAAAATCTTAATGCGGTTCACAGAATACATCTACTTACCAAGTTTCAACAGTATAGTTCCTATAGTTTCGGAAAAAAGTGGCTGTGACATACGGACGGACAGACAGACAGACAGACAGACAGACATGACGAATCTATAAGGGTTCCGTTTTTTGCCATTTGTCTACGGAACCCTAAAAAGGTTGATTACCATTGCTCTACGTGCATAATTAATTCTATAATAATTTTATTGTATTAAGGTAACGGCTCCAGTAATGGACGAGGCTCCAGTAATGGACGAAAAAAAAAGAAATCATCTAGAATATGGTTATGAACCAGTTTTTTTATATTGGCAACACTGTTTCATATACTATAGTCATCGGACTGCCTAAGTTTAACATTTTATTCAATTCGATCTGTTAGAACACAAGTTAGCGCGAAGTTAAAATTGTTCGTCATTGTAAATTTATATTACCGGCTTTTCTTAAGGAAATTTTTAGTGCGGTAAGTAAAAAGTTTCATCTGTAAATTTGTATTGCTTTTTTTAAATCAAAATGTGTTTTGTTTGTTTGGTTAACCATGAAATTAAGTCTACAACACACAGTGTTGTTACTCCAGAGAAGTTATATTTGTTGATATTTTGTTGGTGTTCATTACTGGTGCACTATAATTGTATAGCTCCAGTAATGGACATAATTTTATCGAAATTTATCTTTGCTACTGTGTATCCAGAATTTGAACTAATTTTACTCCTAGTATTATTTTTTACCATGAGCTAGCTGCAAATTATGAAAATGTTGCTATTATTGGGTATTTTACAGATATCCAGTAATGACACTGATATAAAATGATAGATACTGAATTATTATTATAGGTGTACCAGAATCTGATGGCAAAATGGGGAAATTAAAATTGGAGACAACACACTCCCCAGCGTTGGGGAAACTAGAATAAAACTTCTTGATCCTTGATATTTTTAACAGTGTTAGTTTCATAATAGGCAATATAAATTATGTAGGTATGGTTTATTAACTTCAGATGAAAATACATATATAAAAGACAAAGCTACACATTTTACTAGACGAGCACATATTTTTTATATTATAATTAATTATTACAGTGACTAACAATAATTTATGCAACTATAATTTAAAATTTGCCATCTGTATACTAGTATTTTTTATTCATTTGATGAAGAGAACAAATAGATAATTAATAAATTGCTCCTCCACCGTTTCAGTTACGTGAACTTGTATGATGTAACTTTTCATTTCATATTCACAAAATTTTTGCTACCTTTAATTTGTAACAATATTTGTAATATTTATATCAATTAATTTAATGTCATTTGCTAATCTTCCTTACATACAAAGAAATCATATGTAGATTATATACTAAGAAAATATTATCACGAAAACTAAGTATCAAAACGAGTTAATCCTACAAGATGGATAATATTAATAATGCAGATTGTCGCTTAAATACAACTTTTTCCTCACATGTTTTTCAATAAACATTGAAAACAATATTTGTGGCTTGTGACCGTATAGTTGTTTTCGGAGGTAAATCTAAAATAATTATAATTTTAGAAAAAGAAAAAAATTCCATACAACTCTTTTTTTGACTTGACAAGCCGCTTGACAATAGTTAGTTTTAAAAATTTTCATTGCCATATTAAAAACACATTTTTCTGCTTGTCAAAAATGCCATGAGATGCTGGTACACCTATACTAGCGTATAGGACCGACACCGCGAACCCGAAAGCGCAATGAACTGTAACCAACGGGCAACTGTTTTCAGTGGATCCTGTCAATTTTGAAAAGAGAACGAGGGCTCAATTTTGAAAATAGAACCTCCCGGCGCGACACAAATTTTACAGTGTAAAAGAAATGAAAAAATACTCCATTTTTGCTATTTAAATTGTTACCTAGTGTTTTAAACATATTTTTGATCTGTATTACTTTACAGAGACGAATAATACTGATAATCTGATATATTATAAGTGCATGCCAAAATTCTTTACTTACAGATATATCTCATTACTAAAATTGACAGCAGAAAATTATAATTGTTGTTGCTTAATTAATTTAATAGACTAGCCGTCCCGGCGATCTTTGTAAAGCCGGACAAATTAATGCCATGTTACTAAATTTTAACTTAACTCGTGTACGTGTCTCCCTCTCCTGCTCCATCTCACTCTCCTCCCTCTCTCTTTCTCTATCAATTAATTAATTAATTCTTAATCAATTCACTCATACACCCATTCATTCATTCCTTCATTTACTCATTAATTTATCCATTAATTAATTCATCATTCAAATACTTTCACTCGTTATTCAAATTCATTCACTTGTTCATTCATTCGTTCATTTTTTCATTCACTCATTTTATTTCATTCAATTACTCATTCATTCGTTCATTCATTCAATTAATCATTCAGTGTTTTTTTATCAACATTCGATTTCGCAGTTTTTATTTGTTTATTTCCATTCATATTTATTAATATTTGTAAATTAATCTAATTTAGTTTAGGTAGTTAATAATTAAAGCATACCTATATAAGAAGCTGATAATGTTGATATTCATAAATTACTTATCCATACTAATAGTATAAATGCGAAACTGTTTGTCCGTCTTTCACGTCGTAATGGAGCGATGTTATGGTATGATTTTTATGTGGAGATAGGAGGCTGAAGATTAAAGTAGGCTACTTTTTACCGCGGTAAAACAACTCATTCTCATGGAAAGATCCATTATGATGCGTATTTGTCCATACTTTTATACTTCCATATCCATACTAATATTATAAATGCGAAAGTGTTTGTTTGTTTGTCCCTCTTTCTCGTCGTAACTAGGCGATCTAATGGTATGAATTTTTGTGTGGAGATAGTTAGGATGCTGGAGAATAATAAAGGTTACTCTTTACCGCGGTAAAACAATATGTCATTCCCATGGGAAGATCCATTATGATGCGTATTTGAATCACTCCATACTAAAAGTAACAAAGTGTTGGTCCTCTACTTCTCTATATGTATCAGTTCGTAAAGTATCTATGGACTGATATAAATTTATAATCAGAAATATTTATATTTTTTTATATCTTATAAGTTAATGCTTGACTACAATCCCACCTGATGGTAAGTGGCGATGTAGTCATGGATGGTCATATATAAATATTAATATAACTTATATTTATATTTGGAAGGTCGAGGAGGGTTAGGTTCATAGGTTCTGCAGTTGGTTACTCTTAGTAACTTTTAAATTTTGGATTTGTTACTTATTTATTCTTGCACTAGGAATATGTCATGCATGTAAAATCACTCATTGTTACTTCCCTTTGAACACGCGGGCGAAGCTGCGAGTAATAGCTAGTTAATAAATAAAAAGCTTAATATGAGTACAATTTTAATTATTTTCTCTTCCTTAATGCTAACCTCATTGTCAATTTGTCAATTGAAAACTTACAAGTACCTAACCAAGTTCCTTAATGTGAATATTACATGTAAAGTTGATTAAACAAGTGCTTGTCAGGCCAAGCGCAATGTAGGGTTCTGAAGTAGTAGGTTTATCGACTATTACTTATTGACTACATAAAATAACATAGCCGGAATAGTTTTTCTTGCAAATTCATCATAAACTATTTTTCACAATTGTTTCACTTGTCCAACTCTAACCGTTTAGCCAGCAGGGCCCCCCTACTTGACTCTAACCAAAATTAGCTCTTTAAAGCCAAATATTTTGCAAACGAACCCCTTATTCCAAAAATGGTCTTTGAAGAACCATAATATTTTTGGAATTCCTTTTCAACGATACCCCACACTATAGGGTACACGAAGAATAAAAAAATCATCCTCACAATACCTGTAGGGGAGGTACCCTGAAAAAAAAAGTTTTTCAGTATTTTATTCCAGTGTTCTGGAGTTTTAATAAATAGGTATATTCATGTCAAATTACAGCTTTCTAGCACTAAGGGTCTCGGCGCTTTGCTTCGGACAGACGGACGGACATGACGAAACTATAAGGGTTCCGATTTTACTTCGGAACCCTAGAAAGATATTAATAATTATTATTCTTATGGATTTTCATCATAGATTAGTCGATAACTAGCCTAACTAGTTTTATATGATTTGTAACCATTACTGGGTGTCCATGACTGGGGTATGTCCATTACTGGGTGTCCATGACTGGGTTTTTGCTGTCCATAACTGGGTAAAAAAATGATAATTTTTATTTGTTAATTAAATTTAAACCAATTGTAATATCTCACGCGTGATACAGCAAAAATGTTGAATAAGAACAGGACTTTACATTTTAAGTACTTTCAGGTTCTTAACTTTCACAATATAGGTAAAATTTCACAAATACCACAAATTTGCTGTTAAACCGTCCATAATTGGGGTGTTTACCTTATAATGTTTTCTGGGTTCCGAGAAATTAACGCATAATAATGATAAGGATGTAAACATTTTTTTTTAATTATAGAAGTTTAGTAAAGTTAAACAGTTAAAAAAACCATAAGTTACCTAAAGAAGAAGAAAAGAAGTTAATGACTGCTAAAGACTCCAATAAAATACAAAATAAAACCTTAAAACGCTCCTATAAAACAGAATTTATATGATTTTGCTTATAGTAGCCTACTATATTTGCGACGATATCGCCCAGGAAGGACAGGTATAAAATCTTAGGTACAGTAAAACTATAAGCGGGACCAAACGGTGTTTACATAACACCCACTTTCACAACCTGACCTCTGCATCGTTCATGACATTAACTATGTACCTAGATGGTTCAAAGGAAACGTTAAGCTTCTGGATGTCTTTAATGATATATTTACTACTCCCGGAACATAATATTTTAATAAGGTCATTAGAGTTAGATAAGTATTGCAAAAACTTTGTCGTAACTAAATGTTATGTTGATGTTTACTTAACGTTGTTGTTTTCTATTCTGTGGTAAGCTCTAAATTAAGCTCATTATTTGTTTTGGTTAGGCTTATTACTGAGTTAGTGCGCTTTACTATCCAACATCCAAGACATCGCCATCTACGCTATCAAGTGAAAGAAGATTTTTAATTATAATAAGCAAAAATATATTTTTGAAGTGAAAACTTCTTTAGTACGGGGGTGACTTGAAATTTTAAGAAACGTAACTGTCCAGTGGAGACTAGAAATGAGTGGAGACTAGAAATGAGTGGAGACTAGAAATGAGTGGAGACTAGAAATGAGTGGAGACTAGAAATGGGTGGAGACTAGAAATGAGTGGAGACGAGTTGAGTTGAGACGAGTTGAGTTGAGTTGATTTTACATTCGTCTCATTATCTTGAAAACAAAATTTTTGAAGGTTTCACTTCTACCACGTGTGAATTGCACACATTTTAATTTTTTTTATTGTATTTTTTATTAACCTGGTAAGTATAAGTAATTAGATATTTTAAAACTAATATACTTTTTCTTCTTCATTGTTAATAGAACAAAAATTTACGTGAAACAACAACAATAGAACAAACATGTATGTGAACAAACAAACGTGTAATAAAGAAATCCCGTACGCGTGGGTGGCATATCGTACGTACCATGCGCTTCTACCGTACGGCCCAACATGGGCAATTCATACTCTTGCGCAGTCGCTCGTTCGACCGGTGTGGCTCCCCAATGAACTCAATTCGCACATGGCCACTACCACCAGCTATGACGCTGGTCGCTCATGTAGTTTAGTTCAGTATTACTCTGACCGGCGTCGAGCACGCACGCATGTTAACTTTCTTTTTTACTCCACCTTGTTTACAAATAAACCAAGTGGCTTTCCTGCAGCTGAGAGGATAACCGTGACAGGTGAGTGCGATTTTATATTGAGGTTAATTAAAGTTTCTCATGCGGCTAACTCCTCTACTGTATGATTGAGTCACCGTCTGTTTTTTATATTTTTATAAACAGAATCGTCCTCGTCTTTTGTTTTTAATACCAGGGTTGTCCGCAGTTTACTTAATTAAGTATATTCAATTAATTGCTTTATAATTATCGTGTTTAATCAAAGTTTGTTTTCCATTGTTTCCAAAGTTTAATACAGAAAATAATGTATTTTCGTGTTACTTGGATGTCCAATATTAAATGTGAAAACAAGTTCAAAAGCTACTTCTTTATTCACATCACAGTGGTCCAAACTAGCTGGACGTGTTATCGGCCGGTTCTTTTTGGGCCATGGACAAAAAATGGTCCTTCTTTCACTCCATCGTTCAATATAAAACATGTTATGCGTTCACTCACTTGTTTATTAAATATGTATTGTTAACGAATCAGTATTTTCATACGAGAACAATGTGATACATAGAGAATGAGATTGTCTTTTTCAAACACTGTATTGTTTGGACGTTGTAATTGTTGACCTATTCCCGATACGTAATTGACGATACGCTTGATTGCTGCTTCGACGGATCGTATCGGTTATGTAAACCGGTGATATTTGAACAATCTTATTTTAAATTTAAAACTACAATTTTCATCGACAAAAAATGAATTTTCACGGCAAAAAGTAGAAGACAGCGTTATATCGACAGCTTTATTAACTTTCTTATCTGAAGCAAGTTTTTTTACAGTTTTGCAATGTTATTCAATGTGATAACATTATTACATTCAATAGGCATCGATGAAAATGTTATAGAAATACAATAGTGTACACTATGATGGCCATTGTTATATTTGGAAAAAATTGTCAGATCCAACTCTAGGTACACGTTACTTTATCTAAATCAATATTAAAATGTACTCGTAGCGTAGTTGGTAACGACTCTACCTGCGAAGTGAGGGGTCCCGGGTACAATTCCTGGATAAATATTTACACATAAATACATTTGAAATATTTGTACTCGGGCTACTCGGCTAATGGGTGTCTTATTTTTGTTGTCCATGCCACCTGCGACAGTTTTTATTATTATTATACTTAATATTTTATATAAGTATAATAAATGTTGTGTCAATGGTAATTATTATGCTATATCATGCAAAAGCTAAAGCAGTGATAGCCTAGTGGTTGAACGTTGGTCTCCCGAACGAAGGGACCCAAGTTCAAATCCTGGCACGCACCTCTAATTTTCAAATATTATGTGCGTACTATATGTTAATTATCACTTTCTTCGGTGAAGGAAATCATCGTGAGGAAACCTGCACACCGGAGAGTTCTCCATAAAGTTCTCAAAAGTGTGTGAAGTCTACCAATTCGCACTTGGCCAGCGTGGTAGACTATGGCCTAACCCTCACATTATGAGAGGAGACCCCGAGCCCAGCAGTGGGACAATTATGGGTTGCTGCTTTGCTTTGCTTTTATGCTATATCATACATATACATATAATTATAATAATGATCAGATCAGTAGTTAGATATCAGTAGTAAGATCCGGCTGTGGTCACGCCAAAGATATTAAATATAATTATAGGGTTCTTAAATGTCTTTGGGTCACACAGATATAACGGGGTTAATGGTACAGTTGAGATCCTTCTACAGTACATAACAGCTCGGGGACGCGCGGACGGTCACTCGGTAGCCGGCGCTTTGGGAAAGTGCTCATTCTAGCCCTGATTCTATCAGTGCTGCAGTGCTTCCACAGTCATGACTTTAATCAAATCAAATTGCTTCTTTGTATAAATAAGTTATATTCGTCCGTAAATAAATCAAATGCATGTGTCCTACCACTGAATGGTTAAATTAATTGGAAACCGATCCCAAACTAAGCTCCTCTTTAGGTTTAAACCTTGACTTTAGAATAAAATGTTCTCATCCCAACCTAGGAATATTTTTTTAAAATATAAATATTCAAGTTACAGAAATCGGATCTTGGTTCTTCAGCGTAATTTTATCTAACAAGGTGAACGACGATACGCGACACAACTTGCCACTTCCGTTGCCTACCTAGGACAATAGGCTAGACATAATGTAAATGACTCCTACTACTGTGCCATTATTGGTGCCAAATCATTCTTTGTTAAACATCAGTACATGAGACTATAAACATGTGTATACACTAAAGTAAATACATAGAATGTTTAACATCGTTGGGAAGCATCCATATAACCTGAAACAGGAATTTACTATTTGGCTGTTAGAAACAATAAGTTAAAATTAAAATTAAAAAATTAAATATTAAAAATAAAATTGCAACTGAAATTAAAATTGAATTACCTATTTAAAAGGGAAATATTTACTTATTGTTTAGTTTTTATAGTAATCTAGTAATAAGAAAGAGCGGGGCGTCCTGACACAGGTATATAACTATATTTACATAAAAGGATGCCCCCATAGTGTATAAACATTGTAAAAAGTCTGAGAGAAATAAAAGTATTTGTTTTTTGTTACTGACACGCCACGAAAAATTTGCAGTAATAAATGCATCACGTTATACAAAAAACTGTTAATCTCAGTAACATACATAGATAAAATTAATATAAGTGATAAGATTTCAAGATACCACTAAGTAGCACCACACCCAATAAAGAAATTATACAGATTGTAAATAACGATTATTTAATCGTAAATAATTTTATTTACATATCAGTCATGATCTGATAAAGTTATTATAAAGCATTTTGCTACTCAATTGTCTTCATCTTATTCGTTACCATTTTTACATCTCTAAGTTAAATTATTTTACGTAGCAATATTCCTCTTAACAAGATTTATTGCAGCCTACTTCGGCTCGGGCAAACGAATTTAGCAGATAGGGCGTTTTCTTGCCGGGATTTAAGGTAGTGAAAGATAAAAGAATTTATAGTGGCTTGTCGCCTGTCTTAGCTACATATTACTTCAATGGCCCCGCCAAAGCGGTGTAACCAAGTCGGGCGCCCTCGGGTCGACACCGAGCATGACTAGCATGAGATTACATCGAAACATAATGAGATATACTCCTACTAGAAACTCCACTCCAAAATTACATTTAGATACTATTTAGAATGACTAAAACTCTTCCGTGACAGTAATTAAATGAAACCTTCGCGATTTCTCACAAAACAAATGGCTAAAGATAGAACGGAAGAAAGAGGAAGTATAAAGGCTGTATTCAAACTCATTAGCGAAGAATAATATGAAAATGCAACGGAGATAAAATTATTAAACACTTTTATTTTGAGATCATTGTATAAACGTTAAAATTTAAAGCAGAGTTTTTCTCTCGCTAGGAATGTTAGAAAAAGTATATAAATTGTATTTTTATCATTGAAAAAAAAAAGAATTAATCATGGGCATAAACTTTATTACAAACTGTTAAATCTAAATGGTTAAAACTGTCAATAATTGGAAAAACATATTAACACGCAATCAACTGTATGCAGTTAGCGATAATCTAATTATTTTGCCGTAAATAAATATTTATACCAATCAAAAGGCAATTAATTACTATTCATACAGCGTTGTGTTTCGCGGTTAAATAACCTCGAGTGTTTTGCGTCTCCTACCGCTCGTATTTTAATTGAAGAGGCAAACTAGACAATGAGGAAAGGAACCAATGACTCGGATAGAACGACGCGGTTCCAAAAACCTCAAAGTTAAGACGTTATTCTGATACGCACCTTTTTTAAATCATCACGGCTAAGAAGGTAAAATAATTATCAAATAATCGATCAGGCTCGTAAAAAGATTTCTCTTTTTTTAATATAAATAAAAATCGAAAAAAATCTTTAACAAATCTACTTGATGTATGTTAATTTTAAACTACTTGATGGATTGCATGAAAATCGCGCACGTAGTACACAGGTACCAAGGAAACATGATGTCGCTCGTACTAGAACTATTCATCAGATAGAAAGCCAAGTACGAGGTAGGTCCAATAACTGTATTGACATAGTTAATAGTATCAGGCGTTACTTTGCGGAAATCCATTGTTATTAAGTTAGTATTAGTCTACTTTGCAACAATCCGCGTTTAACATGTATGATGGTATATACTTTTAAAACATGCGTGGCACCTCCCTCCCTCCCACAACGGAAACATGCACTACAATAATTAAACGTATATACCAACATACATACCAGCACCAACACGTGTTTCGCCCCGAAACGGAGCATCATCAGGGTAAGTTGACTCTACGATGGTTAGTCGGAAGTCGGAGTCGGAGATGGTTAGTGGTACGCCACGCTCAGTGAACGATGCTCACTTTCCGACTAACCATCGTAGAGTCAACTTACCCTGATGATGCTCCGTTTCGGGGCGAAACACGTGTTGGTGCTGGTATGTATGTTGGTATATACGTTTAATTATTGTAGTGCATGTTTCCGTTGTGGGAGGGAGGGAGGTGCCACGCATGTTTTAAAAGTATATACCATCATACATGTTAAACGCGGATTGTTGCAAAGTAGACTAATACTAACTTAATAACTGTATTGACAATTGAGAATTGAGTTGACCTAAGCCTCTCAAGTCTCAAGCGACGCCGATGGCCGAATCTAACAATTAGCGTAGTTGCGTGAGAGTCGTGGGAGCCGTGGGCCGATACAAGGCACCACGCGGCTTCAGTCCCGCTAGCCAAACAATACGGCCGTTCACCGCTACACAGATTTCGTGTACAGACCCATACTTAATACAGACAGAGTCATAAATCTGGTCCTAGAATCCAGTATCATCGTTTTATCGCGGAGAAATCGCGGAAGCTCGAGGGCGAATCTCTGGTACTTTTAATAAACTAGCAGACATATAAACTGTATCACTATGTGAAGACTTCTACTTCTTCTTTTTAGGGTTCCGAAAAAACGAAAAACGGAACCCTCATAGGATCACTCGTGTGTCTGTCCGCCCTTTATAGCCAATTTACTTCGAAACTATTGTCATTTTCGCTTACCTATTTCGTAAAACTCGGTAATTTTTGTTACACAATGTTAAATTAGGTATTTACCAATTTTTAACTTTGAATGATTAATAACACGCATGTAACGTGCCAGTGAAATTGTAGACTTCAGAAAATGATTCATACTCTACGAGTACCTAGGTAATTGCTTTCATGTAGAGTTCCCTGTGGGCATACGAACAATTCCTAGAATTACTGATTAAATATTAATACTTCTGCTGTACCGAAGTTTATTGTTACTTTAGTAGCATGATACGTTCATTTATTTTTTATATCAACTAACGTAGGTAATGTATATTATCTGACTGAAGGTTTTTTTCGAGGCGAAAAAATTGAGTTAAAATAAAGATACAAGATCGGTTTCTCATGTTATATCATCATCATGATCGGATTATCATTAACTAACATTACAGCACCTTGGTAATTCTTAATTTATATGTAAACTATGATGGAAATTGTTTAGCGATATATATGTTTAAATCGGCTCATTATTTTGGATTGGATTGAGAACGGATGGTACCAAGTGATTGTCGCTCAGCAACACCTAGAGCATCACTGCCGAAATAAAATTCAATGAAAAATATTGGCAGGTCTACACAGTTCTATATCGCAATAGGTTACTTGAGCAAAATTGTAAAAAATCGTTTTATTGCTAATCTTCATAATTTAATGTCGAGGATCATTATTCATTACTCATGTAACACAACGCGTTTCCACATAGCTGTCAATTTGCAAACCCAATTACCGACAGGAAGGCGAAAAGATTAGGATCAATTAACATGTGGTACGATCGAGTAGCTGCAGTACTTAGTCGTAACAGTTGATAGTATATTTCCTTTTCTCGCGTGTTTTTTCCGTTATGATTTCTAGTTTTAAACTGGATTACTTTTCAAGTGATGTGATTAAAGATAACATCAAAAAACTCTAATAGTCTAATCAATAAGTTCAAAATGGTTGAAAATAGAGATACTGCTCTTAAAAATACGTGCGATAGCTCATTCTGTTCGGAATGATGTCTAGAAAAATGTTTCGGAAGCACCAGCACGTAAAAAATTGCAAAAGTTATTGACAAAATAAAGTTGAAAAAAAAAGTATTTTGTTTTTGGTAATCACTCCGAAACTATAAAAATATATATATATTTAAGAAATATATATATATATTTAAGAAATTTTAAAACAAGAAGGAAATTTCCAAAAAATGACTCGCGACTCTCGGAACTCTACCTCCATTATTTATAACTTTAATTTAACGCTGAAAATGGGTCTCCATGCGGCATTTTTAGGTTGCGCGTGCGGCGTCAAAACCGAGTTCGTCACACTCGATAATTTTTTAAGGTATTAATTATTAATAATAAAAAAAAATATAGTGTATTCGAAACACTTCAAAGAATTTGCTCCCGTAGGAAATTTTTCTTAAAGTAAATTTTTCAACAAGTGAGACGATTGTTAATTAACTAAATTTTCTCGAACTTCCATTTTCATTGTACATTAAAAAAATGTTTAAGTAATTGTCCTATAAATTTTTCGCTTCGTGGAGCCCTTTTTATATACATGCTTAACGAGATCACGTCATAAAAGTTAATAATTGTAATGAGATAGCAGGAGACTTGTAATTACTAACTAGGAAGGCTTGTCAATTTAAGTCCCTAATGGTACACTGCACCTGCGACCTGTGTTATCTACAAAACGAGAATTACTATTTCAGAATCTCTTTGAACGAATGAACCTTTGTTTGGTTTTGTACACCTTTTAATTGACGATTTAAATACATAAATATGAAAATGTTAAATAAAATAATGTTTTAGCAACCGCTACAATAATTAGATCCACAGTTAATATTCAATTTAGGATTCAAAGTTAGGTCTTCAGATAGATTGAAATAACGAACCAAGTACATCGCAAAGCAGAAAGCATCTCAGTATATTCGGATTCCGGATACATTAGCGACATTGACGTATATTTGAGATAAGGACTGATCGTAAGAAACACGTCGTCTTATACTACCTACCAGTAATAAGTTAGCACATTTTCCCGTTTCCGAGTGGGTTCCACTTTTCTCAGAAGCAAATAAGGTTGCAAACGGGGCATGTTTGAGTTAGTCATAACGATTGCTAACGGTGTCCAATTATCGAGATAAGTGTTACTCTTTTGCACTACGTTTTAGCGCAATAGATAAAAAATAAAATACAAATAATAATAACATGATATTTGATGAGGTCAATGTCCATTAGGTAGGTTTTGTTGTCGATTATAATATGTACTCGTACCTACCTATTAATCCGTTATACATTTTGGGAGAGTTGCACGATTGCAGATGTGCACGATTCTGCCTGATTATTTGAAAACCGTTACCATAAAAAACTAATAAGTAGTGATTTGAGGTTAGCTTATCGTGTAAAAGTTAGTGATATCTCATTATAATAGATTATTTTCGTATTTTTCGTCCACAAAACGAGTAAAATCAAGTCAATCTTTTAGAAAATTCATCCAGATTACAACGACATTTAAAACTCGAAATTATATCCTACCATCAGCATCTTACAACTCGTAATTGTATCCTAATGTCAGCATCTTCGACATTCAACTTCCTATTATATCTTAAAATCAACATCTATGACGTTCAACTCGTAATTCTTTCCTGACATCAGAATGTCCGATATTCGACTCGTAAGTCGTAACTCTATCCCAACACTGACATCGCCTGAAGCTGCGTAAGCGAGCTCGTGACCAACAAAAACCTAATTTCGCATAAATCATTACTGTCATTTTCTAATGCAGCGCGATGGCGCGATGGCGATGGCGATGGCGCGGGCGACACGGTGACCCCGGAACAGATCGCCTGGGAACTATCACTGCGCCTGCGTCGTTACCGCCAGTACATTGAGTCGTGCCACTGCGCCGACTAGATTCACATCTCCACCTATTTATTGCCAATTATTATCTAAACTCTCTCTGTGCTCCTTAACTCCTTTTTAAGAATCAAAATGTCTTTTATTGGTGACTGTGATATTATTGGTACTTTAGAAAACGTGATTGGAAACAATCTAAAAAGTAAATTATTACAATCCCAAAGATGATAAATACTGAGAGCCAGTTCTTTCTTTCTTTCTTTTTCTTCTCTCTTTCTTGGCAGTTGGCCGGCAAGGCATCAATGATGCCTTTGGTGTTGCTGATGTCCATGGGCGACGATAGCCTGCACTTACCATCAGGTGGATCGTCAGCTCATTTGCCGGCTATTTCCATAAATAAAGTACTAAATTATTTTATATTTTTTAATTTCGGACCGCTACGATTAATACTAGATACCATCAATACTAATGATAAATATGAAATCGCGCCAAAGCTATTCGTTACCGTAGACATCAATAACGCATTTCCCAATGTGAAGTAAAACTTAACGTTTTTTCCCTCACAACGTAACTATTTAATTGCCTGAGTCATTTTTGATTAACCTTATTTTGCCTAATTCAATGAATAATGTGATGTATGATTGCTGTACATTTACATAATACTGCATATTGCTAATAAGCAGATTCCAACTAAATCACATAATTTGTCAATGCATTGCTGTTGAGCTTTCAATTAGATTAAGTAGTTCAGCTATTCATTGTTAGTTTATGAGATTTCCGTTGAATTCCCTATAGGATTGCATTGAGGAGAATATTAATAAATACTTAAATCGTTGACATTATCCGACCCAGACAATATGAGGGCAAATAGAGAATCGGACATCTGCTAAATAATTACTTACTTTTTCATCGTTGGCTGAAAATGTCGAAATGGAAAATGTCTAAGCTGCTAAGGTACTATCGTATTATATATTCTTCTGTGGTTTAACTATATAAATGAATCGAAACTTTTCTTCGACTCAGTACATCAAAGTGCATACTAAGTTTTGTTATCGCTAAATCTTATAGAGATTAAAATTTTCCATAAATCACTAGAAGAAGAAAAGATATTATAAAGATACGATACGACCTCGGAGACGTCAGAAAGTTGAAGTAGTCTATTCACTCATATTAAGTTATGGTTACGTTGAACGTTGCGTTAAAAAATTAAAATACCTAATCAGCTTATACAATCTATTTATTTACTATTTCTTTACACGTTAAATGTTTACATACTCTTGCATTAAGGTTCCTTGTTGCACCGTTTAGCCTCAAATTAATTTATGTAACTTCCAAACTTCTATAATAATATCACAAAGTTAACGTGAAAGTACAAAAGTATAATACGTACTAGTAAATATAGTTTATCTAGAGTTATTCGTGCAACCTAAACCGTTTAACCCGCTCATTAAACTCTATCTTGAATCATAATCGCGGTCAGTTGTCCATAATTTTTAGATATTCCGAGCGTTTACGGGCTTGAGTTCATAGTCTGCTTTGTAGCTTTATATAGATGCACATCTAAAAGTAACGTATTATATTAAAAACCACGTGATTATTTTTAAATTAGATTATAGAGTTGGAATTGATTTTGAGAAACTGAAGAACTCTCTCTCTCTCTCTAAAGAATATATTTAGTCTGTTGTTACATACAAAAATTGCATCTAATTATGCTGGACTTAGGCTAACTCTAGTTGTTTCTGGTGAGTTGAAGTATTTAACTCTGGAATAAATTATTATATTAAAGGCACAAACACTCTCCTTGTCTTTGATGCACGCGCTTGGAAATATAAATTATTACAATTTACTGTGGTTGTAAAGGAAACAATATAAATCTCTTAGATTTATTTACTTTCCATTATTACCATTTCCCATTTTAATGAGAAGCTAGGGCTGAGATATTCGAACTCCTTTGATAATCGTTAATGATTGTAGGTACCTTTATTGTTAACGTTTGAATTAAAACATTAATGTTATGTGTCTGAAACATTTCTTAAAGTAGACTGGATGTAATTAAAATATTACCTTCTTATCTATGTCCAAGTGAATTCCGTTATTAAGCGAGTCTTGGTGTAATTGAGAGTTATTTATAAGTTATAAGTTTTTTATACATACCATCCACCTTATCTTTGGTGTATTCGTTCCCTGCCATATATTTAGGAACATACTTATTAATTTGTTACTTTTTTGTCCTATTTCATACAATCAATTAAACAGGTCGATCTTAAGTGATAAGACTACAACTTAATGTATCGTGTTTACGGTTATGTTACTCATATATTTTATAATACGGAAAAAATACATAAGTAATATAACCGTAAACACGATGAATACGGTAAAATTGTATTTTATTGTAAAATACACACACGATTGACAACCCTACAGGGGAGAGGTGGGCGAGAGAGGCGCACGCGACGCTCGCGGCACGCTTCCGGCAAGCCTCCGCTCCCCTCAAGCGGAACATTTTCAATTATCGTGACAATATCATTGTCTTCTTTGCACTGACGCACTGATCATAAATGTCACGTGCAAGGAGATTAAATCTTTGAGTTATGGAGAAGTCGTCCATGCTAAATCTGCTGAGTGTTGGCTCGACAGTTACGCCATCTAGCATAAGAAAATTAAACACGTAGTGGATGGTAAAACAATAGATTTTGTTTACTTTCAACTAATTTTAATTATGCTTCAATGATGTCTGATGAAAAGTTAATAAATTTTTATGGCTTTAAAATCTTAATTTTTATTATTGTTAACTGAGTTAAATTACCTACATTTAAAATAGAGGGCATTCATAAGGTACCTACTTACAAGAAATTAAGATAAACAAAATTAACCAACAGTAGGTACCAATTTTTTGTTGGATACCGTGACAGATACGAGTTTTTGTTACATTGAGATTTGCAGCTCTGATATACTTAAAAACTTGTCATAATTTTATTATTACGTTCGCGATTTAATTTTTATTACGGACATGAGACTGGTTGTGTTATTACTCTTTAATCTGAGGTTATTACCTACTCTAGTAAATACGAGGTCTTTGATGACAAATTTTGCTCGCAAAGCCTGTACTAAAACTATTAACTGTTAAATGTCTTTGGTCACGTGAAAATAACCGCTTTTATGTTATTTATCACTCAAGTACAAGTCACGTAACAAGTGCAATTTAAACAACTTTCTTTAACGGCCAAATTTTCTAACTACCTAACAGATGTTTGGTGGTAAATCTGTAATTACATCACGAACTCATTATTCGCAAGCCTTATTTTCATGTCCATCGTGAACTTTGGAATACCGTTTGTTTAAGAATAGAAGGCCTTGAGGAATAAAGGTGCAGAAAACAACAATTATAGCTCTAATAATGATGAGTGTGGTTAAACAATGGCTCACGCTAAAACTGACGAGACACTCAACAACGGTAAAAACAACTAAAGGTGTCATTATTTTCAAATGATATGCAAATGAAATCTCATTCATTATATTCAATACAAAGAGTAGAATCGTAAATACATCTCATAATGAGACGAGTGGGAGGTCGTGTCACAATCTTTGGTTAAATTAAATTTTATATGGCAATTAAACAGAACAATTTGTCTTTTGAAATCTGTGTCGAATTATTTAAATTTGTCTTTTGATTGTGAATGAGGCGTAGAGAGTCGTGGACAATGTGACCCTAACTTGTGTTAAATTAGGTACCTACTCTCTTTTACGGTTCTTATTATTCTCTGTGAACGTTGTTTACATTTTGAGAGATATATATTATGTTACTGTGAATGTCCGATATTAATGAATATTAAGAGTGGGAATAGTATAATCTGAATTTTACCAAGAAAAAAATAACAGACTTCAAAATAACTCAAAAATACTCGTCAGATCTATTTCAAATTTAAGTGGGACTACATGACAAGCACCAGCTTTCGATTAAAAAATGATTCATCAAAATCGGGTCACCCAGTCGAAAGTTCTGAGGTGTTACCTAAAAAAAATACAGTCAAATTGAATACCTCCTCCTTTTTTGAAGTCGGTAAAAAATAAAAGTTTTATAGGTAGGTACTACATGTTAAATATTTTCTTTGATATCTCGATGCTCTTTATTCGATTACTTCCTATTTGAAATCGAAAGTGCACTCGATACCTTTAACGTACCAAGTATCGACTGGACATAAGTAACCGAGCCTGTGGGTGGAGCATATCAAACTGTGCCGTTTGTCGAAGAGAAAGGCGACATGTATCATTTATGTAGCAACGAGGCGTTAATGATCGTTTAATCTCTTTACGATTAATTAATGCAATAAGTTTTTAGATCTGTAATTGAGTAAAATAAATATAGTTACAAAATCCGCACTGTTTATCAAAGTACATTTAAAAATTGAATTTTCACTGAAAAGCATTTTCTAGTGACATCTATGACTTGACACTTATATTACTGCTCTAGCATAGATATATCTAGTAAATCAAGTTGCAATGTCATCGATCCTAAAATAATTCAAAGGATTCTATTGTATTTATACAGTACTATTGTATTTAGAATGATCTTGATGTTAGCCTTACAGGTACCTACTCAGGTTGTATTTATACAGGTTGAGCCATAAGTCGTACCTATAGCGTGTGAAAATAATTTCTACTTCGTGTCAAAACAAAGACACGACAACTCAACAAGTAAATGCAGTAAAAATAATCACAACTGATCTTGCATATTATTATTCTCAGACCTACTTTATGATTGTTTTAAAATTACCTTTTTGCTGTAAGTTTATCCGATTGTCGTATCGTGTCTCTAGTCTCTACCCACGCCCAGTGAGTCACGCGGCGCTAGTAACAACACTAACAACCCAGCAAGCCGTAAACTGTCATTATTTACTTCTGACAACAAACTTTCCCGTGGATTACGACATGTCGTTCAAGTTGCTACGCATTGTAGTACCCACAGGTAAGAAGTTAGGATACTTAACTACATTGTATTAAACTACTTATTTAAACAAAGTCTCTACGCGTGTGTTTTTACGCGAAAATGACAAAAACTACTGTGGGGTTTTTATGCAGGTTTTGTTAGTAGACTGACACACATGAAAAGTTTAAACTTATGGAATGAATAAAAAAAAATGAAATGCCTTATAAAAATATTAATAATTGCTTTATATACTATAATTACCCACTTCTGAACGTAAGGATATTATAGAGTTTTACTACAGTCTTTTATGTCATAAGACTAGAATCAGAATGTTTTTAGCTCGATTTTAAAGTAAGAAAGCGTCAAGTGGATTTGTGGCACTACATCCATACACTTTCGCTGGAGAAAGGCAATCGTGCATTAAAAATCTTTGTTTTAATATCTGTCTTGCGCCAACGCGTTCGTTGCTGGATTATTTATTAATCACTTAAAATTTTATCGTTAGCATATCGTTTAGTTGCACGCAAGACCCACTTACACTTATTATCGTAGTAAAATAACGAGTTCATCAAGTCTATAGTTTACTAGCTGACTCTGCAAACGTTGTTCTTCCAAAAATTTTCTGGATAGAGACACCATAATCACGTAGCGGTATGAAATATAATTTACGACCTATTCTCATATCTACTAAATATATCTACACAAAAAAATTCATAAAAATCAATCGAGCTGTTTCGGAGGAGTGCGACCACAAACACCGTGATACGAAATTTAAAAAGATTACTATACATATTAGATTTAAAATTTCGCATTTTTTCTAATGTACATTACTACATACCTACCTATAGTATCTAAAATGGGTACCAAAACAATCAATTGCCGGGTACGAATGTTTTGATCACAATGGATGTTTGGTCTGACCTAAATTGAAGCTGGACTGCAACCTCTTTTTCACGTGTCGAAACACAAGAGCCGAATTGTGAGCGAAAAGAATTGTGGAATTGTAGTCATACGTAAATACGAAGTTTTAATACATATATATGTATGTAGATACATACCCGTTTTTTTTAATTAAGAGTTTTGTTTAATTTATAGAACACTATTGCATAGGTAGGTACATACATTTTTGTAGCATTGTGTACCTAACCAATTGTTTCGTGCATGAATAATGATCACTACCGCCTACAGACGTCTGTAACGTTATCGATACGTTATGATACGTTGATGATAATGCTCCGCCAATTATATGAGAGATTATTACTGGCTCTCCTTATTTTTCGAATGGACAGTTGCTATTGACCCTAGCGGCTTTTCTTAGCGGCCTTAGCTTCAAACGGATATGGACAGACTGGCGTTTCAACATTACAACACACAAACGTATACATTTCACGGTTGTTTCTAGAAGCAGGTTTATCAGTACCTTGTTACCCAGGGGAGTTAGGATTAGACTCAGGGATGTGTGGATAAATAGCTATATTGGAAATCTTCCTTCCTCTACATTGTGGTAACGTAATACTAATAACATTCTCGTATCCTACGCAGTCCATTGCGACGGAGAACAACAACGAACTATGACAATCGTTTATTTTTTTTTAAAGTCACAACCTGGCATTGGCAAACACTTTGTGCGTGGCGTTTGTGTACAACACTCGAAAGAACCGCTGTTATTTCAGTTGTAATCTAGTGATTTCACAATACCACTGTCCATCGCGATCGCCCTATCTTGCAACAGCTACCGCACTAAACTATGTTACAATATTGCCATTTACAACACTTGCATATTATGAATGTAATGAGATATAAATTATGTTACGAACTAACGATGTAGATGGCCAATTACTTAATATTATCTACGTACCCTATGTGTTTAACAGAATTCATAATAATATACGTTAAAGATCATAAAGTCTTTGCACATAAGTGCAACAAAATATGAGTCACTTTAATGACATCACAATAAGAAAAACCCAGTTGCTTTGTTTTAGCCGAAATAGATATATTGTAAGATAGCCCACCAGTAAACCATACTGTTTGCAACCGAGCAAAGTTTAACATTGCTATTAATAAAACTGTGACAGTTGTGCTCATAGGTATATTTAATCGCAAGGCCGCAGGCTTTCTATTTTGTTATTTTTGTTCACAAGGTTTTTATTGTATGAAAATTTCTGTCACGGACGTTATTTAAGTTCACAATAAATTTTAAATGAATGGACCCTTTTTATTTCCAGGTTGTTTACAATAAAGTATATATAAGTAAAGAAAAATTTTTTTTGTTTCCAGGTTGTTTTTGGTGATCACAACATTTGGCACAATGGAGAGCTGGTTGGATGACGTCAAACGCGTCCGGATCCCCCGCCCCAAGTTTGGGAGTAAGTACCCCGCTGAACCCCCGAAAGACTACTTGGACGAGTGTGGAGGCGACAAGCAGCGGCATCATGATAAAGATCTCTCAAAAGCCACAGAGGAGCTTCGAAGATCGTTACAAGAGAAGCTATGACCTTGATCAATGTTATCACTTAGCAGTATCTTAGTTTTAGTACCTAGATGTTTAAGGTTTAATTTATAAGTAAAGTTAATGTTTAAATTAGATAAGAGTAAGATTATAACACAAAATAATTCTTGACGGTGAATGCGTTTAACTTGGTTGACTGTCGAAATAGAAAGGAACTGAAAAAATTATTGATTGGAGATATCTAAGTACCTTCCTGCTTTGTCTCAGAAAAATACAGGTTTAGTAATAATTAAAATAATAATAATACCCATAGAAATTATTAACAAATGGCTCTTAATTTAGTTGTCTTTGATAGATTTTTTCTCTACTCAGAGCATATTATTCCGTTCAGTAAGTACCTATAATGTATGCTTCTTTTTATATAATTGTGTTTGCTGTATACAGCATGCCTGCCGGTTTTTATAACACGATAATATTTTTACAAAATAAATTAAAGTCTTTATTGTAATTGCAATAACGTTAAAATTATGTTGAAGTAAAAATGGTTCATCGTCATCGATTTTTCATTTAATTAAAGAACGTCTTTGCATGTACGAGTACAATTGTACCTACCTACCTAATAATAGTTTAAGTGTGAATTGTAGAGATTTAAAAACTATAAGGCACGAGTTCATGAGTCACTATTTCATAAAATTCAACTTCATTTCGAATGTAGATAAACAGTATTAACTTAATATTAAATTGTTTTTATATTTTCACATATCAATCTACCATAAATTTTATTTAATTTTCATTACTATATCCTACTCTACATTTCATCTGGATCTTATATTGATCTCTGTGAATTATCATTTCTGTTTGTATGTAATAATTCATTGTATTATTATTATGTATTTGTATGTATGTTTTGTATCACATAATTTAGACTGATTTAAGTAACCCGATTAAGTTAATTAAGCTGGTTATAATATTGTAAGAGCTATTAAACATTTATTTTTATTTCTGTCTTTTCTTCTGTACGTTGTGCTTTACTGCTGTTATTTGATTTGGAAAATCTATTTACTTGGCATTATTATATTAATTTAATACCTTATTGACGACCCCTTGCCCATTTAATAGTAATGCTACTTTCAAAACGAGGGAACCTGGGGCTCGATTCCGGCCAGGGCCGTTTATGTCACAGACAAATGTTTACTCTCGTTTTCATTTACTTTTTTTAAAATTCAAAGTGCGATTGACTTCAATCCCACCTGATATGTAGGTAGGTACGAGTATAATTATGGTGATGCAGACTTAGTTCGTAAAACGCATTAACTTAGTACAAGTCTACTCTTAATATGGAGACATCCACATTATAATGGGAAAACCGACGCGAGGACACTTTTCAGTACCATGTGTTAATTGTATTATGTATATTTGTTCGTAATCATAGTGCGGAAGTTCATAATTTTAAGCCTACTCGTATACAGAAAAGCATTTAAGAGCGATAGTATCTCACTGTAGGGCAAAGGTTTTCCAGGATTCATTAATCAAAGTTGACATCCCGTCCGTCGACTGTTCACGGATATTACCTCTTCAAAAGGAATCCGGACGGAACATCCGAGATTGCTTCTGACATCCAAACTGTTGATCGAGTTATGAGTCCGGCCATAAAACAGAAAAGGGCGAAATCCGCTTTTGCGAATCATTCTGTAAATTGAGTACCCGGGCTACTTCATTTCGTTACTTCATTCTTATTAGGAACTAGCTGTTGCCCGCAGCTTCGCATACGGAAATTATGTTTTACCTTATTTGTACCTCTTGCAAAAGGAAATTTCAAAAACGGTGAATTTATATTGAAGTACTTATATTTAGTATTTTATATACTGAAACCCACGATAAAAATCACAAAGGATTCCTCCAGGAGCGGGTTTTGAAAAATAAGCAATATTCACTTTAATTTGTATTTTTTTCTTTTTTTTTGCAAAATTTTGAAAAACAGAAAAATATATGTTCCATAAATTTAAGCAAGGAACATTTGATGCAAATTTGAAGCAAACCGGTTGATGTTTTAAAAATATTCCATACAAACTTTCATTCCGTTTCCCGGGAAAACCTTTTAATTTTCCGGGATAAAAAGTATCCTAAAATATGACCCGGAGTATAAGTAACAACTTTACCAATTTTCAACGAAATCCGTTCAAGGGTTTTCATGTGATGCCCGGACAGACAGACAGACAGACAATAATTTAAAAAAAAATATTTTTGTGCTCTAACACGTTATTGAAGTGCCCCCTAATCAAAATTTTTTAAAAATATTTAATGTACAGTAAATTTGCCCTTTGAGTTTTATTATAGTATAGATAAGAATTTAATAAGTAGAAGGTTTAAAAAGATTTCAACATTTGATGTATGGCTTGTATTTGTTATTGTTAGTCACTTGAATGGATAATGCGTTGAGTTGAGTTGAGATAATAATATCAATAGGTATTACATGTTATAATAATAATAACCAGAATAGACGACAAAAAACAAGAGTCGTTGAACTATCATAAAAGTAAGTGGAATGAGCTTCCTTCTGAGGTATTCCCGGAGCGCTATGACATGGGGTTCTTCAAAAAAGGTGTAAAAATAGTTTTCCTTCAGGGCCGGCGATGCATTGGCGATTCCTCTGGTATTGCTCATGTCCATAGGTGACGGTGACCACTTACCATCAGGTGGCCCGTCTGCTTTTTCGTCAGCCCCTCAGGCTATATAAAAAAATGCTTTGCAACTCTTTCTATAAATTAATATATGATATAAAATGATTTATTTTTAAAATTTTATCAAATACTGAGTTTTCTGGAGTCAAAGAGCTTTATGTTTGCTATAAATAAACAGTTAGAATTTATTCCAAGCATTACCTAAATTATATTACATTTTCTCATAGTTTACGGTTTAAACTTGTAGTTTACTTTGAGTTAACAAAAAAAGCAATAAAACGCATTCATCGAAGCATTTGATTCAATTGAATATGGTAAAAAATACTTATTACCCAGTAAACAATCATTAGGAAGTTACTTACGATCCGGCTATGTAACGATAGGCACACATTACTGCACCACACCTTACACAATACGAGGTTTCCGAAATAGCCTTAAACATGATAAACTCTGTGTAATTCACAAAGTCCCATCTTGATTAGAATGCAATGAAAATAGCTGGGTAAGTGACCTGGCGGAGAGCCAGACGATAGCAAACGGATTCCCCACCCCCTGCGCTACCCAACTTGATTCGAATAACTGAACTTCACTACATCATATTTCCCTCGCACGAAGATTCAAAACTTTATCTTGTCAAGACCAAGTTCGGGGGATCAAAACTATAACAACTTGTGTAAGATTAATTTTGCTCCCGAACAACTTTACATATGGCAGGTGGATATATCGCTAGCAAAGTATGCGTAATCCTACTAATATTATAAACTAGCTGTTGCCCGCGGCTTCGCACACGGAAATTATGCTTATCATAAATATTTCTACCCCTTACAGAAGAAAATTTAAAAACAGGTTCATTTATGTATGTACATTCATGTTCATTGAAGTACTTATATTTAGGAATTTATTCTCTCTCTTTCTCCCGCTCCCTGTCTCTCTCCCTCTGCCTTCTTCCTATCCCACTCTGAAGGAGAGATCCTTCTCCCGCTTCATGTCCCTTTCTCACTCCCTCTCCCGCTCCCTCTTCCTCTTCCGCTCCCTCTCCTGCTTCCTCTACCGATCCCAGTCCCTCTTTCGCTTCCTGTCCCCCTCCCCTCCCCCTCCCGTCCGTAAAGTCTGCACTAAATTTTTGTTTCTCACTATAAGCTTCCATATTAATTATCACATTACTAAGTTTAAAAATGACGTAGTTTCTTAAATATTTACAACCCCTTAGTATAGTATAGTATGGGGATAAATTTTGAGAAAACCGTTATACACTTATTTTTTGTGTATAAGCTAATATACATATTTTCACCCTTCTTACTTCGAAACTGACGAAGTTGCCATACTAACTTGCATACCCTCATTTAACCGTTTAGGGGTTGATTTTCCAAAAAAAAACAACTTTTAAATTTTAATCTGGAGCTATTATGTGAATTTTCATGTTTTTAACTTCAAAAATGATGACGTTGCGTATTAAGTTCCATGCTTCAAATTAACCAGTTAAGGGATGATTTTCCAAAAAAAAAACGTGTTAAAATTAACTTTTGTTCACAACTATAAACTTACATAAAAATTTTCATATTTATAACTCTAAAACTGACGAAGCTGATTTATACGTAAACGACTTCCAACCCCTGTTTTTAGGGGATGAATTCCGCGAAAACAGTGATAGATACAGTTATTTTTTGTGTCTAACTGTAACCTTATATATAAAATTTCACCCTTCTTACCTCAAAACTGACGAAGTTGCCATACTAACTTGCACACTCTTATTTAACTTTTTAGTTAGGGGATGACTTTCCAAAAAAACATAATAATTCCAAATTTTGTTTCTACTCTGGAGATAATATATAAATTCTCATGTTTTTAACTTTAAAAATGACGAAGTTGCGTACTAAATTAAATCTGTTAAATTAACCCTTTAAGGGATGATTTTCCAAAAAATGTGGTAACATTAAATTTTGTTCATAACTGTAAACTTACATAAAAAATTTCATATTTATAACTCTAAAACTGACAAAGCTGATGTATACGTAAATGTCGTCCAACCCCTATTTATAGGGGATGAATTTCGAGAAAACAGTGATACAGTTATTTTTTTGTGTCTAACTATAAGCTTAAATACAAAATTTCACCCTTCTTACTTTAAAACGGACGAAGTTGCCATACTAATTTGCACAGTCTTATTAAACCCTTTAGGGGATGACTTTCCAAAAAAACGTAATATGTACTTCCAAATTTCGTTTCTAATCTGAAGCTAATATATAAAATTTCATGTTTTTAACTTTAAAATGACGAAGTTGCATACTAAATAAAATCCACTAAATTAACCCTTTAAGGGATGATTTTCCGAAAAAAATTGTTAAAGTTAACTTTTGTTTATTACTACAAACTTACATAAAAAAATTCATATTTATAACTCTAAAACTGGCGAAGTTGATTTGTATGTAGTTGGCTACCAACCCCTATTTTTAGGCGATGAATTTCGAGAAAACAGTGATACAGTTATTTTTCGTGTCTAATTATAAGCTTATAAACAAATTTTCACCCTTCTTACTTCAAAACTCACGAAGTTGCCATACTAACTTTCGCCATCTTAATTAACCCTTTAGGGGATGATTTTCCAAAAAAACATAATACTCACAAATTTTGTTTCTAATCTTGAACTAATACATAAATTTTCATGTTTTTAACTTCAAAAATGACGAAGTTGCCTACTAAGGTACATCCAAGAAATTAACCCTTTAAGGGATGATTTTCCAAAAAAAAATATGTTAAAGTTAACTTTTGTTTATTACTATTAACTTACATAAAAAAATCATATTTATAACTCTAAAACTGACGAAGTTGGTTTGTATGAAAATGACCTTCAATCCGTATTTTTACCCCTTAGGGGATGAATTTCCAAAAATCCGTTTTTAGCTGACGTCTCCATAGCATAAACTATCTCTCTGCCAAATTTCATCGTAATCGGTTCGGTAGTTTCTGAGATTTTTTGTTTAATCAGTGTATCTCTTTTCAATTTTATATATATAGATTAAAAGTTTAAAATATTTGTGAGGGATAAATTGTAACATTCACACAAAAACTATAGAACGGATTTTCATGAAATTTAGAACCACTCCACACACCACCATGTCTACCACTCCGCACTTGGCCAGCTTGGTAGACTATGGCCTGTACTGTACCCCTCACATTGTGAGAAGAGACCCGAGCCCAGCAGTGGGACAATTATGGGTTGTTGCTTTGCTTTGCTTTTTTTTGCTCTTAGCACCTAGGTATTGGAATGTTTTGGAATAAGATATAATTATGTAGACATAGAAGACTTATTATCTGAAGAGAGGGGTCCGTACATTGATTATACTATTACCATTATTTTTTTATATTTTATTTACTTTTGCCGTTTTTGTTTAAACAAGAGACTTCTTTTACCTGTTATATGTAAGTAAAGATCTATTTTCTGTTTTTTTTTTTTTCAAAATTCTCCTCCTTAGTAGTTTCGGAGATAAGGGTGGAAATGGTCAATTTTTGCCATTAATTTTCGTTCTTTCTTGAATAATTTTAAAAGTATCCATTGCAAACTATAGCAAAAATATATTTGAGATCTCTACATCAAGTCCTTTCATTTAACATGGCAACGATACGGTTTGCAAAACAGTTCTTTTTACATTTTTATTTCGTTACAAACTTATTTTTTATAAATTCAGTTGTTTACGTTATTCAGCTTTGGGTCACAAAAAAGCACACGAGTACCAATTTTCAACTCATTTCGTCCAATAGTTTCGGAACAAATTGGCTGTTAAGGGAGGACAGACACACGAGTGATCACAGAGTTATTGAGAGTATAAGGTTATAAGGGTTCCCTTTTTTGGTTTTTTCGTACGGACCCTAAAAATGTTATGTATGTAAGTAGCTACTTAGTATCTAATTCGAAATTTCATGAGGACCTATTTGACAGATGTAGATAATCTGAATACTAAAAAATTTAGGTTAAGTTATCGCAATTAACGAAATGCATCTAACCCAAGTTGTGTAACAACTACAAGTGGGATGCTGTTAGATTGATTCTATTCCATATTTAGAGGTACCAAAAACTGTTACGATACAGATTATGTAATCTTTTCGAATTTCATCCAGCCAAAAACGATACCAGTTTTACTTTACTGAAGAGATATTATCTCCGGCCTAACACTTTAATGAATATCAGAATGTTCCACATAAATTTTCCTGACTGAAAACTTGCGTATGTCTAAAGCTCGCGGCAAATTTTAATTTCATAAGAAATGTTTATATCTCAAAGAAAAATATTTCTCACATTAGAGAAAGTTCTTCACAACAGAACTTCCAACACAGTTTTATAAAGGCGGAAGCATATTTTTATTTCGTTATTAAAATATTATCTATTTTTTTATTCCATACAATACAATTGTGTACTGAAAATTATATTTATTTCCCTACTAACAGGGATTTAATTGACATTTTTATTCTTCTTCAAAATAATAATGTATAGTAAAAAGTACCAAAATACTAAGTAGTAAGTAAGAAAGAAGAAAGAACTTACGGTGTCGTCGTAGTGCTGCGTGTGTAGCGCGGTAGTGCTGCCCTCTCGCGAGTTGCAGGGAGACGAGTGACGCCGGGATCGACGGCCTTCCTCGTCGTACTCCTGCCCACACAATTAAATTTCATCATAAACCTTATTAAATTTCATCACTTCACACGGTCGTATAAAATCTAAATTTTACCAAAAAAAAACCGACTTCAAAGAAAGTCTTCGAAAACATAATAATAATAATTCCTATGGTAATATCCTTAGAATTTGGAAAGTCAAGACCGTAAAAACAATTCCTATCGTAATATCATCTACCGGAATCATACCTCACTTACTACACACAAGTTTTAAAATTTTAGACATTCATTCGCTCACGTAACATCACCTTACAGAAAGCAGTTATATACATAAATAACGGAGTTCTGAGCTAACAAACATAAAAAATAAGCGAATTGGATCTGAATAGACACTCGTCAAAAATCACCGCCTTTGGATTTCAAAAATTTGAAGTCGATTAATTAAATTTAATGTAAGATCATAAAATCAATTTGTACTAAAATATTCTAAAACAACAGCTTAAGAAACTAATCATGCCACAACGCACATGCAAAAAGTACACAAATTAGCTCTCACACACTACTTAAATTAACTATGAAAGTAAAACTTGAGTTTTGATAGAATTATATAGCACAGGTTTGAAGCCAAGTGAATTCGCGGTGAAACTGCAGGGCGAGGGTTTGCCAAGTTATTCGTCGATAGAATTGATTTACCGCGCTATTTCTGTGTGGTGACCCAGCTTAGGTAGGTTTGTTTGCGAATTTGATCATCAGTTTATTGCAGAAACTACAAACATCTACATACATAACATGTTTCAAAGATAAATTCACAGTTTGTAAGGATTATTATTCGATTGTTCAATATAAAAATGTTTGAGTAAAGCTCAAATTCAAAGCTCAATAATTATGGAAAATGTAATGATAATGAATGGTAACGTTACGAAATATTTACCATTGTACTGTTTTTAAAGGAGAATCAGCTTTGGGTTCCATTAATGAGAAAACTTCCTGGCTGGTCCCTTGGAAAACAACCGGAACGACCGGGTTATGATAAGTAATAAATCTAGTATGGGGTGGAGAGGTTCCGGGATGAGAATGTATCTACTGATGCAGAAACTACTTAATATTTGTTTGGGTATACTAACATTATCTTTGTTTAGCGTAAGCGGCCAAATTACAATTCCTTCCCTATACCTATGAACCTATGATTTTCCAGTACGTTCATTTTCCAGTAGGTATGTCCAGTAGGTATGTTTAAAAATAAAAATAAAAGTTTTTTGGCACAATAATGTATAAATATGCATTAGTAGGTGCCATGTTATATTTTTTAATAAGTTTCAGATACTGGATATGAAACATTGACAGAACCGAATAAGAGCGCCTGATCCAAATTTAATAGCAAATTGATTTCAATATTGTTAAATCTTGCACTTGCAGAATGAAATCCACAGAGTACGAAATTATTATTCATCTCATAGTGAAAGTAAATATAATAAATGGTTATTAATTTCTAGTCCATGTGAAACTATGGGTAATTATCTTATCAGGATCCATGCTTTTTTAGCAAGCTTTATTAATCTTCACTTAAATCTTGGAAGTGAATTTCAACCTGCTTCTAATGTTCGTAGCAAAATGAAATTTTGTATGTTTATGTAATTTGGAAAACAATACATTAATTCATTATCTTGGAGCTGCTTTGATGATAGAGTCAGGACCAGAATATTGGAACTCCTCAACAGTTACTAACTATAAAAATCCTGAGTTTGGGCTCAAAGCTCAAGCGTGTTTTTACACGTTGTGGACGTTTTAAAGATGTCACAACTCACAACCCTTGTGAGCAGTTTTTCGCTCATTTTTCGGCCTTTGAGTGTAAAACACGCCATGTTTTTTACACGTTTACTGTAGGTACAGTCATCTGCAAAGAAAAGTAACCCATCTGTTTATAAACACCCAGTAACAGATGGGTTATTATTTTTCTCTGCAGGAGACTGTACAATAAGGTGTTGTTGTATTGTACTGCATCGTAACTTTCTGCTGCAGCTTGGATCGAACTCAGGACATCTCATTCAACATGTTTGGAAGGAATGCAATGAAGAACTTAACTTTTTGCCTGAGTAAGTCAAGAAAAAAGTTAAGTTCTACATTGCATTCCTTAATATGTCCATCATCACCGTCAGTTTAAAACAACAGTACAGGTCATTATGTATTGCCGCATCGGCTATCACAGACATATTGCTATTTTATTCGCGAGGAATCCAGTTCTTAAAGTCATCGGAACGCTTCACTATGTAATTTTAATCAAATTCAAATTCAAAATCATTTATTTATTCATGTAGGTATCATTGATACACTTATGCACGTAATTTTTTTAATCAACAAGCTTTCCGCAAAGGTGCTTTGTCATGGAGGAGAAGAAAAGCCGAAAGAAACTCCTCAGCACATGTTTAAAAAATAAAATACATTGGTATATTTATTACAAAAAAAGTATCACTAGCTTGTACGGAACTGGTTGCAGAGCTGGTCATTTCCATGCGTCTTTGTCATTTATGTACTCATCTACAGTATAGTAGCCTTTACCTAAAAGTTGAGATTTTACATGTTTCTTAAAAAATTCCACTGGCAAAACACGTAGGTACTAACTTTGAGATTTTATTATAGAACTGTACACCACGGGCCATAAAAGATCGCTGCACTTTAGAAAGACGGTAAGATGGCGTTACTAACTGGTGCATTCTTCTTGTTTGGCGATTATTGATATCGCAATTTTGTTTATACGCGCTTATATTATTCCGTATAAAAACCACATTACTAAAAATCAATAATGAATACAGACAACTCAAATTTTAGATGCCAAAAAGTGCTGAATTTAAATGTCGGTACTTGTTGAAAATAGCCGGCAAACGAGCTGACGATCCATCTGATGGTAAGTGGCTATCGTCGCCCATGGACATCAGCAACACCAAAAGCATCACTGATGCGTAGTCGTCCAAGAAAGATATCTATTTATGTCATGCTTTGAACCATCATGTAACTACCTACTGCATACAGCTATACAAGTACATATACTCGAAAGGACGAGTAAACAAATGTTTATAATGGTCCAGAAAACTTAAGGATGTGGTTTTGACTTTGCGTCAAAACCAAACGATCTCATTCATGGTTTCAAGTTTCTATCCACAAAACAAAGTTTTTAGTTTGAACCGATTAAACCTGGGAACGGCAAGCAAAGCACGGCTCTCTCTCTCACTCGTAATAAATTTCGAGTATAATATTACTATACTATACAGCGCGAAGTAAACTATTAGTTTAGCCATAACCGCTGTTAAAATTCTTTGTGTAATCATTTTAGTTATTTGCTTACCTTTGCTTGCGCTCAATTTTTCTTTTTTAACTGTAACTATGTATCTTATTTTTTATAAATGCCATAATCGATGTATATGTATATTGCATTTTACATGGTCCCTATTTAACACATTGCACACTTAGGTACCTACTGATGACTAAGTTGCTAGTTCCGTTCTAGTGCAAGTGGTAAGATGGTAAGAAGGGAGTATGGGCCAGTGACGCTTACAAATGAGGCATTCCATCACTTCTGCAGTAGCGATATATCTCTGACCACAAATAGGGTTAAGTATAGCTCTATTTCAGGTTGGTTACAGATGTTCATGGACTTCATGGATTGTAGTGGCCATTAAACACCAGATCTCTTTGCACATCCCATTAGAATCTTACAAATCAAGTAAGAGGGATGGCACCATATTGTAATGGAACTGATGTATGCCATGCAGTTTTTAGTTTGATTCAGTGTAGCTCGATATCTGCCTCCCAATGCAATTCAATCCAACTTTATCAAATTGTTGAGCAATTATTTTGAAAGGATTGGAGTGTTGAAGTTGTAAGTATAATTTTTTATTATGTATTCTAAGTATAGTTAAAGTAAAGAGATGTATTTTTTTAATCAAACGGAATATTGACAAACTTGAATTTTATCAGACGGAATTTGAACAAAATCTGAAAATAAAACTAAATAATGAAGGCGTTCCTCTTAAATCGTGGCAAACACATTGCATGGCATTGTAGTGTTGGATTGCTTCAAATTACCCGCCATTACTTCCTCTCTATTCATTCCTATCAGTGAATTATTAAGTCATATTTATGACGCATCAACACGTTTACGGCGTAATAAAAAGAATAAACTTGACAATTGCGAGTTCAACTCGCTTGGAGAGGGTTCCGTACGTAGATTATGTATGTATTTACTGTTATTTTTCTATTTTATTTATTTTTGCAGTTTTTTTAAGACCATAGAATTCTTATAGGTTTTCCTGTAATATTGAAGTAAAGAACTATTAATTATCAGTATTTTTTCAAAACTCTAGGCGTCAGTAGTTTCGGAGATAAGGTGGGAATGGTTAATTTTTAGCTTTAATTTTCGTTCTTTTTTGAATAATTTTATTACTATCCATTGTAGAACTATAACAAAAATATATTTGAGATCCTTACAACAAGCTCTTTCATTTGACATACCACATGATACAGTTTGCAAAACAGTTTTTGTTTAATTTTGATTTCATTAATTTATTTTTTTCAAAATTCACTTGTTTGCTTTATACCTTCGTCTTTGGGTTACATAAAAGTACATGAGTACCAAACAACTCATTTGGTCCAGTAGTTTCGGAGTAAATTGGCTGTGAACGGCGGTAGCTCAGACGCACGAGTGATCCTTTGGGCGGATATGCTTTTTCGTACGGAACCCTAAAAACAGACTTCGTAATATGATTCATTCGAGATTCTTGATAAGTTCGCTATGTATTTAACACAGTACCTATTTATATAATTTACTAAGATTGTGTGGAGGTTTTGAACCTTAGGGACTTTTACTCTACAATTTTAAAGTAATTTTTAGTCGTGTAAGTAATCTGTTTATAGTAAATTTTGTGTTTGCGTATCAGAGACGTATTTTCGTCTACAAATTATACAGTGTCATATTGTAAGAATTTTTTTAAACTAATAAAATTTAACCTCATAATATTTTTTTACATTACATTACGAACACTGTAACATGTAGAGATTGTAGAGACACTGTAAACATATTTGCGCGTTTATTTTACACTAAATGATAGAAAACAATGTTAAAACGTTAAAATAGCAATTCAATGAATTGTTCGGACCTCGCAAAGCACATAAATTCACCTACGTATTGATATTGAACTCGGAGCGACCTCATCTCTGTCGTAGCGTCGTAGCAGCGTAGCGTGCGAGGTAAACACATAAATCTCCAATCCAGCGTTTTCTATACTTGAGTCAAACTCGTATCAGAATCCTTGTCAACAAATCATAAAAATTCCTTTATAGGGTTTTCACAAACTGATTTGTGTTTCGTACACCAATTAAGTATTAAAGAGGTAAAATAATCGTTATGATATTTGTGACATCTTAATGAACTTACTATTGAACTATAACAACAACACACTAAGAAAAAACGAGGTTAAAACCAACACCTTATTGCACTTTCATCAGAAAACAATTCATTCTCACATCCTTAATTACGACGAGCGATTTGGAACCTTTTACCAAAATATAGTGTTTTGGCCTATGTGTATAAATAGAAATTACTACCAAAAGCCTATAGCGATAATTGTGGGAACATGCTCTGCAACTTGGTCGTGTTATTTTCCGACATAAATACGTTTCATTCGACACAGTATGCCTATGAATAAATTTTATTACAATAAATTAACTAAAGCCAATCTTCATTTTATTTATGTTCATGTATTTTTATACAAATTATATCGATTTTGTACATAGTTATTCCTTGTTATTTTAAATTATTAATTTATAGTACGTTAAATTAATCTAATTTGAAAAAATAAATAAAAGGTTCGGAACGGAACGCAGGCACAGATGTTATAATATTATTAAGTACTCTGTGGCCATAGACCGGGCGCAGCCGTCACAGTGTTGCCAATGCTACGGTAATTACCGTGTTCTACGGCTTTTTGGCCAAAAATCACAAAAGCTACGGGGTACGGCTGGAATCCTATTGCCGTAGCAAATTCTACGGCTTGAAATGAAATGAAATGATAATTTATTTGCGAAAATGTGGTAACAAAATGGTGTAATTTGTCAAATATCGCTCACATTTGCTAAGACTAGGCATGCAAATTTATTTGTTAAAATTATTATTAATTGCCTATTAACAATTAAATTGATAATTTAAATCTATAATTTATTGAGGAGCATACTTAGAATAATAACGCCTAGAAACCTATTGCGAGCACGAAAAACGCGCAACTAAAACTTAGCCATATCTGGCTAAGTTTGTTCCGCGAGCTGTCAGTGCTCATCGTCACGTTAAGTCGAACACAGCTCGCGAAAAATAATTCAAAATGACTGTCTGCACTATAAAGAAGTGTTCTAGCACATCAGACAAACAAAATAAAAGTGATTAAATTTCATTTCATAGGTAAATACTTACATTTTATAGATTTTCTGTACGTAAATCGACTAAAAACAAATAATTTGAAACACAATAACCTATCACTACACAGTGTTGCTAGTTGTGGGGGAAAAATTGCACACAATGTTTTTGTTGTTGGTTCTTAATGTTGAGTTTAAAGAAAGTTGGTAAGTATAATCCTACTAAAAATACAAAGACCTGTTTAATGCATTTTCACAAAAAGGATATGTACACAACGCAACGAAAAAAGGTTTGCGAAAAATACGCCGTGGTGCTGTGCCAGCAAAGGTACCTAAGGTCCTAGATATGTAAAATGCATTAGCTCATGTCAAGCTAACTGCTTGAGGATGGAGCGGCCTCCGGCTCCGCCGTTAAGTTGGTGTTTAGGTACTTAACAATGAAAAGGTAAAATTCAGGTAGTCATATCCTAGACTTCCTAGAGGTTAATTGTAAAACTATATTGTCAGCGATGTCAACTTATACATATATATTATGAGAGATGTTGAATCAAAGCGAAAACTTTTTAAGAAACAGATACAATTACAGGGCTTTTAAATGGGAATGTATTGCTTTAATTTAAGAATGGTTAAATAAATACAAAATTTAAATATTATGTTAAACGTTTTTTTTTATTATTGAAATACTTATTCACCGATACTTCCTATATCATTTGATATCAAACAGGTTTTTATAGTAGTTGTCATAATTTTTTTTAATCAGATTATAGTTTTGCGTCTCCTGCAACTAATTTTCGCGAAAAAATACAAACATCTACACAAATATGTTTTGCATAACATTTGTCTATGATTTTTTTGGTTTGATAACGTTTTGTATAAATGTTTCACGAAAATGTTTCTCACAGAAGATGCGTCATAATGTGAATTTACACAATCATACAGGCATTTAAATTTAAACGCATTAAACGGCGGCATTCATCATTAGATTAATGGTTGATAAATTTGCTGTTATTTTAAAAACGTGTAATATATTTATGAATATAATCATATTCATGTTATGTATTTAAAGATCATATCAAACACATGACAAATCATCGCATAACAAAGCAGCACGTTTTCGTGGGTAAACGCCCGATGATGGTAACACTGGAGCCATATATTTGTGTGCGTTAGAAGAGCGTAGATACATACAGCTTACGCACACAAGGATAATGAAATGGCACGCGTTTACGCTTATGTTTTGTTTCAGACGCTACTTCTAGGCGTTATTATTCTAAGGGAGCATACAAATATCTAATTACATTGATTAATAATATGAATTTCTTATTATGTCTTATGTAATCTTAATTAATTTAGCTATCTGTCATATTGGATTCAGTCAAAAATTAAAAGTTAAATATAGAATTTATTTTGTTAGATAAAGGCATGGTTATAAGTCAGTTATTTTACATATTTATTATTTCGCAGTTACATATAAATATTTCTTTTCGCAAATTCCACTGTCTTTTTTTATTTATTGTTTTCCAAAAATATAACGAATGTTAAAACCCCCAAAACAGCGCCACTAGGCTAATGTTGATGTTAATGTTGATGACCTTTTTTTTTAGTTCGAGCGCTGAACCGATGGTATATTAGCTACTTGCACACTTGATGATTGAACACGGCTTTTTTATCTAATGTACACGGCCTTCCAAAAATTTTCATTGGCAACACTGAGCCGTCACCATCACCAAGGACGCTAATGTCCGCCATTACATGTTCATAGCCCGTGCCTTGTACATTGTAATACCCTCTCCATCGTACGTCGTTTACGCTTTGAAGCCAGTTTTGTTAGTTATTGTTTGTTTTTGTTATTTGCATTGTTTTAGTTAAGTTTTATTGTTAATTTCTGTTAAGTTTCATCAAAATGAGCGACGAACCCGGTCCTAGCGGCATTCAATTGTTTTCTTCGCCTAAGAAGAAACGCCAGAAGAAGATACCACTGACGTCCATGGAGAAAATGACGATTATAAATATTTATAAACTCGTAGAAGAAATGTGGCCGAAAAACGAGTATATATATAGAAAAGAAATTGCACGTAAAACTGCTGAGACTGCCGGTGTTACTCTCAGTACAGTTTACGAAATTTTAAAAACCTATAAAGCAGAACGCCGTGTAACATCGCCAGTACCACCGCCAAAGCGGGTTACACAAATTGACCAGGGGGCTTACCATGAACTCTTAAAACAGGTCAATATTAGCCGATAATTGGCCTGTCCTGCTATATCCTACCATGATCTGGCTAAAACACAGGGCAGCCAGCGACCACGTCACCGTAACAGGACAGCGGTCACGTGACATCAAAAATGATCTTCTGCCCTGCAATTCGTGTACCATGACGCGATTGTTGACGTATTGACATCAGAAAGTGGCATATGTTAACGTCAAAATATTACAGCTCACCGAAAGTAACATTTATTGTCCTGTTTCGGCTATTTCGTTGATGATGATGAAACGCGACGGGATGCAGCCATGGCAAATTTCATATACACCATCATCACAAAATAAATACATTTCATTTGTTTGGAAAATTTTAAAAACATTCATTGTACTTATGCTTTTTAAATTATCGCTCCTAACCCCGGTCACTCACATGCGCGCAAATGTTTGACATTTTTACGAATGTTTGCACATGTGAAGGGTGGTCAGGCAAATGGGTTCGCATATGAGTATACAATAGGTACAAGCCCATTTCCGCTTCCTCCTACACTTTGTTCACGAATGTTCAATCTTGCTGTTGTTATTATGTTGTGGTCATTAAAATCCATTTTTAATACAGAAAATAAATGGTAGTACGATTAGACGCCACGAACCACGAAAAATTAAGAGATACATCACCTTTTTAGTCGCGTGCGCAACTGGTCGCACGAATGTGTGGGAGACTACACAAAGGTTCAAGGTTCGCGCGCTTTCATGTGCGACAAATAACCGACACAGCTTGGAAAACCCCGAATGCCTCGAAAACTTCGCATAATCATTCGCGAATGTCGTCCCATACTTGTGGGTTCACGTATTCGCGCGAATGTGAGTGACCGGCATTATAAATCACACATTTTAATAGACATTTAGACATGTCACTGTGTCAAGTGTCAAGTGGTTTAAGATTACGTTCAAAAATGTAAGCATCACTTAGCGATAATTTTTTTGGTAATTTTAAAGAACGAAAGGTTAATAAATCACAACACTTAAGTATTTATAACAAATCTCAAAATCTTCAATTGAGATTGTTATTTTAAACTTTTAAAAACATCAATATTACGCATTCATTTGAAAACCGGTAAACCGATAAAACGCTCTATTTCAGAACATAATTAGTACAAATCAAGTTCCTTGCATGTCATAGACTAAAGATGCAGGACAGAAGTAGAGGCATTGCAGGTCATCGGTAAACGTTCATGGTACAAAATACACTCCTGTCAGGTTTTAGCTACAAGCTGACCTGTCCTGAACATGACACATTTTATTAGAGTTCATGGTAAGGCACCAGGTGTCTGATTTTGAGTTGAGTGGAATTCGAAGAAAAGTGCACCAATTCTTTTTTAAAAATGAAGTGCCTACTCTGGATAAGGTTATGAAAGAGGTTAACGACGACGAGGACTTACCCAATTTTAAACGAACAACGTTCAGAAAATTATTAATAAATAAACTCAAGATAAAATACTTGAAGAGATCAAGAAAGAGCTCATTAATTGAAAAACACGAAATTGTTATGTGGAGGAGAAAATATTTAACCAAAATAAAAAAAATGAGGGACGAAGGCCGTAAAATATATTATACCGATGAAACATGGATAAATGAAGGTAAATACTTAATTAAAATTTTATGTATCATTTCTTACAACTTGAGTAAACACAAGTGAACTAAAGCCATAATATCGGAGTTATTCAAAGTAGCTTATGTCTATTAGAACTCCATTGAACTGACTGGAGTATGTAAACTTCATAATATGACTGAGTACTTAAGCAGGTTTCCTGACTTTTAAAAGTATTTAATTTGTTGAAATTTACTGTATCGGACATGCACACAACAATGACGGTGATTGTGGCTGGGATATTAATAACCTATTATTAATTGTTTGTTAATAGGTAATTTCTGTAGATCTGCAGTTGAGTTTATTAAATTATTGTCTTCCTTGGATATTTATGCTACTTGTATGCTTATGCTTCATAACTCAATATGCATATGAATTGTGCAAGGGCCGAAGGGCAACAAAACCCTACTTTTACCCTGGCAAATGCCTAGTATCTGTGAGATAAATATTTGAATAATGATGTGTTTAAGTGGATCAGTGACACCTATTATGTTAAAATGATTTTGAATTTGAATGTTATAAGTAATAAAGTTATAAAATTATGCATTTCAGGCCATACAAGAAGTAAAGTGTGGCAAGACTTAAGCATTGCTTCAAGCCGAGAAGCACATAGAGAAGGCTTGTCAACAGGTTTAACAGGACCTTCGGGAAAAGGAAAGCGGTTAATCATAGTCCATATTGGTAGGTATTTCAGTTTCTTGAAAATATTAATATATTATACTTGATGACCCTGTAGCTTAGTTGGTAGCGAACCTGCCTGCAAAGTGAGGGGACCTGGGTTTAATTCCCGGGCGGGGTAAATATTTATGTGATAGAAAAATATTTTGTACTCTGTTCATGGGTGTTATAGTGATGTGTTATGTGTGCCATACAAGGCACAATGTGTTACCGTTTATTTATTTACTTATTTCAAGTTTAAAATATTTGCCAATATCTAAAAAGAAAAAAAATTCTTAAATACATATTATAAAAAGACACAAATACATAACTTGGTTCATTTTTAAATTACTTTTAGTAATTTAATATAATTTCAGGAATGACTTACATATATAACTATTACATACAAGTTATAAATGAATCGCAAAATAAATATTTTTCTTTTCTTTTCAGGAAGTGAAGATGGATTCGTTGAAGACGGACTATTAATATTTGAAAGCAAGAAAGGAGATGGTGACTACCATAAAGAAATGAATGCACAAGTCTACGAGGCATGGTTCAAGAATATTATAGAAAAATTAGAGCCTCACTCTGTTGTTGTGATGGATAATGCTCCCTACCATTCTCGTCGACTGGAACGAGTACCAAATATGCAGTGGAAAAAAAATGATATAAAGAAATGGCTAAATGAAAAAGGTATCTCGTTCCAGGACTCGATGATAAAGAGGGAGTTGATTGATGTAGTTAAACCAATAAAAGAAAATTACATGGCTTATGCAATTGACACTTATGCTAATGAAAAAAATATTGAAGTTTTACGGCTGCCTCCATATCACTGTGAATTAAATCCTATCGAGATGATATGGGGGCAGGTCAAAGGCTATGTTGCAGGTAAAAATACAACATTTAAAATGAAGGAATTAAAGGTTCTGTTAAATGATTCCATAAAATTAATAACACCTGCAGCATGGCAGAATTGTATAAGCCATGTTAAGAAAGAAGAGTTAAGGATGAGTGACTTGGATGGCATAACTGATGATGTCATTGATCGATTTGTCATTCAAGTCACAGATGAGGACACTACATCATCCAACACATCACAATCAGAGAGTGCTTAACCTTAACGGTTCGAGTGAGGCTACTGATTATTGATATGACTATTTGATTTTGTTAAAAAATAAACCTGTAAAGATAATGTTTTCATTTTATTTCATATATGTAGTACCTTATTCCTATTCCCAACTTAGGCTCATTGCAAGGCTCAGGTCTCACCTTGCCACAAGATTAGTGATCGAAGCTTCACGATTAAAAGCAAAGGTTGATGGTTAATTTTACCTAAGATATCATCTTAGAAGTTTTATTTTGCCATTAGCAGTCAGAGTCACTTATACCAACCGCCAGCCAAAGTGTTCTTGTGTTGCTACTACGAGCGTTTTTCCTCAACAACATATAAATCTATTGTAGATACTTCAGTTCACTTTGAAGTAATAGCGAACAATACCACAGTAAAACGATGTACTAATGTAGGTACGACATTTTGAGGTTAGGACGTCAAGGTAAGGTTTCAATTGAAGTCACTATTTATGTAATTATTTTAATGCATTTTACATTTAAAAGGCACTAGATTTGTTAGAAAAACACATACAAAATAAATCACACAAAAATAATAACTTACTGATATGACAACAAAAAGTTTCATACACCTGATTGTTTGCGGTTGCTAGGCAACACAATGTTTACGTCAATTCCGATACGAATGTGAAAATAGTATAGTTATCTACTTTCGCAGATTATTTACTCTCCGGGGCCGCCATTATACTCAAGCTACTGCATACTGCTCTTACAGTTCTAATGTGACATCATTCTATAATAATTAACAAGTTCTATATATAAATTCTAAGCAAAATTCAATCAATCAGCATGATCAAAATAATGAGTATGTTAAGCAAAAAAGTTTAAAAGTCTTTTTCAAAGAACAACTGCATTAAATAAAAGAATAATGTATTAGAATGAAAACAAACTTGAATCAATTCCAATAAAATCTATGCCTAAGAGACGTAGTGCATGTTGTGTAGGTACTTAATATCATTAGGGTAATAAGGTCATACGGGGATGCTCTGAAAATACTTTGTAAGTGGTATGTAACACGCAATACTTTAGCCTATAAAGCCTTATTCTATACGTTACTCTACACTTTATGCGATTAAAATAGCTATTTATCTAATATGTCACGAACTCAACCTCATCATTTAAGTATTAAGTAATACTATTTTTAAGTAATTTGATCCTTGTCTCACAAATAATACGTTTAATAAAAATGTAAAAGACTATTTCGTTTTTCTAAATTGTCAATTTAAAACAGCTCGCACATGAAATAAATTGGCTAGTTTGCAGCAAATATGTAAAAAATTATGTTGATTCGAAAGCACTTTCCGATAAACATGAATAACGAATAGGTACTATTTTAGGAACGGAATGTTTTTTTCAGTTTTTTTAAGAACGTTTTCATATTAGGTTACTGCTCTTTATGTTGAATATTTTTATTTGGAAATTGTTAGTATCTTACGCTTACCGTATTTAAAGATAAAGTCTTGGAACAAGAGCGACATGATAAAACTGAGCTTTCAGTAAATACACGAGTAATTGCTCTACGTATAGTTTTCGTTGTTGATTTACAAAAATATTTCTTGCTAGAATCATAACGCTCTTTGCGCCGGTAAAATAATGTTGTTTGCTTTGTGTTCAGTTGCTAGATTCCAGTCATATTTTTTTAAACTTTGCAGTATTTATTGTTTTTATAGTACCGGTTTGTACGACCCTTGTTTAAACAAAATTATAAATCATAAATGTTCCAAGTTGGATTTTAGTTTTAGCAAAAGTACTATTAATTTTCTTCTGTGGTTTTAGCTTCATAATAAGTATCTAATTTTTAATTGAAAGTCATTCTTAATTTATGTATTCAATAACACTGGCATTTTAATATTTTGAATTAAAAATAGTTCATGGAAAGTTCGAATTACAAACACGACGGCTAATTTAAATACAAATTCTTGAATATTCAGCACGTTACAAAACCACTCATAATAACAACAAAAAGGGCCGGGCAGACGTGTGTACGGGTACTGTACTGTACTCATTGTTCACTGTTGACATTAGCGCGCGAAATTATAATAAGCAAATATTTTATGACCATAGATTAAAGACGCAGATAATAGTTTTAAAAGTATAAAGTAGTACCTTGGCCATAGCTCGTACATCCATGAGGACGTAGTCGCGGAAAGCGACGCGTCGTCTCCGGCGCGACATGCCGTGAGCCGTCCGTCCGGGCGTCCGGCACAGCGTTCACTGGCGCTGGTAGACATGGGCGGTAAAAACTATAAATAGTTTCAATAACCCTTTATTTGTACAATACCACAAATACGGTATTAGGTGCTACAAAAACTGTTTATTGAGAGAAACCATTTATTCGTGAATACGAGGTATTGCGCGGTAAGGTATGAAGACGTCGTATAAACTATAAACAGTTTCAATATTTCAATAAACCTTTACTGGTATAATACCTTAAATATGGTATCAGGTGCTACAAAAACTGTTTATTGAGAGAAACCATTTATTCGTGAATACAAGGTATTGCGAGGTCAGGTATTCCGATTACGCCCGAAGGACAGACTCAAGCGCTGCCGAAATAATACGAGCGTGACACAATAAGACACCTATGTTAGAGCGAGAGGAGAGTAGAGGAGTAAGAGGAGAGAGCGAGACTGAGCAGCAACCAAACAGTGAATAATATTTCTACACGCTTTATATTATTTTAGATGCAAGAGGATAGCGCCTTTATTCCTATTTCAATAACAGCTATAGTAATTAGCTGAAGGACTTATAGAAGTTGGTTTTAATATTAAAAAATATAGAAATAGAAATAGATACCAATTTATTATAGTATTTATGTGTGTTATATTGCGGGTATGGAAGATGATAAAATTAAAAAAAAAATTAGGTAAAGTAAAATAATACAGAAACATATTGTACTTTAACAAACTTTAAATTACTCACAAATAAATTGTATATAGAAACAAACGCTTTTATTTTGAGGATTTTTTTTTGAGGCCGTGAGGTTGGCGTGGACACGTTGCTATGACAACGCGCCGCCGCGCCCGGCCCCCGCGTCCTGCACTTCGATTCAATTTATTTAGTTTAGACCCGAAAATGTGTTACTGCGCACTCAAGGACTTAGTTCAACTTATGCGCTGCTTATCAGGGTCGTCAATCGTCACTATAATTAATAAACTGTCGCGCGAGAGTATAGCTTGAATGTTCCTTGTTTGCAGGCGGCTTAGTTTAATTTCTTATATTAGGAAGTAACCGAAGTAAGTGTGTAAATAAATAATGTATCGAGTAAATAGTAGCGTGTTGTGGGACTTTTTTGAAAAGACTAAAGACAAAGAGATTCAGCTTATAATTAGGTATAAAGAAATTCAACATAATATAATTATGTACTATATAATGAAATGAACTTTTAAATACGCCTGCAGTTAGTTAAAAAAGTTCAAATATTGAACTAATTTGTAGCCAGTCTTAAGCCTGGATAAAGTATGAAGGAAAGTTCATTCATACTCAATAATTAAAACAAAAATGTTTATTCAATTAGTTAATAAATAACTCATCATTAGTGTGCGCTACTAAGCATTCATTTAATCAGTTATTTCGTATACCGACATTACTGAGAATAAGCGTATACCAATGATACCGTAAACCTGATATACCGAGTAGGTACACATTTCAATAAATGGTTATTAAAATAAACAGTTTTAAAACCCTTTATCCCTAATACCGACTTTGCCGAGAATACCGATGATACCAGAACCGAGTGAATAACTAGTTATTAAAATAAACAGTTTTAAAACCCTTTATTAGCGACAATACCAATACATAGTTATGGTATTACGAAAACGCGTACCGACCCATGTCTAGGCGCTGGCCTCACTGCCGCCCACCGAGCCCCCAAGCCAGTTCAGCCAGTAGCCAAACATCCCCTACTCAACGATACTTCTAACATTTCCACGCCATAGGGCTGCTATTTGACTTTTGAGTTTTTAATAATGCCACGGGGAAGTATCTTGACATCTCACATTCATGAATATGAACGCTGTTTTAATGTCTAATGTTTCTTATGCAGCTTTGCAATTCTTTTAAGGCCTCAGAGGTTTCAAGAATAGATACGAAAAGAAATTACTTTTAGGTATTTGTGAAACTTGTGAAACACGAGTTTCAGTGTTTTATTCATATTGCTAGTCGTGTAACCACATGTCGACTGAAAGGCCGTGAAAGCTTTCGTCTTTGCAGAACCATGGCATCTATTTTATTTATACGCGAATAAATAATTTCAATCCAGACATAAAACCTTCTTGGTAGTTTACAAGTTTTAATGACTCTACTTTTTTTTTGTCGAAACAAGCGTAACAGTTTTCTTACAAAAACTGAACACCCCCTAAGTGTAGGTTCACACGGCAACATTTTTCCCGTATACCGTACACGAGATTTTATCGAATAGAGCAGTGACAGTAGGAAACCTATTGAACTGTTCTTCACACGGAGTCTATGCGGGAAAATATCGTGTTCGAGAAATATTTCTTCCCGTATACGGTCGGAATTTGTCACCACGGAGGCCCGCGTCTCGAAAAGATTTTATCGAATACTAGCGGTCTGCCCCGGCTTCGCTCGGGTGTAGTTTTATTTTTAAACATTTTGAGATATATTTATAATTTTATGTTTTGACGACCCGTGTGGCGCAATGGCTACCATGTCGGATCGCCGCGCCAAGGGTCCTGTGTTCGATTCCCAGCGAAGCGGAAATTTGAATGAATGAGTTTGAATTTCTGTTCTCGGTCTGGGTATGAATGTCCTTGTCTAATGTGTTATCGATGGCACCCACGACACAGGGAATCCTAGTGTGGGGCTAAGAGTGTGAAACGTTATTATTTATTGTTTGTTTTTATTTATTATCTTTTTAAAGGACACAGGTATGTGTTTTTTCTTTAAATTTTAAATTTGTACTTGCCAACCTATTTTTATTTTTTATAACATATACATTTTTATTAAAATTGCTTTTTAAGTTTTATGTACTCAAGTAATTTATTTGTAATGGGTTTATTTTTTACTTCAACTATTTTTTTAGATTCCTCTATTTACATTTTTGTACATACATACATCTATTTACATTTTATTGCTTTAGTAAATAAAGGCCTACGCTAAGCTGCTTTGCGTGGGGCCACACTGGTCATTGCGTGGCCGCGGTGGCGGTGTTTATTTTCCTAAATTCGTATTAACTTCTGAATGGAATGTCCGATTTCAGTAATTCAAAAAGTTATTTATAGGTATTGAAACAGTTTTGAGTATGAAATGATTTATTTGGATAAGGATTAATACGAAGGTATGGTTTTCATGATCTGATTTTGGTCATCTTTTTTATTAACTGTTAAAATGTAAAAAGTGGTTATAGTGACATAACGACAATAGTTGGACATATAGTATCGCGAGGTTTTTTGGAGATATTGATATGTTCTCTAATATTGTGAAACATTTTTTTTCTATCATCAATAGTTTAAGCACTAAACAACTGGCTGCTTTCCATTCGATATAAACGTTAACGTTAAAATCGTGTTGTCGTGTGAACGACTGCCTCGTATACGGGAAAACCGTATACGGGAGTAAATCGAATCGAATGGAAGCCGTGTGAACGTACACTTAATGTATCAGAAACGTTATCAACAAAACCAAGAATAGTTTTCATTTGGTTACGGATTTATTACTAGCGGAAACTTCTTTCCTTGTTTCACGACAGCTTCGAAGATACTTTATGACAAAATGTTGAGTGACGATGGTAGAACAATAGTTCTACTACAGTCAAATATACTCATTGTCAGTAAACATAAGTATATTGAGACAAGTCCGAAATAGAATGGGTCACCAACGCATCGGTGAACTCAGTGATGTCTTTATATATATATATCTGTATAACAAATAGTTTTAACCGATAAAAATTGAGTTTGCAGGAAAGTGTATTTATACCTTCTTTTAAGGCGGAAGTGGTAAAATATGATAATATACGGTTCGTAAAGTAGTATATTATTGCACGGGCGTCAATGATGTTGTATGTATAGGGAGGACCGGCGTTAATTTCACGCACAAGCCAAGTGTTAAACGTTTAGTATAATAATATGTTTTCGAAGTCACGAGTATCGTATTTATATATAAACTTTATTATTATTATATATAAAGAAACATTAAAATGAATTACAATTTTAAAGGCTATAAAAGCGAACGTTGCCAATTTATTATAAGTATGACAACAAAGTTACTCGTGATTTCACATATTTTGCTACAAGCAAGTTAATTGTATTGACGTATCACAAAAATCGGTGATGTCGACTTAATTCACCTCAATGCGTTTATACAATTGACAAGAGATCCAAGTAAAATTGTCTATTTTATAATCTTAATATATATAAATTACGTGTCACGTTGTTTGTCCGCGATGGACTCCTAAACTGCTGAACCGATTTTAATCAAATTTGCACACCGTGTGCAGTTTGATCCAACTTGAAAGATAGGATAGCTTACATCTCAAAATCAATAAAAACTTTTGACAGAACGAAGTTTGTCCGGGCAGCTAGTATTATTCTATTATTATGTATGTATGTATAATAATAATTGGATATATTTTATCGAAAAAGTAAAAGTAGGTACGGTTTAAATACTTACTTAACCATGAATGGGTATATTTTATTCACAATTATTGAGAAGAACATATAAAACAATTAAGAAAAGTTATGTGCAGAATATTATAAGAAAAAAAATTTGCTCCAGAATAATTCACCGCGTCAATTAATTCAACTCTTCTACTTTTTAAATCTAAGGTAGATGTGGGTAATTCTTATATTCTTATAATAGTTTTGTGACTTACGCCTAAACCACAACAACTTGCGTAAAATAAAATAAGTCTATTAAATTATTGGAAATAGTATGTCCTCTGTTATTTTTCCAACATATAAAAAATATTCGAAATTCATTGATTTCTTCTCAAGATTTTAAATTTTGAGAAATGATTGTTTTAAGATTGCTTTATATGTTAAGAGGACGAAAAAAAACATCGAAACCTAAATCTAGAAGTCTCATCAACTCTACCCACTCTCATTCTCCACACACTGAATTGTAATATGTAATTAATTGTTGACAATATTCTATCTAATTTTCAATAACATTTTGTCATTTATATCTTCATGTTATAATTATTGTTTACTAATAAATAAGTGTGTAAAAAATGCAATTAAGTATTAAATTAACCTGATGCGCAATTCATCAAACTACATATTTATTTTACATTTATTTTTTATATTTATTTATATCTCAAGTTTTTACAGCATGTTCATTAAATTTATCAACTTGCCAGACCTTTCGAAATCTAATTTATTATTGAAAAAATGAAATTTTAAACAAAACAAAAAGATACTCGGAATTAACAACAGCATTGGGCTCGTCCGGGATTTGAACCCGGGACCTCTCGCACCCGAAGCGAGAATCATACCCCTAGACCAACGAGCCGGTACAGAATACTATGAAAATAAACACTATAATATAATTATTGTGTATGCGTAAATACATTTTATGATTATATAATTATTATTGTGTTTCTATATAGCGACGGGTCCCGGGTTCCATTCCCGGCCGCGACAGATATTTATGTGACTGATAAATATTTGTACTCGAGTCACGGGCGTTATTGTGATGTGTTATTATATTGTGTCGTCCATGCCACCCGCGTCACAGGTACAAACCTATGAGTGTGTAAACGTTTATTCATTTATTTATTTATAATCTTACAATCGCAGAATTAAAATAATTGTGTTCACAAAGATTATATTATCGTAGCATTCGTAGCCCACACTGCGATAGCAGTGTCATGATAAATAGGTAAGTAGGTACACACCCTAATTTACTTTGATTAATTTTCATCATAGGATATGAAAATTATGAGTAAAAGTAAAAAAATATCGGGTACCCAGGAAGGGTAGCTAGATGCCAAGACTGAAATATCTGGACAAAACTCCAAGAAGTCGGGATTTGTCGGGATAATTTTTTTTTAGAAATAGCCGGCAAACGAGCTGACGACGAAAAAAAACGGCTAGAGCGCGTGCGGCAAACGCGTTCTGTTGAATCGAGTGAAATCATTCGAGTAATCATTTTGAATTTGTCGGGACTCTGGACATCATGTGAAGTGTCGGGACAATCCAGACGAATCCCGACCATCTGGCAACTCTAGATATACCCAGGTAATATCTGAATCTGCCTTAATAAGTCGTTTCAATATTATTACCTACCTAGAACCTACACATTAAACATAGACTTAGTTCGCATCATACATGGAGTAATACGATACGATCTACTCGTAGTGTAGTAGTAACAGGAGATCCATATTGGGTTTATTTTATCATTAACTAGCTTGGTAAGACAACGTCGATTCGCAATAATAATATATATGTATGTACCTTGATTACAATACAATGCACAGTTATGAACCTTCTTTTCACAAAACATAGTGTAGTATAACCTCAATCCTCATCAAATTATTTAGTAACACTATTACTAACAAACTCACTAAAATAAAGAAGTTATAAGTAATAGCAATTCATAGATAAAATAAAATTGCATTCCGTATTATCTTTACTTTACTTTTAAAATGAAGTATTCATAAAAAATATCACTGTGAAGCACATACACGCTACACAGGAAGATAGGTACTACAAAATACGCTAAGTACATCTAAGCTAACGGTCGAAGAGAAAATATGTACCTACTAGTTGGCCGCTATTACCGTCATACGAGTAGCGCATCTAAAATGCCAATAGTCCCCAGTAGAGCACTTTGCGAGATGTATAAAAAATGTACAATTTTGCCAGATTTACCCCTCGGACTCTGAGCCCCTACACGAAAAGGAAATAACGGCCATAGAGTTGGGTGTAGTGAGATGCTACGTTCAAGCCGTTGTCGACTCATGCAAGGAAAGTGATTTACATAAATTTGCTGAGGTGCCACTCCGTCTGTCATGTTCGGTTTAGAGATTATGTTATCAAGAGACAAAAAACAGATCCGACTCAGCCTCTTTAGTGAGCAGCCGGTCCGGGTATCGAACATAATAGTAACAAAAACTGTTATGTGTCTCTTTACTTTACCTCGTTTTAAAAGGAGCAGTCTACTTTCTACAACAAGCTATTTACAAAATGGAATTAAGTAGGTTTTATTAGGCGAGAGGTTGTGAGATGTAGGAAGGGTCGCGAGTGACACCCAGGACGCTGCTAGACAAAAGGTAGAGAGGTGTAGGTGGATAAAAAGAATGTAAACAAGTGTAGAAGGTAACTCTGGCAAAATCACCTCGTTTTGTGGCTCCATCTCGTCGTCGGGAGGCGGTGCGTCGGCGGCCCGCCACCCGCGCCCGCTCCTGCCCCATACAACACCATGGTCACTACCTCCGTACCTCCATATCTACGTCATACACTATTATACCTATGTGCACTGCTAAACTTTCACTATTCTTTGTCTTAGCTACAAGGATCACACTTGTTTCCTTATTATAGCATTAGTGGTGTAACTAGAAGAGAAACATGTAAGAGTCTTCTAGTTAAGATTACACATTGTATTCTGGTATTGTTTTATTTATATTGAAGAATGATTTGACACGTTTATCATTACAATTTACAACGCTATCACGCATAACATACTGAGCTTAGGTTTAATTTTCAGAGAAAATCACACTTAACTCTATCCACCCCGCCTAAATGCAAGTTACGATTATAAAAAATAAGGTTTCCTAGTTTACTTTAATGTTGTCTGTTACCAAAATTGAAGTAGTTATTTTGTATGATACTTTAGTTACAGGCAATTACACCAAACACTTGCCTGGAAGTCCCTATTAAACCAAGGGTGACATAAACGCGAAACTTTATGACGCTATTAATCGATACCAATAAAGAATGAAAGTGGAAGTCTTGGCGACTGTCCAATAAGAAGCCCTTTTCTCGGGCTTGCAGATCATCGGGAAAGGGTCCTCTATACGACTTATTATTTTACGGCGTAAAAACTGTAGACGTAAGCAAACATTCGAAGAGGCGCCCTTGGCTTTGCCTACTTAAACGGTACCTAAGTTTAGCTTACAGACGGCGCGAAAATTTATATTCAACACACCTAGATACACTCTTTAATGTTTAGAGTATTCCGTGCTATTATTCTCGTTTAGCTTCGTATGTTTTTATCTAGCAAAGAGATGGAAATGTATTATTGTTAGGTAAATCACCTGTAGGCCTGGTCGTGCGGTGGTAGACCCAAGCCGGAGTCCTCGGAGGGCGAGCGATGGTCCACCACCAAAGGGCCGTCGGCAGGCACCTCCTACAACAACAACTCTCTACCTCACAAGGACTAATTTTTAATTCCACCGTCAACGATATTATCTACATACCCCTCCTAAAAATCAATTATCAAAACGTCATTTATATTTTTTTCTACTTTATTATGTTGTAATTTTAATATTAAAACGTTACTTACATAGAAAGTTAAATTCTTGTTTTTGAGCGTTCTACAATAATGCACAAAAATGTTAAAAACAACTGGACAAATATTCTAAAAATTTTATAGCTCGCTTATTTAAAATATTTCTTGTTATGCACCCTGACTCTCATTATCGCAGTCTATCTCGTGTATATTACTATTGTTAGAGTACAGTTATAACATACACTAGAAAATATGTATAAATAAATCGAGAAAAGTTAAAAAATAACCTTTGAATTATAAATGTTAACTAAAATGGCATTACCTTCATTTCTTCTTCCTTCATTCAGTGTAAAGTTAATAGTAGATAGAAACTATTTTATTGTTAAAGGTCATAATGATAATCAAATGTAATTGCAACATTAACACTTTATTTTTTAGATGTACCTTAACCTCTCGAACTAACAATAATGACTTGAAATGCTTACTGTAAGCAAACCAACTGATAACTAATCTAAACAAACAAACAACCACTATAGGATGCGATGGATGATCGGTAACATCGATATGAACATCAAAATTATCCATGCGGATCAGCTAAAGGCTTCGGATTGGCGTTATGCTTCATCACATCGTATAGTTAACAAACAACACACCGGACATGCAACAGACAACACCAAACAACAAACATCGAAGTGCTTCGAGCATGCACTCACCGGTTCGTGGATGTCGTGCATCGTCGAAGAAGGCAGCAGGTGTCGCTCGGAACCGCGCTAAGAACAATTCAAAGCTTAGCCCCGGACCGACAATCGGTGCAATGCGATCGATGTGATTAACTTATGTACAATATGAAGATAACAAGCTAGAACATGAGCGTTGGTGAGTGTACGTGGTTGGCGTTGGCGAAGCGCCAGTGCAGGCAGATAGCACCGATTTCAGCCCCTCGTTTCGCGCTCTCCACTCGAGGGCGTCTCTCTTATGTTATGGAAAATGAGTCACACCAGAGTTATTTTCTCATATCACTGTTTTTTTCTGCATCACTTGAGTAGGGTTGCGACATATTATAAGTATTTACGTCTTTAAAAAGGTTAAGTTCATCTATTGTTTGAATTTAAAATTTAAATAAGGTATTTTTCGTATTACATGGCCAATCAAATAATAAAACAATGTAGATCTAAAATAACGCAAGATACTTCATAATACGTATATTAGGTGCCTATAGCAACCCTACATAGCTCCCTCACAACATGTTATGAACGGAGCAAATATTCGTTAGAAAATTAGGCTAAACTACCCACTCTCTAGCATTTTATTTATATAAAATTTAATTACTAGTATTTAATAAATGAATAAGTATGAAAACACTGTAAAACTTCTGCTACATGTCAGTTAGTATTTAAATGAAAATTTAGTCATAATATATTCAAAAGGATTAATAAAATGATCTCGAATCTAACTAATAACTAATGTCTAATTTATTTCCATTTAAATCCAACACTATTTAATTAACATTATTATGTCTATGAATATGTTTTCTACATACCAACTTAATAACATAAAAAACCATTACTGACTGAGTCTGCATCTGCGAGTGTGTTTTTGTGAAAATTGAATTCTGTGTACCAAAATATGATAATCATTATGTGTCATAAATAGTAAGAAACACTCACTCACAAAAAGTGTGTATTTTAAATACGTGAACGTGTAATAAAAACCTAGTATTTATTGTACAACTTAGTGATTGTATATCCCTAATTCACTGGTCAGAACAAAAGAAATGAATACGAGGAACCAACGGACAATCAAGCAAGATTATCCCGAGTGTTCTGACTTAATGAACGTAATACATCTTTGGACTTCCTAGAACGGAAGCACTTAAATAAGCAGTCCAAGCTTTGGCCACACTCAGTATGTAGGTAGTATGTTAAAATCAGTATTCATGTTCTGTATTATGTGTTTATCGTGTAATAATTCATTTATTTATACAGGAATGGTTCTATGTAGCCCACTATCGGCTTTATTTCTAAGTAACAAGGAAATGTCTATAATGGGATTCTGAGCTACATAATTAACAACGGATCTCGAGTTGGCTCGGTTATGTACGGAATTCAAAAGACTTAGGGTATTTTCAATCTATTCTTTATTGTGAAGTAAATAAGACTGCATTTCAAGATTAATACAAGCGGTAGGTAATGAAATAGTCTAAGGATGATACCTTTCCGTGGTGGTCAGCCGGTTCTTCGCCTCTCCGGTAAACCAATTCGTCGAAGCGAAGCCGATCCTCCGGTAACATAAACTCCCGAATTTCCGTCAGGAGTGTATACTGCAAATAAACAATACGTCTTAATTATTCTCAATTCTGCTATCCCTGGAAATAATCAGGAAATTAAAAAGTTTACAACATAAAACAGAGATCCTCGCATCGCGTCGCGCCGTGGCGCCGATTCATCTCCATAATACTAATAAACATTTTGGAAAACCTAAGCCAAACAATGTTTTATTATATTGATATTAATAAAGTGTAGTCATAATTATTGTTAGTACTACTACTACTAATACCTACTATTTTTACTATAATACGAGTACTCACAATACTTATTTTGTATTCCGATACTTCGACCCAGTTGCATGGATGATGCAAACCCAGACCCAGATCCAGAATGACCCAGATGCAAAAACGAACTAGACGGAAAGTTGATAGACTTATGTACTAATGTCAAGTGTCACCTGTCATCCTGTCAAAAGTTTCGCCGCGCCACCGCAGTTCATCCGTGACCACGATCCACGCAACTGGGTCGAAATATCGGAATACAAAATAAATATCGTGAGTACTCGTATTATAGTAAAATGTGTTCAGTCCACGATGAGTTAAGTTTAAAATCTTGTAATACCTACTACTTAATTACAGGGAAGACTTCCAACGTAAATAAAAGTCTATAACCTTCTATAACAAATAATAATCTTATTTCATACTAGCTGACCGGGCAAACGTTGTTCTGCCATATAAATTACTAGCTGCCCGAACAGACTACGTTCTGTCAAAAGTTTTATTTTTATTTTTGAGATATAAGCTATCCTATCTTTCAAGTTGGATCAAACTGCACACGGTGTGCAAATTTGACTAAAATCGGTTAAGTAGTTTAGGAGTCCATCGCGGACAAACAACGTGACACGTAATTTATATATATTAAGATTTTGCAACATTCTGATTTTAATACAGAAAACGACAAAATATATTTCATAATATTGATATTCCCTGTTTATTTCCGACTTGTTTACAGAATGTTGCAAAAAGTGGGTTACGTCACAATTCATTGATTTTTTCAATAATTTATCCAACCCCAATGTGTGACGTTGACGTAATACGCCTCAATTTATGATACACGACAAAACTGTCTTCAATCACGTTACATAATGTTTAAATTAGGTTGATCGCATGATCGCTTACAAAATGTTTATGGATCGGTATCGTGACGTAAAGTGACACCGAGGGTAAAAAGCTGGAGTGAAAATATTTTTCGATAACAAACCGACGTAAACACAATAGTACCACATACCTAATACAATACAGAGTTTAATTATGTGTAGGTTAAAGGAGTTTTTCGATGGGATGAAACCTTCGTAAAAGGTATAGGTAACATTAATTAAACGAATGTCTACTAAATTACGATCTACACCTCGAATTTCATGATTGTAAGAAATCCGTTAGACATCATCCTAACTAAGGATGAAATTAAATATAACTCCCCGATTTCATTAACCCCATTTTGAGAGTTATCAAGCTATCTCTTTTTAAGCAATTTAAAAAAAGGAGGAGGTATTCAATTCGACTATATTTTTTTGTTTGCGGAAGGGTAAATTTAGCCATTATTTTAAATTTCTAATTTTCAATTTCTCGCAAAAGTATCCTTTCTGTTAAATAAAATTCTTGAAATATTTATTCATTATTTTTGTAGGGGCCAGAAACAACAAATCTTTAGGAGAAAGGTCAAGCAGAACAACGGTTACGATATCTTAACTCATAATTGGAAATTAATGGTTAATTCTGCGCCATAAATGTAATTAAGTTAATAAGTTTGAAATTACCTGTTGTTATAGTGCAGTGTCAAGTGATTTATGTACCAAATTTTAAAATATAATTTTAGTCTAGTTAGTCTAAATAAGTACATGTTTTTTTTTAGTCTAGGCCCTAGATTTGGAAAAAAACTATCACATCGACGGATAAGCAGGTGAACAGACATACGATATAATTATATCAGTTAGATTTCAAATTATAGATTTATACATTTTTTTCAGATACAGTACCTACTCTAAAAGCAATTTACAAGAAGGAACGCTTCGATAATGGTAAAATAACTGTTAGTGGGTAATCTGAACGCTGCGATGTTTTCAAAACAAGTTACAGCCGCTCGTCGGCTCCCAATTTAGTTTAATGAGATTTATCTGAAAAGACAATAAAACCAAACGTTGAACGTGCTCTCATTATTAGAAAACAGAGTTAAATGTTTAACGTGCTTCCCATGGGCGTAGCCAGGGGGGGGGTTTCGGGGGTTCAAACCCCCCCCCCGAAATGTTAAGGACTGACATTTTTATGTGCTAATAAACCCTTAAAAAACCTTTTTCTAGACGTCATTCCGAATCGAATGAGCTATCGCCATTGAGGAAGTATACATAGAGAGGCTATCTCAAACAAAATGTGTGTTCCACCGCCGGCTTGCCCTCCGTTCTCTTTTCAAACTAGAAGCCTCGTTTGCACACTTGCCATAGAGTAACTTTGTACATGACACTTGTCGAACCAAGACAAGCAGTCACCGACTCCAAATCTTTACAAGCTCTTACTCCAACTTTATTTAACGTGCAAAAGCGTTTAAACGATTTCAAACGTAATTACCATTGATTCGTGTCAAAAAATCCAACACTTTAAATTGGTCACAAGCGTCGCGTCGGCAAACTTATTTAGTCCATTAACACGCTAGTGGCTTGCCAAGTTCAAACGCTCCATATGATTTTTTCATTCAAAATGGCGGGAACATTGCTCAATAATTTAATTAAATTCGTTTTAGTTGATTTAAGTTAAGATTTTGTTTTCTTACTGATGATAAAGTGATAACATTATTTTTTTTGTTTTTTGTCGTGCAAATGTGACACATTCTTATTATGCACGACGGCATTTTTTCAGTTTTTTCGTAAACAATTTTGACATGCGGCCGCAATGAGCGCAGCCAAGTGACAGCTGAGTGACAGAATGAAATGCAGCCGGCCGGCTGCAATGCACACCCCCGTAACCGATGTTCACGGTGTCCCTTCTATACGCTAGTAATATTAATTCTATGGCTATCGCACATATTTTTGGGAGCTTTATTTCTATTAAACACGTTTTTGAACTTTTTGACTAGACTAATAATAGATGGCACTACATACGTCGTGAGAAAAAATAAAGTCTCAATTTTCTTTAGGGTTATTGTCATGTACTTTTAGTCGTTGTATTTTCTTGAACACCCCCCCCCCCCCCCCCCCCGAAACTAAAACCTGGCTACGCCCATGGTGCTTCCTACAAGTAGCCCTCGATGTTTCCAAATTGCAGCTCTCTGTTTTATATATCTTTAATAAAAATCCTGAATGATGAAAAATGCTGGTAAATAATAATCTATCTTAGTAATTGATTGTTCATCCTGGGGATTCAAATTTTGAGGTTTTCATAGCCAAAATGGAACTCTTTACTGAAATTAGCCGTACCTAAATGGATAAATCTCCCGATCGTGATAATACGGATGCATTATTTGCAGTGGCACATACACGAGAAATGAGAATTTAGTACTTAGTCCTGCTAATTACACGTGGAAAAACCAATGTAGGAGAAGTGTGCTCAAAACGGGCACCGTGCCCAAAGAGGGCATTCACAATAATATTTCCATTTTTTTTAAACTCGCACCCTGATCAGGTGGCCGTAGTCCCCGTGGTCTGCAGACCTCTGATCATTCGTCCAGGTAGGGATGTTCGATCCAGGTGCCTTGTATCGATACTCTGGATCGATACGGATCGTTTCGCGGTGTATCGATCCAGGTATCGATCCAAGTGATTTGATACGATACTCTGGATCGATCCAGTATCGAATGAATTTTTTTTTATAGAAATAGCCGGCAAACGCGCTGACGATCTACCTGATAGTAAGTGGCTATCGTCGCTCATGGATATCAACAACACCAAAAGCATCACTGATGCGTTGCCGGCCAAGAAAGAGAGAAGAAAAAAAGTAAATTTTTAAATAAGAATGGTTGATCCGGGTATTTTATATATCGATACTCCGGATCGTCATCAATATCCCAATATAATGCCAATTGATGTCAGCGACCAAAGCGTTGCCGGCCAAGAAAGAAATAAAATAAATATGTTAATAAATAAAAGATGATATTTTATGTAGATATACCGTATAATTTAATATGATGTTTTGTATCGATCCAGAATCGAATAAAATATTTTAAATATGGTTATATAAACTATCGACAAGCTTAATTCAGTGGGTTTCTAAATAAAGATAGATTAAGGCAATATTAAGATCAATCGTTTTAGATTAAATTTAATATTAGATTTAATTTATTCAAAATATTGTATAAATAAATATTGAAAAAGTTACTTAATGTTTTTTAAAACAATGTGGTATGTGGTAGGAACATCATATAAATAATAATATCTCACTTTATAACACTGTATTTGATTTAGAACTCTTGTGTATTTAAACTAAATAATCAAATAAATTAATATATCATGCAAAGCTTATAAATTACATTTGCCAATCCTTAAATTTTAATGAACGCTGGAATAGTAAATTGGATAAGCGCTCAGGATCAAATCGATTACTTTCGCTTAAAATGCTATTGGCTAACGAGAAAAGCCATTCGGAGGGCAATGAAGTTCCTACCACTGTTAAATACCGTAGGCGTAGAGCTATGTCGCAGAGTTACCCAAATAACTATTCTAGCTGACCAATACTTTAATTAATGGATCAGACTTTCTATCCAACAAAAATTCAGACAAATATTGCTTGAAAAATGTATGGAAGCCTTCTTGTTCGTGTAATATGATGCGCCAACAACTGATCTAAAGAAATCTACCTCCATTCCATAATAATTTTAATCCGATCCGATTCGATCCGATCCACCCTGCATGTGTATCGATCCGCCAGTGGATCGAATGCCATTGTATCGATACAAATATCGAGTGGATCGTATGCCATTGTATCGATCCACACAAGTATCGATCCGGATCGAACATCCCTACGTCCAGGTCACCTACGCATCGATCGCACTATTACGAGTTGTGTCAAAAAAATGTTATAGGCCGATTTTTGAAAAATATTGCAAGTCTCTCATGTGTGCTCTCTTTTTTGGTGGTTTCCAGTGCCATAATCAATACTCATTGTTGGTTATTAAGTGGTTATCTAGCCATAAAACAGTTGCATAATACGCCACGTATTCGGTTTGTCCAAATTAATGCTTCCCGAGCTGTCGCTTCACGTGTAATTAACGCTCTTAACAGTTGGCCACGCTCATTTAATCATTCTTAATGCGTTAATATACGCATAAGGACGCAGTTATGGCACGGAGTACGGGGATAGCAATATACAGGTATATTCCAATAGGTTTTCTTCTACTCACCTTTTGTGGCGTATCAAGCAGATCTCTAAGCACGGTGAGGAAGGCATCGGGCGTGAGTCTCCGCGCGGAGTACTCCTCCATGTAGTAGGCCAGGGCGGGCAGGTCGCTCTGGGGCAGCAGCGACCTGGCCTTCTGCTCCACGGCCGTCGAAGCCGCTCCTCTCCTCTTGCCCCACCCACTTATTCTGTGAACAAAACATATTAAAAGTTTAATTGATAAAAGTATACGAGTACATATATCTTAATATATATAAATTACGTGTCACGTTGTTTGTCATTTGCACACCGTGTGCAGTTTGATCCAACTTGAAGGATAGGATAGCTTACATTCAAAATAAAAATAAAAAACTTTTGACAAAACGAAGTCTGTCCGGGCAGCTAGTATACAGATAATTATAAATTTAAAAGTTAAAGGGATCCATATACTTTTGCTAAATAAACAGCTCAAAACCATCTCGATACACGAAGCTCCCGGTTAATAAAAACCGCATCGAAATCGGTCTATTCGTTTAGTTAGCCACGATGCCACGTGGCACATACAGATACACAGGCTGGTTAAAGTTATAAAACCCTTTAAATAATTAAAATTACTTAAGATAAATAATGGTTTCGAGTTTCATGAAAGTCTCTGTCACGCAAGCACTCCTGTTCAATTGCATTAATTAAGTAGAAGTTGTGATAGATAACAATTGCAACCCCACAAATACCTAAGGGGGCGTCCATAATTACGTGAGGTGTTTTTTTAAATTTTCTGTCCCTCCCTCCCCCCCTGGTGAGATGTCGTGTGATTTTATGCAACCTCCTCCCCCATCCCCCAATCTCACGTGAGATTTTTCAAAATGTGTGTTTCTTACGTAAACGCGTTGGATTTTTATTGTAAAAAGAAAAAAAATATTGCTTCGTGCTTTTATTTAGTGAATGATCTTAATCGTATTACGATTACGCTTAAGATTCAATCTTAAGCATGCACAATCTGGATTAAATGGACCAAAATAGTATAATTTTTTTTGTTTCAATCAGAAAAAATTGCGTGATATTTGTCGAGACCCCCCCTCTCTCCAACGTAAGATTAGATAAGATTTGACTCGAGCCCCTCCCCCCCTTAAACACCTCACGTAATTTATGGACGCCCCCTAATATTGTTCCGACCGGGACTCAAACCTAAGATGCCACGCTGTAGCAACTAGGCAGGGTCGTATCTTCTTTAATGTAATCTCTATACCGTATAAAAAAAATGTTTTTTTTTCAATTATTAAATTGATTAATAAATTAATGATTACTAATTTAATAAATTACTATACCAAAATATGACGATTTAAGGAAATGATCCACGTTGAGGATTTCATACAAAACTAAACTTTTCTAGGCCACATACGAGTAAATTGCCCGTTTATATTAGCTTTTACGTACGACTTTGCCTCTATATGTAAGGCAATTTGAATCACAAAGAGTACCATGGAATAAATTTCCCTCACAATTGTATTGCATCTATAATTTAATGTCTCGTATCTTGATATGTGCCGTCTCGTGCTTTACAAAATAGGATTTCTGCGTGAACATGAAGAAGAGGAAATTTTTACAATATAGAAATCTGAGTAAATATCAATGGGGAAACTAGTAAGGTCTTTATTTGTAACAAGCAAATAAATATACATAGATGTTGTCTTTTCAGGTTACAAGATAAAATTCTAAATAATGTAAGCAATAAGACAAAATAATTAATTAATATCTAATAATAGTATAAACTTTGCTGTGTTAATTAATTTTACATACCTATTATTGAAATAATTATTTTACTTCCAGAAACAATCATTACGTTTTTTCATTGTACAGTCGGCCGCAGAAGTAGCTTAACATTTTAGTACCTTGTCACATTACATTTCTTGAATTTGTCATAGATGTTGCTAGGAAACGGTCGAAACAGTTACTATTACAAAGTACTATAATGTTAAGCTACTTCTGCGGCCGACCGTACATGAAACTTTTGTAACTTCTATACTCATATTTGAGAAAATATTGCTCGCTGCACGTTACGTTAATATGAAACGCAATATTAAAATGCAAAAAGCTGTAGCCCAGATCTATTGTTACCTTCAACTTGGGAAACCGAGTCCTAGAATCGTATGATAATATTACTACACTGCCAAAAACAGAAAATAATATAATACGATAGGAAGGTCTTTCTTTCTTTCTTTTAGTTTTATGTATGATATTAAATTATTGTGCTATTTAACATACAAAACACGTCATTTTTTTTTAACGCTTCACACTCATAGCCCCACACTAGGATTCCCTGTGTCGTGGGTGCCATGGACAACACACAACATAGACAAGGACATTCACACCCAGACCGAGAACAGAAATTCAAACTCATCATTCAAATCTCCGCCTCGCTGGGTATCGAACCCAGGACCCTCGGTACGGCGATCCGGTATGGTAACCATTGCGCCACACGGGTCGTAAAAATTTTGTTATATATTTGATATGACCTCCTTACATACTATCATTATTTATACCAGAAGAAAACATTGTACATAAGTCATCTGTCATTGTTATGTTCTATTGAAATTCTATTACCTTTGTATCATAGCATAATTTTAGCAAAATAAAGCCAAGTTCTAATTGGTATTGTCGTTTATCTTATATCAATTTATTTTGCTAAAATTTTTATCAAAATGTCACAAGATCGGCCGAAATACTCAGAGCAGCCAAATTCAAATATATCACGATATTTGCGTCCAGAACGTTTTGAAGTCGAGCCTTCAATTTAGATTATATATTTTATTTCAGAATATTCCAGAGTTCTTACCTTACTTGCTCAAGATTGTCATTTCAATGCAGTAACTGCTGAACAACATCAAAACGAAACGATTCGTGGGGTACTAATAGCAGGGCTGTCGTCTAATAAAATAAGAGAGCGTTTGTTAGAGAAGTCCTCAATGACTCTAGATGAAACCTTAAATTTAGCAACTTCTCTTGAAAGTGCAGAAAACACCTCTCAGTTAATTGCATCCAACACCAGCCCGGTTTTTGTCAATACAATAACAGAACCAGTAATACAGGAACAAGCGCATCAACAAAATTTAGCTACTACCAGTACCCAAAATAATCGTCGAAAATGTTACTTCTGCGGTGGAAATGTACATCAAAGATTCAAATGTCCAGCATACAATACAGAGTGTCAACTATGTTCAAAAAAAGGACATTTCGCCAAAGTTTGCCGTAGTAGTGGTCAAACCCTGCATAATAGGAGCGCAGCTATTACTACTGGACTTGAACATCAATCTCAATTATCAAGCATATCGGCTGCAGCACCTTCAAGTCTACGTAAGGCTACTGTACCTATCATCGTCAATGATCATCGAGCAGATGCTTTAGTCGACACAGGTAGCTCCATTAGTTTTATTGATAACAACTTTGCTCTAACAATGAAACTGAAAAAGAAACCATGTCGACAAGCCGTAACACTTGCATCACTTAATCATGTTTCATATGTCGATGGAGTATGTTTCGCTACGATACAAATCAATCATCATATATACAAACAACAGCCTTTACTCGTCGTAAACGATCTATGTGCAGATGTTATCATTGGCCATGACATTTTAAGAAATCATTCATCTTTAGAACTGCAGCTTGGAGGTAACAAGGAGCCATTAAAAATATGCAATCTGTTAGAAGCTTCTGTTCCGCCAGCAACTCTTTTTAGTAATTTATCGCCTACTCTTAAGCCGATAGCAATACGCTCCCGACGACACTTAGAGGAAGATCAGGCTTTCATATCTAATGAAATTACTAATCTTTTAAAGGACAAAATAATAGAGCCTAGTGTTTCACCGTGGCGAGCTCAAGTTTTGATTGCTGGAGGAGGAAGTCATAAGAAGCGCTTGGTAATTGACTATTCGCAGACTATTAATCGGTATACTGAATTAGATGCATATCCCTTACCTAGCATCGATTTCATTGTTTCGCAAGTGGCTAAATACAACTATTTTAGTCAAATTGATCTAAAAAGCGCCTACCATCAGGTTCCGATTCTTCCAAAAGAGAAAATCTATACAGCATTTGAAGCATGTGGCAATCTCTATCAATTTACCCGTATACCTTTTGGAGTAACAAATGGTGTCGCTGCATTCCAAAGAACTCTCCATTATGTAATAAAAACTGAAAATTTAAAAGGAACTTTTGCTTATTTAGACGATGTCACTATCTGTGGAAAAAATAAAGATAATCACGACGAAAATTTACGGAGATTCATGGAGGCTGCAGAAAAATATAATCTTACTATGAATGAAAAAAAATGTACTTTTGGAACTGAATGCATTAATATGCTAGGGTATACGATTCATAAGAATACAATTAGGCCAGATAAATCTCGTTTAGAACCATTACTAAATTTACCAATTCCTACGGATGCTGGCACTTTAAAAAGAACCCTTGGTTTATTCGCACACTACTCAAAATGGATAAATAATTTTTCTACTAAAATAAGACCGTTAATGGAAAGCACTTTCCCGCTTACACAAGATGCCATTGAAAGTTTTAATAAACTAAAGACTGACGTGGCTAAATCAACTTTAGCAGCCATTGATGACAATCATATTCTCGTCGTCGAAACAGATGCTTCCGAATACGCTATAGCTGCAACTCTTTCACAAAACGGTAGACCTGTGGCTTTCTTTTCTCGTTCACTTAATGATTCCGAGCGCAGGCAATCTTCTATAGAAAAAGAGGCTAGTGCTATAGTGGAAGCCCTACGCAAATGGCGTCACTACTTGATTGCAAGACACTTTAAGCTTATCACGGACCAACAGTCTGTTTCATTTATGTTTAACCAAACACACTCAAGCAAAATAAAAAACGAGAAAATAGAACGTTGGCGTCTTGAACTATCCTGTTATCGATTTGACATTATATACAGACCTGGGAAACAAAACTTAGCCGCTGATGCTCTATCTCGCGTATGTGCTCATATTAACGCTTCTGCTGGGAAATTATCAGAATTACACAATTCTTTGTGCCATCCAGGTGTCACTAGGATGGTACATTGGATACGAACAAAGAACTTACCGTACTCCGTTGAAGACGTTAAGAAAATGATAGCTATGTGCCCTGTTTGCGCTGAAATAAAACCAAGATACCTTAAAAACGAAGCAAAACTTATCAAGGCTATGGCGCCTTTTGAAAGACTCAATCTTGATTTCAAAGGCCCTATCCCGTCTAATACTGAAAATTGTTATATTCTTACCATAATAGACGAATACAGTCGGTTCCCGTTTGCTTTTCCATGCAAAGATATGACCTCAGGAACTGTAATCAAATGTCTCAAAGAGGTATTCTATTTATTTGGTATGCCAGCGTATATTCACTCCGACAGAGGAACGTCCTTTTTATCTAACGAATTAAGAGAATTTCTTACAAATTTGGGAATAGCCTGTAGCCGAACTACTCCTTATAACCCAAGAGGTAACGGGTTAGTGGAACGGCTAAATGGGACATTGTGGAGGACGATTCAGCTGTACCTTCGTTCCAAGAATTTAGAAATATCAAATTGGGAATCAGCTATTCCTGTAGCACTTCATTCTATAAGATCCTTACTCTGTACTGGAACCAATACTACTCCACATGAAAGAATGTTCAATCATCCGAGACGCTCAGTAAATGGACAATCGATGCCGACTTGGTTGCTTTCTCCAGGACCAGTTCTAATGAAGAAAAACGTTAGAAATTCTAAATACGATCCGGCTATTGAGGAAGTCGAACTTCTGCAAAGCAATCCTGATTACTCCTTTGTAAGATTGAATGATGGACGAGAGGCAACAGTCTCGAACAGGTCTTTGGCACCTTTACCCGTCTCAGAAACTGAATCCGATGATGAATACTTGTCCCCAGATACAGAGGAAGACCCATCTCCTAGTCCAGAGACTGAACAAGTTGAAAATACACGTCGTTCGGCTCGAGAAAGAAGACCCCCAGTTTATTTACAAGACTACGTAACTTAAATGGCACGGGGTGAATGATATGACCTCCTTACATACTATCATTATTTATACCAGAAGAAAACATTGTACATAAGTCATCTGTCATTGTTATGTTCTATTGAAATTCTATTACCTTTGTATCATAGCATAATTTTAGCAAAATAAAGCCAAGTTCTAATTGGTATTGTCGTTTATCTTATATCAATATTGTAAGATTTTATGAAATCAGAAAACAACGACTCCTATATTAGTGTTTCAAAGGCATTTATTTCCTGTAGTACAGTGTATATACAATAGATCATTTCAAAGGGCTGTATGATCTGTGAAATTGACAAAGTAACGTCAACCATGGCCAGAATTAAAACTAAGCATGGGTACCAAACACGAGTAGGTACCAACCATGAGTACCAACAATAAGTACCACCCACGAGTACCAATCACCCGTTACGTCCAATACCTGGGTTGGGCGTCTCTCTCGCCATACGCAGTGCACGCGTGGGGCACCTTGCCCACGTCTCGCACCAGCAGTGACATGCGCTTGTGGTACTTGAGCTGCGCCACCGCCTCGTCGTGCGTCACGTCCACGAACGACTGCCCGTTGACTTCCAGGATCTGGTCGCCCACCTGACAAGGTAATGCCAATAGTGTTATTATGTCACTTCTAAGGTATGCATAGAGACATAGATGAAAATCTTATATTATTATAAAAATAATTAGTAGGTATTTGTTAGTAACCAGAAAATTAGAAGGTATTATTAAGGCTTATCCTAAACCCTAAAAAATGAATATGCGTATATAAGAACCTATCGGAATTCGGAAGCTAGTAGGAAGAAATCAATAATGAATCAATTTATTTTATAGTTCGTATCTGAAAATTGCAAGGTAACTAGAGAAATGTAATTATGTTCTCAGAAATCAAGTCTACAGTGACAAAAAACAAATTAAATTTAAAAAATCGATTGAATGTAAATCGCGTGTTTTAAACGCTTCTGCTGAATGTTTAATAAAAGACATGAAAAACTATTTCGTTTTAAAACTTGATGCATATAAATTCAACATAACGAAACAATTGTCGTGCAGTTTTATGATGATAAATAACTGTAGAATTAAAATTTTCTTAAGTTTTATTTTATTAAACCCTAAAACACGAACAAGATTTTTTCCGGGAGTGAATCTTTATTTTTATTATAATACATTAATCCAATTAAACATAAAATTTATTTTTAAGTGCAATGGAGAGCTACGGCGTAGCCGAGAATAAAGATCCGTCCTTGAAGGACTTAAGCATGCGTAGCAGTTAATTTTATCCACGTAGGAACAAAAAATGTAACGTTAATTTACAATTTAAATGATGACCCTTCATCACAATAACCTAAAATTGTTTCACGGCTTACTCGGGTCGTACAATATAAGGATAAAGGTGTAAAGCTTCACAAAGCTAATCAAATGCAGATTAACAGAATTCATAAAAACATTTGAATTTGTTTGTTTGTTTTCTCTTATAAAACATGTATGTAATTATTATAATTTGTAATACAGACAAACATTTGAAAAGTTACAGGTGTGGCCATAAATATACCCAATAGTAAGTATCTAATTATTCATATCTGGTCTAATGGAAGTGTTATGAAGAAACCGGATTATTTTCTACTAAAATAGCACCCAACTCAAACGGAAACATAAAGCAAACAATTTACTGCATCAGTTTCCAGAAGCCATAACCCAAAGTTTAGGGAAATTCAGAGTCTCGAGTGTCTCCAATGAAGTCATTTACAAAGTTTCGAAACTGCACGGCACATCAATTTTCCTAACTACATTTTCTTCAATGGCGTAGAGTTCCGGAGCCAACCTTTAATTTGAGTTTCATTTGAGTCTAATAATATTTTAAGTATTGAAAAAAGTTGAATCATTTCTATAATTTATTTCCGCAAACAATAGACGTAAAGGCTAAACCAATGTATTGATATAGATAGATACATTATTAATAATTCTGTTATCTCATATTATTGACTTAAATTATATTGATTGATGCAAGTTTAATCACCCCAGTTCATGTTAATATAAATTAGGTTTTATTAATTTAAAATTTTATAACCCACATGCAACTTTGTTCATGTACTTATTATAAAACAAGCTGTGATAGTATGTGTGTCATGCACTCGATTCTTTCCATGGTAGTACAAAACACACAGCTTGCGACATGCGAGCGATAAGCAACGGCCAGGGACACGAGGAACAGAATTAAATATCAATCAACTCAATATGAACAATGTTAAACTTTTATTATTGTTATCATGACAGTCACTGAACGTAAATACAAACAATATAAAGCTTCGACATGGGCGGCGACCTTCGGTTGACCCACTTTATTACAAGGATAAAACAGAAATCTGATTCTGTATCGTGTTTTATTACAGTACATATTTCACATGTTCGAGGAACAATGACTGTTCAGCTCTGATTACATCTTGTAAGTTTATTAATCTTTCTGTCGTCCAAATGTATTGTATATACTGTATGTCGGAATTCAGACTACGCATACATAGGTTTCTGTAATCCCGTGTGCTTATGTAACGTAAATTGTATGTGTTATGTCGTTGATTCTTCACTCAAAAAATAATGATGATCTGATTACATTGAGTTATCAACCAAAGATAAGTTTTTCGGCTCTAGCAGAGACCTTCCTAAGTATTCTTCTGGTAGATATACTATTAATTAGGATTCTCTATTAATCTTAAAGGGCTCACAAAAAGGCATATGGCTCTAGATGGTAAGCCAGCCTACGGACATGGGGAACATGACAAGAGTCGCCAATGCTTCACCGGCCCTCTTAGAGAGGGCTCTTTTGATGCTTTACTCGATGATAAGCACTCAAGGAAAACAGCTTATTCTACTATTAGCACTTAGGGGCCATTCATAAATTACGTCACACTTTAGGAGGAAGGGGGGGGGGGTCGATGTAGTGTGCAAATGTGTGACAAGGGGTGGGAGAGCGTCCTAAGTTTCGTGACGTCACATTTTAAAATCGAATAATTGGTATGTATGGGTAAATATTAAAAACCGCGGATTCCGCTGTAGAGTTACAAAACAGAATAGCCTTGCAGCTGTTTTAAATAATTTCTAGGTGTAAAATTTTAAAATATATGACGTCACACTAGAAGGGGAGGTCTCACATGTGTGATCAGCTGTGACAAGGACCGGGGAGGGGACAAAAAGTCATGAAATTAGTGTGACGTAATTTATGGATGGCCCATTACGTGACAGAATTTTATGGCATTTATAAAAGAGATTTAATGTTTACCCCATTATTTGCTTTCGATTTAAGTATCTTTTTCGCTTTCGCATTAAGCGCTTTAAGTTTTTATTGTTCTATAAATTATTTTTGCTATAAAACGGCCGTACATTATATTACTTAAGCTTGTATGAAAAACCTCTTTTCAACGTACTCTCTTTTCATCTGCAGTATCATTTCAACACATATGAACTGCAGTCTGTCGCTAATGGACTTATTTATTGGTATATCTGTAGTCGCTAGCTATTGTGTGCTAAATGTTGCACTAACAATAATAATACGTTCATGTTCAAATTTTTTTTTAATGGAAATAGCCGGCAAACGAACTGACGATCCACCTGATGGTAAGTGGCTACCGTCGCCCATGGACATCAGCAACACCAAAGGCATCACTGATGCGTTGCCAAGAAAAAGAGAAGAAAAAGGAATAAAGAAAGAACTGGCTCTCAAGCCCTCAGCCGGAACACGACGAGTATATTTTCATTTGTAATTTTATGTGTACAATAAAGATAATTTCTATTGTATTGTATTGTAACAGGATAAGCTGTTAAGCTCTGCGTTCTCTGATTTGCGGGTTTTAGTTGGATGAAAGCTTTTAGCTGCAACATCTAATTTTAGCTGAAATTTCCTGTTGATAAAACCTATTCATGATTGTCTATTACAATCGCTTCTGTTGTTCCTTAATTTAGATCATTAGAAGCTGTTATCAATCTACAAAAAAATCTCCACAATGCTACGAAAACTTCGTAAGCGTGTACAACAATAAATGCCTCATCAAAAGAATAAAAGGCTTGAAATAAGAAAGACGTTGTTCGTTCCTTTAAAAACATGATTGCCTGGAAATTATTTTATTTTTAGAAAGAGTCGAGGTAAACCAAAAGCTTTTACTGTCAACAAGCTTGAGAGATCAAAGTTTGAGTTATTTGTAAATGGCGCGACGAAACGAAAACATTTTTAGAAGTGTCAATAACAAGCCAGTTTTTATCGTTTCATAATAATATTTAAAGTTCAATTTTAAAATAACTTTTCAATGTGTTTGCCAAACAGTTTGCCGTTAGCGAGAAAGAATTGAATAATTGCTTTTATTAATTTTGAAATAATTTATAACTTCTCGACCTAAAAAGAGTTTGGCAGAATAAAATTAATTATCATAACTCACCCCTGTGTGCCCCTGACTTATACAGTTTATCTAGTATGAGAAAAAAGCTGGGATAAGTGTGTGTAATATCGTATACAAAACTCAGTAGAAATCCCTTATAATCTAGGCGCACTCACTAGGGTCTTTTGAAGATTTCCCCGATAATACGACAAAGTGTTATTTAACTATGTCTTTGTTACCTAAACTTTGCGAAAATAAAGGATGATGCGTAATTTGGGTTACGCAAGATTTGAACTTTCTGACTTTTGCGTGCTAAAGTGTCGCTCACAAAAAAAACACAGTTTGATAGCTGATAGAGTTTATTACATTTTAGTCTATATAACATCTCGCTTTCAATATTATTTCAAAGATAATGAACATTTTCATTGGCCACATTAAGATGTTCTATTTCATAAATCGATATACATATTTATTGTATGTGCTTTATATTCCAATTGGTAAATCATATCATGATTTAAAGAAAACTGTATTTTCTATTTAATTGAAAACTTGCATAATAACTAGCAATGGAGCTGAGCAAATTTTTGTCACCATCAAAATGTCCCAAGTTTTGTGGATATGTATTTGTGTGAGACTAAAAATCATACATTAATGTTCTAGTGAAATCATAGAGATTGCGTGGGAAATAATGTTTATTGCACAACTTGTTAGTTGACTTAATTTAATGGAAACAGATGCGAAGAACAACTAGAGCGGCCGGCTTCTGTCGCATTTTACGACACCTTGTTTTGTCGGCATGGGATTGGGGTTAGTAAATGCTTAGCCGCCATAATACATAATAAAAATAGGTATATAATACTAATCTCACCATAAGCCCCGCTCGGTCGGCCACTGAATCCTTGTCGACGCCCGTGATGTAAATGCCGAGGTTGTACTCCAGGCCGCCGCGTATCATCAGCCCTAGCGATTGTCCTGGCTCGATGCACAAGTCCACCTATTTATATACAATACATTAATATGAGTCTAGATACCATATAAAGTTGTTAAAATATACATACTTCACACATACAGCCTTCAATATTTAATTAGAGTTGTGCCAATAAGGCAACTGCCAATAGCTGATGGACGCATGTATAACGAAAATAATTTCTCAGTAAATAAAGCGTCATAAAAGTAGAATAAACAATACGGGTGAAATCATATTTAATTTTGAGTTTTATCGATGATATCCTTAAAAGCCTTTGGTTTCAGCTGAAGAGGGTTAATAAAGCCACTTTCTAACAATGGTACCTACATTTGAGTGCCGCGGCCGCTTCGCGATGATTAGCATACCGCGGTGAGTGCGGTGACCGACCCTCCCTATTTCTCCGGAGCATTTCCGACTGTTATGAAGGATATTTTACGACGCTATAAAATTATTTTACCGAGCGGTCTTTTATTACAAACGTCGCAAAAATAGGAATTTATCAGCATACTTTGTTTCCTTGTGCGGTTTTTCCACAATTGTTAACTTTAACGTGATCGTAGTGGTGTTTGTGGTGGTGTGAAATGTATCAAGCAAGAATGGGTTTTAATATATGTATATAATAACATATATAAGGTATATAAATACCTGCTCAAATTTGGCATTTGTGCGGGTTTTCATTTAAAACTAATTAGATTGCATGCATATGCATACCCATTTCAACCGATTTAACAATTAGGTAAATATTAAATAATACAGATTTTGCCGTTCGCGATCTCTCGCGCACCTTCTATTATTAACTAAACTCTTGGTAGCTGCCAAAATAGCGTACCTACTGTGGCTACATTAACCGTCTAAACTAAGTTTAATGAATAGAAACACTGCGCGTGTTCCAAGGTACTTGGCGTAACTATATAATATCTCCTACAAGCTTTTGAAAACATTTCCCCTAGCCAAGTATCAAACGCTAAAATTATTTATCAACAGACGACAAACGAACCATCTGATGGTAAGTGGTCACTGTCCCCGAGACAACAGTAATATCAAAGGCATCACCATGGGCGTAGCCAGGTTTTAGTTTCGGGGGGGGTTCAAATTTAGGGGGGGGGGGGGGGGGGGTGTTCAAGAAAATACAACGACTAAAAGTACTTAAAATAACCCTAAAGAAAATTAAGACTTTATTTTTTCTCACGACGTATTTAGTGCCATCTATTATTAGTTTAGTCAAAAAGTTCAAAAACGTGTTTAATAGAAATAAAGTTCCTAAAAATATATGCGATAGCTCATTCGATTCGGAATGACCTCTAGAAAAATGTTTTTTAAGGGTTTATTAGCACATAAAAATTTCAGTCCTTAACTTTTCGGGGGGGGTTTGAACCCCCGAAACCCCCCCCCTGGCTACGCCCATGGGCATCACTAACAAGTTGCCGACAAAGGAAGTAAGAGACCGGCATTATTATTTCTTTGACCGAGAACGTCATCTCATCAATCGATAATAATAATTTTATCGCGTTGCCTTAGAAAGTTCTAGGAAAAAGGCTATGAAAAATATAGTTCACGAGTTATAGAATGTTGGCACTGACTTCAAACAATTCGTAGTCACTAATCATCACAATCAATAAAATATGTCTGCGGTTAGTTTTATGGAATTGGCAGTACTTGCTGTTTGGCAGACTGGTATGAAAGACTTCTATGATAAAACTACTACTAAATAAATTGTAAAGGCTATCTTGCTAACATTTCTGTGCCTACATCACAAGACTTACAGCTTTAGTCATTCGTCGTGATCGCTTCGTTTTATTTAAGCGAGAGAGTTGACAACCAAACTAGAAATGGGACAGTCAAAATGAAAGAAAAAGAAAAACTACAGTCGTTGGAGTTTGGCCGTTGCATCGAATTGTTACAAATAGTCTAACAATTTTTATACAGTCGGCCAACTGAAACATGTAGAGCTGGTCACTCCGGTTTAGTTAAACTTTGTGAAAAGGTTGAAAAAATTGTTTTGAGAAGTTTAGCATTTTTATATTATTCTGAATGGGAAAAATTGCTGAAATGTCTAGACGGTGTCGGCATCTATTCAAAGGCGATGTACCACTGAAAGTTGTTCCACTTTGGTAAGACTCTATACAAAAAATACACGTTTTCTGATATACTTAAATCTGAACATTTGAATCAAACCATCTCGCATTTATAGTTTTGATGTAGGCTAACCATACTGAAGACAAAAAATCTAAAATCCAAATTTCGAAAAATACCCATATTACCCATCATCATAAAACAGATCAATTAATTGCCAGCATCAAAACCACATTTGGAGCCACATGCATTTAACGACCCAGGAGGCGCAATGGTTTTTATGCCGAATCGTCGGTGCCAAGAGTCCTACATGTAGGTTCGATTCCAATGAGACGGTTTGAATGATGAGTTTGAATTTCTGTTTGTGTGTTGTCCATGGCACCCATGACACTAATATTATTATTATTACAAGGAAAATGCCGTCACCCTGCGTATAGTGCGGTCCTTGCTGGCGGAGCGGGGCGGGCGCGCGGGCGGCGGGGAAGCAGGGCGCCCATACCGGTCCATCCAGGAACAGGACGCGCGCCCCACCAGAGCGCCCGCCGTCCGCACCACCATCGTCAGCTGCCGACATGACTTTAACATCTGCAACAAATGCCTTGTTTATAATTCGGCTGTTATAAATATATTTTTTTTACTTAATTTAAGTTAATCGCCCCACATTGAGCACGTCTCTATTCTTGAGGAGGCCTAGAGCATACTCCACCACGCTGCTCCAGTACGGATTGGTGGATGGATTAGTTAAACATAAATTAGCACGGCCAATATAAGTTAATGCTTGACCACAAATCCCACCCGATGGTAAGTTGGGATGAAGCGTGATATGGCACACTAACTTAATATAAGCCTATTAACTCTTATTATTATTCCATCGGAAATATCTATATTTTTCATATTCAAAGTTTACATATTCTATAAACCCAAAATTTGCTCGCGAATCACTAGCTATCGGTTAAAAGCAAATGAAAATCCTGGCAGCATTTTTTTTAATTATCGTTTTCAAAAAGAGTTTCGTTTGATAGTAGGTAATGTGGAAAAAAAATACACCAATTTAACTGTATGAGTTATATCAAGCTGAAACTAAACAAAAGCTTTTAAAATGATCTCTACCATACTACACGACCGGTCCGTACGTAAGATTGTAAATATCTCGTCTCGTCCGAACAAAAATGCTTCACTTCATCCTTTCTTGTATGAATCGCTGAGCCGCCAAGTACCTAGTCGCTTTCCATCGCGCTAGTGTCCCAATTCCTGAAAGTAGAAAAGTGGAAATTCGTGTTCTATCCACGTTTCCATTAAGAAACTTCGAACGTTGAAACAAACTTTTTTCTATTATGAAGTAATAAATATAACAAAACTGAAGCGCTCCTAGTTCATCGACTTGTGTCAATCGTAATATCGATCCGTTAGACAAGTGCAAGATTGGTATTGGATTCTCGAACGATTCCTGCTTCGAACTGGACGTGCCGTTGGTAGTCATTTATAACCAACTTCAAAAAAGCGGCCAAGTGCGAGTCGGACTCGCCCATGAAGGGTTCCGTAGCAGCAAGTAAAATAATATAAAAGTTTTTATAGTTCGTTGTAACTTTGATCGATGTTTTTTGCGGTTTAAGATTTATGACGTTAAAAAAAAACTACTTTACTAGATCTCGTTCAAATCAATTTTCGTTGGAAGTTTGCATGGTAATGTACATCATATAATTTTTTTTGTTTTATCATTCTCTTATTGTAGAAGTTACAAGGGGGGGGGGGGGGGGGGGGTGACACACATTTTACCACTTTGGAAGTGTCTCTCGCGCAAACTATTCAGTTTAGAAAAAAATGATATTCGAAACCTCAATATCATTTTTGAAGACCTATCCATAGATACCCCACACGTATGGGTTTGATGAAAAAAAATTTTTTGAGTTTCAGTTCTATGTATGTAGAACCCCAAAATTTATTGTTTTTTTTTCTATTTTTGTGTAAAAATCTTAATGCGGTTTACAGAATACATCTATTTACCAAGTTTCAACAGTATAGTTCTTATAGTTTCGGAGAAAAGTGGCTGTGACATACGGACGGACAGACAGACAGACAGACAGACATGACGAATCCATAAGGGTTCCGTTTTTTGCCATTTGGCTACGGAACCCTAAAAAGGAGGAGGTATTCAAATCGACTGTATTTTTTATGTTTGTTACCCCAGAACTTTCGACTGGGTGAACCGATTTTGATGATTCTTTTTTTAATCAAAAGCTGGTTCTTGTCATGTAGTCCCACTTAAATCTGAGGGAGATCTGACGAGTAATTTTTGAGTTATCCCTAATTTTGAAGTCGGTTATTTTTTGTCAAGAATTATTATCGTTTGATGGCAGCCTTGCCAGGAGACTGGTGGCATAAGAACATTCGATACTTAGTTAAGCGTTATTGATTTTGTAATTTATCACGAGTTTTTGTAATTGATACTCATCATGAAAATGTTAAATTTAAAACTGTCTTGCAATTCAAGCGCATGCCATAACAATCATCATTTTAGTCGTCATCATTTAATTTGATACAGTAATCGACAGTAAAATACGGCAACATTGGTGACCTAGTAAGCCTTCCCCGAAACGTACTGGAACAGCTATTCAAGGAGACCCGTAGACTTCATTATATTAGCTTCCAACTCATTAAGCACGATCTATAATTTTATCTACAAAGTTGTATAACAACAGTATTGATAGTACCTTGGTTGGTTATAATTAACATGTTTCGTAAGGAACATGTTCGGAATAATCACAAACAAAAAGTGCTTCCTATTTAACAATACAAAATGAAATTCAGTAAACACCCACTTATGAAAGGGAAGACCCACGTCTAAATGGAGCATACACTCTCTTTCATGCAATCTCATTCTTCCGCGAAATATAATCAAGCTAGAATGTCCTGGCACGGATATTTTCGCATACAATGGGCCGGTTTATAGCTTTATCAGAATACGTACGCGTCATGGCTCCTATGTTTAATCAGTACCCCATATAATTCGTTACGAGGTTTTTACACAGGAATAGTTGGCCCATCAGGAAACCGCGGGAATAAAATATGGTAAGATGATTGTTCCATGATTTAGATGAAAAATAATCTCAAAATCACGGGTGACTAGACAAATGGCTTGAATTGATTTAAAATATTGAACAAGCCTATAATATCAGTCGTTTGCGTATTAAGTGTCAAAAATATTTCAATGAAGAAAAACACCGTATGGTCACACCCTCAAGTTAATATTCTATTACCGAATGTACGTGTAGTCTGCAAATCTGCACATAGTATACATTACTAGTTATAATTGAAAGAAATCCCGAGTCCAGCACTGGGACAAAGACGAGCTGTGAAGCATAAAGACATCCGAAAAATTATTTCCTATCAATAGTAACCCAGAATGACTCATAGTTACTGTCATAAGTCTGCGTGACGACACTATCTAGCCTGCGTGGCGCGTCTCCGAAGACGACACAAGTCTGGCCACTGTTTGTCTACCGTCTACACATTAATATGGGCATCCCCGTATTAAACGCATCATGTGACGCAAACCCGTAAAAATAAATGGAGCGATGAGGCAAACAGTTTTGAACGCTGAGTTATTCCTACAGGCAAAGCTTTACAAACAGAAAGATAAAAGCTGATAAAAGTGAATTACAAATTTTTGTAACATGTAAATAGTAATGTAACAAGTTAATTGGTTAAGCTCCTAGAGATCACGCAATATAGGAGTATGAAAAACTGAAAATAATAAAACAATGCTAACAAAGTAAAGTAATGAACAAATACAATTAATTTTACATTGAGTAACAAATCTCATTTATATCTCAAAAAACATTAAAATATATTTAATTAAATTCACAATACCCTCCAAAGCTTCTAAACATTAAAATAGCGCCAAACAACAAGGCCGTTAAATTATATTAATGAAACTCTGCAAATGTTTGCTTAATTAATATTTAATACGAAGTAGCAGCAAGCCTGCCTACTTTGCTTGTTACTTTCATCGTAACACCAACATGCCTTTAGTTCTTGCTTCTCATTAATTTCCGAAACTAATTTTACTAGCTTATTAATTATTGTAATTAATAAGCTAGTAAAATAAGTAAGTAATTTATTATGTACCCTTTAAATTATTTCACATTGTTTATAGTTTAAAATGATATTATAAAACAATGTTTAATAATATTAGTAAAAACTTAAAATATACGCGTACAAAAAGCATAGCCTGTTTTAGTGATTACAGAAAAACCGGCCAAGTGCGTGTCAGGCCACGCGCAACGTTAATCATCGATTTATTACTGTGGCCGTCATAGTTCTCCTTTCTAATCATTAATAATCTAAATTTTACTAACAAAAAATAACCGACTTCAAAGTCTCAAAAACTACTTGACAGATCTCGTTCTTTATGTGGGACTACATGACAAGCACCTGCTTTCGATTAAAAAAAGTATCATCGAAATCGGTTGGCGTGATATTGAGTTATTCGTCAATTTGTCGCGCACATCTTAACACAAATTTACGACTTATGTGGTTTTGTCATGGATGCCATTGTCAGATCTCAATAAAATTTATGTGGGACCACATGACAGCCACCAGCTTTTGATTTAAAAAGAATCATCAAAATCGGTTCGCCCAATCCAAAGTTCTGAGGTAACAAACATAAAAAAACAGTCAAATTGAGAACCTCCTCCTTTTTTTGAAGTCGGTTAAAAAAATTGGAAAACCTCAATTTTCTATGTTTCCGACATCCTTTCTTTACTGTTATACTCTTCTTTGTCTTTTGGATATTACGAGAATAATAAAAATAAAGAAAATCGGTTGGTGAAACGTAACCCTCGCCCATGGACAAGGATCATAGGCATCACCGATGCGTTGCCTCCAACAAAAAAGAGAGAAGAAAGAAGGAAAGTAAAGAACCTGTAAGTAAGAACTCAAGCCCCAAGCCGATTTATAGCTGTACATAGAAATGTATTCTACGTTACTTACGTATTACGTCGGCCTTCATATTTCATTTCTACCTACGTTTCCCACGGCTCAATACGGAAATGAAAATGTCGGTGTCATGTCTGGATGTCACTTCCGCATTTAATACCATACTTCACTTTTATACCTCATTCGCCCGAAATATTATTTGACAAGGTTGCCTCGAAACAGCACTGTTGTAAAGAGATAGTTTATGACATTTCGATGATGTATAGGTATAACGTCCTTGTAGTACGACGTGAACGTCTATTTTACGATTGAATTCTGTAAGCTTATAGTGTAAGCTTTTCAGTTGTTAGTCATATGAAAGTTAAGCTTCAATATATTTTTTGTTTTGCTTGCGTAAGCATAAGCTATAAGTATTTTTCTGAAACATACTGTACCATATCCTTTACGCAAGACTAATAACTAAGAACATAAACAAATAAAAAAATGCGTTTTTAACATTTAAAAATCAATATACAATATGGAAATGTAAAAAATGTATTTGAACAAACAAGATTTGGGTTTTTACGTCATTTCTTTGAGAAATATAAGTGTATTAATTCAAATTGTATTATATTTTATAATAAATATTCAAGAAGTATTTATAAGAATTTCGCATAAAACAATTGCTTGTCTAATTTTGTCGAAGTCATTCGACATTGTTTGATGTGCATTCATGTAGGTATTATTTATTACTGAGATTTATTAAATGTTAATTTATTCTAGAATCCAAAAATAAATAAGTACAATGTACAAGTACTACAAGTACAATGAAAATTGTATACTGAAATACTATTAACATTACTTACTCCGCTGGCGCAGCGACTCAAAATGAGTCTTGGCCTCCGACACGAGAGCTCACCACTTTAACTTGCCAATTAACAATTATAAATACAGTTTATTTGCAGATGACAACACACAGAATACTCAAACACTGGAGTATTATTGGAAAATTAAAACTAGAAAACACTCTCACCCACACAATATGTAGAGAAAAACTGAGAAAATTTTAGGAAATTTATAAACAAACTACGATTAGGTAATTAATTTCTGATTCTACCATCAGCGTAAACAAAAATTAACCATCGTGCGACACCAACGATCATAAGTAGAGGTACAGTATGTACAAAAGTACGGAAAAATTCCGGCCTACGGTACAAAAGATACAAGTAAATTATTTATTTTGTTAATAATTACTTGTGTCTCATACATATGTACCTAATTGTAAATTTGTTCTAGTAACCGAAGTCTCAAATCCAACTTGTTTGGCTTCCAAATATAGTTTTATATGACACTTTAATGAGTGTCAACGAGGTGATAAAGTTGTTTGGCATTCAACATCGTAGTCGTTGGGCATTTGGCTTTAGCTCAAAGGACAATAACAACTAGTTGCATTGGTTTTGCGGAAATGTCTATTGTCTAGTATCATTTTGAGTATGTGATCAAAATATTGCCAAAAGTAATAACCGATTTCAAAGAAAAACATATAATATATACGAGTACATCGTCGTATACCTTAAATATATAAGGAGTTCCCTCAAATCCTCATTGATCGGTCATCAGAAAACTGGAACCAATGAAAATTCAAACTGCACCAATTTGGAAGTATATCTTTTAAAAAAGTTTTTTTCTAATCGGTTGGTGCATGACAGAGTTCTAAGGTAAGAAATGTAAAAACAGGTAAGTGCGTGTCAGGCCACGCGTAATGTAGGGTTTCGAAGGTGTTAGTTTATCGATTATTACTGATTAACTACTTACGCTAACATAGCCGTGATAGTTTTCCATGTAAATTCATCATATAATCTAATTTTGTGAATTTTTCACAAGTCCAACTCCAACCGTTTAGCTTACAGGGGGGGGGCACTTAACTCTATAACTAATATTAGCAATTTAAAGCCCAATATTTCGCAAACGGACCCCTACTTCGAAATATCGTCTTAGCAAACCCATAATATTTTTGAGAGACCTTTTCTACGATACCCCACACTGTGGTAGACGAGGAAAAAAATAATCCCCACTATAGTGGGGTATACCTGTAGGGAAGGTACCCTAAAAAATATATTTTCTACCATTTTGAAGTTTTAATAAATATGTATAATGCATGTCCATGTCAAATTACAGCTTTCTAGAACAGCTAAGGGTCTTGGCGCTACGCTGCGGACGGACGGACGGACATGTGAAACTATGGGTTCTGATTTTTCTTCGGAACCCTAATAAAAAGCACCCGAATAGAGAACCTAATTCCTTTTTCTGAATCCGGTTAAAAATTTCAGGCAACTTATTACGTTCAGTGACCGCTATTCACTACTTGAATTGCTTGAAGATTTTTTTATTTTAAGTGCCTATTAAAATAGGTAGGCAGTGTGGGCACAGTAATACTTGTAAAATAAAAAGATGTGCCGCATAGCTAGGTACTAGAGATGTGTACCCAATTCAAATAAAAACAAGACTTGCAAGATTATAGGATTTAGCTTTTAGCGGCATTTTCCTAAAAGCAGATCAAAATGTTAGGAATTGGGTCAGTGCCAACAGAGCCAGCTCAATCCATTCAGAGCAAATGTCTGACTGACTGACGTCACGGCCCGACGCCGGCCTATTTAGGAAGTCCATCAAAACCACACGAATTCGACACAAAATATCACACGAGCCTGCCCAAGCAAATACTGTTTTCATTAGATTATATTATTATTCCAAATGAAATTAGGCATTTCAATAATAATTATATTTACTAATTATATTTATAAACAGAATTGTTCCCGTTAGTGTATTCTGTTGGTGTATTAGGTGTCAGCTGGTTGGTACCAATGCAATAAATAGCAATGTACTTGAACGCTGTTGTCCTACGGAGGGCACTTTAAGCCGTCGGTTCCGGCTTACGTTGTTACGTAGCAATCAATTCATGTAGAAGGCCTTCAAACAATTTTCAACATGTGTGTTTGGCCCACCGATGAGCACAGTATGCACTGCGCATTGGACAATGTTCTAGAACCTCCTAAGTAGAAAAACGTTTTCCAGCAGTTGAGCCCTTGGGTCGAATTTGTTTATCCACGAACTTAACATTGTTACTCCTATTTTCAATTCAATCAGCTAACGTGTTATACGCCATCTCGAATTAAAATACCTACCTACATAGAATTTTTTATGTTTTTAGTCGCACTGTCTGAGAGCCAAATTAATGCGGGTCCCGAGTTTTCTTTTTAAACTACAACCCATCCCTCGTTTGTCGGATATTTAAATAAAAAACATACGGCTAGAAAATGCTCATATAAAACGATTGTAGTTTTAATTGTAAGATTATTCTTTGATCGTGTGATGCGGATAATCTATACTAATATTATAAAGAGGAAAGCTTTGTATTTTTGTATTTTTGTATGTTTGCAACGAATAAACTCAAAAACTACTGAACCGATTTTCAAAATTCTTTCACCATTAGAATGCTACATCATTCATGAGTAACATAGGCTATATTTATTACTAGAATAGGGATTCTTGCTAAAACATCAGTAACGTGAACCAAAGTGTGAAAAAATTTGCTTAAAAATTTCTTTCATCGCATACGCTGCGGAAAATATTGATGATAGAACAAAAAAATGTTCTACAATATTATAGAACATATCAATATCTACAAAAAACCTCGCGATAGTATATATCCAACTATTGTCGTTATGTCACTATAACCACTTTTTACATTTTAAAAGTTAATAAAAAAGATGACCAAAATCAGATCATGAAAACCATACCTTCGTATCAATCCTTATCCAAATAAATCATTTCATATTCAAAACTGTTTCAATACCTATAGATAACTTTTTGAATTACTCAAATCGGACATTCCATTCAGAAGATATTACGTAGTAAAGGAACTACGTGACAACGTGATTGTACGAGTAGCAACAATCATCACCGGCCCCGCGGCCGGACAGCTCGCGCATGTTCCGCGGATCCCGATTATGTAACACGGGGAGGGGAGGGTTGGGGAGTGGAGTGGGAGCGGGAGCGGGAGAGGGAGAGGAAGAGGAAGAGAGAGAGGGAGAGGGAGAGGCGGAGGGGGAGGGGAGGGGAGAGGGGAGGGGAGAGGGAGAGGGAGCGGTAGCGGGAGCGGTAGCGGGAGCGGTAGCGGGAGCGTGAGAGGGAGGACACGGAAACTATAACGGCTAAGAACGGCTGTACCGTTTTTAATGATCTCTGATTTGTCACATTCTTAGGCGATACGAAGTTCGCCGGGTCAGCTAGTAAACAATACTTCAAATGTCATCATCATCATCGTAAACAATACTTCAAATGTCATCATCATCATCGTCATGATTCATAACTGTCTCTTTGCTCGACTTGATTCTCCTCGCACAGTGCTGCAGTGTTAGAGCCTTAGAGGTAATATATAAAATCACAGGCACGGCACGGGTCTCTCTCGTTCTCGCTCTCTCCATATAATGGATCAGGATCCAGTATAGATGTTGAAGGTACCCACAAAGTGTAGGAAATCAAATCAAATCCATTTTTACACTACACAAATTGACGAATGCTTTCATTCATTTTACCTTCCTGCAATCTATTACAATAACAAGCCGCTTTATTTCCAGTTCGTGCCAAACCCTCATCGCATTCACGGCCGTGGGTTCTGCTTATATCGCGATCAGTATCGACTATCGATAAATTATTAAAAGCCCAGCTCTGGCAAAATACAGTTTAGTGACAACGAAAGGTCACAGGTAAAGATATCCTAAGGTAGAGTTCCTCTGCGAATTTTATATCAATAGAACATTTTTTTTACATGTCAGTAGCGCAAATTTAAAGATATTTGATTTTTCTAACATCATAAATTCATAATAACGATGCGTGACCAACCTGAACATAATTTTGACGACCGATAATTAATGAGTAATTCTAACGGCCACCACTGGTGCCTGTATTAGTGGTGGCCGTTAGGAGTATACCATAAGAACTGAAAATCAAATATTCCATTACATACATACATACATACTTAATGCTAACAAAAAACAAGTAATTATTATATGTAATCCAAAGAAAGAAATCAAAAGTCAATGTGTGACAAAGTGAACGTTGTATTTCCGTGTCGCACCCCCGCAGCTCTGTTTCTAGTCGTAGTCACGCTCGCTCGCTCCCCGAAGCGACTCCCCGTGTATTCGTGGTCGGTATCGGAAATTATTTAAAGCGGCCGTAAATTAGCAGGACGCCCCTCAGTGACAACAAAAGGTCAGAGGTGAAGCTATTTAAAGAGTCGTTTCGCTTCTGAACGATTTCCCCTTAATGTTAGTTTTAACCGCGGAAAACAGAGGAAAGGAACACTGAAAGAGTTGTCAGTATTTTTAACTTTAGCTTGTAATAGTAAATCGACGTCGTATCTATGTTATTGAGTTTATCAAAAACTCTAAATCTGTTGATTCAAATTAGTTATTTCAGATAACCAAAATTTTATTGTAATAGATTTAGAGAGAGTCATATAGTAAAAGCATGTTAGTCACTTTCTTCTTGGCTGGCAACCTGTTGGTGATACCTACCTTTTTCAGTGACTGACGTTGGGTTAAAGATAAACAGTTACCATCAGGCCATTAAATTCGCATATTTTTTTATTTTCTTCTAGAGTCTAGACTAGCTGTTGGTAATATACAGTGTGGAGCAGCGTGGTAGAGTATGGTCTAGGCTTCCTCAAGAGGAAAGACCCCTGTTGCGGGCCGTTAGTGGGTTGAAGTCAACAGGTAACGAAATGACTGTAGGTACGATTTTAACATTAAATAAAAAACGTTAGTTCAAGAAAATAAACTTACCTTAAGTGCATCTTCATGTGAAATGCCAGAGAACGGCGTGCCATTCACTTGTAGAATGGAGTCCCCGGGGCGAAGGCCTGCGCGCTCCGCCACCGAGCCCTCCTCCACACGCGATATATACACGCCAACTCCTGTAACAATATAAAGGGTAAATAACAATACTTAGAGTTATATACGACCTTATGTCAATTTGTCGAAAGGTCAAGTTACGTACTACGTATTGTCAGAATTTAATGTCTTATTTTCTATAATATATTTTAATGATTTTTCAGGTACATAAATTTCACCTTTCTGCGCTTTTTTCTCCATCTACACTTTAACTATATAATATAACAAATCTCTTACTCATACCGGCTGGCGGTTTTCTGTTCATACTTTAATTACCTAATCCAAATATTGTATGAATAAACAAACGCTAACTACTAAGATTCCGTACATACGGTGATAACGAAGCTCTTAAAATTTCACTCGCATGTATGTCCTTCTCGTAGCTTTATGAATAATTTAGAGGGTCTAAAAGAAAATTGCATTTTAGGATAATCAGAAAATCCTAGGATGGTTGCAAAAAACCGTATAATTTCAGTCTAAAACAGATTTTCACTTTCCTCCTAATTATTTTAAGGATCTTTACTAAAATTTGAATTATTTTAGGAAAATTTTTATAGGTATTTATTTTTAATTACCCACTGTAGGATGCATAGTGCATATATATAAATAAATATTATTTCATACATAATTATTATTTTTATCAATTTTTATGATAAAACGTATACTTATATTCAATAACATCATGGTCCTCATTTATAGTCGATAGAAAAATTTTACTTCTACTATTTCAACATACTTTATAATACGGTACATTTACAATTGTTATGATATTTTACCCCAAATATTCTTAATCAAACTTGGCCGACTTTTAATTAAAACCATGAACATACGTACGCTATATAACTAAGTATACTTACATATTACTCCATAAAAACCTTAACAATGGGTACTTACGAGTACATGAAGTTGGAATGCATGCCAAGAATTTTTAACGAATAGGTATTCGATTTTAATGTTAATTGGAACAGTTTCAATTCTTTGTGTAAGGACTTTAATTTACTCCAAACTCACTAATTAGGTTAATTTTATCAAGCTCTACATTTTTAGTTCATAATGGAATTCAATTATTATGGTATTAAAAGTTAAAATATAAAAATGAAACAACTGTATAGTGTTATTTTTAAAAGCAGCTTCCGCTCTACATATTTTTTACCTAAAATTAAAATAATAACGATAAAATGTAAAAATTCTGCCGTTTTCAGACATGAATTAAAATCCTGCGCTTCCAATAAGAACATTTAAAAAGTTTTAATTTCTAAACTCTGACTTACTTCTCCTTCATCGAAATCTACTCTGCCTCACAGTGGGACAATCATATTTTGTAATAACTTTATAATATAATATTTTCTCCGTCAACACGACGAAGCTTATTACACTTATTAGTACAACAATACTTAAGCAGTCTAGTAGAAACAGACGTACTAATAAATTTATATACTGTCGTCTCTTGAACCCTGAACTTTATTTAATATGTGCAAGTTGTGCATAACTAATCTCCACAATAAGAAACGTTACGTAGTTGGTCTACTTCTAGCCTTTGAATATATAAATAATACTCATGTTCTCTTTGCTTACAATATGACAATAAAACGAACTGCATTTCTATTATGAAATGCGAGACAAATGCTATACGATGGAGCAGCGGAGTAGGTCATGATCCAACCCCTCGTATGTCGAGATCCTCACACAAGTCTTATTTCCTTCTATAACGCTATGTTATAAAAGCTAATGGAGGGAATGGACACTTGTTTCTTGTTCTTTTGTTATGTTAGATACGAGTATGTCTCGCACTTTCCTATTATTAGATAGAGACGCGTGAATTCTTCGTTCGTTATCAACAAAAATATTTTTTTTGGAAAATCATCCCTTCAAGGGGATGGAACTTAGTACGCAACTTCGTTAGTTTTGAAGTAAAAAGGGTGAATAGTATATAAACAGGGGAGGGGGAGGGAAGGGAGGGGGAGTGGCTGGAGGAGGGGGAGGGAGAGGGAGAGGGAATTTAATGGTATTTGTTTTGTTAAACCTACCAAAACTATAAAAGTTAAAAGTAACAACAAAGTACATTCACTGATTGTTAGGCGATACGAAGTTCGCCGAGACAGCTAGTATCTACCTACTTTATATAAAGCTAAAACTCTGCAATCATGAAACCACTGAACTCAAGCAAATTGAATTACGATTCCCATCAAGAGAATTTAGATTAGATCATTTCTGCCGTTTATTTACCTACATCGAGAAGTAATTTGAAGTAGGAAAAACCATTAATTTACAAATATAAAATACTGCTATGCTGAATGGAGAAGTTACTCAAATATAATATGTAAAAAGTTTTTATATGAATGGCTTTTCAGTATTTACTGTCCATCGATAACAAAATCATGATAATTATGTAATAGATACGTATAACATTCAATTAAGATAGTATTGAATAAGTTAGAAAAGAGATAGAAGATATAGAAAAAATAGATATAAGATAGAAAAAAGTGATACCTATCCACTCTAATATTATTCTCAAATTAACATTAGGTTGAAAATAGACATATTGTAATATTACATTGTAACAGTATCTACCGTGTACTGAATGGTTATTGAATTTGTTACGTGAGTTACGTAACAGCGAGATTTGCGGAGATTACTCTAGGATTAATAGGTTATTGGACTATAAGCATTGAATCGTGTTAGCGAAGAGCTACGGATCATTGATTAAATCGGTCTGTTTGGTCAGTCTATTTGTATAACTCACATATGGACTGGGAACGATCGAGTGTGTAGGTATGTATATCTGCGGTCGCTGTCAAATCAGTAAAATGGTGCTATTTGCTATCTGCTGGCGAGATACAATTTTCGTGGAAAACAGGTTACCTGGCTCAGTATCGTTTGGAGATCTCATTTCTAAGATTTGATTCATAAGTGTTTTTAGAAAATACAAGGTTATAGGTATCATCGCGTATCTAATATTATACAAACTAGTATCTAGTTTTAATACGGCTAATTATATTACGGTATCTAATCATTAAGTTATAAACTAGATCAATAATTACGGTTATAATTTGCTGGAAAGATAATTTAGAGAGTTGCTTTCTAGTTACTACAACACAGTTGTCTCGACAGAGTTGCGTAATTGTCAGCGTAAGAATAAAAACAGAAAACTAAACAAAATCCTTACAAATGTACAAGAGTAATTAGAAGTTATGCTGAGTCGATTCGAGATAATTTTTCCAATCGAGTAAACAAACAATCACGTAATGAAAAGCATTCGCCTCGATAATATGAACATCGAATGAGTTATTGGAGACAATTTATTGGATGTTACATTTTCGTTCAAATCTTTTATGTTGTTGAGGGAATATGATGGTCTTATTTAGTTTTAGGATTTAGGGCTCCGCTGTCAAAACAGAACCCTTATAGTTTCGTCTTCCCGTCCGTCCGTCGCTCCATCCACAGTGCTAGAAAGCTGTAACTTGGCATGGATATGCAATAATATATAACAATTTGTTACAATAACAAAGTGGTACAATAAAATCTTTTAAATTTATTTTAGAGTAACTTCTTTACTGGTAAAGTGGGGATAATTGTTTTTTCTCGTTTACCCCCATAGTATGGCGTCTATTCAATCTAGTCTAGTCTATTCAGTCTAGTCAATCTGGCGGCCTTTGTTTCTACTCGAGAATATTTCCTTGCCCATGGTCTCGAGCACTCCTTCAAATAACTGAAACTTTAGTCCATGCCAGCCCTCTCGGTAGACCTCCAGAATCGACAAGATTTTTTTCTTTTGTCCGCCGAAATCTGAGTGCCGCACATAAATGCAAAGTAGTGCGAATCAGTGTTCTATTAAAAATGCATTTTAATAGAACACTGATTCGTTAACTCAATTCAAGTTACGCTAAAATCGATTTTAATTATTGAATAACCTATGACTGACTACTTACAATAAAATTATATTGAGATGGCGGTATACTTTTTTTTTCTTCCCTTGCTTGACGTTGTATGTCTGTGTAGAGTTAAAAAAACAGTGAAATTTACTATTAGCTTTGGTTAACTTAAAAACTAAACTTAAAAGCGATTTTTATCTAAACCAATTGGGTAATAGATATTCCCTTAGCTCCATTTGTTTAATTATATAGCTTTACAATTACGACATGCATAAACTATATGTTCAAAAAAATGAAATCTGTATTCTACGAATAGTTTAAATTATTCGGAATAATAAACCGCCTCGCTTTCGGGTTTATAAACTTAGTATTTCTTTTTGACCGAAAGTTTTAACTGAATTAAAACGGACTTGTCACTCGCGGTCACACCGAATGTTTACCTAGCTTGATTAAAACGACTATTTCTAAGGCTGGTCCATTAACGGCTCACTACATGGCACAGATTTCTACTATTATTGAGAACGAGTTTCTACTATTATTGAGAAAGGCTAGAGCTTATGTCACCGTCTACCCTAGTGATAGCGGATCGGTGGAGAAGTTAGTGGAAAAGTGAATTTAGGGTCGCAGCATAATGACTGCTATCTAACAGCTGGGGTTTGACTTGACGTGCCCTCCGAAGCAAAGAAGCGCTCAAGATAGTTTTGAAGTAACGGTCACTCATCCTACAACCGAGTGAGACTTGCTTGCTTGACTCAGTCGGTCTTGATCGACACAACTCGGCTTTTAGCGCTTCACTATTTTTATAATGTGAGGAAAACATAACCTTCTCAGGCTGTAATACGCCCTTGAGTTCATGATCAAAGTCATTGCTATTATAGAAGTAGAGGAAGTAGATAAATGGCTTATTTTAATCTAAAGCCGTACGAGGTATATTAAGATTCGTCTTTCACGAATTATGACTTTATCGAACTATCCATTCTTTTACTCACACTTTTTCATTGAGTCTTTTAAACATGTCATCCGAGAAACAAAATCAAACAGGTAGAGTCAAAATACAATTCGTGAGAAAAAACTGTAACAACATTTATGTAGGCTTTAAGCCTAATCTGCGAAGCCCCCCATGCAGATTAGGGCCACATTGAATGAACGGCAATGAAAAAAAACTTGTTACTGAAGAATATTACATATCATATGCGAATCTCCCAAGGGTCATGGCCTCAATACCATAGAAAAAAGTCAGCCGCCAAACTCGCCGTGTTCCGTCCGGCTCGGGGCTTAAAAGCCATGTCTTTCTTTTTTCTGTTGTGTGTGTTCGTGTTGCTGATGTCACTTACCATCAGGTGGAAGTCAGCTCGTTTGTAGGCCATTTCCATAAAAAAAAAGTATAAACTCACCATTGAACTATTATTACTAGCGTACAGAACCGACACCACAAACCCGATGTTCGCGGAATGAACTGTTGCCAATTGGCAATATTGTTTTCAGTTGTTCAGTCGATTTTGAAAAGAGAACAGAGGGGAAGAGGTACCTCCCGGCGCGACACAAATTTTGTTCGCGATGTCTGTTCTAGTAATTCAGTACGTTATACTTCAATGAAACTCACCAGCTTCCTTCCCGCCCTTGACGCAGATGCCGAAGCCGTGCGAGTCGGCAGGGTCGCGGCTCATGGTGACGGTGCGCGTGGCGGGCTCCACCGGCGGCGGCGGCGCCCCGCCCGACGAGTACGGCCGCTCGCGCTCGCCGCCCCGGTATATCGCCTGTCATATCATAACATATCATCAACTGTCATCATCCGTCCCTTTACAAGTAATAGACATAAGCCTCTCCCGACTTGTATCTAAACTTATATTATGAAAAATTGTTCCCAACATTGACTTGAATGCCCCATGTAACAGGATGCTAAGACCAGGAAGTGATGCCTGTTATAAGATATAATATTAATAGCATCTCTTTAGTTTATTTGAGGAATATTTAAAATGCAATATATGTACAACAAAGTTATTGTGTAAAGCAGTTAATATAAAAAAGATACTAATTAGTAATTACTTACTTACTTCTTTACAGAACTTTACATCTGAATAAATATTGTTACGTTATTTAGCAGAGTAATTCAACTACTTCTATAATTCTACGTGATTAAATTCACTACTCAATTTTCTCTTCTGTAGTAGGTTAGGTACAGCGGTAGAGTGCCCTTTAAAGTACATTAATCTCAACGAAAACTCGAACACCCAACTTCGTGTTAGCTCTAAAAGTTTCATCTCGCCAAGCTATCCGAACTCTAAAACACGAAATTGTTCTTCCATTTAAGGCGAGATTATCCGACCGTTGTAGGCATTTTGTTCACTCCCCTATACCCCGCTCCCCTGAGTGTAAACTCGACCGCCACGCCGTGAGCCGGTCGCGCGCGGCCGTGAGGTTCATGACCCCGTGCGTAGCTTTAGATCCTGTAACCTAGTTGGTAGTGATCCTGCCTGCGAACTGCGAAGCGAGGGGTTTCGGGTTCGATTTCCGGCGGGGCAAATATTTATGTCACAGATAAATATTTGTACTCGTGTCATGGCTGTTATTGTGATGTGTTATATGTGTAGTCCATGCCACCCGCGAAACAGGTAAATACTTGTAACCTACTGCGGGGGTATGAGTGTGGAAGGGTTTTTATTATTATTATTAGTAACTGCTCTGAGTTGGGGTGAAAGTATACTTTATTTTGATTTATTCATTGGAATTTTAGGTGCAATAAAATAAGAGTAATGATAATTTTAGCTTAATTTTGTTTTTATTATTTTTTACATAATTTAAGGTATTTTATTTTAAATTATTCTTATACTTTTTATCATTCTCAATATACTTGTAAAATATCTTATCCAAAGGGTTTGAACATTTTTCTACGGAACCTGGCATACCTACAAGTCTGCCATTTTGAAAAAACCTCGTTTCGATTTTTAAGTTGGTTATTTTTTGTAGGTATTTACATGATATTAGTCAAAGTATGTAAGTACCTACTTATTTGTTCTTACTGATTCTTTTTTTAATCGATAGCTGGTGTTTGTCATGTGGTTCCACATAAATTTGAGCGAGATTTGACAAGTAGTTTTTTAGTTTTTTTGAAGTTGGTTATTTTTTGTAGGTATTTACATGATAATAATCAATTTTGTATGTAAGTACCTACTTATTTGTGGATGAACCGATTTTGATGATTCTTTTTTTAATCGATAGCTGGTGTTTGTCATGTGGTTCCACATAAATTTGAGCGAGATTTGACAAGTAGTTTTTGAGTTTTTTTGAAGTTGGTTATTTTTTGTAGGTATTTACATGATATTAGTCAATTTTGTATGTAAGTACCTACTTATTTGTGGATGAACCGATTTTAATGATTCTTTTTTTAATCGATAGCTGGTGTTTGTCATGTGGTTCCACATAAATTTGAGCGAGATTTGACAAGTAGTTTTTGAGTTTTTTTGAAGTTGGTTATTTTTTGTAGGTATTTACATATTAGTCAATTTTGTATGTAAGTACCTACTTATTTGTGGATGAACCGATTTTGATGATTCTTTTTTTAATCGATAGCTGGTGTTTGTCATGTGGTTCCACATAAATTTGAGCGAGATTTGACAAGTAGTTTTTGAGTTTTTTTGAAGTTGGTTATTTTTTGTAGGTATTTACATGATATTAGTCAATTTTGTATGTAAGTACCTACTTATTTGTGGATGAACCGATTTTGATGATTCTTTTTTTAATCGATAGCTGGTGTTTGTCATGTGGTTCCACATAAATTTGAGCGAGATTTGACAAGTAGTTTTTGAGTTTTTTTGAAGTTGGTTATTTTTTGTAGGTATTTACATGATATTAGCCAATTTTGTATGTAAGTACCTACTTATTTGTGGATGAACCGATTTTGATGATTCTTTTTTTAATCGATAGCTGGTGTTTGTCATGTGGTTCCACATAAATTTGAGCGAGTCTTGACAAGTAGTTTTTGAGTTTTTTGAAGTTGGTTATTTTTTGTAGGTATTTACATGATATTACCTTGACAAAGCGCCTTTCCGAAAAGCTGGTAGATTAAAAAATGACGTGCATAAGTGTATCAGTGATACCTATATGAATAAAAGATTTTGATTTGATTTGATTTGATTAGTCAATTTTGCATGTAAGTACCTACTTATTTGTGGATGAACCGATTTTGATGATTCTTTTTTTAATCGATAGCTGGTGTTTGTCATGTGGTTCCACATAAATTTGAGCGAGATTTGACAAGTAGTTTTTGAGTTTTTTTGAAGTTGGTTATTTTTTGTAGGTATTTACATGATATTAATCAATTTTGTATGTAAGTACCTACTTATTTGTGGACGAACCGATTTTGATGATTCTTTTTTTAATCGATAGCTGGTGTTTGTCATGTGGTTCCACATAAATTTGAGCGAGTCTTGACAAGTAGTTTTGGAAGTTGGTTATTTTTTGTAGGTATTTACATGATATTAGTCAATTTTGTATGTAAGTACCTACTTATTTGTGGATGAACCGATTTTGATGATTCTTTTTTTAATCGATAGTTGGTGTTTTCATGTGGTTCCACATAAATTTGAGCGAGATTTGACAAGTAGTTTTTGAGTTTTTTTGAAGTTGGTTATTTTTTGTAGGTATTTACATGATATTAATCAATTTTGTATGTAAGTACCTACTTATTTGTGGACGAACCGATTTTGATGATTCTTTTTTTAATCGATAGCTGGTGTTTGTCATGTGGTTCCACATAAATTTGAGCGAGTCTTGACAAGTAGTTTTTGAGTTTTTTTGAAGTTGGTTATTTTTTGTAGGTATTTACATGATATTAGCCAATTTTGTATGTAAGTACCTACTTATTTGTGGATGAACCGATTTTGATGATTCTTTTTTTAATCGATAGCTGGTGTTTGTCATGTGGTTTCACATAAATTTGAGCGAGTCTTGACAAGTAGTTTTTGAGTTTTTTTGAAGTTGGTTATTTTTTGTAGGTATTTACATGATATTAGCCAATTTTGTATGTAAGTACCTACTTATTTGTGGATGAACTGATTTTGATGATTCTTTTTTTAATCGATAGCTGGTGTTTATGTGGTTCCACATAAATTTGAGCGAGATTTTACAAGTAGTTTTTGAGTTTTTTTGAAGTTTGTTATTTTTTGTTAGTATTTAGATGATATTAATCAATTTTGTATGTAAGTACCTACTTATTTGTGTATCACGCGTATCTCAGTTAGGAAATATAAATAAGTTTATATTATATTTATATGTATATTTCTTAGTATATAAATTAATTGTGTAATTAGCACTTGACTTATACATATACCAAAATACTATAAACAGTTACTAAAGTACAAACACGAACAATGTTATTATTCTTACGATATAATTTTTTTTTATGGAAATAGCCGGAAAACGAGCTGACGATCCACCTGATGGTAATTGGCTATCGTCGTCCGTGGACATCAGCAACACCAAAGGCATCACTGATGCGTTGCCGGCCCTCCCCCTCCCTTCCCCTCCCCTCCACCTCCCTCCGCTCCCCTCCCCTTCCCCTCCCTTCCACCTCCCCCGCTACCCTCCCTCTACCCTTCCTTCCCCTGTTTAACTTATATACAAATATACATATTATACTATACATATAAAAAAACAATACTCAAAAACAATATAAAAAAACAACATTAAAAAACAATATTCTTACAAAATTCTTACAATAGAAATAATAGTAATTATGGCATTAATTAACATTTAAAATCAATATTACCAATATAATCCCTCGAGGGGCCCTACCACCAGCGGGCCGGATTTAGTCGCCTTTTACGACACCCATCCGGCTTGGGATTGGGGTTAGTATTCTAAGCCGCCCTAATACGGCAAGAATTATTGTGTAATTAGCACTTGACTTATACCAATACCTAAATACTATAAACAGTAACTAAAGTATAAAAACGAACAATTTTTATTATTTCAAATTACAGCTGTGTGGATACTTTGGACAGTGTAATATAAGTTCAGAAGGCGCGCGCGCCAAATTCGAAATTAAAATTGGTGTCGGAAATTCGACAACGTGCGGCTTCGATGCCGATTAGCACAGGTCCTACCTCGAAGGCGACTGGCGCGAGAGTAAAATTGAGTAAATTAACGCGTCGGGCGTTTCGTTGCTAGTGGAAAGGGAAAAAATAGAAATTGAAAGAGAAGTTTTTCAAAATTTCAAATTATGATCAGAAAGAAATATTGGTATCTATAGGACCTATACTGTGGTATATTTTTTATTATCTGGAAGCGATTAAAACGCGAATAAAACGCCATTTTTATGCCAGATTAGACCCCACTTTGTGATTTATTTCTATCCAATGAAATAATTGCTATCGTGTATCAAGTATGAGGGAACGAAAGAATAAAGACTGTAAAATAACATATATTTTTTTTAGAATTGTATTATGTACCATTTATGAACAAAACACCTTCAAAAATACCATTTCTTGGGATAATATCGCCTTAATAGAAACTTCCTTTGTACTGACGCTGTAATGGTTACCTCTATTTTTGTACGCTGAAATAAAAGCGGCCGAGTTTACGTCACTATGCACGTAATTCTATATCTATGGGCGTTGTTCAGGAACAAAGGTTTCTGCTATTTGAGCTCTGGCGTTCCGATTTTTTCACCTTTTATTATTATCAATGGGAACGACGCAAACAAATTTGTACGGCAACAATAATACATAAAGTTTTTTTATCGAGTGCCAACAGCTATTGCAACGAATTGTTTTCCCCAATATCGCCTTGCACGTACGTGATCAGGCAAAAAGCGAGCATGTTGTTCAGCAAACAATGTACCTTTACATCTCACAATAGCACCTCATACCCGTAAACACCCGTAACGTAGCCCAAAAATGTTTGCTGTTTTCGGTCTTTTAAACAAGCGAATTTTTTCGGCGGCCTTTAGTTCTCTGTATCTACGTAATATAAATTTTAATAAAAAAAAATATTCATCCCAATAACTGTTACAGACTTATGTTCCTGAAAATATTTTTCTTCACGGAGGCTAATGAGTAATTGTCGGTAAACTTACTGCTTTAGAACCCTACATTGCGCGTGGCCTGACATGCACTTGCCCGGCTTACATTATTTCCAACTTTCGACATAAATATCTTACTTTTTAGATCGAAAGGTTCCAATGTTGCGCTTCATTCGAAATAAATAATTAATCAGGCAACGCTATTCCCAACGGTTCTCGTGCACCACCAACATTGATAAAAAAATCCCTTCCTATCATTCCATCTATATGATTCCCAGTCATTTCACAGCTTGTTTATGCTTTAGTATATACAAGCAGTGATAGCCTAGCGGTAGAACGTTGGTCTCCCGAACGAAGGGGCCCGAGTCCAAACCCTGGCACGCACCTCTAATTTTCAAATATTATGTGCGTATTACAAGTTAATTATCACTTGCTTCGGTGAAGGAAAACATCGTGAGGAAACCTGCACACCGGAGAGTTCTCTATAAAGTTCTCGAAGGTGTGTGAAGTCTACCAATCCGCACTTGGCCAGCATGGTAGACTATGGCCTAATACCCCTCACATTGTGAGAGGAGACCCCGAGCCCAGCAGTGGGACAATTATGGGTTGTTGCTTTTATGCTTTAGTATAAAACAAAAATATAATAAATTAATAATACGATTTTCCAGCACTGTATTGCATGCCCACAATAAAATGAAAATTCATAATAAGAAATTACAATGTAGGTAATTACATAAATCTATCATGAGGCTATTGTGACTGACTTTGCCGTTACCACCCTGTTGTCACGCACGTAAATTCTCGTTTTATTTTTCAAACTAACATTGCCCAAAATAGTGAAGTCACGCTACTCTAATTAAGTACGACTACATTATGGTTGCAGCAAAAACTCATGTATTTTACAATGTGTACAGTATATTACAATATATTTTTAAATGACTGCAGGTATATTAGTAGCATTCAAAGACGAAGAAAAAAAAATAATAAAAACAACTAAACACCTGATTGTGTAAAAAAACTAAATAGTAAAAAACAAGCCAAGTAGTTTAGAATACTAAACAACTACACCATAGAAGGATTAACAGGCGGGACCTATTCTTCAACCAACCAAATCTTGTGTAGTTGTTCATTCAACATTCACATCACATAAAACATTCTAAACTACTGGGCTTGTTTTTTTCTTTTTAGTTTTTTTTACGTAGTCGTGCTTTTTGTCTTTTACACTTTTAAGTTAGGATTGATCGACTTCTTTCTTAGGATTATAAGACGGTAAAATTCGCAATTTTGTAATTTCATTATAAGAATTAGTAAATTAGCGACAATGGTTGTTTAAACCACTTTAAATCGTTATATATCCTAAACTGTTACTTAAAATGAAAAATGATGAAAGGAACCTAAAAATCATTTTTGAATACTTATTAGTTCTTCGATACTTTTTTTTCATTTAGACAATATGGGGTCTGGTTGTCCCTGTGGTGAAATTAATTTTTTTTCATGTCTTTACTGACACGCGCAAGGTTAAGACGAATCGATTGACGTAAGAATCATCAAAATTGGTCAACCTGTTTGACTCTACAACGCCACATAGGAACACACATACATACAATATATATATAAACTGATAAACCCATTACCCTCCGTTGCGTTGCGCAGTCGGATAATAATTAAACACCTACACACACCCAATTTACGATACAAAAAGTGTGAGTACCTGACATGTCTTCTTATTCAACTGTGAGTGATAAAGGTCGAATGTATTAAGGTCTCAATACAAGCTAACTCCCAGATCAACAAGTTCGCTTACAGCGATCACTCATAACCAGCTAAAGTTGTTTTGGTTAATCTGACAGTTTACACGAACTCTGTAACAGGCTAACAGGCTCCTACTTTACCACCGAATGATTAATAACTCTCCCCCGTCATAACTCGTGTACAGAAGTAAGCTGGATATACTCAAACTCTAAATATTAATAATTTACCTCATCTTCCTCGAGCGTATCCAATTTGAGAATGAATATTATATACACTTGATGGAACACAGTGTTTTAATTAAGCACATCCCGTATTATATGAATGTTTTAAATCACCATTTTCTTTATTTCGTCCGATAACAACCCTTATTTTAATAGTTATATAGCACTGTTTGATACAATGAAATCTCCTCGTCAATATCCGGCACTGAAAAAAAATTACTTTCAAAGGGAAGCTTTTAAAACGTGATAGGTATATTTAATCGTTTACTGTTGTTTCGTAAGCTCGTGTTTAAAAGCATATGGTATGCCAGCTCGAACGATAGCCTCAGACTGACGGTAAAGTCGTGCCTTAATGTTGATGAGGCCAAAAAATCATTACATGGATACGAGGATACGATTCATATTTTATTGCATGTTTTCTGAGCTTGGTTTTTACTGTCTATAATTTCCAACTGTTGATCAAAGCCACAATCGCCTGAAGAAAACAGTTATACCTACATATTTACCTGTTACCTATATTTCTAAATTTGTAATCTCAATCATTTTACAATACAGATTTGTATCGAACTCGTCGTTATTCGTGAAGAGAAATAGCACTTTTTTGTTATCATGAAATCTCAGGGATCTCATACTCTACAAAATTCTTTTTATTTCAGGTTAAGATCGTTCATCTTTGTCGTTATGGTGGCCACTCACGGTCATTCCAACGCGTCATTTTTGGAGCCACGACAAACGACACATGTCAAAATGGCGCGATTGGACATACAAATTTTTTAAATCACGCCATCAGTTTTTCACATTCACGATCAAATTTTGGCTGTATATCACGCCATTTGACGCGATGGACTGACCGTGAGTGGCCACCATAATACTATTAGGTATGTCCAAATTAGAACCTGTATCAGTACAACCTAAATATCGAAACATAAAGAGAAATCTAAAGGGAACAAAAAGCTGAAGGTTGTTTAAAATTGCAATTAATTTTGAATGATAAAAAATTATTTTGCAAATTTTATTAGTAGTTTTAATGATATTCTACAGCTTAAGCAATAAAAATAACGTAGTAAAATACTAGTAAACATTAATATCTTTATTATCCATTTTGATAGGAAAGCGACAAAGTTGAACGCAAATAACGACCAACCGACTACGTATTCGAATAAAATAACTTTGTGTGTTAATAAAAATTTAATTATAGTCGTTTCGTAGCATTTAAAAGGGGAAAATTTTACGATTCATCGGAATATATTATTAGAAATTAGAAATATATAGTCTGTGATATACAATATGAGTGATAGGTACATAAAAATTATTATGAACGGTGTGCTTGTCTTTTTAATTGAAATTTGTTGAAATAACGTATCGTTGAATTTATTGGTAGTAAAACATTAACATTCCGTACACGAAATATTTTAAACGTATCGATATCGAAAAATCGTAAGAATACGTATTTACATAATATATGTATGTGTGTGTAAGTAAACAAAAATGTATCCACATTTTTAGAATTAAAACTGCAGCTACTATTATGTATGTGTAAGGGAAACAGAAAAGTATCAATATTTGCTGACCGCGCAACCGTCCTGCAACTTAAACGCCGGGCGGTGGGGTCATGAATAAAGTAGTGATATTGACTGCCACCGACTTCAACGAATTTATTTAAGCCGTGGCAGAGCTATCGGACACAAGCCAACCCACGCCACATTCACACGCTATTTTTAGGAATTTTGCATTCGTTATAACAGCCTTGAAAAAGTCAAAGGCTGGCAATCCTTCGCCACTAGGGTGTTAGTCTGTTGTAATTTCATTCATAGCGTCATACAAAGGTTTTTTACCTGATATAAGTAAATGATTCTTGGTCATTTTATTTCTTTTTGTGCTACAGAACTGTAAAGGGGTCGTATCTTTTTTAGGCTTTTTTTGTGCTACAGAACTGTAAAGGGGTCGTATCTTTTTTAGGTAGACTTATTTATTGATATGCAAAGGCCAAAAACGCGTCAGTGATTCATTTTGCAGTTTTTGAGGTGTGAATTGCAAGGTTTACCACGTTTGTCAGGTGGCCCGTTTGTCAGCTCCATAGAAAAGTATATGTATGGAAGCGACGACTTACTTAACTTTTTGGAATTTTTGTGTCTTAGATTAGTCATCAGTACATCCGTGTGAGCTACACGTCTGCACACTTTTCGCTTTATTCGATTTGTCTCTATGTCATCCCTTGACAATTAAATCAGGTCGCAAAAGGTTGCGTTCCCATCTGACAAAGCATTTTTCCAAGCGTTTACATAAGCGATAATAAGATTCAACATCTTCAGTTAGTCTGGGCCCTGGGGGCACGGCAGTTCCATAATAACATGAATGTCTTCAAATCAAGAGTGACTATGCTTTTACTAAGTCAGTGCGCTTTACCTCCATGACTTCTTTGCTACCAACAAGTAGTTTAGTTGCCAAGCATTAGCTAATTTAGGGTTAAAAAAAACATAAAGCAACAAAAATATTTACATGATGAGTTGTGCTGCTAGGGCTGCTGGCTGGAGAGTGCCTCCTGGCTGGCAGCGGCGCGGGCAGGGGCGCCGGGGGGTGCGCGGGGGGGTGTGCCACGTGCGCGGGGGGGTGCGAGGGCGGCAGCGCCTTGCCCAGCGCCGCGGCGCCCCCCTGCCCGAACAGCCGCAGCACCTGCTCAGGCGAGATGGGTCGCTTCTTGCCGTTCGCACTCAGGTGGTTTGTGCTGTTTCTTAGGCTTGCTGCTCCTGCTGCGTAAGGGAACGGAAATAATAATTATTTAATATAATAGCATGTGCTTGGTAACAAAAGTTAATTTCGACATCTAACTTATATTGGATGTCCATCCCTGAGGATGAACAACGGGAGAAGATTGTATAAAACTTTATCATTTATTAAGTAAAAGTGAGAAAATTTATGTATGAGCTTAAGGTTGGAAACAAAACTTAAGTAGGTATTATGGATTACATCGCCATTCACCGTTGAATAAAATTGTATTTAAGCATTAACTTATAATGACAAAAAAACTGTTATAATTCATAAATAATCATTGATCGTTATAGCCAACATCATTAACTTAATGACTACTAAATATATTGGCAACTTTCAATTGATTAATAGCGTTAATTACGCTAGTAAGATGTGAAATTCATGATAAATACATAAATATGCCACTGCTACGACGTAGCGACGTGTCGTAGCAGAAACGACGTAGCCAAGGAGCATGAATAAGACTTCATGTTTTAATTAAGTGATTCAAACAGTAAACCTTGTTATTTTTATACAATTATTGTATTAAAACTATATGCTACCTAAGTATATGAGTAAGTACTTAATCTTCATATAACATTATTATGAAGAACTAACAAGAACCTTAAAGTTAATACGTGTTCTGGTTGAACCTTATGACATCACGTAAATGTTAAGAAGTTTTACAACATCATAATATACACAACACGGAGCAGCCATAAACTCACGAATAAAATGTCACGCTACCCTTATACGTCTCCGCTGGGAACATCTGCCTTAAAATTCCCTAACACAACCAGAGATATATTTTATTCAGCCAGGGACATTCAGATGTCATGAACATTATAGTATCTACGTGCTCCATTATTTTATAATTATTAAAATGAAAGTATTTAACATTAATGCACAGATTTTAAATATAAGAGACTTTAACGGCTCTTCGTCGTAATTGAGCACAGTATCAAAGCTAAACTTTTTTGCTCTTTCCTAGTGCAATCTGTAACGAGACGAAGCAATCACGCTAAGTCCTTTCTGTCAGGGGTCGTTAAGAACCCTTGTTATGCAGAACAATATATTTTTCTAACAAAATAGTGTAATAACATACGTCACCAACATCAAGGAAATCATCGATGCACAATTACGAAAGAAAAGATAATAAGAAAATAAGTAAGAACTAGCTCTAGCTCCCAAGCTTCCAGTCAGAATACGATGAGTCGTTTAGCGGCTGACTTAAGGTCGATGCATACGTAACGTGGACGGGACGGGGACGGGGCGCGCACGGGGCATAAATATACGTACGTGCCCCGTTCCCGTCCCGTGCGTGCCTCCGTGGCGTATGCGCTATCGTTTACATTTTCTATGAAACGATGTTTCCAAAACTTCAAGTCCCGTCTCGTACGGGAAAAGAACACGTTACGCATACATCAACCTTTTAGCAAGAGGGTGGTAGCTACAAAATACGTATACCTAACAAAATTGTTGCATACCTGCGCTGTTAGTAATATTAGAGGAACCAAGATAGGGTGCTCTCGAGAGCTTCCCGGGGTAGTGGTGCTGGGAGTACGGCGCGTGGTGACCGTGCGAGGAGGCCGGGCGCTCCACGATGGTGTAGGACGTGCCCGGCGGCGAGTAGTACACCCCGCCGCGCGCGCGCACCCGCGCGTCCTCCGCCTCGTAGCTCGTGTGCCGGTTGTCCTGCAACCACTGGGTATTGCGACATTTCCTTTAAAAATCCTCCCTACAATTTGGACAGGTTAAGAGCCAATTAAGATAGATTCTTTTCACGGTTCTACAGTCTTATTGTTGGAATTAAATACCTATATTATAGGATTTTTAACTACAATATTATATTAGCAAAAAACACTAATAAACACATAATACCGACTGTAGCACAATAGGTGTGTGAAGTATCTAAAGTTAAATTTGAATTTTAAAATAATTAAATTACCGAAATATCTATACATCGGTATTCTCTTATCTGTTTTTCATCTAAAGAACTGACTTTATTAACGATCTCTATTAGGTAACTATGAAGTAACAGTTATTGTTACTAATTACTAATGTCGCATTATTCCATAATATTGCGAGCTCAAAATTTTTAATTATTTAGACAGGTGAGAGTAGATATTCCTGAAATTCTATTACAACGGTTACATAAGCTTATTCGTAATCACTTTATATAATAAAAAAGCATGTAGTTAAATAAAACAAAAAAGAACGGAAATATTGACTTCAATTCTGGCACCAAAATTTCGGGAACAAGTTCCTCGTCATTTGTGAATGAGTTGCAAGGTTGCAACACATCATTGCTCTCAAAACTTTTTTAAACGTCAACACATTCGTAGACCCGTAATAAAATGGAATATTTTTGCCTTGCTACGTAACAAACTTATATAGGCAACATTTAAGGCATATTTTAGAAGGCAAATATTAAACGGTGTCAAATCTGCATACCCTTAGGTTTATGACCCTCGGTGCTTGTCAATGATTCATAAATTCAAATTTATGGACCCATCTACAACCGACCCTGTGTCAGTTAATTAAGTTCATTAAGATAAGTTATTTAAGTGAATTAGCATACTTAATAGTCACTTTAAACAATGTTTCATACATTTTCGTTGATTAGAAGATTTGAACATTTACCAGGTCAGGAAGTTGGTCCGTAAAATACGAAGGTAAAATATATTAAGTAGATGAGTCAAGTAAAGTAGAACTTTTTATTATCCAATTAAAAGAATCAACATTATACCTGTAACATAATAATTATGATCTGTAATGCATCTTCAAAAAGTTTTTTTTATTATTTATATTCTTTATAACAAGATACTCAACATTGTACTAGTATTACTTGATAATATCGGATACAAAACCGATTTATTATCACTAATAAATTCTGGTCTCTATACGCATACTACCAAGTTATCACATTTACTCAAATTTAATTTAATAGGCAAATGTTGGTTAATAAATCTTATTTCAGTTTGATTTTATTTTGTAAGTGTATCATTACCTCATTAAAATCGTTTAAATCATTTCGTTAAGGATCCCCTAGAGGTCGTTTGCCGTATCTTGGGTAACATTCATTTCTCTTCAGTAAATATCTAGTTCGTTTTCATCTTACTAATATTATAAATGTAAAAGTTGGTTTATGAGAATGTATGGATGCTTTTTACTCTTTTGCAAAAATAATGAACAGATTTTGATGGAATTTAACACACAGGTAGACCATGCATACCTATATTAATATAAACGATGACGATGCTAATTAATTGCAAGAAAACTGAATTACTTAAACTTAATTTAAAAAATGACACAGGAAGTTGATTATGCCACAATATTGCTTACTTCCGTTAGCTCACAGCATAATCTGATGCAACAACAATTCGGTAGCTAATTCCCACATTCATCCGTCATTGACGATTTGGCATTAATAACATGTTCACATCAAATGTTCACATCAAATGTTTGAGATAAATCGTAGTTTAATATTTAGTGGCAGTTGTAAATAACAAATATTTTTTACGATTCGTCAATGTGTGTATGGTCATAAGAATTTGCGAGCAACTGAAAAAAAAAACGTATTTTATCACGATCCGGATAAAAATAATGGCTGCATCTTCACTGGACGACACGACTTAATAAATAGCAAATGTTGGTTAATAAATTTATTTCAGTTTGATTTTACTTCGTATATCGGCGTGAAGCTTAAAGGTGCTGCCACACCAGTAAATGTTATTGTTTGTAATAAATCATTTTTTTTAACATTTTATAACTTCAGTGTAGTAGCACAAGAAATTACTCACAATTAGCACAACAAAACAACAGAAAAAACGAGCTGAAAATCCACCGGATGGTGAGTGGCTATCGTCGCCCATGGACATCAGCAACACCAAAGGTATCACTGATGCCTTGCCGGTCAAGAAAAAGAGAAAAAAAGAAAGAACTGGGCTCTCAAGCCCCCAGCCGGAACACAACGAGTAGTTTGGCGGCTGACTCAAACAGTGGGTGGAAGCTGTGCAGGCGGTCCTTGCAGAGAAATAATAATAGTAATAATGGTATTAATGAAGTATTACAATCAGTTAAACATTACCAATATAATCGCTCCGAGGGACCCTCTCACCACCGGGCCCAGATTTAGTGCTTGTTCACACTGAACTCGGGTGCGGGCGCGGGCGCGGGCGCGGGTGCGGCCGCGGGCGCGGTCGCGAAATATCAAACATAATATGACCTACTATGAAAGTGTTCACATCAAAACGCGCGCGCGGTGTAAGTAGCGTTTACCGCGACCGCGCCCGCGAGTTCAGTGTGAACAAGCACTTAGTCTTGCCGGTCGACGAAGAAGCGGCCATTTGTTGACCATCCCATACAGCATATTGTGACGTATCCCACACAGCATATAGTGACGCAACGGAATTAAGCTTACTTGTTGCGAGCGCGAATGGCGCGCGAGATGGTGGGCGGGCGGGTGCTGCGGCGTGGCGGAGCGCGGCCAGTAGCCCTGCGAGTAGGGTGGCGGCCAGCGCGCGCCGAACTCCGCCAGCTCGGAGCCCTCGCCCTCCCCCGACCGCATGCCGGGGGCACCTGCTCCACCTGCACACGGTCACAACATATATATTATTGGTATTTTGTAACGTTACGTAGAGGGAAATACTCTAAATGCTGAAGATAGCGAATTCACCCATGGACATCAGAAACACCAAAGGCATCACTGATGAGTTGCTGACCAAGAAAGAGAGAAAAAAGGAAAGAAAGAACTGGCTCTCAAGCCCCCAGCCGGAACACGACGTCGACGAGTCGTTTGGCGGGTGACCCATGCTCAAGGGTCAGTGGTCACTTGTGTGTGTCCAGGCGTACCCCATAGAGAAATAATAATAGTTATAATGGTATTAATTAACAATTGAAATCAATATTATCAATAATGAAATTAATGTCGATGCACGCGCATAACCGACCTATCACCCAAATGGGAACTAACTTCTATGGACGAAATTGAACAAAATCGAAAACACCGATTAACTAATTTACATGTTACTAAAAATCTTTCATAATATTTTTATAAAGTAACGAGTTTTCGAATCCAAACATAAAATTCGAAACAAAAGGAACCCTATCAGTATCCTCTTGGGTATCAAGTAATCTCGCACGTCGCAACCCTACGCCGGTGACCAAATAAAACATCCTATCCTATACAAACATTCTACCCGAACGGTGCCATCGATATTGCGATCAAACATTTTAGCATATATAAAGTCCAATATACATATAACGAAGTTGGCAGTTATTTCTGCGCGGAGCAACTCATTTCGAAGTCAGCGGTATTTAATGGACTCATCCATTTATGATGATACTTAAAGTTTAGGAAGATACTTAATCCACAAACTTTCCTTCTTCTTAACTTGTAGCAGGGAACAGTATCGCTTGACAATTTCTTATAATAGACATCAGAGTCTTACGTCGTCCATAATACGATTAAAAACCCGTCCTTTTTTAATGGACGACACGACAATAACACAGCTGTAAAATGTCTTAAATCATTACTTAACACTGTAATATTTTCTGGTGTTACAGCACCTTCAAGCTCCACGCCACTTGCACACACACACATGGCAATTAGCGTATGTATCTACCTAATAAATACATAAGATGTCGTTATCGTGTCGTCCATTGAAGGAGGACCAATGTGCTGACGAGCCATTTTGACCTGAATAGCACAAACGACGCTAGTGACAACTGTTTTGGCACCAAACGACACATTGTGGTACCGACTAATAGCCTATTAGAGGCACGCTGCTACCAATAAAAGCTAATCCACATAATCACGACACTACGATATATTACGATAAAGTTAAACCCTAATAAACGACGCGACGCCGCGTCATCGCGTCATTAAGATCGATTTTTGCGAGTGTGACAACTGACAAGTCCAAAAAAAACGGCGATGCGGGAGGCCACATAGCCACGGAAAAGGAATTGCCGTCCCCATAACTCTAGAGGCATCATAGTTAGATTGCTTATTTTATTGGTTCCGAAATACTTCAATAGAAAATATTACACGCATGTCTGTTCCAATACCAAAACATCATTTTCTTAACTTCACTTACAAAAATTATTTCAGGCATAGGTATCTACTTCATAACGAAAATTTATTGTCGCATACCCAGCGAATCTGTCCTTTTGCGAATAATCCCTTGAATGTATGTAAAACTAATAACAGTATAGTCTCCGAACTACATAATCCTTGTCAGGTAACCTATTTCCAGTGTAATCAAAATAGCTGGAATGTTTGCGGCTATTAAATTGTATCTAAAACGATCGTTATTCCAACGGTTATATAGGTACGTAATACGCAGTTGCTATGCAATTTGCTACAAAGCTTGTAATAAACGTGAAAATTTACATGGAATATAAATAGGTAAATACTGTTAAACTGAGCTTATCCACACGTTAGTACCTAATAAGTGCAAATGACGCATGCATGTATTCAGAATATTAAGTCTACCTTAGATTTCTACGTGCATTGCAAAATTTTTATTCACATTTTATATAATCAAAGAAACTTGTATAATTTTATCGTAGACACAAAAATATTTTTTTAGAATTATTTAGTCTGTCTGTCTGTTTGTCTGTCCGGGCATCACATGAAAATCCTTGAACGGATTTCGATGAAAATTGGTAAAGTTGTTACTAATACTTCGGGTCATATTTTAGGATACTTTATATCCCGGACGGACTTAAAAGGTTTCCCCGGGAAACGGGATGAAAGTTTGTATGGAATATTTTTAAAACATCAACCGATTTGCTTCATGCAACAAATGTTCCTTGCTTATATTTATGGAACACATATTTTGAATTTCAAAATTCTGCAAAAAAAATACAAATTAATGTGAATATTGCTTATTTTTCAAAACCCGAACCTGAAGGAATCCTTTGTAATTTTATCGTGGATTTTAGTAGGTATATAAATTTTATTACTATATTTAAGTACTTCAATATAAATTCACCGTTTTTTTAATTTCCTTCTGCAAGAGGTACAAATAAGGTAAAACATAATTTCCGTATGCGAAGCTGCGGGCAACAGCTAGTTGTTCAATAAAAAGAAATCAAATTTTAAAGTTAATACAATTTATCTATTTATCTGAATTATATTGTAAGATTCGTTTCGTTGCTAAAAAGCGTGTAGTTAAATAATGTTTCAAAACTTTCAAAACATCCTCGTATATTCGCAGGAAACACCGTTTATTACAGTAAAAACAAATTCGAAAGAATAATCTTGCAGTGTCACTTAAAATAAGTATTTAAGTGTTATGTAAATAACCCAAATGGTTACATAAAATGACCCGTGTAAGTAAAATGTACAGGAGCGGCAATTCGCCGGCGTTTGGTAGCGATGCGCGATGACGAGATGTTTTTTTCGATTGTCTCGATTGTTCAAACATCTCGAGTAGTCATCTCGAGATGTTCTTCTCGGTGTCGATTGTCGATGCGAGATGATGACCGAGATGTTTATCTCGATCGGAGCGATGCGAGATATCTGTCGATTGGAGCGATATGCGTGATGACCGAGATTTTTCACTCGATCGGAGTGATGCGAGATGTTTGTCGATTGGAGCGATATGCGCGATCAGCGCGATGACCGAGATGTTTCACTCGATCGGTGCGATGCGAGATGTCTGTCGATTGGAGCGATATGCGAGAGGACGAAATGTTTTTTTATAGTGTTTTTCAACTAAATCTACGTAATGTTGGTAGCATTGAAATAGGAGTATAAAAATTAAAAGTTTTATAAATAATCTCGTAATATTATCGTTATTACATTTGATGAACTCGATAACAACACTATTATTATTTAATATGTCCATAAAATGGTTTTTGAAATATAAAAGACACTTATTTCAATTCTACCAACATTACGCCCAACTGCAAATTTAGTTGAAAAGCACTATAGTATTGTTGGTGTCAGTAGGTCGAGCGAAGTAAATTAGGTAGGTAAGTAGGTAAGTAAATTAAATACCGTGTAATTATTGATAATCAATTAATGTTCGAAATATACATTAACTCAAGTTTTATTATGTATTCATTTCTATTAATCTATTTATTTTAATTCAACAATAAAACCAATTACGAACTTAAAAGGCGCTGTAGTAACAGTGCGGCAACATATCGCTATCTCGCTCTTACATGAAATGCGACGTATTTCTGTACTACTTTGTGCTTTCTATCTCTGTCTACGTTTAACTAACATTATTTACAATTTATTATAGACTAGCTGACCCGAAGAACTTCGTATCGCGTTTTTTTTTTACCTATTTTTTTTCTAAAAGAAAAGTAGCCTAAGTTACTCCTTATTATATCAGCTATCTGCCAGTGAAAGTCCCGTTAAACTCGGTCCAGCCATTTTTGAGATTAGCCGAATCAAACAGACAGACAGACAAACAAACAAAAATTGTAAAAAATGTTGTTTTGGTATATGTACCGTGTAAACATCGATTCAATTCGAGATAGTATCAAAAAATTACGTATGTTGGTCGCCAACACACGTAGGTTAAACTAACGAACGGCGAGAGGCGATAGCTTGATGACTCGAGCGGGTGGGAACAATCGAGACAATCTAAAAACATCTCGATTGTTTTCTCGGTAAGCGAGTAATCGGTCATCTCGATTGTAAATTTCAGATAATCGCAATTGTCTCGATTGTTGAAACATCTCGCAATCGCGCATCGCTAGCGTTTGGAGCACCTGGGCGCGGCCGGGACGGGTCCGTTGACTTACGGCTGCCGTAGTTGAATACGGTCGTAAACTAGCCGACGGCCGTTAACTTTAACTACAATCACTTGGACTGCGGTTCTGGATGAGGGCAATACATAGTTAAGTAAGGTAACGATTGATAAATTACCGTTGCATGTTTTTGACGCTTCAACGGGAGTAAATTCTTAGCTTTTAGGGATTATTAGGTATGCATGGCTCGAATGTATCCTCTTACATGAGAAGTATCCTAAACATATTGCTCCAGTGCGGAGGCTTGTGAAGTAATGGTAAAACCTGAGTCTGATGGCTTATCGTGCCCTACAAAGCATGGAAGCGTTCATTAAAAATAGTCACTACGTAGATAATGACTTTAATATTATAAGGCTTGCCTAGGCCATCACGTCTGGGGGGGCACCAGAAGAAGCACAAAAAACCACAAAAAACCACGTTGACATACGGATAGGGGGGCCCACAGGCGTGGATTGCTTAGGGCATCAAGTAGTCTTAATCCGTCACTGGTCAGAGTGTCGCAAAAAGAGGCCTATGTCCAGCTGTGGACCTCCAAGGGCTGATGGATAAATGGAGATAAAGACCACGCCGAAACTTGCTTAACTTTGTCGAACACTTACAATTGATACAGGTCGCCAGGATCACAAAAATCACAAAGAAGCTTTGAAGTTACTTGCAAGAATGACAAACGTTTTGAAAGAACAATTCTCCACCGTTATAGGTACTCTAACCAGAACATAGCTCATCAACGTAGCTTCCTAGACTAGAAAAAAGACAGAACACTTTGAAAGTGGAATCATTTGACCTATTTGTCAATGAATTAGCACTGATTCAAACTAGGCCCGAGCCTTCTCTTCACCATAGTAGTGCCATCGTGCATGCCGGTGCAGACGTTTGCAAATTTGCGTCATTTGGCCGCCGACGACTCACGACCCGCTTCCGCTCTTATTCTTAATGATTTAAGGTCAGCTCACACTGCTCTATCTCTGAAAGTTTGAATATGACACGAAACAGAACGGCATATGGAGATTTAGCTTGTTCCTCGATATTCATGGCCTACAAATGAATGGCGATGTCCACTTAGATCTATAATTACGAGGATCCATTAATGGATCCTTTTCCACTTGTATAATTTTTAGGTAATAATGGTAATATCTTACACACTAACTACAGTTATTTGTTACGTGAAGAAATATTTTTGAAATACCTATTTTGAAAGATATTATGTCTCTCAACCTGCACTGGGCCAAGTGGTGTACGATCCTTAAACCCTTTTATTTTTATAAAGACCCTATAGCTGCTCATGGGCTTTAGGATAAAGACGACTTTGTATATCGTACATTGCTCAATGCTTATGGTTAAATAAAGTGACCTCCATAGAAGATCAGCATCACTAGTCGAGGCAATTGCACAGAATTTAAATAGTATAGGTACCTTTAACACGATACAATAATTATACAAGAAAAACACGGTAACAACAAGGACAAAACATTTACACCGCAAACGTTGCATTTGACATGCCAACATTGCATTAATACTACTTATTTATATGTAGGTACTATTGTTTCTTCGGTGTTAATACCAACATATTAGTAGTAACACATAAATGGATTTTACCCGTGTTGCAGTGACGACTTTTTTGAATATCATTTTATTCATGTCTGTTTTTTACTTTTATAAAGCTCTAGTCCCTGGTATTTTAATTTCTGCTTGTAATGTAGTAAATACAAACAATAGTCGCTTTTCAGCTCGCTCGGCTCAATAAATGGAACAAATTGGCAATCTTCAAAGAGAGTATTCTGCCTTTTGTCGAATTCCAGTTCAGTAGGTTACACAATTGAATGTTCTCGGTATAAAAATTATTTGATACTTGTTTTAGTTTTAGAACAAGAATGAGTTTTGATTTTTAAATAAATCACCTAGCTGCTATTGGTGTTTGAAAAATGTGGCGAGTTTACTTTGTGACGAGTTTACTTTGTGACGAGTTTACAACAACCCAAATATTCATATAGGAATTAAAAAGCGTTTCATGGATAAATAATAATTTTCCTTAGATTACAGATAGAGACATAAGGTTGTTATTAAAAAGGCATAGTTAGATAACGTCCTGTGCAATTGAAGATTTCGTGTCCATCACATTAGAACTCTTAATCCTATTCTATTCTATTGTTGAAAGACATCCTTGACAATAATTTAAACGAACATAAACCTAGAGAGCCATAAAATATAACTTAATTTAAAGCATTAACTATCCCAAACATAAAGTGGCTCGAGGGAACATTGAGCTGAATAATTGTTCTCTGGCCATGCTTATTGCTTATGCCCATTGACAATGCCCGCAGTGCGGACATAATAGCACGTTGTGGAAATTCGTCAATAAGTAGCTCAACGCTCTAGGGATGTTCCACTATCTTCTGAATGGAACGTTTTGGTCGCTACTTGGGGCTCAGTAGCAGTGTAGTACGGGTTTGTAAGGATTATAAAGATAATGAATTTACAGATAGATAGATAGATAACTCTTTATTGTTTGCACACCAAATATTATACTACAATGGTACAAGAATAACATTAAAAATGGAAATACAAAACAACAAGCGGCCTTTTCGCTACATAGCGATTTCTTCCAAGCAACCTATAAGAAGGATACTTAAGAGAAACATAGATATTTATCCGAATTACAGAGAAAATGCTTACATTCTCCAGACTGGCAATAAATACTGTGACAAACACTTCAGTTAAAGGTTTTTTTTTTGGAGTTAACTAGTTATATGAAAACAAAGATAGTTAAATGTAAATTAAAATTTTATTTAGGTCATTCTAAATGCCCTCCCTGATTTTGAATACAGGCCCTCAGTCTTTGGGTTTTATTTTGTTATCAAGAGTTTTAAATCCGATGGCACTAAACTAATGCCAAGGCCAAGTGGAATTCAGCGGGACTAACACCTCTACTTTTTACTGTTTTTACTGTTTACCTACACAACCTACTAGTAAAAAAATTACGTTACGCTACGCATAACTGTTTAAAAGGCTTTTGAATACGTATTAACGGACAAATAATGAAGTAGCCAAGTAGGTATCAATATTTTCATCAAGTGATATTTCAGACTATACGCCTGCGAATATATAAAACATAGAAACCTAACTTACGCTAGAAAATGACCCAACGTAAAAGTACACCAAAGTAGGCGGAGCCTAAAAATTACACCAGACGAGCTGTCAGTCTCTGTTTGGTCGTGTCACAGAGAAGTAGTAACAAACATTCAACATTTATAGATATTTACTACGAAAATGCCGAAGTATGAAGTGAAATGGTGTATTAATCGTGTAGGTGTTCATCAAAAGAACACTAGAATCACATTTCACAAATGAATTTTGTCCTAAATACGTGGATTTTTATTATTTTATTTAAATAATGACAAATATTGACAGCCGTCATGTTTCCCTATACATTGCTTGATAGTTGCTTACAAAATATGTTTTAGTTATAATAAAACGCAATGAATATCGTTCTTTTCTGTTCGAACGTAATGAATGGCGTATGCGTTATGGAGGCATCATTGTCTGTAAAAATAGTTAATCAAGTTATGTTAAGTTTAGTGTACCTACTTACTACTTACGGAGTTTTACGGAATCAGCTCTTTACTTTAGGTATATATATGCAAATGTCCAGTTGGTTTGTCCGTACGTAACACTTATAATAATTGTAATAATGCTACATACATTGAATAGTGTAATTGTTTGATTGTGATAAAAAATCATACATTCAAAACTCTGTTCAGCATGGTGTATAATCGTCTGGTTATAGGTTCCCAAAAAATGGTTGTCTGTAAAGTCGGTTTACGGACGGTAGTTTAACGTGACAACGTCATGACACAACATTGATGAAATGATTGCATACTTTTATACATAAAATTGAGCGCTTCGGTCGATCGTAGCCGATCGTGCCTCTCTATCGCTTGTTCCGCGCTCTCGCTCGCGCGGAACGGGACAAGGAGTCATGTTTATTCGTGCGTGCGCCCGGCGTTCATCGTTTTAATAGACGTTATCACGTCAAAGAAAACAAAGCGCAGGCTAGAATAGACAAAGGCAGTTCGGTTAGAAAGACAGGAATGTAACTGGGACCCTAAACATCAAACAAATCAATTAAACTCTCAATAATTATGCTCCATACATTTAGGTAATGATGACTTCTATGAGTCTGAAATCGGAAATCGAGGGATATCTTCAAATTTTATAGGTATCTGTAGTGTTTGTTGTGCGTTAGTTTCAATAAAGCTCGAAGATGGTCCCGTAACGATTACACGGAGAAATTAAATAATAATAGAATATTATAGGTAAACAGACTTCAAAATTGAAAAATAATACGTGTATGCAGGCCCTCAAGTATAGACACAAAGAAATGAAAAGCAGCCTGAATTGATATTATTAAGTGTGTACAAGCAATGCTTAATTATTTTTTCAGTTTAGAAATCGGCCTACCTATTATATTTTTATATTATTACTAGCTGACCGAGCAAACGTTGTTCTGCCAAAAAAATTTTAAGGGGTAGGGGGATGAAAAAAAGATGTTGTCTGATTCTCCACCCTAGCCGATATTCACACTAAGATTCACGAAAATCGGTCAAGCCGTTTCAGAGGAGTTCAACTTCAAAAAAGCGTGACACGAGAATTTTATATATTAGATCTAATTTTTGTGTAACACTTGGTGACAGACCCGTAGTCCATATATTAGAAACGTCATTAAATATGGATGTTATATTTTAACGGCACCTTACCATTTATTATTTATTTATTTATTACTGCAGACACATCCCCGCGCTATGGCGCACTTTTAATTCAGAAAAGCCTGTCTATGGTTTATACTCGTACATCTTTGGTATAAACAATATTATTATTATTTTGTGGTTTTCAGTTCGGTTTTTAAAATATTTTTATTTGTAAGACCCAACCTTAACCTTGAGGAATTGAAAATAATCATAAATATGTTTTGATTGCGATTACTAAAACAATACCGTTTCATGATATTATAAATGTTTAATAAAAAAAATCCAAATTCTAAATGATAATTATTTGCTGTTCTTCATTTCGCATAACATCATCCTCCTGTGACCTTTCGTTGGTCGGAGAGCGGGCAAGCGCTATACAAATCGATCATTACCGATTTTTCCCGACATTTCATTCTAGTTGCCGACGTACCGAAAAATTATCTGTTTTTACTAGGAGTTATGTTTCTATGTTTTCTATATTCGCAGCTATACGCAAAGGGCGCGGCGTAGGAAGAGATTGGCGCGCTGCCAATTCCACTGACGAGGGCAGTGCTAAGTCACATTTCATTAAAATACAAAAATTCATAGGTACATTCATATCATTAACTGCACTCCAAAATGGCTCGCACAGAATATCAGTGCGGTGGTGGTTCTCCAGAGCAATTACTGAGTGCGATCCATTTCCTGAGTGCTTACTACAGAGAATAATTTTATTCTAAACTATAATTTATTATTATTATTATTCTACCCATGACTGTTTCTGTAGTAAGTAACTGTTGGAATAAAGCATTTCTTTCTTTCATTCTTTCTTTCAATGTATAAAGGAGTGTAATTATTATAACCAATGTGGGATAATAATAATAAATAATACATTCTTGTTAAACCTTCCTATGTACAAGGGCGTTGGGCTGTGGGACCGACAAAACATGTTTTCATGATTATCTATATTTTGGGAAATGCTGATAAATCGTTTTTTTTTCTAGATTTCGGATTTGTTACCAAGTACATAACTTCATTTTAGTGCACAGTACGACACACCACTTGTTCGTGATAGACATTACATTACATTGTAGCATGTAGCCGTATTTGGATCTGAATCCGAATTTATCGTCTGTAGCTTATACTGAGTACGGTGAAGTCAAATGAAAATGTTAACATTCCTCAGGGTTTGTTCAGAAGTAATATATTTTTAGTGTTTGTTACAACAACTAGTGTTTGTAACAAAAAATAATAGTTTGTGCATTACTTTTATGCTTTATACTTTTTAACCCTGAAATATGCTCTACCTACGACGAGTGAAACGCCGTTTTTGTTAAGAATTACATGTTTTTGGATTAACATTAATACCTTTTTAAAAATCTGATTAAATGGGCAAGTTTTTTTAATAACTTGTACGCCTAGTGTCATGGTAATTTTTTCAACCAGACAACATATTTTGTCAAGTAACATGTATTTTTTAAATAATTTTGTTTTCGTTGTAGCTCGTAGTTTTTCATTCAGAAGGAATTTTCATCTTAATAAGGTAAGGTGGGCTTTATTGAAGTGTTAGTTAGAAAAATAATTTTAAATAATAACCATACCATACGTATTTTTTTTTCAATTTGTACCTAAATGCAAAAATCCGGGTAAATAACGAAAAAAGTTTAAATTGCAAATATCTCCACAAGTAGCAAGAATTTTTTTTTTTGCTCATACAAATGAACATCAAATATATTGCATTTTGACTCCTTCATCAGCTCCCGCCAGGAATACGTCGAGTTACAAATAACCCTGTATAAAAGAAAGTTGTGTTAGTTACACTATTTATAACTCAAGAACGGCTGAACCGACTTGGCTGAAAATTGGTGAGGAGGTAGCTTAGAATCAGGAGACGGACATAGGATACTTTTTATCCCGGAAAATAGACCTGTTCCTGTGGGATAAGGTAAAATTTTGTTATATGTAGTTGATAGATTAGTTATTTATACAGATATAAAATAAAGCTCGGGGATGGATATAGGATACTTTTTATCCCGGAAAATAGACCTGTTCCTATGGGATAAGGTAAAATTTTGTTATAAGTATGTAGTTGATAGATTAGTTATTTATACCTACAGATAAAAAATAAAGCTCGGGGAGGGACATAGAATACTTTTTATCCCGGAAAAAAGACCTGTTCCTGCGGGATAAGGTAACATTTTGTTATTATAGTTGATAGATAGCTATTAGTCATTATTATTAGCGCCTTTTATGACTCCTTTTTTTACCGAATTCAAAACAGAATTCTTATAGTTTCGTCATACCTTTTGTCTTTTTAGAAATATTCAGTCGTTTGACAGTTGGCGCGATTGACAGAATATGAGAGGGATAGGGTGAGGGAGTGGGAGTGGGAAGAAAAGGGAGAGGGAGAGATTAATAGGCGGTACAAAGTTTGCCGGGTCAGCTTGGGAGCGGGAGCGGGAGCGTGAGAGGGAGAGGGCGACTGAGGAGCACACAGAAACTGTAACGGCTATGAACGGCTGTACCGATTTTAATGATTTCTGATTTGTTACATTCTTAGGCGATACGAAGTTCGCGCGGGTCAGCTAGTTATGAGATAAAAATATCTTATATTGTAGACGCTTACAATACAATATTTTGAAAACATACAAAACAATAAGCTAACAGTAATACCTGTTACCGTATACTATCATTCGATACTTAATTTATGTAATAGAGATTGTTTATGCGAAATCACGAACTTACGTGCAGTGAAACGCACGGGTAAAACGGCTATTAGACTAATTAAATTGCAAGAAATGGAATGGGGCCGAATATATAGATATATGCAGTATGGTACATTTGTAAATAAAGTTTTATGAACTTCATTATTTATACATAATATAATCATTAACATTATTCTGAACTTAATTAAATAAACATGGTAAACAAATGTTGTTGTTGTTTTTCGTATTATCTGTAGTATCAGTACTCTTATCGAGCAGCACATACTCGTTTCCCAACAAATACAGTGCCGTGTCAGTTCCACAAAGGGTGCGAGCCAATGAGTTGGAAAACGATCGTAATCGGGAATAACCACATGGATTTCCACCTCCACTTCTGTTGTGTAAAGCCGTTCCTTGCTCACTGAATTGTCATACACTGGATTTATAAACTATTTAGTTAAGCAATGTAACAAAATAATTAATGAGTATAAATACATAATTGTTTATTTAACAATATGCATTATGACGCTTTGCTTTCAAGAAATAACGAATTATTCAAAAATTAAAAACAGTGGAACAAGGATCCAAAAACAAACAACTCTGATTCACTTAAAAAAATTGTTTATGTTGGGACTTGGGAGAGTTTCTTGCATAAAACAATTACGCTCGGGCCGAGAGTGCTATACATCGTGGCACTCTACGCGTTTTCGCACCGTGTAAAAAGGCCTTAACTACTTTACGCACTTAAGAGTTTACGTTACAATGTGCTATAAAGACTTTTACCCAGCAGAATTCCGAAGTGTAAGAACTTTACGTGTAAGTAGTAAAAAAAAAAGATTTTTTCAAAATTAATCATCATTCCCATTCTTTTACATTTTTCATTGATCAAAAAAAATCTAAGCTTGAAAAGGATTAATAGAGAACGTATAATTTTCTAAACATATTTGCCAATGTAACAATTTATTACTTTTTTATAAAAAATACATCATATTGTATGTACCTTTTTGACATTTCCATTTAACAATTAAACAAAAAACTAGCTCTTTAAAGTACCTAATTAAATAAAATAAAAACCTCACGTCACCTACTTAAGTAGAAGAAAATAAAAAACGTTCTGTATTTTCTGATGGATTGGAAATAAATTACATACTAGTAAAAAAAATTAATCTCGAAAACGGTGACACTTTTAATAAAGTAATTTTCTGACATCTGGTGCCTTACCATGAACTCTAATAAAATGTGTCATGTTCAGGACAGGTCAGCTTGTAGCTAAAACCTGACAGGAGTGTATTTTGTACCATGGGGCTTACCATGAACTCTTAAAACAGGTCAATATTAGCCGATAATTGGCCTGTCCTGCTATATCCTACCATGATCTGGTTAAAACACAGGGCAGCCAGCGACCACGTCACCGTAACAGGACAGCGGTCATGTGACTTCAAAAATTATCTTCTGCCCTGCAATTCGTGTACCATGACGCGATTTTTGACGTATTGACATCAGAAAGTGGCATATGTTAACGTCAAAATATTACAGCTCACCGAAAGTAACATTTATTGTCCTGTTTCGGCTATTTCGTTGATGATGATGAAACACGACGGGATGCAGCCATGGCGAATTTCAAATACACCATCATCACAAAATAAATACATTTCATGTGTTTGGAAAATTTTAAAAACATTCATTGTACTTATGCTTTTTAAATTAACGCTCCTAACCCCGGTCACTCACATGCGCGCAAATGTTTGACATTTTTACGAATGTTTGCACTTGTGAAGGGTGGTCAGGCAAATGGGTTCGCATATGAGTATACAATACAAGCCCATTTCCGCTTCCTCCTACACTTTGTTCACGAATGTTCAATCTTGCTGTTGTTATTATTTTGTTGTCATTAAAATCCATTTTCAATACAGAAAATAAATGGTAGTACGATTAGACGCCACGAACCATGAAAAATTAAGAGATACATCACCTTTTTAGTCGTATGCGCAACTGGTCGCACGAATGTGTGGGAGACTACACGAAGGTTCGAGGTTCGCGCGCTTTCATGTGCGACAAAAAACCGACACAGCTTGGAAAACCCCGAATGCCTCGAAAACTTCGCAAAATCATTCGCGAATGTCGTCCCACACTTGTGGGTTCGCGTATTCGCGCGAATGTGAGTGACCAGCATTATAAATCACACATTTTAATAGACATTTAGACATGTCACTGTGTCAAGTGTCAAGTGGTGTAAGATTACGTTCAAAAATGTAAGCATCACTTAGCGTTAATTTTTTTGGTAATTTTAGATAACGAAAGGTTAATAAATCACAACACTTGAGTATTTATAACAAATCTCAAAATCTTCAATTGAGATTGTTATTTTAAACTTTTAAAAACATCGATATTACGCATTCATTTGAAAACCGGTAAACCGATAAAACGCTCTATTTCAGAACATAATTAGTACAAATCAAGTACCTTGCATGCCATAGACTACGATGCAGGACAGAAGTAGAGGCATTGCAGGTCATCGGTAAACGTTCATGGTACAAAATACACTCCTGTCAGGTTTTAGCTACAAGCTGACCTGTCCTGAACATGACACATTTTATTAGAGTTCATGGTAAGGCACCATGAACGTTTACCGATGACCTGCAATGCCTCTACTTCTGTCCTGCATCTTATGCCGGTCACTCGCGAATACGCGAACCCGCAAGTGTGGGACGACCTTCGCGAATGATTATGCGAAGTTTTCGAGGCATTCGGGGTTTTCCAAGCTGTGTGCGAGCCTCGAACCTTCGTGTAGTCTCCCACACATTCGTGCGACCAGTTGCGCACACGACTAAAAAGGTGACTTATGTCTTAATTTTTCGTGGTTCGTGGCGTCTAATCGTACTACCATTTATTTTATGTATTGAAAATGGATTTGAATAACAACAACATAATAACAACAGCAAGATTGAACATTCGTGAACAAAGTGTAGGAGGAAGCGGAAATGGGCTTGTATACTCATATGCGAACCCATTTGCCTGACCGCCCTTCACATATGTGCAAACATTCGTAAAAATGTCAAACATTTGCGCGTATGTGAGTGACCGGGGTTAGGAGCGATAATTTAAAAAGCATAAGTACAATGAATGTTTTAAAATTTTCCAAACAAATGAAATGTATTTATTTTGTGATGATGGTGTATTTGAAATTCGCCATGGCTGCATCCCGTCGTGTTTCATCACCATCAACGAAATAGCCGAAACAAGCCGAAACAGGACAATAAATGTTACTTTCGGTGAGCTGTAATATTTTGACGTTAACATATGCCACTTTATGTCAATACGTCAACAATCGCGTCATGGTACACGAATTGCAGGGCAGAAGATCATTTTTGAAGTCACGTGACCGCTGTCCTGTTACGGTGACGTGGTCGCTGGCTGCCCTGTGTTTTAGCCAGATCATGGTAGGATATAGCAGGACAGACCAATTATCGGCTAATATTGACCTGTCTTAAGAGTTCATGGTAAGCCCCCTGGTAGGTCAACCTAGCTAACTTCCCTTACATTTTGTCGTACAATTTTTGGGACACTCTGTATAATTTTTTAAAGATACCGAACAATATTAACGTTTGTGTAAAAAAATGCAAAACTTAACAAAATTTTGCAAAATAGTTTTTTCTTACCATAAGGCTGTGTTCCCAGTAGGCAAACTGTTAGCAGTTTGCCTACTGGGAACACAGCCTTACTCACAGCAAACCCGGTTCCAGTCGGCGGCGGCGATATGGTTGTTCGCCGGGCGTAGTGAGTCCGTTTGCCGCAAACTGTTCATGCGGACAGTTTTTATCCTCTTTCAGCGCCTCTAAGATACCAATTACTTCAAAAATATCCATCGTGACCAACACAACCACTCCCTTCGAACAATAATAGTAAAGTGAAAATTCAGTCGGTCGACCTAAATAAGCGGCTAACTCATAACAGTTTGCTTGCGACGCACGCAAATTGATCTGAGTTTGCAGCTAACTCAAATTTCAATTCGCCACAAATTTGCGGCTCACTCAGTCGGCCGCTAACAGTTTGCCTACTGGGAACACAGCCTTAGGCTTAGCCCTAAGGAGGCCCCATATCAATATTTGATGTGGAGCCCCTCAACGTCAGCTGTCAAATATAAAAAAGCGGCCAAGTGCGAGTCGGACTCGCCCTTGAAGGGTTCCGTAGCAGCAAGTAACATAATATAAAAGTTCTTGAAGTTCGTTGTAACTTTGATCGAGGTAAATTGCGGTTTACGATTTATGACGTATTAAAAAAACGATTTACTAGATCTCGTTCAAACCAATTTTCGTTGGAAGTTTGCATGGTATTGTACATCATATATTTTTTTTAGTTTTATCATTCTCTTATTTTAGAAGTTACGGGGGGGGACACACATTTTACCACTTTGGAAGTGTCTCTCGCGCAAACTATTCAGTTTAGAAAAAAATGATATTAGAAACCTCAATATCATTTTTGAAGACCTATTCATAGATACCCCGCACGTATGGGTTTGATGAAAAAAAAAATTTTGAGTTTCAGTTCTAAGTATGGGGAACCCCCAAAATTTATTGTTTTTTTCTATTTTTGTGTGAAAATCTTAATGCGGTTCACAGAATACATCTACTTACCAAGTCTCAACAGTATAGTTCCTATAGTTTCGGAAAAAAGTGGCTGTGACATACGGACGGACGGACAGACAGACAGACAGACAGACAGACAGACAGACATGACGAATCTATAAGGGTTCCGTTTTTTGCCATTTGGCTACGAAACCCTAAAAACAATGCCAACTGTAGCGGTCGTAGGCCGCTGGCGAGCTTTTTTTTGGGAGTGTTAGTGGGGGCCCTTTAGGCTTGGGGCCCCGTATAATTGATACGGCTGATACGGCGGTAGCTACGCCCCTGACCATTAAATGGAAGGCGTCAATCAAGTTGTAAATACGAGTATGAATACTCTAATTTATTAGATTATATCTTACGTTTGTCGATTTGATTTTACTGAAATTTACTGTTTCACTGCACAAAATAAAGTGTTATAGATGAAAAGGGCTGATGACGTCACGGGAGCGGCACGAGGAAACCTACACCGTTCAAGGCCGATAATGTGGGTCAATGGGACACGGACGAAGTAGGGGACGTTGGGGTACGGAGGTTACTACGAAACGTGCTTGCTCACAAATTACGAGTTCCCCGCATTTTTACTCGTTCTCAAATATATCAGGCACCCACAAAGGACTTGCGTTCGTGAGAAAATTACCTCTACGTACCAATTTTGCTTCCTAAATTATAAATCAAACAAGTAACGGCTCGGTCCCACTAGGATCCCACTAGGAATTCCGTATCTTGTGCTTGTAGGGCTTCCGTTACTGTTTTTGCAGTAACTGGCATTTATATTCTTGTGGCGCTAATCACACATGGACATATCTGTTGCAACTGTTAACGACGGGCGTAGTGGGAACCGCAGGCGGAAATAAATGACCCGTTAGGAATGTAAAACTATCATTTATTTAATAGTAGGACTTGTTTATTAATGCACTAATAAAATTAAATTGTAGAATTTCTGAACGACTCTACCAATAATTGTGATTGTATTTTAATCCAGTACGTTCAATATTTACTATAAGTCGAGCGCTCATAGTTTGACGGCGCGGCGTGTCCATTGTGTGATCGACTGAGTAAAGCAAAGGGGCGATTCCGTCCTTCGAAAAGCACATAAAGCAGTCGGTCCCGGATGTTACCAGAAAAAAGATGATCTAAGCCTCTTCAGTTATAAAGAAAGACCAGTGCCCTAATGCCTGAAGCCGCCCACATTAAGCTTTACTTCAATAAATCCCGTAGATTAAATAATTGCACATACATGTGACGTACTGAGCTGTAGTAACGTTAAGAGATTAGGGACGCCGCTGTACGGTTCGCTGCACATTGCGCTAATATTTTCCACCTGGCTGACGCGGTTCTGACATTTATATCATCAAAAGAATTTACAACGTATTAAACGAAATGTGCGCAAATATTTTAATCGCATACAAAGAAAACAGACCGCCGCCTTTTGTAGGTATACCTTCTGTTTTTAATGCTTTGCAGTCGATAAAGATTTTTTTAGTGTGGATATTTTACCATAACAAAATATTTTAGATAAAAATTATAAGGTTCATATTCAAATTGTAATAACTCACGAGTCTTGTGAATAAGAGTGAGTTTAGTTACCAAAGTGGACAAAGGTTTGTAGATAATATCCTAGTGAGCCAATGCACGTGCCAAAAAATGTATTCAGTCCACGATGAGTTAAAGTTAAAATCATGTAGAGTAGGCACTATTATAGGTACCTAGTGGCTACATTCATTCTATTTCAAACAAACTTCCTCACCTAACGCTAACGTTGAAAGATATGCAAAGCCTCTTGGATTAGAGGGAAAATACAAAAATGTCAGAGTGTAAATAATTGAGGAACACTTTGTTCTAATTCCTAAGGGAAAACTTCTGACGTGTCGTTTGGTAAATGGTAACGATTTACTTTACTAATTCACCTCACAGTTGTGAACAGGAGCTTCCAAAGAGAACCTTTTGCATCAGCATTGGACAACTGGTGCAGAACATTATAGTTTGTATAGTTAAAAAGATCATTGCTGTAGATACTAAAGTTTTATCATTGTACTCACATACCTACACAGAAACAGAGTACATTGTACTCGGACCACATTTCTACATATCCGTATATCCGATGTATTCAACGCATTGTTACAAAGATGAAGAACTTTCATATTGTGAGCCCTACTTTTATGACATAACATTTTGCTCTGCCGACCACGTTACAATTTTGTTCCAAATTCGCAAATTCAAGCCCCGTGTCATACCTGCTACAGAGTTTTTCTTTCTATTGAAACTACTGAAAAACTAAGCTATCAATGAAAACTGAAACGGGACCAGTCAGAAACATGGAACAAAAGGCAATACAATGCCGTATGGAAATCGTAAAATAATGTAATTGGGAACAAATGGAACTGTTTATAATATTTCATATTGAAGTGAAAACTTCTTCAGTACGGGGGTGACTTGAAATTTTATGAAACGAAACTGTCCAGTGGAGACTAGAGATGAGTGGAGACTAGAGATGAATGGAGACTAGAGATGAGTGGAGACTAGAGATGAGTGGAGAATAGAGATGAGTGGAGACTAGAGATGAGTGGAGACTAGAGATGAGTGGAGACTAGAGATGAGTGGATACTAGAGATGAGTGGAGACTAGAGATGGGTGGAGACTAGAGATGGGTGGAGACTAGAGATGGGTGGAGACTAGAGATGGGTGGAGACTAGAGATGAGTGGAGACTAGAATTGAGTGGAGACGAGTTGAGTTGAGTTGATTTGAGTTGATTTTACATTCGTCTCATTATCTTGAAAACAAAATTTTTGAAGGTTTCACTTCTACCACGTGTGAATTGCACACATTTTAATTTTTTTATAATATTACAGTAGGTTCAACATAATTAAATAGGCATTTTACTAGTAAAATACCTATATCATAGCTAGATATGGTCTAAGATCCGAACTAGGCGCGACCTTTATCCATTATCGCGAGTGGGTTGAATGAAAAATTCCTGACCAGACTATAACTTGCGCTTTACCCGCGGCTTTGCGCGCGGTTGCCGGGGTAATAAGTACTCTATATCTTACTGCAGATCATGGTCTACTTGTATGCTAAAGTTCATGAAAATCGGTTTAGTAGTTTTTGCGTGAAAGAGTAAGACATATCGAAAAAAAAAAATATGATATAAACATATATGATATTAATATAATATGATTAAAGTCTTACAATTAATTCTTAGTTCCTATTATGAAACATAGCACTAATGACTTTAAAAAATAAGTTTAATACAAACCTAAAGTATGGAATATATATAGAAAATGCAATCGTTAAATTGTTTAAATTCCTAATTAATTACATATATTCTGGCCAGGAATTTTTCAGCCAACCCACTCGCAATGTATTTTTAGCATACTAAAATGGATATGAAACACTTCATCCAATAGATAGTGGGTGAAAGTCGAGTAGATAGGTACTATTATTTCTTCTGTAGTTATAGTTTAATCGTTCAAATCAACAAGTTGATAAATTATACCTGCATTCATTTCAGATATTTTCAATACCAGCATTGTCGCACTGCAGTGGAAATTCCTGTATAATATATTCATCACTATTTTCAGCTTTTTTATCCATAGAGAGAACGCTCGTGTGAATGACAGGTTTTTGCACAACATTCTTTATTCCAAACTGACTGGCGATAAAAATAAAAAGTAGACGCCGATTTTATAGCTAACATTTTTTTGTATGTCAAACATAACAGAGTATCAAGTTATATAAAACATTATCAGATTCGGCTGTATTGTTTAACGATAACTGAGAAACAAGCAAATTGTGCAACAAACTGTACCTAAGGAAGTTTTGGTAGGTATAATAAAATAGTTTAATAGAAATTGAAGCGATTCTTCGCATTTTTAATAACATGGCGAATCTTAGAATTCAGCTGTTACAATCACAAAGAATTCCCCCAAGGCGAGTTTTGAAAAATAAAAAAATACTTAGTATTTTTATATATTTTTTTTATTATAATTTTTTTTCACGCAAAATTTTGAAAAACTGAAAATCTGATATAGCATTAATTTAAGCAAGGAACGTTTTGTGCAAAGAAGCAAATCGGTTGTTTTAAAATCCATACAATCTTTCATCCTGTTTCCCAGGGAAACCTTTTGATACTCCGGGATGAAAAGTTTTCTAAAATATGACCCAGAGTATTAGTAACAACTTTACTAATTTTCATCGAAATCTATTCAAGATGTGATGCCCGGACAGACAAACAGACAGACAGACAGTCAATAATTATAAAAAAAATGGTTGTCTGTAAAGTCGGTTTACGGACGGTAGTTTAACGTGACAACGTCATGCTCCGCTCGGCTCCGCTCCGTTCCGCCCCGCTCCGCTCCGCCCCGCTCCACTCCGCCCCTCTCCGCTCCACTCCGCCCCGCTCCGCTCCGCCCCGCTCCACTCCACTCAACTACTACTAAAACTACTAAAGAAGTTTTCACTTCAAAATTGAGCGCTTCGGCCGATCGTAGCCTCTCTATCGCTTGTTCCGCGCTCTCGCTCGCGCGGAACGGGACAATGAGTCATGTTTTTTCGGGCGTGCGCCCGGCGTTCATCGTTTTAATTGCGTTATCACGTCAAAAATCTAACACGTTATTGAAGTGCCCCCTATTCGAAGTTTTGAAAAAATATTCAGTATGCAGAAAATTTGCCCTTTGAGTTTTATTATAGTATAGATAGAAGAAGATAGAAGATTACCTACCTAATTTCCTATTTGTACATTTGTTGTTTTGGTTTACAAAGCTAAATTATACTTCATTTGTTTTCTTCATATTTATTCGTTTATTCATTTCAGGACAAGGTTAATCATTTTGTTTTACGTTTATGAATTCCACAACGAAACGCCTTGCGTGATAGGAAACCTTTAAATATTTCGATTAAACTTATGGTTTTATTACACAACGGAAAACAAACCGTCACGACTTGGGAACTGCAAACAAACTGTGGCAGTTATTGTAATTTAAGCTTCGTTGAATTCCTATTCCTAATCGTTAAACATAAAGACATACCTCCTTATTCATAAAAACAAAGAAAAGTTATAGACGGCTTATAAAGTGTTTTGTTCCTTTCACTCTTATGAAAAACTATAAAGATAAAATATATTATAATAACATTATAATAGTTAGCTGCTTTTAAGAATAAGGCCGATCGGCTTTTACTGGATAGACAAGAAATTCTATAATCATATAGGTACATACATATCATATTCTTTGATCTGAGAAAATATAAAATAATTAAAAATCGTGTTAAGGTTTTCGATAACAAATGATTGATTTTGTTTTTCTTTGAAACCTATGCTGTTATGCTCCACTGTGGTTACCAAACATGGCAAATGTTAGTCGCATTTTATCTAATACTATTGAATTCAAAGAAATGAAAAACTGCTATAATATCATTAGAATACGAAGGTGAATACCACCATCTACAAGTTTATAATGGCTCAGATGGGAAATATGGCGGTCCCAAAACCAGAAGACCCCGCCGGTTCGAGTCCGAAGACAATAGGGATGTTGACTAATTTTAGGATTCAATTTGATTTAATAGATAGAACCTTAAGATTCACGAAAAAAATATTATAAAAATAATAATCTTCAATTTAAAAACAAAAATTGATAAATAAAATCATTTTCAAATTTCCCGCCAAAAACGTCACGTGACGTCACTAGCCGATATTGAATACTATCTGTCGACTGAAGTTAGTTGCACTTCCATATAAAATAGGAACAATGACGTCAAAAGCTCTAAATGGCGTTTGAGGTCACGTGACAGTGAGTACTATTTTTAACATTTTAAAATAATTTTATTTAATTTGTTGCGATTGATTTCGACAAAAGAATAATATTTTAGGTTTTTAAATGTTGTCCTTGATACTTTAAACATAAATTTATTTTAATTTACTGATAGTGTCAACATCCCTATTATTTTTTTCCCTTTTTTTCAACTTCCTTTTTTTATTTAAATGACCAGTTCATATCTCTTATTATTATGTCGGTAAGATCGAAAAATATTATTCATATTTTATCAGTATGTAATTCGTATCTACATACATAAATGTAATTTCCAAAAAATACGATGTACCAAAAAAATACGGAGCATAGCTCGGTCATCCAGGTACTGTCTTCTATAAGTATATACAGCGTGCAACGAACTTTTTGCTTTAAGGCATACATATCAGAAATGCGGTCGTAGCTAGCCACTAGGTTTTTGTTCGAAGCTTTGCGGCTGCATACGTTTAGCTTTAATTTGTACCTCTTACTACTACTAAGTAGGTAGTGTGTACCTAAATGTTTTATGTTTTTTCTAACGATACCACTCTTGGCGCCTTATGAAAAAATATGAAAGAATTTGTTTCAGCTGCAAGGTTTAATCACTTCGGTCCCCTTTAATAACCTTCTAGAATAAGAACCGAAAACGTATTGACAGAGGGCCACCGATCCTCATTTAGGTTTTGCTTTCCTTCTTTTCCTATAATTTCTCTTTAATAATTAAGTCATCCATCAATTAAGATGTTACGAACTCTTTTACATCATAAATCACACTACCTAAATTCTGAACAAGTGAATAGATACTAACCAAAAAATGCTACTAGAAATTATGGAGAATTTGCTACGAGCTGTATTGGATAGCAACAGAATGCCAATAACAACTCGAATGGATGACATATTACCCAGACTAGACCTTTCTATCTTCGAGATGAGAATATCAATAACGATACCTGCAAGGCTATTCTGTTTTGTAACTCGACAGCGGAATCCGCGATGAGTGTCAAAATTCCTTGCCAATATTGACACTCATCGCGGATTCCGCTGTCGAGTTACAAAACAGAATAAACCTGCAGGTCTACATCTTACCTGTTGGAAATTTCAGTAAGCTTTTAGGTACTTTGACCTATATTTGTAGATAAAGATATTTTAACCTGGCCTGTGACAGTTTTAATGTCTGTTTCCCGGTGATAATCCTCTTAATTGCGCTGCAGCAATATCGCTGATTTCAAGAGGTCAAAACCCAATACAAGTTAACACCTAACGTTGTCCAATTGACGCACAGCTATCCAATCAGTTAAGTTAATGATATTGATAATGATTGAAGTTAATGATAATGATATTGATTAAGTTAAACATATAATAATGTGTTAGATTCCCTATTTACATCGAATTGTAACTAACACTAACTAACCTAACCTAACCTAACTACATATATACTTACACACAATGACTACATTTTACTTCAGTTCTAAAACCGTGAATCGCCTATAATTATCACATCATCACATAATTATAAATTATTAAACATTAAATATTATTATCGTTGTGAATGCCTATGAATATTAAAATCTTACTAAAATCTGTCACTAGAAATGTTGTTTGTAAAACATTGTTTATATTTAAAAAGGTGTTATAACTCAGGTACTTAAGCACTACATATTGTTTATTTATTAAAAGCTAAATTGTAAATTCCTTTAACTACTTACTGATATAATTATGTATCAACAGCTTTTGCTCTCTTGTAAAAATGCAATTTTCATCTTATGCCTTTTTTCCACTAAGTGTACCACCTACAATCTATATTGTTTTATATGAAACTTTTGTTAGAAATCAGTTACCTTCTTCATAGCTTAGTACATTAAATTTATTTTTTTGTAATTAGTAGATAACATTTATTGGCCTAATTTTTGTAAGTAATATTAAGTACGTCATTCCATTCAATGTATGGCTGTTGTTATCTCAAATAAATAAATAAATAAATAAATTATCTAGATATGAATGTAGGTCTTTGTTAATTTAATAATTGTCATAGCATATTGCTCGTGACAAAATTATCAAGTTGTTTTGGTTTTTATGGTAACATGAAGGAGCATAAACACCGAAATGAAACGATATTTACTCAATCAACAAGAAAGGTATGCGGTGCTATGAATGTATAATGACAGGTTATTATTTGCAGAAAATACACGTCTTACAAGTCTAGTGGGTGTGCCATAATCAGATTGCGGCACTCATAGAGCTTCGCCGTAGACTCCGGCCGCTCCCATCAATAAGCTGATAGAGTGATATCTATCACTAGATAGACCATTAACCTCCAGATGTATTTTTGTTTGCATTTACAAATTTTCATTGTTCGATTAGGCACAGTCGCATTTCAGGCCATCGAGGACTTCGAAAAGCAGTGACAGCCCCATCGCGAGGATGATCGCATAGTAATAATAGAGGTGCTCACCTTACTATTTCATTTTGCTCAATTGTAGCGCCACATGCCACCGGTGGGTACCAACACGGAGGCCTTATCTCTCACATATCGTTCCTCGGCGGCAAGCGTTCACGTGATAACACTGAGCACGCACGGAGGCACGTCGGGTTCGTGAGGCCAGCCTGGTCGCCGGTCGCGCGCGTGTTGTTGTTGTGAGGGAGGTCCTCACGGAGCGAGTGGCGGTCGCGGACGACGGTTCGGCTGAAGACGAAGCGCGCCTGCGCGGCTCCTTACGGCTCCCCCCGGTTCCCCCTGCGGTCCCCTCGCCCTGCGCCCCGCCGGCGCTCGATACGCTGGCCATGAAATTTTCAGCCGAGCAGCTGTCAACCGGTGGTGGAACGCAGGTGGCGCGCGCCACACACCGCCCCCTGCCGGCGGCACAGGTTACCAGTGTCCGAATTTCATATGAGCTACGACTAGTTTTGTCGTAGCATGCATTTGTTGAGGTAAATCGAAGATTACATAAGTACTACGAGTATTATGTATTCTGTGGTATTACTCGTGATTAGGGTTGCCAGACGTCCGGATAAAGCCGGACAGGGTTAGGTTTTTTGAGTGCGTGTCCGGCCAAATTGAACGGTGTCCGGCCTGTCCGGTTTTGTTAGGCTTTTTGCATTCGACTTGTCACGTCGTTTAGAAGATTTATCTGTATGGTAAAGGATCACAAAGGCCTGCGGGACACCACAAATTTTTTATCTTGTTAATACTAAAACACAAAATCCTCAATAATTTAGGGTGTCCGGCCTTTTTACCCAAATGTCCGGCCAAACTGGCTTGTCTGTCCGGATATTTGGTTTGACGACCTGGCAACCCTACTCGTGATTATAGTAGTAAATATTAGGGTTTAGAATTTGTTTTAAGTTATATCGATAGATACGATTTCTTCATTGTCATAAAAACCTACATGATTTTCAGATGTAGGTATACATAGGCTGTAAGCACTGTGAGCATGGTTTAATATAAATAAATAAATAAATAGGTATAATCAGGTAATTCGCCTAAACTAATGGCAAGGGGAGCGGGGTAGCAATCATCATACTACTCGTTTATTGTGCAAAATACATGACCAAAGACTTGTAGGTACACTACGGCCGACGTATCTTGGCGCGTCTGAACATAGGCTTTGCGAACTTTAGCGCATGTAAGACAGAGATAGAGACACGAACATCCTAACGTGTGACTGACACATAATACACCGCGTACCGAACATTGCCGAATTATATTACTGCGCAGCCTTCTGCGCGAAGTTCAGACGCGCCAAGATACTTCGGCCGTACTGTGTACCATTTCTAGTTTGCACAACTCCATTTAGTTTTTTACTTCCGAAACTAATGAAGACGTTTATTCCCACTTGTCCTGTTGAGTAGTCCTGTTGACAGTAGGTACTAGTGGGAAAAAAATTCCCAGTAGTTCTGTTAACGTGCCAAGATAGACATTTGTATCAGACAGCTCGAAAGGATATTTCGTACAGCCATTCTGCGTTACAGGCTAGAGGCTCTACATTTGTTATACAAAGTCTACCGTACTACTTAAGGTCGATGCATACCTAACGTGGACGGGACGGGGACGGGAAGTGGACGGGGCATAAATATAACGTACAGTGCCCCGTTCCCGTCCCGTGCGTGCCTCCATGGTACATGCATCGACGTTTAGAGTCAACCCAAAGAAGAACCAACCTTACATCAAAACCGAGCAAATGCGGTTCAGGCCAAGCGCAATGTAGGGTTCCGAAGTAGTAACTTTATAGACATTAACTACTTATGTAAACATAACCGTGATAGTTTTCCTTGTAAATTCATCACATAACCTATTTTTGAGAATGGGGAGGGGACACTTGACTCTAACAAAGATTAGCACTATAAGGCCATATATTTCGCAAACGAACTCCTAATTGCAAAAATGGTCTTAGAAGACCTTAGAATGGTCTTAGATATTTTTGGAATACCTTTTTAACGATACCCCACACTGTAGAGTATGCGAAAAATAAGAAAAGTCATACATACCTCCTGTAGGGGAGGTACCCTGAAAAAAAATATTTTTTAATATTTTATTCTATGACTCTGGAGTTTAAATAAATATTATGTATATCCATGTCATATTACAGTTTTCTAGCACTAAGGGTCTCGGCGCTTTGCTTCGGACAGACGGACGGACGGACGGACGGAAAGACGGTCGGACGGACGGACAGACAGACGGACAGACGGACAGACGGACAGACGGACAGACGGACAGACGGACAGACGGACGTGACAGACATGACGAAACTATAAGGGTTTCGATTTTTCTTCGGAACCCTAAAAATGACCCTTAAAAGGAATAATCGTATTGGAAATTTCGACCGTTTCTTAACTTGTCAGAAATTCGGCTCCTTTACCGTATTTATTTTTTGTTGCATCCACATTCCACATATTACCAGATGTTTTGATATTTTTACAAATACTCTTGTATCTATATACCTACATGTATGTATAATATTAAACCTGCGGTAAAACCAGCCCTGTTAAATCGACCCTCAGTCTATAGTCCCTCTTAGGTTGACAACTACTACGGAAGACCCTTACCTGTATAATTACTTGGATTGACTTCATTGAAACTAATTGTTGAAGTATTCATTAACGTTTATTACACAAATATATATATAATAACATACATACAAGGGAACACTGGTGAAAACCTACAAAATTACACTGTTACAAGAAATATTTAGTCGCAAAAGATTTATCATACCAGTCGAATAACATGATATAAGCTAACGTTTATGAGTTTTGAGTATTGCAACGTTTAACTTAATATTTTAATGTTACACATAATTCAGATATACATATATTAAAATATGGCAAAGACCGATTAAAATTACATCATCTACTTCGAGAAAATAGATCTCAAATAATAATTATTATATAAATTGTATAAATCACCTACAACATTTGTTATCTAAAAACATGTACACATGGAACAAATAAATATTTAAAGCACATACATAAACTATGGAATGTACACATTATTTTGCATGCTCACTACGACCAACGAAGATGCTAAAACAATTAATTTGACTTTCGATATCCAGGCACGGAGCGATGTTACAGCTGGGGGCTTACCATGAACTCTTAAAACAGGTCAATATTAGCCGATAATTGGCCTGTCCTGCTATATCTTACCATGATCTGGCTAAAACACAGGGCAGCCAGCGACCACGTCACCGTAACAGGACAGCGGTCACGTGACTTCAAAAATGATCTTCTGCCCTGCAATTCGTGTACCATGACGCGATTGTTGACGTATTGACATCAGAAAGTGGCATATGTTAACGTCAAAATATTACAGCTCACCGAAAGTAACATTTATTGTCCTGTTTCGGCTATTTCGTTGATGATGATGAAACGCGACGGGATGCAGCCATGGCGAATTTCATATACACCATCATCACAAAATAAATACATTTCATTTGTTTGGAAAATTTTAAAAACATTCATTGTACTTATGCTTTTTAAATTATCGCTCCTAAAACCGGTCACTCACATGCGCGCAAATGTTTGACATTTTTACGAATGTTTGCACATATGTGAAGGGTGGTCAGGCAAATGGGTTCGCATATGAGTATACAATACAAGCCCATTTCCGCTTCCTCCTACACTTTGTTCACGAATGTTCAATCTTGCTGTTGTTATTATGTTGTTGTCATTAAAATCCATTTTCAATACAGAAAATAAATGGTAGTACGATTAGACGCCATGAACCACGAAAAATTAAGAGATACATCACCTTTTTAGTCGTGTGCGCAACTGGTCGCACGAATGTGTGGGAGACTACACGAAGGTTCGAGGTTCGCGCGCTTTCATGTGCGACAAAAAACCGATTCAGCTTGGAAAACCCCGAATGCCTCGAAAACTTCGCATAATCATTCGCAAATGTCGTCCCACACTTGTGGGTTCGCATATTCGCGCGAATGTGAGTGACCGGCATTATAAATCACACATTTTAATAGACATTTAGACATGTCACTGTGTCAAGTGTCAAGTGGCGTAAGATTACGTTCAAAAATGTAAGCATCACTTAGCGATATTTTTTTTGGTAATTTTAGAGAACGAAAGGTTAATAAATCACAACACTTATGTATTTATAACAAATCTCAAAATCTTCAATTGAGATTGTTATTTTAAACTTTTAAAAACATCAATATTACGCATTCATTTGAAAACCGGTAAACCGATAAAACGCTCTATTTCAGAACATAATTAGTACAAATCAAGTACCTTGCATGTCATAGACTAAAGATGCAGGACAGAAGTAGAGGCATTGCAGGTCATCCGTAAACGTTCATGGTACAAAATACACTCCTGTCAGGTTTTAGCTACAAGCTGACCTGTCCTGAACATGACACATTTTATTAGAGTTCATGGTAAGGCACCTGTTTTAGAAAACCTAATACTGTTACAATCGTTTTAGAAATCCTAATATTAACCCCAAATTCGGATTGTTTGAATTAAATTTTAAAGCTTCTAATATCATACAAAAGAGTTACAGCACCTTACGATTGGACATAATTATTTGCCTTTGGCTCAGTATTTTGTTTTACAATACACTTAATTTAAGAGATTCTTGTTTATTCACATAGCACTATATACATCCACATGTAGTTCACTTTTAACACGCGCACAAATTTCACAACAGCTAGGTTAATTGGTTAGGGTGTGTTTATAAAGTTTATTATTTACACTATAAACATATCTTTAAGATTACTTATTTGCCGCAATAGTAAGTACTATGTAGTATTCCGCATATGTTCAGTTTTAAATATTAGTGAATTAAACACGATTTTATATATAATAAAGAGGTATATAAAACATCAGTCTTTGAGCTAATGCGTCGGGATACGTCCCTTCGTACAGCGCGGCCATTAGGGACACCCGGTAGCACAAGTTTAGGCACCATATCGGTACTAGTGCAAGGATCAGGCACGCTTGCTGCGCGCCTTGCCGTTGAGCGCGGGCTCGGGCGCCGGCCTGCGCGGGCGCAGGATGAAGTTCAGGTTGTACGCGGTGTTCACTGCATAGTAAACATTAGCGTTAGCCGGCAACAGCATTTCTGAAAAAACGGAAAAAATATGGATTGTGTTTTTAAATTAATTATTTATTAAAAATTGTTATGATCAATTATATAAGTAGGAAAAATACCAAAATAGGTTGATAAGAATGTCTTCGCTGTGATCCGTAATATCGTCGTTGCGACTATAAGATCTTAAGTTTTATGTGTCATTTTTGGCAAAATCATTTTTTTACGTCAAACTATTGTACATTTTGAAGCACTATCGAATTCAAAAACTCTATTGTGTGTACGACGTTTCCATCGTGACAAGTAATTTTTTAAGTACTCTGTGCATCGTAATTTCACCATATTCAAAATCAACTACCTATGTGCTTGCTAAACAAAACTTTATCGATTTTTATCAATTGGCTATTAGACAATTTTTGGAAAAATATTTTAAAATTTTCGTAGTTTTATTTTATACCTCTTACAATATTTATTTTTCTCATAAAAGTGTTATTTAGTAGGAAAAAATTACTTTTAATCCATTAATTTTAAATTCGCGCGAAAATAGTCCGCCATCTGTCACTTGCTGGCTGTGATGTCACATTTCAATTAACAAAAGTTTACGCTCTAACTCTGAAGATATTTTAAGTGAAAAACTTACACCTTTTTCACTGGAATTGTGAAAATGACAAGCTACAAGACGTGTGCAGTGTCTATGTGTAGAAGTACTACAATTAAACCTGACAAATTGTTTATACCTACACGTTTCTAAATTCCCTCAACGTCGAAAGCAAAGGTTACAATTAGCACGTCGAGACCCAGAGTTAACATCTGTTATATCAGCAATATTTTGAGGACCACTTTGATGTAAGTATTTAGAAGAAATCAACTTAGCCTCTGATTTACTAAAAAAACAAATTAAACCTAACCTAATATTGTTCATAAACATAACCTATAAGTAATTTAAAATCATTAGTAGTATGGTGTCGTTATGGGGACGTTGAGGAAAAACTTACAAAAAAATCCCCCTGTGACCACTTAGCAAGACTGACCAATTTTACTTTATTAATTTCAGTACTTACAAGGTTTTTGCATTCCGAAACTCGGTAGAGCAAAAGTCAGGGTTACATGCAAAGAAATTTGCGACCATAAATTAATCAACTTGAGGCAAATTCGCACTGTCAGCTTTTGTATAGCCTGACTCCATTTTACAAAACCTTTCAAAAGCAGAAATCAAAATATATCTTATTAATTTTCTCAGTAAATTGCACAGTGCACACGATATAGTTAGTAGTACACGATGCTTTATTTTTTGAATTGTGACGTCATAACATGCTCAATCATGGCCGCCCGCGTTTCGGTTCTCGTATCCACAGGTAAAAAAACTCAAATCTATTTTTCAAAAGTAAAAATATTTACAATTAATTTTCATGCAAGAAACGTATTGTATAATTATTGTTAACCATTATTCAACCATATTTAACACATTTCATATTTTTCCGTGATAACTGTCAAATAGCCAATTTCCTCAAAAAGTAGATTTTTTACACAATGTCAATGTTTTGTCATAAAGTCGCTTCGACGATATATTGATCAAAAAAATGGTTGTCTGTAAAGTCGGTTTACGGACGGTAGTTTAACGTGACAACGTCATGACAAAGCTCTGCTCCGCTCCGCCCCGCTCCACTCCACTCAACTACGATCGCCTACGGCTCGCCTACGGCATCGGCTACGATACGCCGATCGTAGCCGATAGTGCCTCTCTCTCGCTTTTGCCGCTCTCTCGCTCGCGGAACGCTACATTTTTTCATAGATGCGCCCGGCGCTCATCGTTTTTATAGACGTTATCACGTCAAAAGTATCAGTTATATTGTGAGGTTGAAGGATGCATTGCTTTGCAGACAATCTTGAAAACTTCGTTTCATACGACCATAAGATACAAAACTGACTGATATGACTTCAATTCTATACGAGTACCTAAACATGAATACCTATTTGATTTCATGTAGTTACTAAAGCTACAGAAACTCGCCTACACACAATAAACTTGTACATCAATTATTAATTCAAAAGTAAACATACCTCTTTCAGGTAAAACTTGTGCTAACGTATATCCATCAGGATCACCGTCCAGATTGAGTTTGAGCATGGCGTTGCGGATGACCTGCGGCGTGCGCTCGTTGTTGCTCAGCATTATGGACTTGTAGAGAACCACGCCCTCGGTCTCCACGTTATCGCACTCGTACGTGACTCGGATTATGTAGAAATCGGGTCCGGTGCGGGGGTTAGCGTGCGCTGGACTAGCACCAGTGGCCTTCCCATTGGGCTTCTGACCACTATTTGCACTCGATAGCGATACGTCTAGGGATGGCAGGGAAGACGAGGAGGACCCGTGCGACAGTCTAGTGGGCGACGACCGCCGCTCCAGGCTGTCCCGTTTCCAAGCGTTCCCTGCACCATCAGTTTCGCAATAAAACTGCGAGCTATTGCTGGAGCTGGTGCTCGCGATCGAGTCGTTCTTTCGATGACCGTGAGTATTATTGTCGTTCATCTTTTTCGGTCGTCTCTCCTTAGGCGGATTTGTCTGCGGTTCGATCTGACACGAGAGCTGATAGGCTTCCCTGTCGTCCAGCACTATGACTGAATCAAACCATCGGTCGAACATCGGATCGGAGGGTAAGTGATAGGCATTGGCGGCGCCCTGAAGCAGTTTGATCTGAGCGAGAACCTCGAATTCTTTTCGTCGCTTATCGAAGTTAATCAAGCCGTCTGCCACCGTATCAGGTATCGCAGTGTCGATCATGGTCAAGTCGGTCAGGAACGTCCCGAGGTAGGGAATGGTGCCGTGGCTGACTCCCGGGGAGCCTCGCTCGTGAAGCAGCTTCTGGAGATGCCTGTCGTTTTCCCCAACGGTATCTGCAAATTTGGCAGTCCCCTCTCTCATCAGGAGCTCCCGTTGAGCCCAGCGGTTATTGTCCTCGCTGAAGATGCGCGCGAGCTCCTCGAAGAGTTCTGCCTTTTCTTTCGTCAAAAGGGCCCACGTTTTTCGTAACCTATACACGGGGTTGCTTTGCAAGCCGGAGATTATCGCCTTCAAGGAGGAAAAGTTCTTCAGGACCCTCAATTCGCGGGCAATATCCAGCCACGCGGCGAGAATGTCCGATCTTTCGAGGGGTCTCAAGTTGGGCTCGACGAGGACCGTCGATATGACTCTGAAGGAGACCGCGTTGAATTGGTTGACTGTGGCGAGGACCGTGGCCGCGTCGTGCGAGCGATCCTTGTCTCTGCGGGACCAGACGGCGCCCAGGCACTGGTGGGGGACGAGTTTCTTGAACAGTTCCATGTCCATTCTGGTGAGCTGTTCGGCGAAGTGTCGGTGGGGCACGTGGGGTAGACGATAGGTGCTGGTATGGTGGGCGGGCAGCCGCATGCCGGGCGCCAGGCAGACGCCCGTGTGGTTGGCGCCCCCGCTACCATTGTGTTCGGCGCTAAACACTGCTAGCTTCTGTAATACCTGCGAATGTATTGGACAAATAACTCAGTCAATTGTATTGCCATTATGAGATAATATATTACTTATTAAAATCTTAATACAAAAAATCAAGTGTCCTAAATATTATATTCCATAATATTAAATGCATAGATACCTACCTAATTTGCATAATAAGTCAATAACCTAATAATTTCTAATGATTATTTCACAAATTAAAGGTTATTCAACTTCAGACAAAGACTAATTCAATACGCAAATCGTGATTCAACATATTATAAACTTTCTAAATAATAATATTCCAATCACTAGAATTACAATAACACCAGCTAGGTATCTATGTTACGGGACTTTCGTATAGCGCTTTAAATATACCTTAGTAAACTCCAAGAAAACATTCAAACAAGGGTATTACAATCAGATTTATTATTCTCAGGATAGGTACCAGTGCTACCACATATAAGTTGGTCGAATCCTCTAGTAAGTGAAGTATGCTGTTACCTTCGAATGCAGCTCGGAGCCGGGGTGGTGGAGCTGCGTGAAGGCCAGCAGCTGCCGCAGCGCGGGGTGGTGCGGCGGCTGGCGGAAGTCCTCCGGGTACGTGTCCAGCCACACGTGGAGACATGCCACCAGAGTCCTGGAACGTGGCGAGCGAACGTTACTAATAAGCACACACACTTCTCCTGCTTTTACTTATCCTGGCTCAGCGACCCAAGGAGTCTTGTCCGACACAAGAATACACCATTTGTTTCTGTCCTGGGCTACTTTTCGCCAGTTCTTTACGTTAAGTTTCTGCAGGTCTTTAATGGCTTTATCTGGCTTTGTCTTAACCGCACTATCGGTATTTAGGGCAGTAGGCTCGTGTATAGTTTGCCTTAATCACCTAGGTGAATTTAGGTCTACCGATTTAGTATACTTAATTCACCTGCGGCCAGTACATTTAAATCACCTGGGTGCATAGGTGAATATAGTACACTAAAAGTAGACTTAAGACACCTGGGTGAATTCAGTGAACTCAGGTGAATAAAGTTGACGGCTCCCTTCGGCGTAAGCTACCTTTTTATGGAAATAGCCGGCAAACGAGCTGTCGATCCACCTGATGGTAAGTGGCTATCATCGCCCATGGACATCAGCAAAACCAAAGGAATCACTGCCGCGTTGCCGGCCAAAAAATAGAAAAGGGACTTAAATATTAATGTTGATACACTATATCGTATTGTACTGAAATCTAAAGATCAGACGAAAAGTTGCTAAGGCGTATACATCAGTGAACCCATATCTAATAGAATTTTCCTTACGTAGATTTGTACTTGAATACTCAAAGTACTTATGTATATTCAAAAAATTACTGTATATATCCACTACACTTTTCTCGCAAAAACTAAACTGTCTTTGATAGTCATTTCTCTCAAACAGCAACAGTATTAAAATTTAACAATATTAATTTAAGCATTCAACATAAGCCGGCACTTGCTGAATGATACAGGCAACACCAGAGGTCACCAATGCAACATCGACCCCAATAAATGAATAACCCCATGTAATAGAGTTCGAAAAGGAACTTGCGACATAGAGTCTATTGTTCAATTTTCTTGTACAACTATTGCGTTTCTATTACATAAATACTTGAAAAACAGTACTATTTAGATCGACAAAATATTTTATTTCACTATACTCGTGTAGATCCATAGTCCAAATCTTCAGATTAGGCCAGCGGGTCGGGTTCGGGCGGGTCCTGAGAAGTCTGGTAGCAACAGGATCAACAGATATCTTTATTTTATTCAAAGCAACCCGTTCGAAGCCGCTCGCTGGGAGCATAATAAATGGAGGGAAAAGAATCTAATGTCACAAAAAATATTGAAAATAGTTAATCACTATAACTCATAGACAAACCTAGCTTACTTTCAAATTGACATTAAAAGTAGTTCAAAGTTGCTCTACCATTCAAAAACCACAAGGCTACATGCAAAACACGTACCTCTACACGTATTTTTATGTAGATCGCCTTCACCGACATACCCATATTATTATTATCATAGCCAGTTAGCCAACCTCGTTTCACTTTGGAAAATAAATTTTACAATATGACTAACAGTAGATCTGCAAGTAGGTACTTCATTACCCGTATCAGTACTGAGACGTTGAGAATCCCAGTTTAATGACAAAGTTAGCTTAAATTTTTTAATTTTCCACCTCAAAATGGCTACTGCACACCTTACCTACTGTCATAAACAATACAAGTACAAATTGAATGTTTGGGTATTGTGTAAATATTAAATTATACACACTTTCTGTGCTGCTGCGATGTGTCGATAGGTGTGGGCAAGACCTCCTCCGACGCCAGCGCTTCGTACCGGCGTAGCAAGAGATCCAGCACTCGGCCGCACTCCGCAAATGAACTGCAAATTAATATACAGTCATGTGTCTACGTTGGAGATTCGTGCAAGACACACTTCATAAAACATAAAATACTGACATTAACGTGTAGATATATTTTGGAAGCCGCCCTCTTTGTAAAAAAGTATCCAACCTTATTTAGTGTAGTAAATGATGAACCACGTAGATTTCAAAGCAGATATAAACATAAACTATTAATACCTACAGCTAATCTAAAGATGTACCAAAAAGGTCCATACAGCATGATAATAAAAATTTATAATAAACTCCCCGACAAAATTAAAAACATTACTGAAATAACACCATTTACAAACGAATTAAAAAAAATCCTCATAACAAATTGTTATTATGAATTAGACGAGTTCTTCGGAGCGATCTAGTTCCTAGTTACCAAAACAAGAAAGTAAAAGGCAGCCTGTATTCCATTTCAAAATGTGTTTCCATAACAAATTAAGTGTATTGCTTTGTTAATATTAATTGTATAAAAATTGAAATTGTTTGTAACTAACATTGATTGACATTGTATATTAATTATAATTAATAATTTAGACTGATATTATTTGACACTGTAATAATTGTTTGACATTGCAAATTAATAATTAGATTAACTATTTTGACATTGTATAATTAGAAGCAAATAATTTTTTTAAAACTACCCACTCACTAAATTGCAATCCCAATTCATTGGGCTCATGTATGCTTAAAACTGTTTGTGACATCTGTAATATATTATGTACATGAAAGCAATAAATAAATACAAATACAAATACAAATACAAACAAGCAGGTTAGGTACGTCAGTTACGTGAGTAGGTATAAGCAGATCCTATTCCCAGGCCTGCGACTATAATTGCGATAATTGCGAATCCATATAACTGAAGTCCGATTAATTAAGTCTCTACCATACTTTGAATTAAATCCTGTGAAATTAATATTTCCTACGATTGTGAGGAAAATCTGGTAAGCACGATGTTCTTTAAGGTGTAGGTATTAATAAAATTGTTCTCATCCACACCAGTGACACCAGGGCGGACCTCTTAAACTTATCTTAGTTTGAAAGAAGATACCAGAGTAGCACAATAGGAGTTCTGATGATGATGAGTGATGAGTTATCACAGTTATGTTGTGTTGATAAAGACCCATACAGTACCGGTACGTAGCCAGAAAAACGTTGACGTAGGTAGATTCGAGTTCGCCATCATCGGTAGCTAACGCCTCGACCAATCGCTCGACTGTGCCTGCCTTCACGAACCGAACGCGTACAGTCTCCCACTCCAGGTGGGATATCTCGTCATCTGACTCCTGGAAAACAAAGATGAAGGTAAATAGAAGAAAGCAAAAGAAACAATGAAGCAGAGATGTTGTTCAAAGTTAGACAAGATGTACTACTTGTTTATCAGAAGGTAGGTTAAATGGCATTTAAGCATATCAGATAGTGGCGTTTTAAGTTTAAGTTGTTAAAACTTTATTAAGTGTGTATTTTAAAATACATTGCAGAATAACATATAGCCCTAGAGCTATTGAACCATTTGACTATCCCACTTCCCACAAAGCTAGAAATTTATTAAATGATATTTTATTATCAGTCAATTAAGAAAGTACCGTTCTGGCAGGCATCTCGCGGTTGCGTCATCATCCCTTAAATTTTTGAAAATGCAAAAAATATTTTTTTTTCATCTCACTCCCACAAGGCTACAATTTTAATATGTTGCAATTTACATATGTTTAAGTGTAAAAAAAAATTGCCAGAACATTTTGAGGGTTGCAAGTGTGTGCCAGAACAGAGCAAAGTTGTCATCGGGAGAGGAATTCATAACCTACTCGCACAAGGCTCAAATTTTCAGGGAACATTCTTTCAATTGTTTAAAAAATATATGTAAACAGCCAGAACATTCTAGCGGTTGCAAGTATCTGCCAGAAGAGTATACAGGGTGAATTTTTCAAGTGAGCGTGGATGGACAAATTCAAAACTATGAGGAATAGCGAAAAGTGGTCAAAGGAGTCTCAGGGCTGATTTTGACGAAAACCAAAACGGCATAATTAGATTTTTGAAAAATCAATATTATTAGCAAGCAATCGAACTCGCTGATTTTGCCTCATGAAAAAAATTTTTTTTTTGTAGGGTAACACTGTTTTTTTTTCCACCAAAGTGTACAATCTGTGAGATCCAACGATAGTCCTGAACATTTAAATGACATCAAAAGCAGGCTAGAGCTTGAAATTATGCATAGAAGGATACATTTGTATGAAAATTATAATTTTTTGTATGGATATACTGAAATTTATTTCCACCAAAGTGTACTATCTGTATGATCCAACAATAGTCCTATACATTTAAATGACATCGAAAGCAGGCTAGGGCTTGAAATTATGCATAGAAGGATACATTTGTATGAAAATTATTATTTTTTGTATGGCAATACTGAAATTTATTTCCACCAAAATGTACGATGTGTAAGATCCAACAATAGTTATGTACATTTAAATGACATCAAAAGCAGGCTAGAGCTTGAAATTATGCATAGAAGGATACATTTGTATGAAAATTATTATATTTTGTATGGCAATACCGAAATTTCTTTCCACCAAATTGTACTATCTGTAAGATCCAACAATAGTCCCATACATTAAAATGACATCAAAAACAGGCTAGAGCTTGAAATTATGCATAGAAGGATACATTTGTATGAAAATTATTATATTTTGTATGGCAATACCGATTTTCTTTTCCACCAAAGTGTACGATCTGTAGGATCCAACGATAGTCCTATACATTTAAATGACATCAAAAGCAGGCTAGAGGTTGAAATTATGCATAGAAGGATACATTTGTATGAAAATTATTATATTTTGTATGGCAATACTGATTTTTTTTTCCACCAAAGTGTACGATCTGTAAGATCCAACGATAGTCCTATACATTTAAATGACATCAAAAGCAGGCTAGAGGTTGAAATTATGCATAGAAGGATACATTTGTATGAAAATTATTATTTTTTGTATGGCAATACCGAAATTTCTTTCCACCAAAGTGTACTATCTGTAAGATCCAAGAATAGTGCTATACATTTAAATGACATCAAAAGCAGGCTAGAGCTTGAAATTATGCATAGAATGATACATTTGTATGAAAATTATTATTTTTTGTATGGCAATACTGAAATTTATTTCCACCAAAGTGTACGATCTGTAAGATCCAACAATAGTTCTGTACATTTAAATGGCATCAAAAGCAGGCTAGAGCTTGAATTTATGAATAGAAGGATACATTTGTATGAAAATTATTATTTTTTCTATGGCAGTACTGAAATTTATTTCCATCAATATGTACCATCTGTGAGAACCAACAATCGCCTTATACATTTGAATGATATCAAATCAGACTAGAGCCTGAAATTATACATAGAAAGATAGAATTGCAATCCCGATGACAACTTTGCTCTGTTCTGGCACATACTTGCAACCCTCAAAATGTTCTGGCAATTTTTTTTTACACTTAAACATATGTAAATTACAACATATTAAAATTGTAGCCTTGTGGGAGTGGGATAAAAAAAATATATTTTTTGCATTTTCAAAATTTTAATGGGCCATGACGCACCCGCGAGATGCCTGCCAGAACGGTACTTTCTTAATTGACTGATAATAAAATATCATTTAATAAATTTCTAGCTTTGTGGGAAGTGGGATAGTCAAATGGTTCAATAGCTCTCCAGCTAATACCATAACATAACATAACAACTTGGTAAACGAACATCGGGAACAGGGAACGAACAAATAAAGGGAAGAAAGAAAGAAGATATTTCTAATAATTTAAGTTTTCTTGATCATGGATTTCATATGCAAACAGAAACACTGATAAAATCATATCACATAGGAACTTAAGAGATAAAGAACTTTTTCTCAACGAGAAGAATTGTTTTCTATAGATAAGCTCTATAGACAAGCGCCCCCAGCCGGTGACACACAGTGCTGGAACAAGCATGACCGTGAATTTCAATTGTCGTTGCCCTCCCGACTATAAAATGAGGAACCACCACGATAGTTACAGTAAGTCACCATGGCCCATAGACATAAGTAACACTCCGGAAAGAAAAGAAAATAAAGAAATAACTGGCTATAAAGCCCCCTCCCTCACCTCCCACTTCCCCCGGAACCCAAAGAGTCCTTTGGCGACTGTCCCAAACAAAAGGTACTAGCCGAGCAGGCTTGACAGAAAAGTAGTAATAAATATTAAAATACGAGCAAATTAGTTAATTATATATGATATGAATGTAAAGTGTGTCAATTAATTTATTTATAAAATAGGGTAGACTCACACTGGAAGCGCTCCGTGTAGGTCGGTGGTAGCGCACCTTCTTCAGGTAGACCGTGTATATAGCGCCGTCCACCCGCTCCTCGCCCCACAACCGCCATGTCGGCTGCTGAAACATACCACCAGGTTTTCAGTACAAATTACATAAGGAAAAATATAACTATTATGATACAAAAATAAAGTTTTTTAACCAACGAAAAAAAAGGAGGAGGTTCTCAATTCGACACGTATATTTTTTTTATGTATGATTACGCAGAAATCGGCACAGGGTGGTCCGATTTGGATGATTCTTTTTTTATTGGATAGGGTATGTCCTGAAGTTGGTCTCATATTTTTTTGAAAATTTTATTCCCACCCTAAAGGTACGAAAATAGGGAATGATTGATTATTCACCCGTTTTTTACCCGGAATTTTTACATGTTAACCCTAATAACTTTGTACTGGATGATCCGATTTCGATGATTCTTTTTTTATTGAATAGTGTATACCTTGAGGTTACTCTTGTTTAAATTTCGAAACAAAATTTTACCCCTATAGGTACGAAAATAGGGGATGATTGATATTTCATCTACTACATTTTTACAACTAAAAATTAAAAAATAATTACTTTTTAACAGAAAATAAAACCAACGAAAAAAAAAAACTGAAAAGCTAAAAATAAAATAAACCATTTAGTATTATAAATTAAGATCCGAAATTAACAGTAAATAAATAATTTTACAAAAATAAAGTTTTTTATCATTTCTTTATTGAGTCTATGTCAACAGAAAAGTCAGAAAATCTAAAAAGGTACGTAATTATAACGAGCCATCGCTCTACTCATGGTAACACGTCACAGCCGGCCATGGCCATGGCCATGGGGACATGAGTAATATCAAAAGGTCGGTTAACTAAACCTGTCACGTTCATAAGTAGTACTCATCTAACTACTAAATTATATTGTTATGTTTTACAAAAAAAATAATTACTGTAGAGTACTAGGATGTTATGAGTGACGAGGAGGTGCCAAGAGTAAGAATAAAGGCAATTTTTTATTCCAACTTTGATTATAACCAGAATACGTTTGACTCACACAAGACCCATGTTGGGCGCCATTTTTAAACCAGACTTTTATTGTTAGTCTAATGTCATATCTAACAATAAACAGTAGTTTTTCATTGTTTAGGGAACATTAGAGATTATTAGTTAACCTATTAAAAGATACCTATATTATAAGATAGGTATCATTTTAAATATGAATGTCACTAGAGCCTACTTAAACTTCCTTGCGTAGATAAAACTAAAAATGCGAAGCTGATTAAATTGATGAAGTAATTTTCACACACAAATAGCATCTAAAAACCGAAGCTGAAGTGAAGATGCAGAAAGAAAAAAATACCTAACCACCTAATTTCTTTTCTGCCAAAGTTGGAAAGTTGACTCGATCAAGATTGCAAACTCCAAGGTTTAATAATGGTTAACTTTAATACTAGGTACCTACCTATATTTAAAAGTATAGTTCAAAATTAATAAATTACCGAAAAAATAAATATATTCTTTTAATCCATTATACTATAATATGACGCACCCATCTTTAAAAAACTCTTTTCCCACTAATGTTAAACCAGTTACTTATTGACAAGGAAAATCAGCTGACATTGTATTATGCCGTATGAGAAGTATTTTTTTACAGAGTAGGTAATTAAGTGCTTACAAATTACTAACAATAACAAAATGCGTCTATTGATTGGTGCACACTGCACATCTATTGATTACATGCGCAAGATTCTGATGTGGAAACATACGTGATACAAACACACACATCACAGTCACACAACAAACAGACACACTTTAATTGAATATCTGTCGTCTTAGTGTTTGGTTTAATCTAGTTTCAATGTGTTGGACAGCTGATAGCTAAGATTACCAGATTGCTGACTATCAGTTGTAAGGTAAAGAAAATTATGTTAGATAATGGTATCGTTATGTTAAAGAGTAACCAATACAGATAATATGTAAACCTTTAGTATTGACGAACATAAAGCTTACATAATCATCGTCAACGGCAGCGAACAGCACGGGCTGGGCCTTACTGACGCCGCAGATCCTCCACATGGCCCATGTCTCGCGGCTGACGTCACGGCTCTCAGCGGCTCAGCGGCTCAGCTGAGCGTCGCATCACGCTCACTTTCACTACCGCTACGCTCCGCAACGGTTCAACCACATGCAAATCCAATAACAGCAATTGGATCAATCACCAACGAACGCCAGCGTGCGCGCGGACGTGCGTGAAGCAGGAGAAATCGCAGACGCAGCGGCACACTTCGCTAAAGGTATCCGGTACGACTAGTTTCCTCGATTAATCAATTCAATAACACATTCTGACCAACTATCACCTTTAATCGCTTGCTCTTAGCAATTCACGCATACAAAAAAAACTCTCACTTATTATTTAGGTACACGATTTCTTCGTCTTAATATTTACACAAACGCTGATTCTCGGACTTATTATGTCGTAATTACTATAACCAGTTCCCGAACATAGTCATAAAGTTGATGGAGTTATGAGAAATTTCGCACGTTCAATTTCAAAATGCACTATAATTTCTTTTAAAAACGAGTTGCGTCCGGTTGTGACGAAACTTAATGTTTTTATTATAATCAAACTCTTATACTAGGAAGTCTAGTTAAACTAATTCACATGAAAATTTTAATATCTAGTAAAAATGCAGGTAGAAACTCGAAAGATGCGATGGCACCAGGCGGCTGCGCGGGCGCAAGTCGACTGCTCTCTCGCGGTGAGATCGCGTGAAAAACTCCAATAGAGTACATCGATGATGCTCTAACTTCAGAACCATACTCGTATTATTATATTAACACTCACACTAGTAAACAAAGCGTGTTAATAATTGCAAACCATGCTTAATTGTAATGTTTCGGTATCGATAGCTGGATAACGATACGCAGGTAATTCTATTTTTGTCTAATTTATCGAACTCATACTTGAAACTAATGACGTTACTACCATCTGACGACCCGTGACGACATCTGACGACTGCCGGATCGTCGCGCCAAGGGTTCTGGGTTCGATTCCCAGCGAGGCGGAAATTTGAATGATGAGTTTGAATTTCTATTCTCGGTCTGGGTGTGAGTATTCTTGTCTCTGTGTGTTGTCCATGACACCCACGACACAGGGTATCCTAGTGTGGGGCTATGAGAGTGAAGCGTTATTTATTTTTATTTATTTATCTTGAAATTTTAGTAAGAAACATCATAGCAACAGTTATTTATATAAAAAAGTGTGTGCGTATAATCTTTACGCGCGATTGATCTTTGATGTTGGTGACACATAGGTATTACCAAAAAATTAAACTTAATTTAAAATAAATATCATAATTATTACAGTTGACTCGTTATATTTTATTAATATACTTTATAAAAACGAATATAAAGCTTTAATTACTCGTTACCCCGTGATACTTATTTAATCCATATACTTGTCATAGATATGTGTAATCTTAATTTATGTTTCTGTACTTCAATTATGTTTATGGTTTTTTTTTTCATTTTTAAATAGCGGAAACAGCGTCAACAGACTATAGACTTAGAGCGTTATTTCCGTCCAAAAAAATCTGAGTTACTCTCAAGTCACTTCAACAAGAAACTTACCTTGTAGCAGAATAAAAATAATCCAGCAGTGTTAATATCACGTCAACAGCTTAACTACCAGAATGAAAGTTTTCGCCACTACACCAACGCGTTACGCGCCAAAAAGGAATCGAGGAACATGCTTGCGTCTGCCAATTGCCAATACACCCGAAAGGCAATTTGGCTTGGATTCAAAGGATAGAGCCTTGTACTTACTTAAATCCTTTTAAAACGCAACTTCAAATTTAAATCAAATTCAAATGAACATAAACGCAATACGACTCTGTCTAGCTTTCGTAAACAGATTTTTCAGAAGAACTTGTCTAAGTTCCAATAAGTATTCCAAGCAACTGTCCATTCTAGCACAAATTCGAATAATATATAGGTAGATAATATCATATTATGTACTATGTAAGTATAAATCACAAATAACGTGCGTAAAGAATAGAGTTACATGCAATTAAACAGCTATTGTTTGTGATGAATAAGCCACAAATAGAAACCATGGCGCTCACAATGACATTCATGAAAGCAATCAGTCCTCTCATTGCCATCTCGTTTCTAAAAGACATATTTATATATTTAACGACCTACATTTTCATTGTTTTGATGTAAATAGAAAATATTTAATCATTTTAATATTACAGCACCTACACGGAATATTACAGTATAACACTACAGAGTTGCATGTTGTTGATGTTATCCATCATCAAACTAATATAATATTTGTTGTAAATCTCGTATGTTTTACAAAACTACCCATCTCACCGCATGGTTTCCTTTCATCGCCCAGAATCAAGAGGTTCCTATTAATTCTACTGAGTGTTACATTTTTCCAAATTTATTACTAAAAGCACAACTTTCCGGACGACACTGTAAAACAAAACACTCAAAATTGTTAAAAGCTTGACGGCGCGACAGTGACGCTGTCATTTTTGATGCAAGATTGAAAGAGTGAGACGTCACTGTCACTCTGGCGGAACGTCAGAAGAGCAGCCATCTTGTGGCGACTATCTTGTGGTTACCACGGGAGTTGCTCGTAACCGACGGATCGCCGAAATATAAATCAATCTTAATCGCCGTTATTCTTATAAGTGTTGATATGTAATTGATTCCAAATAATTAGAGAACCATCACGGAAGTACAGTGAGGTGCTATTTTAGTATCTACGATTGTAATAAAACAATAGTGATTTGGCATTGTCCTTTGAAAAGTAACTGCCCTGATACCCACGCAGCATCTACATACTGATGACGATCTAAGTTAGCCGATATCAGATCGTGGGAAAAGGACCACACCCTTTAAATTTTTCAGATGGCTATCCTGGTAATACAAGCAGGTAGATGGCGAGCATTAGTCATTACCAACTTTGTTTAAATAAGGATTCGGTTATGGAGGATCGGTTTGAGGTAATATGTAAGGAACCGAAAGTAAGACAGCTATTATTGGTATGACACATTTTTTTATTTTATTATTATCGATACGCCCTTGCAGCCAGAGCAGTCGGAGTCAGTTATGTTATCTCGTAGCGAGTAGCACTAGAGCTCTTCGTATATCACGAACAGGAGCTTGGCGTACATTCTTGTTGGTCACAGCTTTTCTTGTCAGTATAGTGTTCATTCAGGCAACCCTGCACAACTAGGCGTCCACGCGACACGTTACATAACTAAAGTATCGTAGGATCCTGATGCTAATGGTGGAAAGACGGGTCTTTATACCGAGCATACTTAAAAAAAAAAACCTTCGTGTGCCGTTTATAAAACATGGGGAATACTAGAGCTATTGTGTTGGTAAAAGACTATGATGATGATGATGACAATTAAGAGTGGTGGTTGCGTAAACCAAATTGGTTCACTTTGTTTGTGCTTGATTTAACGAAAAATTACTTAGTCATTATACGCTATCTTGTATCGTAAGTATGGTTAACGTGCACCCACAAAAGTATCGGAAATCTGTGCAAATGTCTGTGCATCTCAAGCGAGTGACATCTAAGAGTGATGATAACGATTCGATTAAAGACATTCTGTAATTCTTTAATGTAATGTCATTTAGAAAATTCGTGTTTTTGGCGTTTGGTTTTTTTGGTGTTTCAGATACATGTAATTTTAAGTGACAGTGACTGTGGTATGGACATGCAAGGTCGAAGATAACCAAAAGGGATTTCATCATTGCGACGAAACGAGGCTGAGCACCAACTACCGGCATTTTGTTGATACTGATGGAAGCGCATACGCCTTCTTTTACTGGGCTCACGATTTACATCATCGGAGGACGACATGATATAACGGGTGATCTGTATTGATTTTATCTTTGTGGCTTAGGTAAGGCATAATTATTCCTTATCTAATTTTTTTGCTGTTATTAGGTGATATGTGATTTAACATTTGACATTCGATAGTTACTGGCGTTTCAATACTTGATGATTTCTGGCAACAAAGGATCAGTAGGTTACTAAATTTTGTGCACCCAACATTGAGTAACTCGCACCAAATGAGTGAAGAATAGACGTTTTGTTACTTACAAGAAACATCTAAAGATAATTATTACTTTACTGAAGAGCTGTGCAGATTTTGATTATCCTTAAGACAGACAGGATGACATAGTAAGAAAATTTAATAGGTGCAGTTTTTTGAAGTGAAAACTTCTTTGGTACGGGGGTGACTTGAGATTTTGTGAAGCCAAACTGTCCAGTGGAGACTAGAAATGAGTGGAGACTGACTTGAGTTGAGTGGAGTGGAGTAGTAAAATCTGCAATTATCATCTTCCCGAAGTTTTGCATTCGTCTCATTATCTTGAAAGCGGAATTTTTGAAGGTTTCACTTCTGACGCGTGTGAATTGCACACATTTTAATTTTTTTTTTTGATTTTAAAATATTGCTGAAGATACCTAACCTCGTCAAAGCAGAAACGTATCATGGCCAATTGCCAGTTCCGTCAGATGAACCATGATCTTTGTGTGTGATAATAATTATATTAGCTAAAAGTTAAAGTGCTTAAATATTACTGAAATTAACACATCTTTTGTTAGTGACGATATCAAATTATAGTGCGCACTTTATGATAGATAAGAAATTAAATAAAGAAACCCTTTTCTCAATCTTCATTGGTACTGAAACCTGTAATTGCTGACAGATTAAACATTTTACCATCACACGGGGTTATTGATAGCTTAGTCAACTGATCGATATAATATAAAATCTACCCATCGCAAAGTAACTCAGTTACGGTGATTTACAAAATTCATTAACAGCTATGCTGCTGTAAGCTGTTTCTTTGGCAAGGGAACATTATTGTGGTTGTATCACATATTATTATGGGGAACGTCATAAAGCTGTCACTACCTTCTCAGCTAGTTCAGAAAGACTGTTTGAAACAGGTGATCTGCATTTCACAGTAATTGCGTTTTACATCAACAACTCTTTTGCCGCAGTGTTACGCTTAAACGGGCTACCTACGTAATTTTCTTAGAAAATAATAATAATTTCGAGTAAACACTCGTAACTCGTAAGGGTGGTGAATGTACACGTTTGTTGGTCGCGTAATGTCTAGTTTTTTTATTGTGTAATCAATTTCAGTGTACAAACCATATTGGAGAATAATAATTTGTTGGTTGTATCCTGGAGATGCCTCCCACTTTCTTCGACAATTGATTTGTTGGTTTACCATATAGTGAGAGGCCACAGTAATAGCAATCAATCGGTATCGAGTTTTAAAATTCATAGAGTAACTATTTGAATGAATCTTATTGCAATTAATTGTTGCTTTGTTGAATTCTATCTAATTTAAGCATTCGATGGTAATGCGAAGAGCAAGCTACCAATTTTTTGTTGCGGAAATTATTAATTGTCCTGGGGAACGCGGTACACAGTCAACTCTGATGGAAGTCTGATTTCAGAGGAAACCGGAGACGTTTTCTGGGGGAATTACACCATTAAAATTTGATTTTGAAATTATCATGTTACTTATTGTTCTTTTACCACGACTATGAAGTACCTACGTTAAGTGTAAATTTTGGTTGAATATTAGTTCAATGCTGAAATAATGTTCGGTAAAATTTAAATACCTTAGTCAATCTAGTCATACAAGGTGAAAATAACTTGACAAAGTGACATTGTTATCGGTTGGTTTTTAATGATGCGTGGAACGAGTTGGTTGAACTGCAGACATAATAATTGACATCATAAATTATTCAATTAGACACGCAAGTTTTATGAAATACCCTTATTTATTAATTTTTTTTCGCAAACTACCTTCAATATTTGCGAACTCCCTTCAATTTTGGTGAAGTACCCTAAATAATTACTAGATAAGCTACCGAAATATCAACCGTGTAATTGATGGGGGGCCGACAATCTGCAGCCGATACCTGGAGTATATCGTTACAAGGAGTATAGCGTTGTCGCCGTGCGCGGGTTGGCTAGAAGTGCTAACTAGGACAACCTGTGGCGGCTCAATGCTAGCGATCTCTTTTTTTTCACACGAACGCAACTATCGAAAGTTCAGTGAATGAGTCGACTGAAAGGTACTAAAAGACCATCTTGCCCTACACTGATCAGGGGCTAAGTCCTAGAGCGCTGACACCTCGACAATTTTGATATTGCTCGTCAAAACTAACTTTGCCAATGCCTCAACGATTAACACGTGTAGCTTTACAATAGGTCAGGAAAGGCCGAGACGGCAAGCATTAAATGGAACGTGAAGCCGGAACTAGTTTGGATGTATTCGGAAGTTGAAGATGGCAGCACAGTGCATTTGAGTACACGCAGTGTCGGCGTTAGCATAGAACAGCTATTCACTTGCCATCCGCCAATGGGCACTCTTGAGACAGCCTCTGAGCTGAGCGGACGATTAGAGCAGATCGACGTTGCATTAACATTGCACGACGTTAACTCTGTGGAGAGCACAACTGTATACTGTATGTACTGCGATCGAGCAAGTATTACGTGTGTTGACCAGTCAGTCGCGCGTTATGCCAGAGCCAGCGAGAAGTATCCCTGAACTGTTTTCTATGTACAATCATACCCTTTGCGAAGAATGGCACAGTGAAAAGTCATGATGGCCGCTATTGGCGGAATGATCACGCGGGTTTTGATAAGCACTGGAGGAGCGGGCAAATTTTTGAGCAGAAAATAGAGTCAGGAGTGTAGAGCCTGGTCGAAGGGACGGTGTTGTCCAGTCCATACCCTCAGGGGATGGTCAAAGGGGCACATTTGTCCGGTCCAGAGTAAGGAGTGAAGAGTCTGGTCGAAGGGACGGTGTTGTCCGGTCCATGCCCTCACGGGATGGTCCAAGGGACGCATTTGTCCGGTCCAAAGTAAGGAGTGAAGAGTCTGGTCAAAGGGACGGTGTTGTCCGGTCCATGCCCTCACGGGATGGTCCAATGGACGCATTTGTCCGGTCCAGAGTAAGGAGTGAAGAGCCTGGTCGAAGGGACGGTGTTGTCCGGTCCATGCCCTCACGGGATGGTCCAACGGACGCATTTGTCCGGTCCAGAGTAAGGAGTGAAAAACCTGGTCGATGGGACGGTGTTTTCCGGTCCATGCCCTCACGGGATGGACCTCCCCAAGGGATGCACTTGTCCGGTCCAGAGTTAGGAGTTCTCATGGGCTGGTTGAAAGGAAGCATTCCTTTGTAAAGTACGAATGAAATGAAATGAGATGAGACAAGACGAGAGGAGATGAAATGTAACGAAGTGAAACGAAATGAAACGAAATGAAATGAAATGAAACGGAATGAAACGAAATGAAATGAAATGAAACAAAATGAAATTAAATGAATAATAACTGTCATTTTTGATGCAAGATTGAAAGAGTGAGACGTCACTGTCACTCTGGCGGAACGTCAGAAGAGCAGCCATCTTGTGGCGACTATCTTGTGGTTACCACGGGAGTTGCTCGTAACCGACGGATCGCCGAAATATAAATCAATCTTAATCGCCGTTATTCTTATAAGTGTTGATATGTAATTGATTCCAAATAATTAGAGAACCATCACGGAAGTACAGTGAGGTGCTATTTTAGTATCTACGATTGTAATAAAACAATAGTGATTTGGCATTGTCCTTTGAAAAGTAACTGCCCTGATACCCACGCAGCATCTACATACTGATGACGATCTAAGTTAGCCGATAAGCTTATTGAGTCATATACTCAACACCAATAACAATTTATATAATCAACAACAACAACAATTTTACGCAATCAATCGTTGTTCGATTCTAAATCTAAAGGTAAAAGAATAGACAAAATTAACGGTCAAGTTTAGTAATTTTAAGATTTAACAAAAATAAGATATTTCGGAGGGATTTATTTATTTACTTTTATTTCTCCATCAAACTGGACGGTAAATAGCACAAAGATTAGTAGTCCAACATTTCGATAACTCAAAATTATTCTAGAATTGAAGAGAACCTATGGCTGAAACTAAATAATAAAGCTGAAATGTTATAGATGCATTTTCCTTCGTGAAGAAACGAAGGTTATGTCGTGGTAGGTAGGACACTATCAACAGTATCGACTATCGACCCAAAGAGCACAGGCGATGGCGCAAACAAGCACTAATAATAGCGAACAGTAGGTAGTAGGCTGCCACCCGACTCCCCTTTGCAGTCTACCACCACGTCCACCCACATGAATGACAGCTGCTCCTATTATCTGGCTAACGGTAGGGAGAAATACAATTTCACCGCATTGAAATATAAGAGAATATATTTTCTTTGTTTATGAAAAAGACTATCTACGTCCTACGAGTATAAACAGCGTAAGCAATGGATGTATCGATTGTTGTAAATTACGAGCGCTACTTTTGTCGTTTATTATTCAGCATTTTTTGTATGTAGAAACTTCTTTGGTTGCTTGAACGTGATGTCATTTCATGACAGAATAGATAAATGAAAGTAAATAACTCAAAATATGATTATAAAACCAATGCAATTGAAATTAATTAGTTTGATTAATTGTCCGCACTTCTGGAGACCTGAAGGCTGGCAGCTTCTTTGCTCAAAGAATTAGTTTAGCAATACAGCGGGGCAATGCTGCCAGCGTTCTGGGTACAATGCCTAATCTGGGAATTTTGGATGACATTTATGTCTTGTAAATATACTTTTGTAATATAGTACTTATTTTAGTTAAGATCTTTTTTATTTTGTAAGTAATAGTATTTTATTTTTAGTAGTATTAGTTTAATTAAACTATGATATATTAGTTGATAGATTTGGATTTAAATGTTTAATGTTGATAAGCTTGCTGTAATGTAAACAGGTCCTCCTAACTTCAGTCTGGCTGGCACGCTAGCCTTATGACCAAGCTTCCAGCCTGCGACAGCCTTCAGAAGATGGAAATTTTGAGTGAATAATCGTAAGACGTTGTTGTTGAAGGCCGTTTATCGCAACTCATCAATATCCCGTAGTTTATAAATGAAAGCATTGATCACCCTACCTAATAATAAGCTAGTACCTACGAGTAATATTGTAGAACATTCTAGAATCCTTATTATTCGATTCATTACTAGGTACATACTTTTGCGGTTCAATGCCCTTAAATCATCTCGGCAAATCACAAAAGTTAATTAACTCTACCAATACTGGCACAAAAAATAAAGTCATGATGAGTCATTAGTGTCATTACACTTGTGTTTACTATTTGCTATTTTTAACATGCTACTTAGCCTAGATACTTATTCTTATTTACTGCCCATAAAAATATTTGTTACAACTATTTTCTAAAAATCGTACGTCAAGTAAAACACTTACCAACTATGGTTGTCATTTCAGATGATTTCATCATAATAACTGCACTACTTTATCTTACCTTTTGACTAGCTCAAGTTATTTTATCTTGCATTCAAAAATATAATTCTTACGTAACGAAACAAAGAAAAGTGTGTACGTGTATACAATGAAGTATTTATTGTAGAGCGATTTTAGTTAACGATAGCGGAGAATTGTCAACGCAGTGAGCGTGACGGTCGCGCTTGGCCGGCGTCGTCAGCGCCGCGACGGTGAGCCCTCCCTGCGATGATACCCTGGACAACTGGACTTCCGATGTCCAAGATATAACTATCAATAGATCAAAACTTAATACATTACATTGTAGAGACACACCGTTAATAGGTACTATTCATCTAATATGTAATGTAATAAACTGTTTGGTAACGAATGCCTTTTAGAAAAATTCATGCTTCCACCCACACAGTTTCTTACATAGTATTTGTCGTGGCGGAATATAGAGAAACAGGAATAAAAAGGATATACGAAAAAATTAAAATGTGTGCAATTCACACGTGGTAGAAGTGAAACCTTCAAAATTTTTGTTTTCAAGATAATGAGACGAATGTAAAATTTCGGGAAGACGATAAATGTAGGTTTCACTAATCTACTTCACTCCGCTCCGCACCGCTCCGCTCCCCTACCCCTCACTCCCCTACCCTACCCCTGTACAATGCTTCCTATCCAGTGTTGCCAATGCTACGGCAATTACCGTGTTCTACGGCTTTCCGGCCCAAAAAATCACAAAATCTACGGCCTACGGCTGCCCTACGCCCTATTTCATTAGCCAATTCTACGGCTTATCGCAAATTGGCAGCTGTGGACACGGCCCACAGTTGATCTTTTTCCATATAAACACGGCTTTTTTATCTAATGTACACGGCCGCCTAAAAATTTGCATTGGCAACACTGTTCCTATCTCACTTTAGAATTTATGTGTTTGTCTCTTTTTACTGGACAGTTTCGTTTCATAAAATTTCAAGTCACCCCCGTACTAAAGAAGTTTTCACTTCAAAAAATAGAACCCAAAACTCTCATAGAGACTCCTACTTCAATTCTGTAGACAATTTACAAGTGTACAAAGGTATATGTAGCTACACATACAATACACCTGTTTGTTGTTTGTATTCGCATCAACATTGATTGATGATAGGTAGCGAGCCAATGAATTGCTAAATTGCTATATTGGCTATTGCTTACGTTTATTTGTCAATTGTCTTCAGGCATCTTATCAACACTGTCATTCCGATAGTTAAGCGATAAGACGTTAAAAAGCATATTTTTAACTCGACGCGTCATTTCTGATCGACAACGCATCGGTGATGACTTAATTGGAGTTACGTGACGTCTTACCAACATAAGGTAGCATGTCTGCTGATTTGATGGCTGATGAACGTTAATAATCTTTAATTAAAAATAAACCGGGCAAGTGCGTGTCAGCTAGGCAAACTTTTGGGGTGACCAGTGACCCCTAAATCGCCACGGGCAATGTAGGATTCCGAAGTAGTAAGTTTATCGACTATTACTCATTAACTACTTATGCTAACATAGCCGTAATAGTTTTCCTTGTAAATTCATCATAGTACGAGTAAGTATAACCTATTTTTGAGAAGTTTTTTGAGGAGGTACCCTGAAAAAAAGGTTTTTCAATATTACAGCTTTCTAGCACTAAGGGTATCGGCGTTTGGCAAAGGGAGATCTCCCGCCAGGCGAGGTGTGTTGCCTGGGAGGCGGCCGAGCCCCGACTGATCATGTCGGAGCAATTGTATATATGCTAGCGATCTTTGAAAACTTCGATAGCGTGATTCAGGGCGACGTCATCGTCGCCACATCACCCCCCTGCTCAGACCGGAGGTCGATACACCTTCTCGTTGATTCAGCCATTCATGATCCTCTATCTTCGGTGAGTCGAGATGTGAGGTCGGTATGCCCTTGAGATGCCCTCTATCCGCGGTGAGTCGGGATGGGAGGGTGGAACGACAGATGCGGAGGGCGAGCGGTGCGCGCTCAAGCCGTCCATGTAGCCGTGGGTGGGGGCAGTCGCTGGCCGGACACAGGAAGCGTCGACACAGTACGCTGCGATGCGCCCGGTGAGTCAGCGTAGCTGGTGTGCGGTCTGCCGAGAGAGGTCGCTGCAGTCCGTCGGGTGTGAGCGGTGAGGTGAGGGGGGAGGGATGCCTGCTGCCGCTATCGGTACTCAGAAGCGACGTGTTCTTGTCGAGGGTCCCCAGTTTGGCAAAGGGAGATCTCCCGCCAGGCGAGGTGTGTTGCCTGGGAGGCGGCCGAGCCCCGACTGATCATGTCGGAGCAATTGTATATATGCTAGCGATCTTTGAAAACTTCGATAGCGTGATTCAGGGCGACGTCATCGTCGCCACAGGCGCTTTGCTTCGGACAGACGGACGGATAGATGGACAAACGGATGGACAGATATGACGAAACTTATAATTAAGGGTTCCGTTCCGATTTCACTTCGGAACCCTAATTAAAAAACCCCCAACAGTTTTTTTTACAGTAGACAGAACACTCGATTAAGTCACCATTCAGACAAAAAAAAAACTAAATCAAAATCGGTTCATCCGTTTGGGAGCTACGGTGCCACAGACAGACATACAAATCCACAGATACACAAACATGTCAAATTTATAACACCCCTCTTTTTTCGTCGTGGGCTAAAAATAGTGACATTAGGTGTTTATACTAATTTTAATACGGGGAGAATCATTAATTATTCTAGCACGGAGTGCACAACTAATTTATGGATCCTAATTTAGGAATCCCTAAGGAGTAAGGAGTCCTTGTCCAGTGCGGCTTATGCCCCTTCGGACACTGGACACTGATTCTTACATCTGAACCGATTGTTTACTAGCAGCTGCTCTTAGTTGCTCTTATGATTTCGACCACACCTGAAACTCCCATTTCCGATTGACACACGCCGTTGGACTATGAACACTTGAATGTAATAGGAAGATAAGATATTTAGTGAAGTATTGGATGAGTGCGCTTTACGTAAGCACCAAACAGCTGAGCTAGCGTAAGTGGCGCGGGTTCGTCGCCCTCCGCAGTCTCCGCGCCTTTGCAATCGATAGCGGCCCCGCCGGCCCCGATGATCAGACACTATGACACTGCTTTGATACCTGATCTTACTAAGTAGGTATGAACTATGAACTGATGGCTGACCGAGCCTTCGTATTGCCTTATTTCATTCCGGAAGATATTTGATTATACTCGTACTTTCAATAGTTTCAATGCTAAATCTTAACCTTGCTTAATTTTTACGTTACGGTCTACTGTCAGTGACTTTTGGAAATATTTATTGAATGTATTCGAAGTTATGATTGTCTCCGCCTCACTGTTCATAATAGGATTAGACAAACTAAACGGTCCTACCCCAACGTCAGTAGGATCTCACTCATTAGTCATTCATTACATATGTAGCAGATACGTCACTTTGCTGATGCTTCTTTGGTGTAATTTATTTGGTTGATATCTACTTAGATTGTTACTAACCTTGTTAGGTAGGTGATGTAAGAAATTCATGGCATCAGCATTATAATATGACGAATTGATAATCTAAATTTTACTAACAAAAAATAACCGACTTCAAATTCTCAAAAACTACTTGTCAAATCTCGTTCAAATTTATGTGGGACCACATGACAAGCACCAGCTTTCTATTAAAAAAAGAATCATCGAAATCGGTTGACGTGATATTGAGTTATTCGTCAATTTGTCGCGCACATCTTAACACAAATTTACGACTTATGTAGTTTTCTTATGGATGCCATTGTCAGATCTCAATAAAATTTATATGGGACCACATGACAGCCATCAGCTTTCGATTAAAAATATAATCATCAAAATCGGTTCGCCCAGTCCAAAGTTCTGAGGTAACAAACATAAAAAAAAAAAAAAAAAAATACAGTCGAATTGAGAACCTCCTCCTTTTTTTGAAGTCGGTTAAAAAGAAAAACTATCACTGCTTAAGTTACCTTAAGTATAGAAAGTAATACCTCAGTAACCAAATTTAAATCTAGTCTTAATGCCAATCTTCTAACAAAGTCATTTGCAGTTTGCACGCTGTGGCTGGTGGGACATAATTAGCAGAAACAATGGCACCTTGTACTCGCGATACCGATGACACACGACTCACGAGTGATTCATAAAAACACTATTTAAGAACAGCTTTATGAATCCACACTGTTATTGAAGATTTTTACCTGGAAGTTATGTGAATGAAACATGTAAATAAGTTCTAGTGAATTCGTAAAAACTCGAAGGTAGAATAAATCACATAACAAATATATTTTTTAAAACCCCGTGTCAGAAATACTTCTTCAGACTTATTTATTGTGGTCACATACTGACTAGGAGATACATACGTTAGGACATTTAACTTAATAACACCCCTTTTTTGCGTCGGGTTTAAAAAGGCGCAAAATGATACCTTACTATTACTTTAAAAAGCGGCCAAGTGCGAGTCGGACTCGCCCATGAAGAAATGAAATGAAATGAAATTAGTTGAAATGAAATGAAATTAGTTTAATCGAAGTAGGTTTGTTACAAACACTTTTCGAAAGTCACTCAACGCCATCGCTTCAACAAATCCCTACCGTGAGTGGTCCCGGTAGAAGAAGCGGCAAGAAACTCCCGGGATTATTTTTTTTCCTACTCACAGTTACAGACAGTACTTACTACTACTTATTACATTATTTAATTAAAAAAAAAACTCATGTCCAAGCAGTCTTGTCATTTAAATACTCATCAACTTTGTAATATGCTTTCTTCATGAGAATACCTTTTACATAAGTTTTTAATTTACAGTATGGCATTTCTGTTAATTCTAACGGGATTTTATTGTAGATTTTTACACATCTACCCATGAACGAGCCACCAGTTTTGTTGAGTCTAAAACTAGGCACAATCAGTCTAGCCTTATTTCTTGTGTTAATATTGTGAACATCACTCTTTTTAAGAAAAGTATCGGAGTATTTTTTAACATACATAATATTTTCCAAAATGTATTGTGAACTAACAGTTAGTATATTGATTTCTTTAAAGAGTTCTCTAAGAGAGTCCCTAGGCCTGAGGTTGTAAATAGCGCGAACTGCTCTTTTCTGTAATACAAAGATTGACTCAATATCTGCAGCTGAGCCCCACAACAACAAACCGTAGGACATTATACTATGAAAGTAGCTGTAATAAACTAATTTTGCTGTTTCTACATCAGTTAAGAGCCTTACTTTCTTAACTGCATAAGCAGCGGAACTGAGCCTCCCTGACAAGGCTTCAATATGAGGACCCCATTGTAGTCGAGAGTCTATGGTAATGCCGAGAAATGTTGTAGAATTTACTAGTTCTAATACTTCCTTATTTAGGACAATTTGAGCTGGGATCTGTTTCACATTAGGTAAGGCAAATCTGACACATTTAGTTTTTTTCGCGTTTAACATCAAGATATTACATGTAAACCAGTGTAATACTTGCGAAACAGTATTATTTACGTCGTCATAACATTTTTTCCTCCTATCTACTTTAAAAATTAGAGAAGTATCGTCAGCAAACAATACCGTTTCACACATGTCCTTAGTGAAATAAGGAAGATCATTGATATATATTAAAAATAGCAGTGGTCCTAATATTGATCCCTGGGGCACACCCATGGTCATGTGCACTCCAGGTGACTCTATTCCATTAATAACTACTTTTTGACTACGTTCAGATAAATAAGATTTTATAAGACTAACTGATTGTGTTGAGACACCATAATGCCTAAGTTTGTTTATTAATATATTATGATCAACACAATCGAATGCCTTTGAGAGATCACAGAATATACCGATAGCATCATGCTTATCCTCCCAAGCATTAAAAATGTGTTTAAGAAGTGCGATGCCTGCATCAGTGGTGTTTTTTCCTTTTGAAAAACCAAACTGATTAATATGAAATAATTTGTTTGTAGAAAAATGCGATAGTAGTTGGTTGTAGATAATTTTTTCGAAAATTTTACTGAGGGCTGGTAAGATGGATATTGGTCTAAAATTTGTTGGGTCGTTTTCCGTATCTCCAGATTTAAAAACCGGTATTATTTTCCCATGTTTCATAAGATTGGGAAAAATACCATCTTCAACACATTTATCTATACTATAATAAAACTCAAAGGGCAAATTTTCTGTACATTGAATATTTTTTAAAAATTTTGATTAGGGGGCACTTCAATAACGTGTTAGAGCACAAAAATATTTTTTTTTGAATTATTGTCTGTCTGTCTGTCTGTTTGTCTGTCCAGGCATCACATGAAAACCCTTGAACGGATTTCGATGAAAATTGGTAAAGTTGTTAATAATACTCCGGGTCATATTTTAGGATACCTTTTATCCCGGAAAATTAAAAGGTTTCCCCGGGAAACGGGATGAAAGTTTGTATGGAATATTTTTAAAACATCAACCGATTTGCTTCAAATTCGTAACAAATGTTCCTTGCTTAAATTTATGGAACACATATTTTTCAGTTTTTCAAAATTTTGCAAAAAAAAGAAAAAAAAATACAAATTAATGTGAATATTGCTTATTTTTCAAAATCCTCTCCTGGAGGAATTCTTTGTGATTTTATCGTTTGTTTCAGTATATAAATTACTAAATATAAGTAGTTCAATATAAATTCACCGTTTTTTACCGTTGGCAACCTGGAAGATGGCGCTGATCGTACCAGGGGCGTATAATTATCGTACCTGCCGAAAAATTATCGTACATGTTCAAATAACATAAAAACGCGTTATTTATTAAGAAAATTAGATATTCATCATGAACTTATATTGCGCTTGACCGCCCGACACGTCATTTTCCGAATTTTTTAATATTAAAAAAAAGACCGTAGGATTTGCGAAAAATCGTAGATTTTGCTACGGCGATAGGGTTCCAGCCGTAGGCCGTGGATTTTGTGATTTTTTGGCCTAAAAGCCGTAGAACACGGTAACTGTCGTAGCATTGGCAACACTGGCACCGAGCGATGAGCTGACGAACTGAGAGAACCAACCTACCAATGAAAGATGGCAGGGACTAAACAAACGTCTCCGATTGGCTAGGTTGGGCCCAACTAGAGATGCTCGATAATTCCGGTTTAATCAGCCAATCCAGACAAAGGAATACACCGGAAATATCGCCACTGTGTCGCCAGTGTCGCTCTGAGTCATTGTTGGAAAGCTCCGGTTGCTCAAACTTCGATCTTCTAATTTGTTCAGAAAAAAAATTGATTTTCGAAAATTCCCATTCCATATTAGTCCCATATACTGCCATTAATCAGCTTTAAGTTCACGCGTTACCTCTTATACTGCTATTTAAATGCTGTTATACTGCTACTGTACAGCTATGTGAACTTAAGGCTGTATAACTTGTGCCCAAATCAGTCGTATAAGTGCTGTAAAGCGTGCTCTACAGCTCTTATACAGCTGACTTACCGCTTATAGTTCACATGTGAACCCTTAGACAGCCCTTATACAGCCCCGAATGCTACTTGGGTTATCCTACATTTGCGTACGATAATGAATCGCAATCGTACATCGTACGGTGGTATCAAATTATCGCACATGTACGATAATTATCGTACGGTTGCCAACACTGGTTTAGGCAGCTCTTAAGGTAGCCTACCGTTGAACTTATTCCTCACGACATGCCCTATAATTTTTTTTGAATCCTTAGCAACTTGCTTGAAAGCGAAATAATAAGCATATTGTCGACATCAATGATATCCATTCTTTGGCATGAAAAGCAGGACACTGTAAGTTTTATTCACAAACATCCAAACATCTAGGTATACCTAATATCTAAAACATTAAAATTTTAGTAGGATCAGGATCTAATTCTTAATTCTCGCGGACGAAGTCGCGGGTAGAAGCTAGTTAAAAATAAAACTTAAATGGGGGGCAATTGAGTTGATTATTGATTTAACTACAACTGTAGAAAGACCCCAGATATCACTTGACTTTTTAGCATTTATCGAAGGGTTCCGTAGCAGTAAGTAACATAATATAAAAGTTCTTGAAGTTCGTTGTAATTATGATCGAGGTAAATTGCGGTTTACGATTTATGACGCATTAAAAAAAACTACTTACTAGATCTCATTCAAACCAATTTTCGTTGGAAGTTTGCATGGTAATGTACATCATATATTTTTTTTAGTTTTATCATTCTCTTATTTTAGAAGTTACGGGGGGGGGGGGCCGGGGGACACACATTTTACCACTTTGGAAGTGTCTCTCGCGCAAACTATTCAGTTTAGAAAAAAATGATATTAGAAACCTCAATATCATTTTTGAAGACCTATTCATAGTTTGATGAAAAAAAAAATTTTGAGTTTCAGTTTTAACTTCTAAGTATGGGGAACCCCCAAAATTTATTGTTTTTTTTCTATTTTTGTGTGAAAATCTTAAAGCGGTTCACAGAATACATCTACATACCAAGTTTCAACAGTATAGTTCCTATAGTTTCGGGAAAAAGTGGCAGACAGACAGACAGACAGACAGACAGACAGACAGACAGACAGACAGACAGACATGACGAATCTATAAGGGAACCGTTTTTTGCCATTCGCTACGGAACCCTAAAAACGAAGTACTTTGATCTTTGTACCGAGGCATAAAGTTTTTGAAAAATAATTTTTTTCTTAAATTAAAATAAAAAATGCCCGCATAGAATTTTTACCCTAGATGAAATATTCTAAGAGTCTCATAAAGCTTGGAGGGTCCTTGTCCCACGGCACGGCGCGGCGGCCGCGGCGGCGCCCTACATCGGCGACCCCAACCCGACCTACCCCTAAGCGACAACGGTTCATCGTAACATGTTGCGTCTATGAAACAAACGATGCATACCGTTCATACTCATAAATCATATCGTCTAGCAACCGGTTCGTAACTCTAAATCATTAAAATCTTTATAATGTTCCCTGTAAAAACCAAATGTCTACCTTGCTTGATGTTACGTCGTAAAATTCATAACTCATGTTATTTTGGAAATTTATCACAGAATAAGAGGAAAAACTGCGTATATTTATTTATGTCACGTAGCGTACCTATGCGAAAAGCCTATTCGTAATTCGTTATTACCGGTAAGTAATATGTAGCAATTACATTAGACACTCAACGATTAACTACTTATATAAATAAGGTTACAACGCAATAACCATGTCAATTGCTTGGTACACAACTACACAGTGTAAACTCGCAGAAGGGGTGTTATGAAATAAACAGCAGTGATGTGATAATAGAGATCATGGTCTAGAATCCTAGATCTAATTGAAATAATGTATCGTAACAACCTCTGTCAATAAATATTACACAAATTGTATGTACATACACAAATCAGAGCGATTACTAATTAAATAAATTAATGACGTCATTAAAAAAGGAAATTTATTTATTTTTTACTCGTGAAACATGTAAATCTAGATTCTAGACATAATTTATTAAAGGATAGGTATAAAAACATTGTTACAAAATATAGATGTATTGATGCGATCGTCGATAGTAAAGACCGTGCTCTAGAATTAACCACGGAATATAATAAAATAACAAATGTAATTATTCCACTGATCACATCACATACAACTCATTTCTCATTAAGTGCATTTGTTAATTGAAGTCTTTGTCGATCAAACACGCAGTTGTAATTCGGTTATTTTTAATGTCATTCATGATTATTCAGAAACCTCATGTAGGAACCAGCAAGGCTATTCTGTTTTGTAACTCGACAGCGGAATCCGCGATGAGTGTCAAAATTCCTTGCCAAAATTGACACTCATCGCGGATTCCGCTGTCGAGTTACAAAACAAAATAGCCTTGCAGGAATCCTAGTTCGACAGAGAACGTTTTCATTTAAGTAAAATCCAAAGGGAAACAAGCATAACAACAAGAAACAACTTGCTAGTGTATCGTAAAGTATGTTTGTATGAGTCACTAAAATAGAATGATCCGAGTATTATCATCAGTGATGACGAATTGTTTAGCGAGTACAAAATATTTTTTCAAATTGCTCAGAAATGTCAAGAGGTTGCTATATTTTAAAATTATATGTATTTTAAGCATGAATCATTGTTTGTCGTCATAAAACAATAATAGAAAATTGAATCATTGATGGAAAATCGAACTGAATACCTATTCCTTTTATCCTTACAGCTATTCTATAGAAGTACAAAACTACAGTCATGTAAGAAAAACCTCATGGGTTGATGCCTGGTGGGTAGAACTGAGAATATTAAGCACCCCTTAAAACTAATTAAGGCGGGATAATTAAGTGCGCACGCCTTCAGAAATTTTGAAAAACGTAAGCTTATTTATGATCGTAATAAAGCTGATCCTCTAGATTATGAGTGATTTAGAGCTAATTGATCTCTTCTTGAGATTGTGTGAGGACACGAGTTTACATCAAAACTGAGGAGACCTGAGGACTCCATTGTCAATCACGCTGCTGAATAAGGATGCGTAGAGCATAATCCATCACGCTGCTCCTACGCAGATTGGTGCTAGTTCAGTGCGAAATTGTGCTACTTCAGTGCGGATGAATGCTGCTACGGTTGATGACTGATTTGTTACCATTGCCAAAAAACTTACACATTTGGAAGTCAGTTTCCGACTCTGGCTAGACTCAGATGCCGTATCTCTCAGAAGGAAGACTGTCTGGATCGCAACTAACCTTGACATACCATCGTGTTTGTGACTTGCGGTGCCTGGGTCTGCGTCGCTCTGCGCTGCGCGTTTCGCGTTCGCGCTGGTCGCGTGCGGGCGAGCGCAGCGCGTGGCACCTCGCTGCCAGAGCCTTCGTGCGCTCCGCCAGCGAGTGGCGCAGCTCCCCTCCGCTGCACCCCCGCACCAACATCGCTCAACCACCCCCGCCCTTCGACCGATACACTTCACGTAATGAACTCATTACAATCTGTCCTTCCACCTTTTAACCTTTTACCACTTCCTATTGATCCACTGACGTCTATCAAGTCAGCGTATCGATCTGATTGCAAAAGACAAGTCAATGCCAAGCTAAGTTTAGCACAGTTTTATGTACTTGTGGTTAATGTAAGTCTGTAATCAAAATGATAACCTCTCATGTTTTATATGTTCGCAGCTCTCAATTATATTCTTCAAAATTCAAAACATAAAGTCTTCTCTGATGATTAGAAGAAACTGATTTACTGCGTCAATTTAAACGCAATGATTGTAATATGGTTTGCTACAAAACAATTAGATTAAATCTCATCAACGAGATAGTCTCGAGAGGTCTCGGTCATCAAAAGGTCGTGAAGTCATGGCTGTATTTTAAAATAGCTTTACAAATCGCCAATAGTTACAGTACAAAACGTACACTAGTTATCTTTATAGAACCACATTGTTCATATATCATAATTAGTAATAATTACAACGTCGTTCATTACATAATTCTACAACATAACAATATGTAAATCCCATAGCACTTCATGATAATTTATGTCGATTGAACAAATTGAAGCCTGTCAACGTTTGTAAAAAACAATTGAAACTTCCTGCCTTTTAGCACCTGGCCTGGGATGGGATGGGACATTTAACAGAAAATTAACAGGATGCAAAAATTAATATGAACCACACTCAACCTTCAATATTTAAAAAATATGATCTGTAAATATTTTTGTTGCAGTTAGCATATGAATAAATCATAAGGGGGTAACTAAAAGTTAGAAGTTGCCTGATGGAATAACGAAACGATTTCCCAATTCAGTAAAACACCAATTTAACAGAAAGCCAGACAGTCGTCTATCGATTACGTCTAGACAGATCAGTTTAAAATGGTCCCATCGATATTATGCTATGAATTCTATGATGATGTTAGTAGATTTGTTAATTGGATTATGGCGTAAGAGACACTATTACAAATGTTTTGGGGGGTGCTGATTACGGTTGAAAATTTTAGCAAAATAACCAGTTAACTACATATTTAGGTAATGATACTAAATAACAGGACATAAAAATCGTACATATACTTAGAACTGATGTGGATTTGCATGTCCTAAAGGCGTTCTCTTACGGTATGACTGGTTATACTGATAAAAATACATATTATATTGCATAACGGATAATGAGCGACCAATTCTACTAAGTACAATAAGAGAATGTAAGTCTTGTGCCAGAAGTTTACTTCATTGCACCATAAGACTAGGTACCGAATAAGTAAAGTAAAGTAGGTAAGAACATGAATAGTACCCGCGGACACGTCCATATCTGACAAGGAAATTGGATAATAGAGGAAGGGAGCGGCCGACGAAACAGGCCGATCATTAGAAGCAAAGCATTAGGTCCACTCCAACGAGTTCTATGGCGCAAGAATGTAGCAATCCAGCCATAGGAATATTCTGGAACATTCAATATGTCTTTAACGTCATAGCAAATTTATATGCACCAATGACCTCCTTAAATTTTTACCTTTGCTCAAATATCTAATGAATGACTAAGTTTAGTCCCAACTGCCATTTTTCCAGCTTTAAACATTATTATAATTGTAGTTTTATTACTTTTAATGGATTGTTTTCAAAACTCAATACTTTGAATAAAACAACTTTGACTAAAGAACATTGGAAGCATTGGAACTAAACGTAGTCGTTGAATAAATTTAAAAATAAATCTACATATTTTTACAGCACAAAAGCTTATCTCGTATCACCGGGGAAAACCGCTTTCGATAAATTATATTAGCAACCATGTTAGTGATAATATATTCTTTGGTTCCGAGAGCTACCAAGCACTTGCTTGACTTGTTGACAAATGATCCGTATAAACATTTCAACAATATGGACATAACTGATATCAAAGACGAGAAAATTTATAGCACCTGCGCGACAGTTGCAAGTACATATCTTATCAACCAAAAGCACTTCACGATCTCTCATCTTTCCTATAATGAGATTTGTCGAGGGACAGCGGCAGGTGGTGTGCGTCGAAATTCACGCCAGGTGCGGACGGTAAAGCATTTTTTACATACTACCTGACCACTTACGTCAGGTATCTGCGTCCCTATTTTAAATTTAAATTGGTGCTGTATAATGGTATTTTATTTTGGTATAATATCTAGCTAGATACAAGGACCAAAAACAGTTCCTTAGTCAAAACGAAGAAAGAAAAAAGGTGTTAAAGGATGATAGGAAAAAATCAGGCACCTTAATTTTAAAAACAGTACCTACTGTTAAACTGAATAAATTCATTCTTATCTCGTTAAAAGTTTTCACCAAAGTTGGACGAATAGGGGTAAATGTGGGAATAACTTTAGACATAAATAAACAAATAAACTGAGAATAGTAACTGACTGTACATTCTGAAAATATTAACTGAGAAGATAATATAATCGAGCAAAATGATGGTGATTTCATTATCATCAAAGATAACCTCTATCACAATGATCAAGTTCAAGGAAATCCTAAAGATAAAAGAACGAAAATTTAAAGAACTTCCAGTATAAATTTTCAGTACAAAGTTAGTTTCTACGTGTAAATATTAGATTAACGGAGTACCTACATGGCAATTTTTCATTGTTATTATTCAACTCCATGATTCATGGTGATAATGATAAATGAAAAATAAAAGTAATAACTGAAACGTAAGCTATAATACACTGCAAACAGAAGTAGCTATTAGATAAGTGACACGAGATTTTTGATTTTGATTCGTTAAGAATTTCAGATATTCAAACAATAAAGTATAATTAACCTAATAAACTATAATGTGATATGGATGATTCATTGGCTTTGTGCAAATTATGGGAATTAATTAAACCACTATATTGCCTTATAACTTGGCATTGACTGCGTCCTGCAGTACCCCTTGATTACCATGCAAATAACTCCCGACGTAAGAGCACAACACATTAAACACAAAAACAACGCGACCGTGCGAACGTATCAGCCGTCACCGTCCACTAAACGTCTGAGAATCCGCAATCAACATATCAGTTGCAACTCGTATCAGGATTCAATAGTCACTGAAGGTTCCGATTGATGTACACAAAAACACGTACACGTTACTTTTAACTAACAGACTGATTAGTAACAGCCGAGCCCTTCCGCACTCGACGCCAGCTGCGCGTCATCTGAGCCCCAGCGTACGGCGAGTCGGCAATCGGAGAGCCCGAGCACCGCGCTCACGAGACGTGACGCCGGTCGCGAGGACTGGCGAGGAGACAAGGAGACCACGCATGTGCGGGGCTGTCTCGGCTTTTCCAAAACATCACACCGATGATGTCACAAATACGTCGACACTCGAGATATCGAGCAGTAGGTGCGTCACGACATCGTTACGAATGTTTACTCAAGCAGGAAGCTACGTTTAATTGGGCTTGCGGCTAATACAAATTCAGATTATCAAATCTCCATAATATTTACCATTGATGTACACATTTATTATTTGTATTTAGCTTATTTATCGCTACTACCATTAACTACTAATTTCTCAGTATCAGCTAAGATTTTCCATCTGTGAGATTATAATATTGTCGTGCCGTGATGTCTCGTTTGTAGTAACGTCGACCGTTAGTTAAAGAAATTCTTCAATGGAGGCCACAACCGCAGGATAATTAGTGTCCCACGATTCAGAACATTCGCAGACTGTACCTATAGCCCGGTCGGTAAAAAAGAAAACATTGGGAAATTGCAGCATTCCGATGGCTCAGACCAGTCTGCTAAAGAGTATTTTTGGATGCCCATGAATACATTACGCTGCCTAAATTACTTGCAGCATCTTAAAAACTAAAGTGTATTAAGTACGATAATAAATTAATGCTAAAAACATATTATATAGTAATTTCATTAAATCTTTTAGCTACAGTACAACCCGTTTGTAACATCTCGTTTGAATTTGAGAACACTTTGACCAATTTGACCATGTTATTCCACAAAGCTATTACATTTCAGAAAAAGAAAATGTACCTACCTGATTACTGCGGTTATTATTTTTAAATTTGGTAATTTTAGCTTAAAAAATATAACAATCGCTTCAGTGACTTAATACAAACAAAAAATAATTTTTGAATTATTGCCTTAGCCTGCTATTAGCATTGCCGAAAGCTTTCCAAGCTCTGCGAGAGAGGAGACCAAAGACTGGGCTTGGGGGAATCATGCTGCATCACGACAACGCTTCATCACATACATATATACGTCCCTCAGAACAAAGGTTTTTCTTGTGTTGAAACCTTACTCCATCCACCGTACAGTCCTGATTTAGCTCCCTGGTATTTCTTTTTGTTCTGGATAATCAAGAAAAAAATAAAAGGGAATTTTTTTCGTGAGCCGAAGAGACCGTGGCCGCCTACGAAGTCGCAATTTCGGACCTATCGGATCAAGACTGGCAAAAGTGTTTTAATAGTTGGTTTAGGCGAATGGAAGTTTGCATAGAGAATGAAGGAGGATATTTCAAAAAAAATGTAAAATAAATATTGTTAATATCTTGTATAGTTTTTTCTTGTCTCAAAACTTATAGAGTTACCTACACGTACAGGAGGCACAAACTAATAAATGCGAAGAATCTGCAAGAAATTGGAAATAGACTCTCAAAGGGTATACATATAAATAGCAACCTCCAACTCAGCGCCGGGTCAGAGGTAAAGCGAAGGGAGCGGTTGCGATTGCCACCAGATGGCACGAGGACCAAAAAAACTCAAATACGAAATTCCAGCGCAAAATAAAATTAATGTCAGTGTTGTCAGATCAGCAGGTCCGGCCCTGGGATAGAGCGAGAGAAGCCGAGCTAACAGCGGAAACCCTGGTGCGGCTTCTTAATGGCGAACTTTTTAGACGAGCGCAACTTTGAAAGTTCAAATGAAAGCATCTATTGTTTTTGTGCAAATCCATAGCCTACGTACCGAATTTCAGCTTTTTAGGACTTTGGGAAATAGAACTTTGCCCTTTGCAGGAGTTGAAGTGCGAAAACTCAAAGTTATAAATTTCATATTTTTCGTTAATTGTGTGCAAATCCTAGCTTGAGCTTTCTAGGACTTCTGGAAGCACCCAAGAGGTTTTGATGAATTAAATACGTGAATCTGTGGAAAAATCAACATTATTCCTCATCGCGGGATTTGGAGGGTGAAAATTACAAATTTCGTTATTTTTCTGTTTGTTTGTATGCTAATCCTAGAACACAAAATTTCAGCTTTCTAGTACCTACACTACCTACTTCAGTAAGTACCAGGGGTTTTAATTTAATAGATTAGCGTATTTTAGGTATTAATAAAACTAAAGTTTGAAAGCTAGATACAATATTTTTATTTATTTTATTTTGTAAATTTAAACTTACAAGGAGACGGCAAGGGTGTGGGGTTCTCAAATCGAGATGTGGTTCCGCGTGTATGTAGTACTCAGTAAGTGTATCCATATCCTGAATCCGTAGAGCGCACTACTTGGTCATTGCCGAGAAAAAAAATCCTAAAGTATGAAAATATTTTTTTAATAAAATTCAATAAGTCATTATAAACAATTTCTTTTCGACTTTTATACATTATTGAACCGTAAATTGAATAATTTATAACTTTTTAATAATTAGAACTTATAAAGAAATACAAAAAGCCAAAGTTCATTTAAACGTTATCATTTTTAAAGCAGTATAATATCATTAAATACAATAAATTATTGATTAATATTATTAATAAATACAGTGAATATTTGTGATAAAATATTTAAACTACATTTTTTTTCATCATTAATCTTAAGGAAAACACCAACCTGGATGATATTTATCATGAAAGAATAATTATTGTTATTTTGTAAATTCTTCATATTATGTATGGTATATTAAATTTTATTTAATAATACCTAATCACGTGCGAATTTTAAATTTTCATGTGTTTGATGTTTAAAGAGTTATAAATTATTGAATTCGCCGTTCAATACTGTATAAAAGTCAAAAAGAAATTGTTTATAGCGAGTTATTGAATTTTAATAAAAAAATATTTTCATACTTTAGGATTTTTTTTCTCGGCAATGACCAAGTAGTGCGCTCTACGGTTTGAGGATATGGATACACTTACTGAGTACTACAGACACGCGGAACCACAGCTCGATTTGAGAACCCCACACCCTTGCCGTCTCCTTGTTAGTAAAATGATTACGCTGACCACATCATATTTTGAAAATTTTAGTCTGGCAGGGTGTACCGGGACTCTAGATAAAATCGCGTCAAAAACATAAATGTGAAATGAGAGCCAAGTTTAAAAAAATAGAATTATGGTCTAAATCAGTGATTCCCAAAGTGGTCTATATCGACCCCTAGGGGTCTATGACAACCTGCAAGGCGTCTACGTCAGCGAAAAAAAATTTGGGGGTCCATGAAATGAAAATGGGGGTCCACGATAGCGGATCTCAACACATACACTGATAGTACCTATTTACTTACATCATACTATCTTATAATATCAAAACATATACATTATTTATAAAAGTACCTATGAAGTAAAAAAAATATTATATCAAAATATATATAAATTACGTGTCACGTTGTTTGTCCGCGATAGACTCCTAAACTACTGAACCGATTTTAATCAAATTTGCACACTGTGTGCAGTTTGATCCAACTTGAAAGATAGGATAGCTTACATCTCAAAATAAAAAAAACTTTTGACAGAACAAAGTCTGTCCGGGCAGCTAGTATGTTTATAAAATTGTGTAAGTTGTAGGATGTTGGTATTCGCTTTGTGGTCGCAATACATTTTGAACTTGTAAAAATTTTTATTTAATGCTACGTATATTTTACATAACAGATACAAAATTTTATTTTGAGTAGTTTTAATTTAAATTCAATTAATAAATTTATAAATTAACATGTGTTTTTACTTTAAGTTTTTAACACTAAACTTCACTACAGTTAGAAATTTACAGGAAATCAATCAGGTAAGTAGGGGGTCTACCCAACACGGAAAAACATGGCAAGGGGTCTACGACACAAAAAAGTTTGGGGAACCCTGATCTAAATGGGTGCCAAGTTCTGTGTAGAAAAACTTAAAATTTTAGTCACGACAGCATGTAGCTCTACATTTGACTTGGCTAGTTTTCATGTGCCTACCTACGCGCAGTACGGGCTATATTATATTTATATAATTATCTTCATTAAGTCTGTGGTATAATACCTAACTATGTTACTTTTCTATAATTTGGTTTTGATTGGAAATTTTGTTTTTGATTGGTAGCTAACAAATTAAAACTAGCCAAGTCAAATGTACAGCTTGAATTGCTGTTGTGACTAAAATTTTAGGATTTTCTACACAAAATTTGTCACCCATTTAGATCTTAATTCTTTTTGCTTTGAACTTGGCTGGACACGCTGCCGCGTTTCTAGTTAGTTAGATACTGTCTCTTAAGTCCCGAAAATTAATAAGTTTTCCATGATTAAGTGCTTTCTTCACATAAATTGCAGTTTATGTGCATAGTAAAATATTTAATTTATTACATTAACGCCAACAAGCAAAACTCATTAAAGAATGCACAAGTTATCATAGATTCGAATATTAATTATGTATGACGCGATATTGTACCTACTGAAAGCGTTGAGTTTAACTAACGAAGGTCTCACCCATTCACTTGTACTTTCTACCTAAGAATGCGCGGTGGCCAAATTTAAAGTAAGGGAGTCTAGTCGTTCTAAGTGGCAATTTATTCGTTGCGTTATGTAAAAAAAGTCCATAGGCTATTTTTACGCATATATTATATTATACCTAGGCTGTAACTAACTAAACAATAAATGATGTAGAATGCCCCAGCTGATTACACAACTGGTGTGTCAGACCAGACACGGCTTAGCGACAGTTCTTCAAAAATTTATAACCCATAAAAACCTTGAAGAGAGATCCAATTCCCTCCATTGTTATAATAAAAAAAAAACCGATTTTAGTTGGATAGTTAGATATTATTATAATATTTATATTATATTTTGAATGGACTTTTGTTTCATAATATTAACCAAAACCACATGCTTGATGCTCGGTTTTTTTAGAAATGTCCGGTTTTTTGGATAATATAATTTTGAGATGGCATCCCTTAAACGATCAACGAGAACGCAGTACATACATTCTAGGTACATACTCGTAATTTATTTTCCTGGCCACTTTCAGTCCAGCAATAACTTTGGCGTGAACAGTGAACACTATAACATGATCTCTCATTTTATTGTTATGCTAAGTAGTTATCCCATCAAAAACATGAATGTAAAGTAAAAGCCAATTAAAAAAAAAGAATTGAGATCTAAATGGGTGCAAAGTTCTGTGTAGAAAAGCCTAAAATTTTAGTCACAAGAACATGTAATTCAAGCTCCACATTTGACTTGGTTAGTTTTCACGTACCTATCTAGGCTATAATATTATATTTGTATAATTATCTTTGTTAAGTCTGTTAGGTAGATGACCTATGTTACGTTTCTAAAATTTGGTTTGTTGGTTGCTCACTAATGAAAACTAGCCAATTCAAATGTAAAGCGTGAATTACATGTTCTTGTGACTAAAATTTTAGGCTTTTCTACACAGAACTTGGCACCCATTTAGATCTCAATTCTTTTTTTTTAATTGGCTTTTACTTTACATTCATGTTTTTGATGGGATATCATTACTTTTTGTACAGAAATTATTAGTAGGTACTTATTCATAACGTTACTGATTAATTTTGTTACCTTATACATGAACTGTAATAGTGCCCTTCAACTAAATCCGTAGTTAGTGCACTGTGGTCCAAAATACCTATTACTTTATTATTTATAAGTAATGATCTTCTACTATTCATGTCCGCTTAATATTGAAATAATAATTAATACTAAATCACAGTCTGTTATAATAATAATAAATACGATACGATACGATAGTAGTAATAATATAATAATAATAAATACGATAGTCGAATATACTCTTATTAGTTATAAGTAGTTTGTGTTCGATGAGATAACGTGCCATAATATATTTGGAAACAATACTTCGAATCACTTTAAACTGGTATAATTTCGGAAATAATACAAAATCTAGTGGTGTACATGCCATACAAGATAAGAGAAGAATAATTTTTCACACATTAAAAATGAAACAATGCAATACACTGGAAATAACGGCTACTGACGTCTCACTAATCTGTACGTAAATAATACGTACGTACACTGAACATCTTCCCCCCGTTAGAAGCTTCACAAAGTACTAAAACTGATGTTTCGATTAAAAAAAATTAAGGGTGGTATCCCACTCCATATATATTCCACATAATGACCACCTGTCATCAATTTTGATTGCTGTTCAGAAATTTCAGGCGTTATAAGTAAGTGTTCCTAATAGAATCAATTTTTTGAAAAATTATCATAAAATGACAAAAATTTACTACTTTCAGATTTATTCCTTTGTATTCACCCGACTACCTATCTGCATGCCAAATTTTAACTTTCTAGGTCACCTGGAAGTTGGATATAGTTTTGATCTATAGGTCAGTCAGTGTTAAATTTCTCGATTTTTGGACGTTAATATCTAAATAACCGTTTGAGATGTGTTTATGAAATTTGGAAGACGTATGTATTTCGCAAGTCTTAATAAATGAGCCAAATTTGACAGGTTTATGTTGAATAGTTTTTGAGTTATGAGGTGGTCAAAAGTGGCTCCAAATGGTTCGTGTAATATTACACACGGTGCTGCTCGCCAATTCTATTAGCTAGAAAATTGGCTTACACGCTACCGCGTGTTTAGATTCCTTTTTTTAACATATTCTACTCCTACCCTATACTCGTACCTACGTTTGACCTCAACTGATGGTAAATTACAATAAAGCTCAAGATGGTGAGTGTACCTATTAAGAATGACACAAGCTTGTTACATATTACCTACTACCTAAGTAGTATTAGAAGCACTTGTGATTTAACATAATTGCATGGATTGTGGGCACGGAGAATGTTTTCGAATACCAACAAGTTATTTATAAATAGGTAATAATAATAATTTCGACCGTCTTAAAATATGACATTTTTTGGAAGAAACTTGCTGCTCTCACTTTGGTCATAAGTTCTCAAACTTATTTCAACTACCGCCCCCTTTGAGTTCCGGAAAATTTTCATTTTTATGACAGCAATTTTATTATACATTTACTTACTTAACTCAAGAAGGAAGGTTCAATATTAATATCATGAGGAAAATAAACAGTGAATTCAATTAAAATTAGAACGTGACATTTGAAGACTTACCTGGTAACTGATAATAAATAGTCCAACTGTTGGCTGTGTTACGTTACGTATTTTATTGTTTAAATTATTAAAATACGCAAGTGCATAATAGCTATGAATATACGCATAAGTGTTCTTTTTATTTAACACATTGCAGTACTGTCAAATAGGTAATGAATAAGTCATGAAACTTCTTGGTAAGTAATACGAAGCATATCCAACCTTGAATAGGTATCGTCCTCGTTGAAAAATTCGCACATACCTGCCGTTTACATTCTATAATATCATCATTATAAATAGCTGCCATGTAAACCCGCCTTATTTTGTGAATACTGACTCAACAGTCGTGGGTTGTTATTGATCGGATGCGGATTAAAGAATAGTGTTAGTTCAGAAAAATCTTTCTGAAGCTGTGAGCTATAACGATAACGTGTATAATAAATATTGTAGGTACATACTTAAGTATTTATTAAAAATGAGTGCAAATATAAAAATGATATTACCAAGCTCTCAGCATCTTGGCTCATCTTTTTCTACGCATGATTCCCGTGGAAGACTTGCGCCCTGACGGCGCTACGGCTGCAGACCAGGTAAACCGAGGTAGTGTGTCATTTCATGTAACACAACACACCAAAACCACATTCCATCACTGCATCCGCGTTCAACACATGATCGGTCTGTTGGTCCCTCTGACGTCACACGCTTTCACACACTGTATTGCACTAGGTATCGCAACGGCTGCCGTCGTTTCTATAGGGTCTCTCGTTTATCATGGAACTTAACGTCTCTGCTCAGTAAATTGATTTGTTTCGCCTAATTGTGCCGAAAGAACTGTATCGCGTGTGATAGAAATACGATCGTGTGACGCAGGTAACGACTTTCGCGCACGAACTGAGTGAAGCACGTCCGCTTCGTGGCACCGCCGTCGTCGCGCGCGCACGTAACGGCACCGACCGCCGACCGCCGACCGGGGCCCCCGCCTCCGCCCCGTGCCTGTAGCGTTCGCTAGCGGCTAGACCTCCAAACCTGCCCTCTCTGCACCTCACAGCTCACTCACTGCCTCTCTCACCATCGCGGCATCGCCCGCCCGTTGCGCTTGCAATACGTGCAGTTCGATCACAGCAACTACACATTACATTGCACACAATAAACTTTGCTGCGGATTGTATAAATTCTTTCTTACATAATGTAATGTAGATACTTCTATTGTTTCCCTGTATACTGCATTGTTTTATAGCTCTGTTTAGTGATATATTACAAAATTGAATGGAACAATAAAAATTTCAGCCGATCTTGTGAAAGATTACCTATTCTATTCATGTATTTTATGTTAGTTTTTTCAATATTACTTCATTTGAATGTTAAAATATCATTCATATTTATATTCCTAACACCACAGAATAGAATTCATACATAGAAAACTTGTAAAAATACATATTCCATAAATTTAAGCAAGGAACGTTTGTTGCAAATTTAAAGCAAATCGGTTGATTTTTTTAAAAATATTCCATACAAACTTCCATCCTGTTTTCCCGGGAAACCTTTTAATTTTCCAGGATGAAAAGTTATCTGAATTATGGACCAGAGTATAAGTAACAACTTTCTCAATTTTCATCGATAAGTTCAAGGGTTTTCATGTGATGCCCGGACAGACAAACACACAGACAATAATTCTAAAAAAAGTATTTTTGTGCTCTCGCATTATTGAAGTGCCCCCCTAATCGAAATTTCGAAAAAATATTCAATGCACAGAAAAATTGCCCTTAGAGTTTTATTATAGTATAGATAGATAGATAGATGAAAGATTTAATATTTTAATTAGTTTGAAATTATTATTATTTCCTTTATACTCGGTACAAATAATATACCTAATATCTTCTCCTCAATCAAAGGACACTAGGGTAATTGTGGTAATAAATTAAAGTTTTCAGTTAGGTAGGTACATTAATACCTGCTTGATAAATATTAGTTCTGAGATTTAAAGGTATTTGACACAAAAGCTGTATACTAGATACCTATTACAGTTAAATTTTGAAACATCGTGAACCCTACCAATAAGAATTAAATTGAAGTGGACTCAAGATAAAGAAAGTTTGGGAACCACTGACTGACATAGATTATTAGTTCCACGAGGTGAGGAAAAACTTGACACTTGACAGTCATATTAGCAGACGGGTGAATTTTCAAAACTGCCAATTTTATTATGCATGTTATTAAATTTTTTGTCTTGGAATATGAATGTAGTCACTCAAAATGTTTATTAAGTCGTACTAAGTTAATAAAATTCTGATGTTAGAATGTTAAAAACTAAAAATAATGCTCAGAAAGCATCGAGCACATACCCACGTGGGTATGTAATTACGGAATAGCCGTGCCTGCACAGGAGACATCCCGATGCCTCTAGTCAAGTCACCCGGGGGTGCACAAGCCGTTAGCACAACTACTGACTACTGAGCCTCCGTCATTACCACTGGCGTTATTCACGTCTAGACACCGCAGCGTTTTAAAAACCTCTTTGTTCGTAATGCAGACTTCTGATCTGACATTATAGTACTGCAATGAGATAAGTATTTTATGTGGTAAGTTGTTGCCATCATCTAGACGCGAATTTTCAGCAAACAGAGATGCAAACAAGTCTACTTTCTCCTTAACCGTAGGCAGGGAGTCATCCGGTTTTACCAGTGGAGATAGTGTAGTACACCGACAAAAGTTAATTAAATCTTTTACATATCAGACAAGACTCAAGTTATGCAGATTACTAGAATATGCCAAGCAGAAAAAGGCAAGAAAATATACGAGTCTCACAGTAGACGCGTTGAATATGGTGTACCTCAAGGCAGTGTGTTAGGTCCTTTATTATTTCTCATTTATATTAATGACTTGCCAAAATCTACATAATAATATCTATATTGAACGATATGACTCTCTTTGCAGACGACAGTATGGTTCTTTATACAGGTGACATGAATATAAATATTAAATATGAAATTAATTCCATACATTACATATAATAAATCTATATATATAAAATTGAAAAGAGATACACTGATTAAACAAAAAATCTCAGAAACTACCGAACCGATTACGATGAAATTTGGCAAGGAGATAGCTTATGCTAAGGAGACGTCAGCTAAGAACGGATTTTTGGAAATTCATCCCCTAAGGGGTAAAAATACGGGTTTGAGGTCATTTTCATACAAACCAACTTCATCAGTTTTAGAATTATAAATTTGAAATTTTTTATGCAAGTTTATAGTAATAAAGAAAAGTTAACTTTAATATATTTTTTTGGAAAAACATCCCTTAAAGGGTTAATTTACTGAATGAAACTTAGTAGGCAACTTCGTCATTTTTGAAGTAAAAAACATGAAAATTTATGTATTAGTTCAAGATTAGAAACAAAATTTAAAAGTCATGCGCTTTTTTGGAAAATCATCCCCTAAAGGGTTAATTAAGAGTGCGAAAGTTAGTATGGACACTTCGTCAGTTTTGAAGTACGAAGGGCGAAAATTTGTATATAAGCTTATAGTTAGACACAAAAAATAACTGTATCATTGTTTTCTCGAAATTCATCCCCAAAAAATAGGGGTTGGTAGTCAACTACATACAAATCAACTTCGCCAATTTTAGAGTTATAAATATGAAATTTTTTATGTAAGTTTATAGTAATAAACTAAAGTTAACTTTAACAATTTTTTTCGGAAAATAAGGGATGATTTGAAAGGGTTAATTTAGCGAATTTAATTTAGTATGCAACTTCGTCATTTTTAAAGTAAGAAGGGTGAAATTTTGTATATAAGCTTATAGTTAGACACAAAAAATAACTGTATCACTGTTTTCTCGAAATTCATCCCCTAAAAATAGGGGTAAGAAGCCATTTACGTATAAATCAACATCGTCAGTTTTAGACTTATAAATATGAAAATTTTTATGTAAGTTTATAGTTGTGAACAAAAGTTAATTTTAACACGGTTTTTTGGAAAATCATCCCTTAAAGGGTTAATTTAGAGGATTTAATTTAGTACGCAACTTCGTCATTTTTAAAGTTAAAAACATGAAAATATTATGATGATATTAGCTCCAGATTAGAAACAAAATTTGGAAGTACATATTACGTTTTTTTTGGAAAGTCATCCCCTAAAGGGTTAAATAAGAGTGCGAAAGTTAGTATGGACACTTCGTCAGTTTTGAAGTACGAAGGGCGAAAATTTGTAAATAAGCTTATAGTTAGACACAAAAATAAATGTATCACTGATTTCTCGAAATTCATCCCCTAAAAATAGGGGTTGGTAGTCAACTACATACAAATCAACTTCGCCAGTTTTAGAGTTATAAAATATATGAATTTTTTTATGTAAGTTTATAGTAATAATAAACAAAAGTTAACTTAGATTTTATTTTTTTCGGAAAATCATCCCTTAAAGAGTTAATTTAGGGGAATGAACTTAGTAAGCAACTTCGTCATTTTTTAAGTTAAGAATGGACAGGGAGCAGGAGAGGGAGAAGGAGCGGAAGAGGGAGATAGAGAGGGACAGGGAGCGGGAGAGGGAGTGGGAGCGAAACAGAAATCGGGAGAGGGCGCGGGTGTGGGCGGGAGAGGGACTGGGAGCGATAGAGGAAGAGGGAGAGGGATATGAAGTGGGAGAAAGACCTCGAGCGGGAAAGGGAGAGGGAGAGGGATATGTGGTGGGAGAATGACCTCGAGCGGGAAAGGGACAGGGAGTGGGACAGGAAGAGGGAGAGCGAGGCGAGTGAGACAGGGAGCGGGAGAGGAAAAGGGACAGGGAGCGGGAGAGGAAGAGGGCAAGGGGAGAGAGGGAGATGGAGAGGGAGAGGGAGAGGGAAAAGAAAAAAAGTTAATGTTGTTTACTATTCCAAACCCGCTCCCGGAGGAATGATCTGTGATTGTATCGTAAATTTCAGTATGTAAATTCCTAAATATAAATACTTCAATATAAATGAACCTGTTTTTAAATTTTCTTTTGTAAGGGATACTAAATAATATGATAAGCATAATTTCCGCGTGCGAAGCTGCGGGCAACAGCTAGTTGGTTATAAAATAATAATTTAATTAAATATAAAAAATAATAGTGGAACCAAGGGTGAGCTTTGCCACCATTCAGTCAAAGAAAGGAATGAAAATTGAAATAATTCATCGCTTGACGTAACACATCGATTATAGCATCCGTGCAGCTCGACGGATCATCCGAATAGAAGCAGACCTGCCACCAAGAATAAGATGCAATGAAGTGCCGCATCTTATCCCAATCTGCTGACCTGTATTGTCATACTCGCAGAGTGCCACAGGAATCGAGTGCAACATGGTTGGCGTCTGCGGAAAAATCATCGAAAACATTTCATCGAATTACAATTCGCCGAACACAATACATCGAAAAAACATTTCGTCGAATAACAAAACGTAGAACAACCAAGTCATCGATTGACATTTGTTCGAATAGCATTACGTAGAACAACCATTTAATCGCATGACAATTAATCGAATTACATTTTGTCGAATGTCATTTCATCGAATGTCATTTCATCGAATATCATTTCATCGAATGTCATTTCATCGAATGTCATTTCATCGAATGTCATTTTATCGAATGACAATTCCTCGAATTGCAATTTTTCTTGTTTAAAAGATTTAAAGATTGTATTATAAACAGAAACAATTTTATGCCTTTTATAACTTTTTTGTATTTCTTATTTTTTGATCAATAACAATTTAACATTTTTCTGTACATAAAAATTTTAGGTTTACTTTCTTCCTAGAATCATTTTTTTTCAAAACGTTTACGTTAGTGACAGAAACGAATCGCTGCAAAACCGACTTCACGTAGTCTTGTTTGCCCTACCCCTAGAGTGTAATGTAAACCCGCGTAGGCGCGGAGGGGCGAGGCGGCCCGCGAGCTAAGGAGCAGGTGATTTTAATGCTCGCCGCAGCAGCTGAGGCTGGCCGGCATAGCCGGCCAGCAAGCCGAAGCTGCAGTGGTGAGCATTAAAAGCATCTGCGACGATAAGCTCGCGTGGGACCGCCGGAGCTCCGCAGCGCCGGAGCCGTGACAGAAACTGTGCTTGCTGCATGTTGCATGCTGCTTACGTCTTAGTGCTGCCTTTCAAGGATGTGTGATATATTGTCATTCGATATATTTTCATTCGATATATTGCCATTCGACATATTGTAATTCGATATATTGTCGTTCGATTAACTGTCATTCGATGAAATGACATTCGATTAATTGTGTTCGATTAAATGTTAATTCGATTAATTGTGTTTTCGATTAAATGATCATTCGATTAATTGTGATTTCGATGAAATGTCGATTCGATTTATTGTAATTCGATGAAATGTGTTCGATGAAATGTAATTCGATGAAATGTTTTCGATGATTTTTCCGCAAATCCATGGTTGGTCCTCTGTTATAGGAACAGCCAGTCCAGATGACAAGCGTAGCGTTAAAGTCCCCCAGAAAGATTAGCTGAGCCGTAGGGTGTCTAAATTATAAAAATTGATGATATGAGCATACAGGCAATTCGCCACTACGCGCGGCCGGCGGCCAGTTACCTATGTCGCATTGCGCCTTCCAAGTGCAATCCAGAATTCCAGACGAATCCCGACCATCTAGCAACCTTAGGTCGGACCCGTCTTGTAACGTGTAGTCTTGTTACGGGTACGGAGCGACACTTTCGTCCTCTTAATAGCTACCATCGTTTACAGTCGCTCTAGTTTGAAGGCTGTTTCTAATCTGCTTGATGTGCGCGTGGAATGTCATATTATTATTATTATGTTCGCCTAGAATGACGTCAAGGTATTTGACTGATTTCTCTCTGGGATGAGACGTGTCATTTTCCTTTTTCTGGGTCTATTAAAATAAATAGCTAAGCTTTTCTCGTGATTGACCTCAATTTTCCATTTCCTAAACCATTCGCCCATGGCGGTGAACGTAGCTTGGAAAGTTTTGGTGATGCGGGCTGGCACTGGGTGTGTGGTATAAAAAGCTATAGCATCCGCGAATAAGGCAAGTTGCACTTGTGGGTGCCTGGGCTTTTCGCTGGTCTACGTACAGCGTATAGAGAAGTGGAGAGAGGGCAGAGCCTTGTGGGATTCCGGCTCTTTGGAGATGGGTAGAGGAACGAGTCCCCTAAACTCTGTAGCGCAACCTGCGATTTGTCAAGAAGTCTCATATGATGTGCACGAGTCTGTCCGGAACTCCCATTAGGTAAAGATTGTAAATCAAACAAGCTGTCACGGCTCTCCTTGTGATTAACGGCCGGTCTCAATAATGTACTAACAGATGGAAGACTGTGGATAGGGCTGTCATCTGTCATATTTGTCAATTTTTCAGAGGCAAAAATTGACAAATATGACAGATAACATACTAATGGTAGCCCTATTCACAGCCTTCCATCTGTTAGTACATTATTGAGACCGGCCGTAAATGGGTCTATTAAATAGGTAGGTTTGTGACACGCCAGCAATTCGAAGTTTTTACGTCACAAGTAAAACCAAAAGTTAAAACAACAGGTAAAGCAAAAAGGGAGGCAGTGGCGGATTTAAGTTTGATGTCGCCCTAGGCCCGTTAAGATATGCCGCCCTTTTTGCTTTGTGAGGACTGAGGAAGTGATTATCGAAATTAAATATGCAATTTTTAAAAACCTTTATTATTAGATATGTATCAAAAATTAACTTAAATACGTTTCATTAGTTAACATAGCAAATGTCATTACGACATCCACAAAGAATAATCATGCGTGATTTTTTTTTATCCAAAATGTATTTCATTTTATTTTTACATTTTTTTAATAGAAAGTCCAAAAAAATATATGAACGAAGCAAAAAAAAACAAACCTGGCAACGCTTCAAGTTACACAATCGCCTCATACAAAGAAACCCACTCAAATGTTGCCAACTTGTTTTCACCTCAAAAATGCCAATTTTCATACATTTTGCAAAATGGCCGCCACGGCGTCCACCGTCTTGTCGAAAAAAAATATACCCCAAACAGCAAAGTTGAGGATAGACCCGAGAAAAGAGAGAATAAATATTGTAAAAAACGTAATAACACCACCGCGATGTAACCCCGCAAAGGCACCTCGAAAATTGAAAATTTCAAACTTAAATATTTCGGCGGCCATCTTGTTTTTTTTTTCAATTTTTTCAACTTGATTGTAGTAGTCAACCCAAGATTAGCCGAAAACGATACCAATGTCGGGTAAGTGGCAAGAATAAAAAAAGTTTATATTGCAGAGCGGTCGCCATCTTGAATTTTTGAAAGGTCATATTTTTCCCATAACCACCATATTAAGCAACTTTTCCATACATTATTGTTGTTGGTGGTGGACCAATACCTTCGGTTGGGCTATTTGGACAGTCCAGTAGCCAGTGTTGCCAGTTAAATTTGATGAAAATGGTCAATGTCATTAAGACAACCATGAAAAAATGGTGAAATTTTTTGATTAAAAATGTTTCTCCTACTTTTATATTTTTTAATAGAGTTCAAAAAATCTATGAGGGAAAAAAATTAACGCAACATGGCGACACTTAAGCCAAGCCCTAAAACCGCCCCATACAAAAAGCCCCCTGAAATGTTACCGCCTCAACATATTTCAAAAATGCAATTTTTTGAACATTTTGCAAAATGGTCGCCACGGGCTCCGCCATCTTGTCGAAAAAAATATGCCCAAAATATTTAAATTAAGGATACACTCAAGCGAACACAAAAAAAACCACTCCGATGCTACCCCGCAGTCACGTCTAAAATCGAAAAGATTCAAACTCAAATATCTCAGCGGCCATCTTGTTTTTTCAATTTTTTTCGTAATTCTCCTCCCAAACTTTACAAAAACCCACAAAAATATTGAGCGAAAAGTTATTAACAAAAAAGTTGACAATCTCAACTCGGCCGCCATTCTGAAAATGTGAAATGTCAGATTTTTCCCGAGGTCACGGGAGGGCAAGGAGAAAACCCACCATAGACAACAAAATCCTATCTCACCTCCTTGTTTAATATAGTTATCACGGTGTTAAGTCTAGGATTACCATAGGTTGAAAACTATTTTAAATTTAATTATAATTTATACAAAAGGCTATTCCGCTATAAAAATTAATAATTTGCGAAAAATTTGAAAATTATTGTTTTCAAACTAATATCTATACATAGATTAAAAAGAATCCATATTGCACCGACAAATTAAAAGGTAAACTCATCATCATCATCATCCTGCCCATTTCCCAATTAAAAGGAACCTAAACTAAACATTAAAAATATTTTAGAAGCGAAAATAATTCACAAAAATATTTTAGGTAGGTAGGTACGAATAGGTAATTCTCATATTTTACCGTTCCTAAGTTTTTAGGGTTCTGAAAATTTTGCCGCCCCCAAAATCATGGCGCCCCTAGGCCCGGGCCTCACGGGCCTAGGCCTAAATCCAGCACTGAAGGGAGGTGTAACATTTCTCTTGAATTTATGCCTTTCAAAATTCCTCCGTATTTTATTAAAGGGGTTGATAAATAAAATGTAAAGAATCCCGTCAATAAATTTCTTTCGATGCAAACATTATTATTGTAGCCTGTAGGTATTGGTTTCTCGAAGCAGATGGTTACAACTTAACAAGTTACATCAAAGGGTTTCATCAAATTTCCAATATTTCTTATAATATCAATATGGTTAAAAAAAAAACAAAGATTTTGAAAAAAGCATCAATGTTTAATTCATTCTTTCGTATAAATTTATTTATACTACCTAAATTTATTATTTCTTCATAAATTCAAATAGAGTGCTCTTCTTGTGACCGTTTGTAAAGTCATTTGGATCTTTCCAGATCAACATCATTCCACAACCAAGAAAACAATTAAGAAAAAATATTAAAAAATTGTCTAAGGAATTCATTTGTTTCCACTTTCCTGTGATAATACAAAGAGTTAATATCAACTGTTAAATTTAAATACATTTTCTATGCTAAAACACAAAATTCAAAGGTCTCAAATAATACATTTGAATTTACAAAAAGTGTGAATGATACATCATTATCTTCAGGTAAATATCATATTATGCAAAAAAAAGATCAGGTCCTAGCTACATAATGATTGTATTGTCATTGATTCAAGATAAGTGTTAATGTTTTAAATAATCAGAATGTACAGAGCTGGGTATCTGAATGATGCTTACAGCATATCAGTGACATTCAGTAGCACAGACCTCTCCTAAAGCCGGAGCCAGATATAGCTAAAACATGTGAACATTGCTTTGAAGGACTTTGCAAAAACATTTGAACACATATTGTCGCAACCTGCCAGACATGCTTTGCAATCGTTTTTCTTCACAGTATGCTGGTAGACGACAAACAAGATGGACGTAGATTTTGTGGATGCCTTTATTATTTAAGTGCTTGTAATTATTTATTACATGCGAAAAACAATTACATAACCGTTTTACATTAGAAAAAAAACGGCTGTAGAAAGTAAAAATAAAAAAAATTTGGTGTACCTAAGTACTTGGTGTGCATTATACTTCAAAGTATGATCATGATTCCTAAAAGTTATAAGTTATAACAAATGTCTTCCCATGTCCAGTTGGATGATCTAAAGTCATAATCACGGCATACCAAGTAGTTTTGTTCGTATTTAGTATTCTATCAACTACCTACCGCACACGACCTTTCGCCATCGCAGCTGTCCCGCAACTGAACTTTGCGCATGTGTGGCAGGCTACGCAAAGATTTGAACACATTCAACTTTGAACGCTTTGATGTGCGCTAAAAAACCGACACCGCTTGGCAAAGTGCAAATCTTTGATCAAACTTTAAACAAATACTCAAAGTCCCGTGCTACAATCAATCAATCAAAGCAATGTTCACATGTTTGAAGCTATGTCTGGCGCCGGGTTTACATCTAAAGATGTGTTGAACAATGTCCATGACAACAAGAAACAACTAAATTTAAGGGGATTTCAACACAACACTTTTGGTTTAAGATGAAAAGAGATACAGCAAGTCTCTCTCCACACACTATCATGAATAAATAGTGGTCCAGAATATTCAAGTAAACTTGTTTCCTTATTAATATACAAAGTTGTTCAGGGTCTATTTTTTTTCTGCAGTCCCATTCTTTTCTCCTGAAGTAATATAAGTATATTGTTTTGTATTTTCATCCCACACTCTCTTACATTTTTTAAATACAAAAGCCATATAAATAGCTGAAACAAAAAATATTCAGATTAATATCATGAAAATAATTTTATTTAAAACAGATATGTATAATTATTATAGATGGAAGTTTTTTTTAATTAGTATATCAGAAAAAGACAAACTTAAGCAAAGATTGCTATAGATTCTAAAGCATAGAAAATTCAAAAAGATAGTAAGGAAATACTTTAATGAGTAATAGATATACTGAAGGAGCTTTTGTACTATGTGATGATTAAAATTAATTAAAAAAGTAAAATATTTACTTGCAACCTCCCATTCACTTTTGCTCATGGTACCTAAGCGCACATGCTCAGTCTTATTAGTCATCTCCTCCCATTTCTCTCTGGCATGAACATATTCAGACTCTTCTGCTATAAGTGGTTTGCCAGGTGGAGCAGGATAACTTTCAAAACACATTATTCTATGTAATAACTGTGTATATTTATCTGAATAATCTTTAAAAAAGTCAGCAAATCCTGCTTTATATACTAGTTCTAACCCATACTCTTTAGCAAGCTTTACAAGTACTTTAAAATCCACTAAAAACTCTGGGCAGTCTACTACACCCTCAAGGTGAAAATCATATTTTGCTCCAAAATGTGGATATCCATTGGCTGGGTCAAACAATAGCTTAATATTAAATACTCTATTTCCAAAACTATTGTCTGGAGATTTCTTTGCTCTTGAAACAATTTCATCTGCATTTGGTATTGTTCCAAAGAAGTACCCGTTTGGTTTCAAACACTCAGATATGTTAGTCAGCATCCTTCTAGCTTGAGATAAGCTTTCAAAACTGTAATGCAAACCAAACTGGCAGCTAACAAAATCAAAGTTAATTGATGAATCCTCATACTTATCTCTAAGAGTATCCTTAGTACAATCTGCCGTTATGAATTCAGCAGTAAACAAACGGCCGCAGCGCCGACGCAAGTCTGCGTAACGTGCTTGGCACTGCTGAACCGATACTTCTGCGATATCAGCAAACACAACATGCTTCATTCTTGAAGCCTTTTGCCACTTGCTTAAATCGCCACCTTTACCGCAACAAATATCTAGAACGGATAAGGGTTTTCCGTAGTCCTTTTCACTCACCTTATCTATGTGATCCTGTATAAGCACACTTTTAACCCAGTTGTTGAAATTTCTAAGGTAAAATATAGGAGATTTATATCTTTCTTTTAAACCTTTCTCTTCGAGATGATTATAGTGGGCAGCGACGACGCTTGAATGTTCATCAATGCGTTCCTCTTTCTTCTGCACTTTTGATAAAGAATCATCATCAACATCACAGCCTGAAAGTTTTCTCTTCAAGTTAACTACGTGCTCTAAGGCATTGTCACTACCGCTTGCCTCGTGAGTACTTTCTAAACAACTCATAATAAATTATTAATTACATGAAAAATAAAGCATAACTTAATTTAAAATATGTGAATTATGAACTGTGACTCTTTTAAAAAAATATTTTTCCTTTAGTTCTATTTTACATTAATATTTCGTCGTGACGTGTATGACGTGACGTGACAATTAATATTTAATACGAAGTGCAGTGTTGCCAATGAAAATTTTTGGAAGGCCGTGTACATTAGATAAAAAAGCCGTGTTTATATTGGAAAAGATCAAGTGTGGGCCGTAGCAATGCAATTACGCCATTATATACCATGGGTTCAGTGCTCGAACTAAAAAAAAACAAGGTCAACATGTCCACTAAACAAGGAATCACTTTTCATTAGTTTAAATTAACATCAACATTTGCCTAGTGGCGCTGTTTAATGGGTTTTAACATTCGTAAAATGTTTCAAAACAAGTAAATAAAAAAAGAGCGGAGAATATGCGAATAGCCGTAGAATTTGCTACGGTAATAGGGTTCCAGCCGTAGACCGTAGATTTTGTGATATTTTGGCCCGAAAGCCGTAGAACACGGTAATTGCTGTAGCATTGGCAACACTGACGAAGTGTCAAGTCAAAAGTCATCAGTCATTGAGACACTCAAGACTGTCAAGCAAGGAACATATTCTGTCAAGTGAACGGAACGGAACCATAGAACGGATTAAAATAAAACCACAGGTAAGATACATACAGACAGACTATCTATATATGTATTTAAACGGAGCTTTGAAAAAAGAGAGGATAAGAAATAAGGTCACGTGATCTGAAGCCAAAACTTTCTCAAAAATGGCGTCGACTCCGCCCATAGAAATAGTGTTATATTTTTAGGTTTTGCTTAGTTCACTATCCCCCGTATTCAAGAATAATACTATGAGGTCTCACAGTGCTCACGGACGCATAGGGTGATTCAAACCATTTCGTAAACAATACTTGATTGAAGTCCTTCGCTGTGCGTTTGTCAAAATCGATAAAGTAGCTGCCGAGCTACTTTACCGAACGCATAGTGTTGCTTTGACTTCTATCAAAATAGATCGATTATTTGTATTGTTATCTTTGTCTTTTGCCTGTGTCAAATGACTAGAGTGAAGTTAGCCGCATCAAATGGACCAATAAGAGGGCTGTATACAGCTCTGTGCGTCCGCATAGCCAAGTGATACTTAAGGGTCGATCGACTGTGAAACTGAAGGCTTGCCATGACCAACGCACTGAGAAATGCCTTACTTCGCATAGTATTGCTTCTTTACTTAGAGAAGTATTATTCTTGAATACGGGGGTATGTATACAAAACAAAAAGTACGAAAACACATAAATTCACTATTAAAACCAAAAATAAATACCAAACAACGCATTAGATGACAGCCGAACTACTCAAAGAAGCAACAATGGCGTCCGAAAACAGGCTACAAGGCGGAGCTTAGATAGATTTCTTTAAAATGTTGCAAGAAAATTGAAATATGCTATATGTATTGTACTCTTTCTCTACGTACATATTGTTGCGTTTAAGAACAGGACAGATGTATTTTTGGTATAATAATACTATGAGGTCTCACAGTGCTCACGGACGCATAGGGTGATTCAAACCATTTCGTCAACAATACTTGATTAAAGTCCTTCGCTGTGCGTTTGTCAAAATCGATAAAGTAGCTGCCGAGCTACTTTACCGAACGCATAGTGTTGGTTTGACTTCTATCAAAATAGAAAGAAAGGACTGTATTATTTTTATTGTTATCTTTGTCTATTGCCTGTGTCAAATGACTAGAGTGAAGTTTGCCGCATCAAATGGACCAATAAGAGGGCTGTACATATACAGCTCTGTGCGTCCGCACAGCCAAGTGATACTTAAGGGTCGACTGTGAAACTGAAGGCTTGCCATGACCAACGCACTGAGAAATGCCTTACTTCGCAAAGTATTGCTTCTTTACTTAGACAAGTATTGTTCTTGAATACGGGGGTAAGAATCGTGTAATTGTAAAAAAAGCGTGGGGTACTTCTTAAGATATTATCAAAATCATAATCCTTCTACTCATTGACACGATGCACCCCACGCTTTTATTACAATTACACGATTCTCATTCAAATTTATTTTCTATTTTTTAGTTGGATTTTCTATAAAAGTTTTTTTAGTTTTTTTTTTTAATATTACCTACTATTTTTTTCATTTTTTAGTTTGATTTGTTGAAATTAAATTTACTTTATTTTTTCTTTCGTTCTTTTTTTTAATATTAAATTAGTGTCATCGGTTCTCGTTAATTGTCTACGAAGTTTAAATCACAGAGTACTTAATCACTACGTTTCATGAAATCTGACTATTTGAAGTGGGCAGTGTTGCCAGATGGGGCTATTAAGCGCCAATTGGGCTATTTCCGTTACCGAGCGGCTATCATATTTTAACCGTTGGCTACGTGTAGCTGCGGGGCTATATTTTAGTGCTCGGAGTAAAATAAGAAAAAAAGCTCATTGGGCTTGGATTTCTCAACAAAGTGATATGAAATTGACTGCCAATGACCTTTTTTTTTAGCTCCTATACTTCGAACAGTAGATGGGGCTATCTCGGGGCTACATGCGCACTCCGGCAAGGCTATTCGGGAAAAAAATATCTGGCAACACTGGAAGTGGGTCAAAAATGTCAAAATCATTAATCAAGTCCAAAGGAGTCGGCATAGAGTAACTTATTTATACAAACATACAAGTGAAGCTAATATTAAGCGTGTAATAAAATTATAATCAATTACTCGGTATTGATTGAATAAAGTCTTAATTTTTTTCAAAGTTAAATTTAATATTTTTTAATGAAGAATAAATTCAGTATGTAAATTCATAAATTAGGAACGCTCTGAAATATGACACGAATGAGAGCATTGAACTATTTTGCTTGTTCACTTGAAGTTAGCAACATATTCGACCCGACCGCCGACCGGGCATGCGCATTCGTTTCATCTCGGCACTTAGAATTTGTGCTCGGTTGGTAGGAAGACCGGCCTCATGTAATCTTGCTTGAACAAACGACGTTATACGTGGGCATAATGAGTGTCGAAAATCCAGCAAGTGATAATGATTGTGATTCGGTAAGTAATTAAAACGATTCGAAATTCCAAGTACTCACTATTTCTTTGTCATTTTTAATGTAATATTGCACGTATTTCGCTACACACTGGTGAACGCTGGTCCCACAAAACGAAAATTTTCTAAGTCCCAATATGGCGTCAGGTATAGTTCTCGAGACAATGTGAAGCCAAGCGTCGTTTAACTAAATGATGTTTATTAATCGTAATTTTTAGGACCTTTTCGTACCTTTGTGAGAATGAGTAGGGTTTAAGTCATTTGGAAATTTTAAATGGTAGTCTTTAAATTATTTTCTATTTCCACATAGGGAAAGGTAAATGGTAATAAAAGTGAACACGTGAACGGTATCCACAATGGATATAGTAGTTCCGAGAAACACAGAAGTAGCCACAAGTCGTCAAGCAAAGACAAGCACCGCGACAAGGATCGAGACCACAAAAGCTCCAAAGACAGCAGCAGTTCAAACAGGTTAATGTTCCAGAATATTCTTACAATTACACCTGCATTATGCATTATTAATGTTTTCGCTGTTATAAAATCAATATTACATTTGGAGAGGTTATGATCATGTGATGTTCTTATTATTAAAAGAAGTTCGTTACATGTACAAGCCATTTTCATTTTGTGTCTTTTGTGCGTGCGTATTTGACGTGCATTGACCATACAAATCATATTGCTAATCATATTATTTAAGCTCAACAGCATGTGCATGGTTTGTATGTCAATGTACATGTTATAACTGATGAATGGTTTGCAGAGATCGCGACAAGGATCGCGATAAACATTCAAGCAGCAAGAGTCACAGTGGATCTCACAAGTCTTCAAGTAGGGACAAGGAGCGGCGGGACAAGGACAGAGAGAAGGACCGTGACAAACATAAGGAAAGGTCAGAGAAGGATAAAGACCATTCCAGCAAAGATAAAGAAAGTTCTGAGAAAGAGAAGGACAGATCACATAAAGATAGGGAGCGCTCTGACAAGGAAAGGGATCGAGACAAGGATAAACACCGAAGTGATAAGGACAAGCATAGAAGCAAAGATAGAAGCGATGATAAATATAAATCCAGTAGCAGTAGTGATAAGAAATCGTCAAGCAGCAGCAAGGACAAGGACAGAGCCCATTCATCGTCAAAGGATAAAGAACATAAGTCCAAAGATCGAGACAAGGACAGGGAGCACAGTAAACACAGAAGCGATAAGCACAGAAGTGACAAAGAAAAAAGTTCTAGCTCTAAAGATAAACACAGGTAAATAAATTGTATAAAGTGTATACTCGTGCCTGGGATAGCATTGAAATTTATAATCTAAAAGCAATGACATCAGTAATGCTCAATATAACCTAATGTAATTGACATTTTACTTCTGCATTGAGCATTATCTTATGTTGAGAAAAATATTTATGAGCTTCCAATTACTTCCAATTGGTGCATTTATTTGTCCCAAGTATTTTATATGTTTAGTTAACATTTTTTTATCAAAAAATTATACTATTTCAATGTAGGCTGTAGAAGATAAATAGTAATAAAATATAAATAGATAATGTCATACAAATGTCATAAACATTGTCATTCATTTTAATAATATTATCAAGTGTAATGGTCAGAAATCTTTTAAAAATTGTTCAAATGTTATTTCATTATTATTTAATTAAGTTTTTTTTTTAGTTTTCTTAAAATCATTCTAGGCCAATATTAAATTTGTTGTCAATCTTTTTTTTATCATGTGGTATTTTGTTATTAGCTCTAGTAAAAGTTCCAGCAAGGATAAACACAGCAGTGAGAAAACCGAGACTAAGATTAAAAGTGATCCAGATGAGTATGACAGTGCCCAAGAAGCACCCATGCAGGTAGGCTTTAACAAGGTATACATTTAACTGCATAATTTATGTTATAAAACATATAATACAAGTTATAAGATATTGTGGAAAATGATGGGGTTTATTGTGGATGTGATATTATATGAAATTGTATTTGCCCATGCTAATAAATAATTAACAACCCTAATTCGTAGGATTTTCCAAATGCAAACTGACAAGACAAATCTTTAGAAAAAAAATCTTTGCATAAAGGCTCCCCTGTAGCTCAAACTGCTCTATTGCTCAAGAATTTCTTAAAATGTTAGCTAAAAAATAAAGACTACAACACTCACATCTCATTTTACAATAACTTATTAAATATAATTGTTTATTCTCCACAGATAGATGAATCAGCAGTGAAACCAGAAGTAAAAGAAGAGAGTGATGACGGTTATGCAGGGGCTAATAATACCACTGTTTCATCCTGCGATTACTCTCTGTCACAATTCAAAGATGAACCGCTTTCAGAACTGCCACCTGAAGAAGAAAGTGAAGAAGATATACCATTGGTAATTGATTAATTTTTCCTCAATTCTTAGCAAACTACAGTAATCCATCCTTCTAAAGGCACTCCGATTCATAATGTCCAAAGACCTTATTTTGTAACGCCAAATTTATTATGCTTCAGTTCTTCCCTGGTGTAAGAAATAATCAAGTACAATTTTTACCTAAACATCAAGTGGTCAGGTTTTATTATTTACTAGATCATGTTAATTATGTAGATAACATATTTTTGGTTACTGATTTTTAGCTGAAACGAAAGTCATCAAAGAAACGCAGAGTTAGTGAAAGTGAGGAAGACATACCTCTAAATCAACGCAAGAAATCTAAGAAAAAGATAAAGAAGGGTAAAATTATTTTTACTATGATTATTTTGGGTAAATTTGTTAATGTGTGTGCTATATTAAAATCATTATTAAATTACAGAATCAGGGTATGATGATGATATGGATGATGATGATGATGCTCCAAAAAAGAAAATAAAGAAAGTTGAAAAACCAAAAGCAAATAAAATAAAGCATGAACCTGATGATAGTGCCAGCCCTACTAAGCGTAAAAAGAAACAAGAAGATGAACCAGAAGTCTGGAAATGGTAAGTAATAAAAATAAAGCCATAAAATTTAAAAAATATAATTGTTTTGTAAATTTATTAGTGTTACCCTGCTCATTGATCTTTGTCTAAAATTTGACCTTAGACCCTATAGCCAAGTTGGTAAGCAACCCTGCCTGTGAAGCGAGGGGTGACAGATTTATCTACTCAGGTATAAATCTACTCGGGTCATTGGTGTTATAATATTGTGATGTGTTACATGTGTCGTTCATGCCACCCGCGACACAGGTATAAAGCTACTGTGAGTTTGGGGGTATGAGTGTGTGTTTATTTTATTTATTTCAATCTCCCCCAGTGGAAAATGTTACAAAAAATCAAACTTTTGCTAAATTTAACTGCATTTATGGTCTGATTATGGAATATGATCTCTGAAGTCTGAACTTATAATATACAAAATAATAATCAATGTATTTTGTACTTAAACCATATCAAAATCTATGAAGAAACTTGTGTACTATTTATAGATTGAGTGACCTACATTCGCGGCGTTATTGAATAAAAAAAAGATGTTAAAAAAGTTGACAAGGGCTTGTTCTTTAACGGAGTCTTCACATTATTTCACAGTTCACGTGTCGCAATGGTGAAAGAAGCTTTACCTTTTTACCTTTGACATGCGTTGCCTGACAACTGTCATAAGTCAATGCTGTCACTGTTGTCATAATGTTTTCATAGATGGCGTTGTTATTCCGGTTATTCGCGTCATGTCAAGGCAACTTCGTCCGAATTGACACAAGGTTTTAGGTTATTTCAATCCTAACCATTCAACTATGTTCTAAATAATTATGATTTTCTTAAATTTTTGTAGAATAAGATCGTTTATTAGAATTACCTCGGAAAGTATATTTATTGTGAGACACTTGAGATTTAGGAGAACGAAGTATTGATCGATTTCTGAATCATATGACATAAGCAAACTAAAGTAAGTGTTTATTACATTGTGATGATATTTATTTCAGGTGGGAAGAAGAAAAAAAAGATGATGGAACTAAATGGTCCTTCTTGGAGCATAAAGGTCCATTGTTTGCTCCACCATACGAGCCTCTTCCGCCTAATGTCAAATTCCGATATGATGGTAAAGAAATTCGCCTCTCTCAAGACAGTGAGGAGGTAGCTGGATTTTACGCAAAGATGTTGGACCACGATTATACTACAAAAGCAACCTTTAACAACAACTTCTTTCATGATTGGCGTAAAGTGATGACAACCGAAGAAAGCAAGATAATCAAGGATCTCTCAAAGTGTGATTTTAAAGAAATGCATGCGTTCTTTCAAGCTCAGTCAGAAAAAAATAAAAATAGATCAAAAGAGGAAAAGGCTGCTTTAAAGGCTAAAAATGAGGAGATTCAAAAGGAGTATGGATTTTGCACCATAGATGGACATAAAGAAAAAATTGGGAACTTTAGAATAGAACCTCCTGGACTCTTCCGTGGCCGGGGTGAGCACCCCAAGATGGGTATGTTGAAGAAGCGTGTTATGCCCGAAGATGTCTCTATAAACTGCTCCAAAGGTAGTAAAATACCCAAACCACCTGCTGGACATAAGTGGAAAGATGTGAGACATGATAATACTGTGACCTGGTTAGCATCTTGGACAGAGAATGTGCAAGGACAAGCTAAATATGTTATGTTAAATCCCAGTTCAAAATTGAAAGGCGAAAAAGATTGGCAAAAATATGAAACAGCTAGAAACTTACATAAGTGTATTGATACCATAAGAGATACATATCGCTCTGATTGGAAGGCAAAAGAAATGAGCGTACGACAGCGTGCAGTGGCTCTTTACTTCATTGATCGGCTTGCCCTGAGAGCTGGTAATGAGAAAGATGATGACCAAGCTGATACAGTGGGTTGCTGTTCTTTGAGAGTTGAACATATTCAATTACACAAGGAAAAAGATGGGAAAGATTATGTAGTTGTGTTTGATTTCCTTGGTAAAGATTCTATAAGATACTACAATGAGGTGCCAGTTGAAAAACGAGTTTTTAAGAATCTAGAGCTGTTCATGGACAGTAAAAAAAGTAGTGATGATCTCTTCGATAGACTTAACACTCAAACTTTAAATGAACATTTAAAAACCCTCATGCCGGGATTGACTGCAAAAGTGTTCCGTACCTACAATGCTTCAATTACGCTGCAAAGGCAATTGGATGAGCTCACAGATCCTGATGCATCAGTCCCAGAGAAGCTCTTAGCTTACAATCGAGCCAATCGGGCTGTGGCTGTTCTTTGCAATCATCAACGTGCTGTACCAAAAGGTTAGTGTATATTACTATTTACAAATACAATATGTTGAAGCATTCTATTTCTGGAACATAATTAATTAACACTAACTTATTGTTTATTTAGGTCATTCAAAATCAATGGAAGCTCTTAAAGAAAAGATACAAGCTAAGAGAGATCAAGTTGAGGAGGCGGAACATGACTTACAATCATCTCAAAAGGCCGCAAAACGCGGTTCAGTCAAGGAGAAACTGGCATGTGATAAAAAGAAAAAAGCTTTAGAGCGATTGAAGGAACAGCTCAAGAAGTTAGAGCTACAAGAAACTGATAGAGATGAAAATAAAACCATTGCTCTTGGCACATCGAAGTTGAATTATCTTGATCCTAGAATTTCGGTTGCTTGGTAAGTTAAGATTTTTAATGTTCTTTTTTTGATAAACATGTTTTGTCCTTCCATTATAGGTAATCCAGTCAAATCAACTGACGCACACGACTATTCAACTTTTTTTCATGTTTTTTGTTGATTTGGTGAAGTTTATGTTTACATTTGTTATTTTTGTTATAGGTGCAAGAAACATGGTGTCCCTATAGAAAAAATCTATAACAAAACGCAACGTGATAAATTTCGGTGGGCAATTGATATGGTCGGTCCTGACTACATATTTTAGGTTGAAACTTAGCATCAGCTATATTTATACAATTTTATTAAGTCTGCAAACGTTCCAGTTTACACTTATTCTTGTTTTATATAGAATCAAATGTTTTATGAATTTGTAACCAACAGAAAAATTGTACCTTGCTGAAAAAATTGTCAATCCTTGTTCCTCACATGTAGGTTCAAAATTAGAAGTCTGATTCTAATTTATTTTAGGTTTATAGTTTCCAGATTTGCATAACGTAGTTTTTCAAATTAGCGTAAGTTTGTACAAAATTGTAATAATTTAAAATATGTTTACATTTTTCATAGACATAAAAGTAGGCATAAAAACGATCTTCTGTTAAGATTATAAGTTAGGTTTATGACTATAGTTTATATTTTAATGTATTGACATTTATGATTATATACATAAATTGTCACAAGATTCAGTGAAAGTGAATTTTTGTATATAATAGTGAGGCTTTTTATTAATGCGAACTATGCCTGTTGACACTTATCAGATCTATTTAATTATGGCAACAATAGAATAATTTCTTTGTATTGTAATTTATGCTTTGATACTGTCAAATTGATGGTACGGTGAAGCAACTAGGAAATGTAAATTACTATGGTCTCTTATGCACAATGTGCAGTAGCAAATGTAAAGTAAGAAATAATGTTATTTTATTTTTATAATAGTAGAACTCGAAAGTTGTGGCGAATGAAAGCCGTAAGTTACGAAAGGTACAATGTTGTAGGTAAATTTTCATAATTATTGTGTCCTGTAAATAGTAAATTTTTACCATGTCAAAAATTGTGAGATGAGATTATCCCGAATAAAACATTAAAATTCAGTTTTGATATTTTATTTACCTTTCCCAATGTTACACCAATATACATAGCTGGTTATCTAACTCCCTAGATACTTCACACAAGTGGAAAAACAAACGGATCAATAGTCTTATATGTAAATAAAACCTAAAATAATTTAAACATACACTACACTGTTCAAAAATACAATATCAGGATAGCCATAAGCATCTTTATCTTTGTGTAGGTATTTAGTAGGTTTGAAATTTTTACGAGAAAATAACTAAATGAGCTTTAGAGCGAGAGCGCAATAGAGACAATCCCGTCCCAGTGGCCTTTGTTGACTCCCAAGCCTACAGTGCCCCATTCGGAACACAACGCGTCGTTTAACGACGGACGCAACCAGAACTGTATTAGTAGCCAGCTCTTAATAATCATTATAATATGAAGCTTTACCACCAAGATTGCCAGCTTCTGTTAGTTCTGTTCTGTAAGCCCTTACGACACCATAACATGCCATCAGTAGCGTAGCAAGCCCTAAGGAGGCCCCATATCAATATTAGTTGTGGGGCCCCCTCAACGGCAGCTGTCAAATAGTTTATATTTGAGTGCCAACTGTAGCGGTCGTTGGCCGTTGGCGAACCTTTTTTTGGGAGTGTTAGTGAGGGCCCCTATACGCTGGGGGTGTCAATCGTTGGGTAGGTATGTAGGCTGTGGTGTAGGTAAAATTCAAAAGTCTAGTATTTATTGTAACCTTACGTGTAATAAAGACAAAAAATGTATAGTAATAATAATAACACAGGCAATAATAACCTAATAACACTTTCTATTTAATTAGGAGTAGTAACTAATGTAATCCACCATTCCCATCTTCCATAAAGAAATTGATATGATTTAAGTTTTCTGGCATGTACGTGAGACCGGATTCATCTCGATGCCGTAGATTGTAGCCCTGCCCGTAACCTGTAATATAATACAATAATATGACTGAAAAGGAGTTGTCACTTAATACGTATAAACCTAACATTTGAGCTACTTTGTAGTGTAGGTTTTGGCGTATAAAATAGATAATATCGTGTATATCCCTTTCATAGTAAAAGCGAATACATTGCCGTATGGACTACAAGATGCAATAACTTTTATGCCACAACCCCTCCCTGGATTTTGTATGCTTACCAGTACGTTATGCCCATAAAAAGTGCTTATTAGCAGGGATTCTAAGAAGTTTGACCCCCCTTGGTAAAATAAATAATTCCGATTTGCCCAACCCATCCTTCGTTCCCCCCCCCCCCCCCCCCTATCGGCTAGCGCCCCGAATTACTTAGGTCGATGCATGCATTCATTATACTCACCTAAATCCTTCATAAGCTTCGTAGGGGCATTACGCAAGTGTAGTGGAACTGAAGGCAACGGGCCCTTTGTTTCCGCTATAAATTTCTGGCATCGTTTCATTGCGTCGTACACCTCCCGACTCTTGGGCGCCCTCGCGAGCCTCACCGCGCACTGAGCCAGAAGAACATCACTCTCCGGCATTCCGATATGTTGGCAGCCCTGCAGGCACGCCACGGCTTCTACAACGGCATTACTGTCGGCTAAGCCTGAAATATATATTTTTTAAAACTAAAATTCGACCACGAAAAAATCAAACTACGTTGTATTCAATTTAGAAGGTGATAATTAAGCTCTTTCATTACTACCCACGGCACATTTCAAAAGGTTTCGAAACATAAAATCAAAGTACATAAAATATCTAAGTATAGCAAATGTATGTACCTAGTCTTGCCATAAATACTGAAACAAAGAAAAAAAAAATATTTTTCTATTGCAAATAACATTTATTACTTTTACAGTGTGTTAGTTTAATACATAAATATTAAATATTAAACGATTTAAAAATAAAAAGCTTATTCGAAATGGTCTCCATTGGCTGCAATACAATCCTTTAAACGTTGAGGCCAGTTATCAATTGAAGCACGCACTCTTTCCATGGGAAAATTCTTCACTGCCAATCGTATGGATTGTTTTAGGGACTCCAAATTATCATGGCGTTTAGAGCAAGCCGTACTCTCTAAAACTGACCATAAATCATAATCTAGCGGGACTAGACGACGGCCAGTCTTCAGCTCTGATGAAGTCCGAAACGTTCGTTTCCAACCAAGACTGCGTAGACCGAGCTTTATGACCCGGCGCCGAATCTTGCTGGAAGGACCATTCTTGGTTATGGAACATGGTGTTGTTAAGGGGCTTCACTACCTTCTCAAGAATGGTATCTTGATACACTTGTGCCGATGTTTCGATACCTTTTTCACAAAAGTATGGCTCAGTCACTCCTTCATAGCTAATACCCCACCAAACCATCACTGAAGTCGGATAGTGCCCACGTTGCACTCTGTCGACTAATTGGGAAGCTTCCTTAGAGCTTTGAGCATAAATACGGTCATCTTGTTTGTTAAAATGTTGCTCAATTGTAAAAATTTTCTCATCCGTAAACAACATTTTTCTGTGACCTCCCTTGGCGTACCGCTTCAGTAGTTGTTTCGATTTTACCACCCTATTCTTTTTTAAATTATCAGTTAAGAAATGACCAGTACGTCTCTTATAGGCTGCAAGTCCTAAGTCATCTTTTAAAATACGCGACATGGTTCTAGGTGCTATCTTCATCTCCCGAGATAAAATCTTTTGCTTTCGGACAGGATTTTTTCGAATTCTTTCCCTTACTGCTTTGACCACCTTTTTCGTACGAACACTACGTGGACGGCCAGATCTTTTTCTGTCACAAACAGAGGAGGTCTCATTGTACCTATTAATAGCCCGGTATACAAAGATTTTACTAATACCAAGCGTATGGAGAGTTTCAAAAACTGCATTTGGCTCCATACCTACTTTGTGTAATGCAATCACAGCGATTCGGTTCTCTTTATCACCCCACTCCATTTTAATATCGCAAAATATTGTACAATGTATTGGCGCCAAAATAAGAAAACTCAATGAACAACATATAAAAATGATAGATTCCAAATTCAAATGTAATATTTTGTTTATTTTTAATTGTAACAGTATTTATGGCCAGACTAAGTATAATGGAGTCGGGATAACATAAAAGAAATGAAACGTTTTCTTGTAACATTTTACAGTCACGGTCACGGCGGTAGATACCCAAGTAGCACGCGGGGCTGAATAAGAGTTCACATTTAGCGTACAAGTGAACTTAAAGCATTAATTCACTCTTATATGAGTTCACCTGTGATGTATTAGCTGTATAAAGGCGAAAAATACGCTTAAAGCTGTTTAAGGTCTGTATAAGAGTGTAATGTTAACCTAATATACAGCTAAGGTATGTATAAGAGTGTAATGTTAACCTACTACTATTTAAATGCTGTTATACTGCTACTATGCAGCTATGTGAACTTAAGGCTGTATAACTTGTGCCCAAATCAGTCGTATAAGGGCTGTAAAGCGTGCTCTACAGCTCATATACAGCTGACTTACCGCTTATAGTTCACATGTGAACCCTTAGACAGCCCTTATACAGCCCCGCGTGCTACTTGGGTAGATAACCACATCGACAGAGTACGGATCGGTACGGCCAGGTAAGATAAGATAAATATTAAATACCTGTAAAGTCCATGTAAAGTCTATACTTTAACGTAACGTCGTAACGTCACCACGTACAGTCAGTACCTAAAAGAGTTAGGTATGCAAGGCATGATACGAAAACGTTCTTTAATGTTTAATATTAGGTACATTAATTAATTATTATCATTTCTTACCACATTTTTTCCACCTCTATAACTATGGATTAATGATAGCCTTGAACATATTTTTTAGGCAACCCATTCGCGATACTTATATTTACATATGATATTTTGATATAAAACAATTTTTATCCGGTAAGCAGATGGGTGCAGAAACGCCACTAATACGGATCTTAGACTAGTAGCATTTGCCGTTAATACTAACACAAAAAATCAGTAGGATTAAACATTATCGAAGGTTTTTGCATCCAGCCCAGCATACCTAACTCTTTCGCTTTGTGTACCTACCCACATCCTCGCAGGCGACGCGCACGAGCCGCCGCGCGACGTACAGCGGGTCCTCGCCGCCGGCCAGCGCGCGCGTCGTCCAGTACAGCGCGGCGTTGTCGTCGCCCGCGCGGATCGCCTTGTGCATGGCCGATATTATGTTGTAGTGCTCCTCGCCGCCGCGGTCGTACAGGGTGTGCGAACGCTGACAACGTGTTAATGAAATGAAATGAAATGAAATTAGTTTTATTCGAAGTAGGTTTGTTACAAACACTTTTCGAAAGTCACTCAACGCCATCGCTTCAACAAATCCCTACCGTGAGTGGTCACGGTAGAAGAAGCGGCAAGAAACTCCCGGGATTATTTTTTTTCCTACTCACAGTTACAGACAGCACTTAATACTATTTATTACATTATTTAATAAAAAAATTAAAAAAAAACTCATGTCCAACCGTCTTGTCATTTAAATACTCATCAACTTTGTACCTAATATGCTTTCTTCATGAGAATACCTTTTAGATACATGAGTTTTTAATTTACAGTATAACTTCTAACGGGATTTTATTGTAGATTTATCTACCCATGAACGAGCCACCAGTTTTGCTGAGTCTAAAACTAGGCACAATCAGTCTAGCCTTATTGTTATAATAATAGGTATGTATACGAAGTTCCCTCGGTTATTCATATTAGATCAGGATCAGAATTAGATCAGATTAGATTAGATTAGGTCGCGATACAGTAGCACTATGTCCTCGTTCTTAGTGAGTGTTCACACTGAACTCGCGGGCGCGGGCGCGGGCGCGGTGGCGGACGCGGTGGCGGATTCGTGTTCACACTGGCCGCCAGGCGTTTGCGCGATTGTGACATGTTGAAAACATGGACGACGATCTTTTTTTAACCGAAAATTCATACCTAAAGTTCCATTTAGGTACTCACCCTCCATATCAGGAAACAATTCAGCAATTTCCTTCCATAGTTTATTAAGAATGTTTCTGTTCTTAAGATGCCTGTGTTTACTCTGCCAAATCTGAGTTCAAATCAAATCAGTTCTAGCCTGAATAGTACTAATAAACTCTTCTATTTATTTATTTATTTATTATTTATTTATTCCTTTTTTTTTCACCCTAACATTACAGGCTATAACCCAATGCGTTAGGTAAATACATTTAGCACTTATATCTACAAATAAAATCTAATATTAATACTATTTAACAATAACAAATAATATACATTATAACTATTGCAATTTTATTCCAGTGACTATTAAAAATGTCAATCCTATCATGAACCCTATTCACTACTTTTATTGCCCGTGTTATCGGCGCCTTCGCCAACAAGTTGGTCTTGGCCACCGGTACGACGAGCAATTGCGGTTGCCGCCGTCTCTCCACATAATTGTCAGGCACATATATATTTAAATGACGCAGGACTCCCGGGTTGGACTCCTTCCCACACAGTATTTTAATTAAATACGATACGAGCGCAAACTCCCTTCGCACTCTTAATTCATTATATCCGACCATCCCCAATACGAATAATGTCGGATACATCAATGGGTAAAAAGGATAAACCCCATACAATTTCCAGTACAAGTGCCGTGTAAATTTGTTTTGGACTCGTTCTAACATCGTGATGTATTTCGCCTCATATGGAGCCCAAACGACTGCGCTGTACTCCATATGACTCCGCACCAGTGCATCGTACAAGACTTTGACTGCGGTGATGTTAGTAAACCCCTGCGACTGTCTCAAAACAAATCCTAGGTTCCGGTAAGCTTTTTTACAAATTTTCGTGATGTGATCGCGAAACGTTAATTCAGGTGTGACATAAACTCCCAGATCCCGCATCTGTGTGACTCGTTGTATCGGCTCTGCTTCAATTGTGTAATCATGAAGTAAAGGTGTTCGAGCACGAGTGAACGTCATGATGGCACACTTGGTCACGTTGAAAAGCAATTTATTATTGCGACTCCATTCCACGATCCTGTCTACGTCCTCCTGAAAGCTTTCGCAATCACTTTTGTCCCTTATCTCAAGCATTAGCTTAAGGTCATCTGCAAATAATAGGCACGACCCCCGTCTGACAACTTCAGGAAGGTCATTGACCATTATTATGAACTCGAGAGGACCCAAATTGCTGCCCTGGCTCACACCGGACCAGGCATTATACGGCTCAGATTCGTAGCCCTTGTAGTCTACATACTGCTGGCGATCAGCCATGTAGCTTGCAAACAACTGTAGGAGATGTGGCGTACAACCAACTTTCGCGAGCTTCATTAGCAATATGTCATTATCGACTGAGTCGAACGCTTTCTTGAAGTCAAAGTACGCCACATCCACCTGCACCCCCGCATCAACTGCTGGGACCACCTGCGCCATGAAATTCAAAAGATTCGTGGCCGTACTGCGTCCAGGTCTGAATCCATGCTGCGCTTCCGATAGCCGCGCACGGACCTGCTCATACACACGACGCTGGATAGCGGATTCAAATACTTTTGCTGGAGTTGATAGTACTCCTACCGGCCTGTAACCATTGATATCCGATCCAGCACCGCCCTTCGGAACTGGTATAACTCGGGTCATCTTCCACCGAGCTGGGAATTCAGCCAACTTCAAACAGGTATTAAATATGTGACAAAGGGGCTGCTCCAGTACGCTACTGCAATCCCTAAATAAAAAGGCTGGTATTCCATCAGGGCCAGTTGATGGCTTTGGCTTAAGACGCATTAGAGCCTGCCTTATATCCCTGAGACTTAAGCTTTCTAACTGTACCCGGTCGGATGTCGCCCCGCTGGCTGCTACTGCCTCATCAACGTTAAGTCGGGGTGGTTCTCTATTATAGACCGATTCAAAAAAATTTGCAAACTCCCTAGCACATTCATCATTCGTTAAATGATGTCCATTTTTAATAATAATCGGTCTGTCTTCCCTAATCCTCTTGCTTCTAATATATTGCCAAAAAAATTTTGGTTCTTTCATTAACTGATTCTGGATTCTGTTTTTGTGCAACTTATGAGCAACATCAATAGCATTTTTTATACGTTTCCTACACATAGAGAAGTCTACATAATCTGTATCCAACTTAGTTGACTTATACCTCTTGTGGAGCATAGCCTTATTTACCAAATCCTGAATGATATCAGCTGTGTACCAATTAGGATACCTATGTTTGCTATTACTAGAATACCACTTTTTTCGCGGTACGCATTCATCGAAAATGTTGTAAAGTACACTATAGAAATAATTTAACATGGTTTCTAAATCATTCATCTCGTATAGCGCTCCCCAGTCAACGTTAGACAACATCAAATATAAAGCAAAGTAGTCTGCCTTATAAAAATTCCATTGTGGTCGAATGCTGCGAGTGCGCTTATCGGAAGGGGCCGCGGGGGGCGCGAGGAGCGCGGGCGGCGCGGGGCGGGTGAGGATCACCGCCAGCGGCGGATGGTGTGCGTCCACCGGCACCAGCGCCCCGTCCGCGGAAGCCACCGACACTCTGCCGAGACCAGCCGCCAGTACCAAATCCAAAGTACGTCCCAAATGATTAAGCACATTGTTACATTGAATAAAATTGCAATAGGATAAAAAGAATTCAAAATAATGACTTATATTAGCTGGACAATGTATTGTATTGAAGGACATGATCTTAGATGAAAGAACAACCCTTTAATCTGGGGACATAATGAATTCATGTGCTATCGTTTCTAGCGACAAGTTCAAAATGGTTGAACTTACCTGACATCGCGAGTGAGTCGCGCGCTCCGCCGCTAGTTCAGTGTGAACACACTCATACATTCTCATGCGTTTGATATTGCCGCTAGCGGGCCGCGCGCGCTTGTCGCTAGCGTGCCCGCTACTTACACCGCACGTGCGTTTTGTATGTGAACACTTTCATAGTAGTTCATATGTTTGATATTTCGCGACCGCGCCCGCGAGTCAGTATGAACAAGCACTTACACCCTACGCAGCACGAAACGAATTGACAGTCAGTTAACGTTGAGTAATAAAATACCTTGATGCCATCCTTCAAGTGCTGGAGCGTGATGCGCGCGGCGCCGGCGGCGGCCAGCGCCAGCTCGAGCGCGCCGAGCGCCGCGCGCGCGTCGCCGTCGCACACCTCGCCCAGCCAGCGCAGCGACGACCGATCTAACACACATCTTCAATAACAGAACTTTTTAATACAACTACTAACAACATACACGTCAGTGAAAATCGCATCTTAATTGATTAGAGGATATTTCTAAAATAAGCGGGAACAACCAATTACGCTCAGCTCTCAGGCCACAGACAAAAAATCTAAAAATCATTGTTATGGCATTTCTTAGTCTAGGCGCGCACTGTGCGTTTTTCGCCGCTGCGGCGAAACGTCGCAGTTTTTATAACACGTAGCATTCAACTGTTTTGCTCGTAATGTGGGACACTACACTATATTCACATTCGGATCAGAATTTACGTACACACTGTGTTGCCTAGCAACCACAAACAAACAGGTGCATGAAACTTTTGGTCGTTTAAAGTGCGTTTGAACTAAATCTGGAGTTCGCAAGTCGCGTTCCGTTCCACTCTTAATAATTTAATTTCTTTTTAAACATAATATTTATTTGGCAAAAGTTTAAAATAAAATAACACTGCATAGTTACGTATAAAATCGATATAGACTGTTTTAAAATACATAAACATAAATATAAAATGTTATTCGGCTTTGTTCAATGAAATTAAACCTATAAATAATTTTATGCTCATGCATATTGAGTGGAATGAAATATCTGTATAATCTGTACAGTGCCATCTCTGAAGAACTTATTTGTGACGTGGCGAAAATTGGAACTAATGCCGCGCCCTTCATAATTTACTAATACGTCTCTATGATTGGTCCAATCGTCCGACAGCGCCCTCCTTAAAGTCACAGATAAATTTGATTTCACTGTATTTCGAAATATAATACGACCAAGTTGCAAAGCATGTGAGGTTTTCGTAGTCATTTCTATTTATAGTCATGCCTGCCTATGACTACAATAATTTTGTGCAAAGGTTTGAAGTCGCTTCACGAAATTAAGGATGTGGGAGCGTGAGTTATTCAATGATGAAAATTGTTTTAAGATGTTGGTTTTTACCTCGTTTTCTCTTACTGTGTTGTTGTTATAGGTCAATAGTAAAATAATGAAGATGTCACAAACGTTATAATGTTAAATATAGTTCTTTAATAGTTATTTGGTGTGCGAAATACAAATAGAATAGAATAGAATATAATTTATTTCTTCAAGTTAACACTGCAGTACAAAAAGGCAATATGGTATCTTACACTATACTTATAAAAAGAAATGTTGAATAATGTAGCAGTAAAAACTTGACGAAATAGGGCCACACTCAGCACTGGCCGCAGCAAGCCACGACCGCTGATTTTGAATCAGTTTGTGAAAACCCTATAAAGGAATTTTAATGGTTTGTTGACAAGGATTCTGATGCGAGTTTGACTCAAGTATAAGTACCTACTTTTACCATTACTTACTTATCTGCTTTAATATCCGCCAATTGTTTCTCATCTTCTACATCATCGACCAAGATAGCTAGATCGTTTTCAATAACAGCCTTCTCCAGAATTTGTATAATATTTTCCGTTGTTAACTTCTCCATCACGACGACCCTGCAGCGGCTCAAAAGGGCATTGTTCAAGCTGAATGAGGGATTCTCTGTTGTAGCACCAATTAGTGTTATTGTTCCGTTCTCAACGTGCGGCAGAAATGTGTCTTGCTGTAACTTGTTGAATCTGAAAACATCAAATCACTATATTAGGGCCAATTCACAAGGAGACGGGACGCGGCGCAGTTTTTAAATTGCAATAAAATGTAGACTACTAACTGAGGTACATGGCTCAGTGAGAACGACAAAATGGCTTCAAACATGTCAACTAGCAATACCTACCTATGAATTTCATCCATGAACAGTACAGTTTGTCGCTTGAATTGAGCTTCATTCTTTGCTACCTTCACAACCTCTTTGACGTCATTGATCCCCGCCATCGTGGCAGACAGCTTCACAAACCGCATGTTAGTAGACTCCTTACACATGCCAGCAATAACATTGGCTAAGGATGTCTGAAAATTAAATTATAGGTGTGTACTGATTGGGAACTACAATTAATATCAACATTTGATTATTGGGTTGATGTCGCAGGGAAATGAAGGAATCCGTGATTTAATTTGATCAATGGGATTTTATTGCTCTATAAACTCGTTATTTATTAACTGTATTCTATAATAATATTCATTTCACCTAATGTTCAGGATCCGTTGATGGAACTGGAAAGTGAAAAAGGGAATCCTGGAATGTCTATGTGTCGTCATTCTATCATCTTTAGGGATTTGATGAAATCCCCTATCAAATCACGGGTTCCTTAATTTCCCTGCGACATAGATATAGAAATTTTACCAAGAGGTACTTTTTGAACTATCTGGGCAAGAGCAACCATTTAATGCTTGTTCAACCTGCTAGGCAGAAAATAAAAAACAAGGTAATATGTAGATATCTCTCATTGCAGCTTCAGTAGCAATGATACAAAGTCAGTTGCATTATTGTGGTTATGTCCTTCAACAGCAACCAGTTACTGTTGCATCCTTATGAGACTTATGAGGGCATTCTAATCACTTACAACATACTCAAAAAATTAAAAATATTATACATTATACATATTATATTATAAACTTACCTTTCCACAACCAGGCGGTCCCCACAAAATCATATTAGGTATTTTTTTCTTTTCCAACATTGATCGTAGCATTGTACCATGCCCAAAAGAATTTAGCTGGCCAATTATATCTCCCAAGTGCTGTGGTCTGGCACATTCGGCTAATGGAGTTGTTCCTTTAATGTTTTTCTGTGCCTTCATTTTGTCTGGCTTTGGTGAAGGTACATTATTATTTGTCTTGGCATTTATACTTGATTGTGGCTTCTGCACAATTCAACATGATTTTATTTTTTTATAATAATATTGGAACGAAGTTCCATAACGCGCGTTGCGAAAGGGGGCTAGGCAGAAAATTTGGTAACGACACTTTTTGCCGGTAACGACACTTTTTGCCGTCGTAGTTTACATAGTTTACATAGAAAGCAAGCCAGAGTACTAGGATAGCAAAAACGTGCAAGCGAGTGTGCCAAAACAAATCTAAGGTACTGACTGCAAGGAACTTCGTTCCATCCGGGTGTCCCTTGACACCTCTAAAGTTTTTTTATTATAATTATAATAATATATAGTCCATGAAGCATCTTTTTAACCGACGAAAAAAAGGAGGAGGTTCTCAATTCGACACGTACACCTATGTATATTTTTTTTATGATCACGCAACAGCAACAGGATGGTCCGATTTTATGATTAATTTTTTAGTATGTCTTGAAGTTGGTCCCATTTTTTTGTAAATTTTATTCCCATCCTAAAGGTACAAAAATAGGGGATGATTGATTATTCAATATTCATCCACGGAATTTTTACCCTTTACTTACTATATAATAACTTTGTACTGAATGATCCGATTTCGATGATTCTTTTTTATTGAATAGTGTAACCTTGAAGCTACTCTTACTTATTTAAATTTGGAACAAAATTTTACAACTAAAGGTACGAAAATAGGGGATGATTAATATTTCATCTACTAAATTTTTACCTGGTAACTGAATCTATCACCAATAACTTATTATTTTTTAGAGCGACTAAAAATTAAAAAATAATTACTTTAAAAAAAAAAACCAACGAAAAAAAACTGAAAAGCGAAAAATAAAATAAACCATTTAGTATTATAAATTAAGATCCTAAAATAACAGTAAATTTTGAGGCGGTGCCAAACCAATGAAAAAACAAACTGTGAAAAGATGTGCGCCGCGCTGCTGCTGCCGTGTGCATCGCTGCCCTTATAAAATTAACTTTATGTAATTAATTTTGCTTGTTTGTTTGGCACGGTCTCAGGATTATTTATTTACTGTTAATTTAGGATGTTAATTTACAATACTAATGGTTTATTTAATTTTTCTCCAAATACATTATCGATTCTCAATATTCTATCTATTCCCTAATCCACAAATCAGTTGCGTAGTAACTGTCAAAAATTTAGTGTTAGCACAAAAGACATAATAGTACTTATAATGTTAGTAATGACTGACATGGAGACTAGGTTTAATATACACATAAAAAAACCGAGCAAGTGTGCGTCAGGCCACGCGCAATGTAGGGTTCCGAAGTAGTAAGTATAACGACTATTACACAAATATATGCATAGGCTAACATTGCATAGCTGTGATAGTTTTCCTTGTAAATTCATTATATAGCCTGTTTTTGAGAATTTTTCCCTTGTCCAACCGTTTAGCCGGAAGGGGAGGGTGGGGGCACTTGACTCTAACCAAAATTAGCACTTTAAGGCTAAATATTTTGCAAACGGGAAATAATTTCAAAAATGGTCCAAAAAATGGTCCAAAAATGGTTCCAAAAATGATTAGAAAACCCATAATATTTTTGAAAGACCTTTCAACGATACCCCACACTATAGGGCACCGCGACGAATAAAAAATTCATTCTCTTGTTAGGTTCGTTCGTTTCATTACCTGTATCCGTAGGGGAAGTACCCTGAAAAAATGTTTTTCAATATTTCATTCTATGATTCTGGAGTTTTATTAAATATGTATATACATGCCCATGCCAAATTATAGCTTTTTAGCACTAAGGGTCTCGGCGCTTTGCTTCGGACGGACGGACGGACGGTCTTACTTCGGACCGATTATTCGGAACCCTAAAAATGGCGATCAATCTGAGATTGCAGTTATTATAGTCCCCGCGAACTAAGATGCCCAATTTGTCGTTTGCAATCACAGTGACACTAGAGATGTACGAAAAAATCGGTTCACGAAAGAAACCAATTTTTGCAACAAATCGATTCAAAATTGTAAGATCTTCTAATCGATTCGATAATTAAATTGTAAACTAAAAACCGTAACATTTAGGTACCTCCCAACTACCTCGATTGAGCTACATATCTAGTACCACGTATTCTCAATATTACCTATGTATTTACGACTCCAATAAAATATTCTTTTGTTTCTTCCTAACAACGCATGCTGCCTAACAACTCATCGCCCATGAACATCAGCAAAACCAAAAGCATCACTGATGCGTTGCCCGCTAAGAAAGAGTAGAAAAAGAAAGAAAGATTGATCATGATAGAAAGAACTCATCCGCTCAGTTTCATAATAATATTTTGAATAATATTATGAGCGTCAGGGAAAAAACTACAGTGAATAAATTCTTGTTTATTTCGTAACACACATTCATGTATAAATAATTATTATTTTGTTGAAAAAAAAAGAATACCGCAAAAAGCTTAGCTACATAATTACATATATGTAATATATTATCTGCAGTTTACTGTCCATGGATGGCGAAGTGCCCATACATAATGGAAAATGTCCTTTGTTAGCATCCAATTCGTCGTGGTATTCTTAGGTACCTAATTTTAAATTCAAATGCAAGTAAATCATTTTTAAAAAAGTAATTAAATTAATCAATTTTCATTTTTAAATTCCGATTATAGTAATGCATCGATTATGATTGGTTTTTGAGACGGTTTCAGGCCGTCACATCACTTTGCGTCAATTTTGTTTTAGGCCTCTTCATCTATCATTGTTTCGACGTCAAATATTTTTAATAAATTTTACATAAATTATGATGTGATGGGATTTTTACTAGATTATAACGTTTACTATGATTTATAATCAACGCCAATGCAAATGAATAAGGATTTTTAACAAATTTTGGAAAAATCCTTTGTCCGTAAGTGTTCAACTATTCATGTCAAGTAAATTAATATTCCATTTCGCTCAAAGACGCCCATACAATGTTAGTTCATATTAATAAATGGCAGCTATCATTATGGGCATCTTAGATAATTTTGACTATAACTACTGATGGTCTGCTTGTGCTGCCTAGTGCCCACTCACAGCACTCAGAAAGGTTCATTACTTTAGTCGTAATGAGTCCAAAATTAACAATAAATAATATGTTAGGTACTCTTTTTTTATACCGAATAAGTTAGTGCTTGACCACAAAACCACCTGATGGTAAGCAGTAATGAAGTCGTGGATGGTAAAGCACCTAGATTATAGAACAAAAGGGTTAGGTATCGGTTCATCTTAGAGCCATATTGTCAACTTGACGCCCCAACAAAAAGCATAAAGCAAAGAAAGGTTTGAGAGTGAATTTTTGTGATTCAGAAGCGATTTAAATAATCGTTAAGTGACTCTGAGTTGGGGCGTTAGTGACCGGATCCGGAATGACCCTACTAGTGCGAACCAACGTCAAATAACCATAACGAATGAACGAATGAAACGAATCATAATTTGATGGAGTGTTAGTGTAGCCACACATAAAATACATTGATAGTATTTTACCTAATGATTTTTAACCGACTTCAAAAAAAGGAGGAGGTTCTCAATTCGACTGTATTCTTTTTTTATGTTTGTTACCTCAGAACTTTGGACTGGGCGAACCGATTTCGATGATTCTTTTTTTAATCGAAAGCTGGTGCTTGTCATGTGGTCCCACATAAAGAACGAGATCTGAAAAGTAGTTTTTGAGTAACTTTGAAGTCGGTTATTTTTTGTTAGTAAAATTTAGATTATAGAACTATGATTTTGACTAGTATAGTAACAAGAAACTTTTCGTTTACTGTTTTTTTAACTTAAAAACATAGCAAATTTTAGTTTTTTTTTCCTTAAAACAAAATAAAAGGTTAGGAACGCCATTTTATTCATGCCGGTAATGCTAACTGTCAATGTCAATGATGAGTGGTCGATTTGACTTGACATTCAAAAACTTCAATGTAAATCAATCATTAAATTAAGGAAAGGTATTTGTATACTTAACTTTAATTGTCCATTAACTGACTCTGAGAGCGAATTTTTGTGATTCTCTGTACTTAGGAGCGATTTAAGTAACCGTTATTGTGGCTGATTGCGGCCGATAAAGAAGTTACGCCATTTATCTATGGCAGTATTGCTAACTGTCAGTGTCAATGATGAGTGGTTGACATCACTTGACAATTGACATTTAAAAACTTCAAGGATCAATCAAAATTCAAAAGGTAGGTACAGTAGAATCCCGATTATCCGGATCAAATAAAACCAGGGGTATTCCGTATAATCGAAAATCCGGATAATCGATTTCAAATTCAAATCAAACAATATTTAAATTTTATAAAAAAATATGATAATAAATCACATAATACTACGCGTTTACTTTTACGTTACGATTTACGTTACGATTTCACAGCTAACGGTACTGTAGACAAAAAAGTAATCAAATAATTTCACTAACTTAAATAACAAATGACGTATGCCACTGTGTAAAACATTTCCTATTTTAGTCATTGAAGCGACAAAAATCAACGTAAAATAAATCAATAGAAAAATAATTTAACGAAAGCAACATCAAAATCAACAACAAACTCAAGAACGTAAGTACTCGCCGCACCGGACCTCGAAAATACGCGGGTAGCGTTGCTGTCCGTACTAAATGAGGTGCGGTACGAGAAGCGGGACGGGAGGTTTAAGGGCAATCTTGACGTGAACGCGTAATACCTATGTTATTTAGAACTTTGATGGGAAATAACTTGTAGTTGATCTTGGACGCAATCGTTTCATCTTTTCATTGCAGCCAAGACGCTTCTTGTATCAAAATCGTAATTTGTAACGTGCCTCGTTGCGCGGTAAAACATTTTTAAATCAGCAAGTAGAGCCGTGACGCGAGTCCGGATAATCGGATGTTCGGATAATCGAGGTTCGGATAATCGGGATTCTACTGTATTTAATTTGACAGGAACCCTAATAAATTAAGCCTTTTTGTTCTTTTAACTGACTATTGAACCGTTAACTAACTGTGATTTTAGTGATTCTTTATTAAGGAGCAATTCAAGTAACCGCTAAGTGGCTGTGTGGCCGTCGTCAGTCATTTATCGATTACTTATTATAGGTACTCGTATACCTACGACATCTTATTAAATGTTTACCAGTACAATATTTTAAACTGTGTTGTATTGTACATTGATTGTACGAAATACGGGGTTTCCTGAAAGGTTGTGCCTATAGGAACGATTACTAGTTGTGCATGGCATACATAGTTGGTCCATCAGGAACTGCGCTACTTAAAATAACGCTAACCAAGCGCTAACCAGATGATTTTTACTTAAAATAACGCCAGATAAATGACTGATTTTGATGTTGACTTGACAGTAGGTTACGCACTTGCAAACTGTTAAGAGCCGGTTAAGAGTGATTTCAAACAAAAGGAAAAATGTCTGATTTTGCCGATTTTATTGAATTTGTTGATTACGCTAGAAGATTACGATATATGGGGCCGAGGCGATATTTACGAGATTTCTCTGATCCGTTTAGAAAATACTCGGTCAAAGAATTCCATGCACGATACAGGTTCACACCAGAATGTGTAAAATCTGTAATATTGCCCATACTGGTGCCAGACTTAAAGAAACCAACAAAGAGAGGTTTACCATTTGCTCCGGAAATAATGTTGCTGGTGACATTAAGGTACTATGCCACGGGCAGTTTTCAGGTTAGTACTTACTTACCTATATATTAAAATCAAATTGAATTGTTTTCAGAGGTAGGTATTGTATTATGAATTTTTTATCGATGTACCTAATCTATACCTATCATTATAGGTATCTATTTAAACAAAATTGAAAAGCGACACACCACTGATTAAACAAAAATCTCAGAAACTACAGAACCGATTATGACGAAATTTGGCATAGAGATAGTTTATGCTAAGGAGACGTCAGCTAAGAACGGATTTTTGGAAATTCATCTCCTAAGGGGTAAAAATAGCAGTTGGAAATCAGTTTCCTACAAACCAACTTCGTCAGTTTTAGAGTTACATACCTATATGATTTTTCTCAGTAAGTTTATAGTAATAAACAAAAGTTAACTTTAACACATTTTTTTTGGAAAATCATCCCTTAAAGGGAATTTAATTCAGGGGATGGAACTTAGTACGCAACTTCGTCATTTTTGAAGTTAAAAACATGAAATTTTACATATTATCTCAAGATTACAAACAAAATTTAAAAGTTGTATTTTTTGGAAAATCAACCCCTAAAGGGTTAAATAAGGGTGTGCAAATTAGTATGGCAACTTCGTCAGTTTTGAAGTAAGAAAGGTGAAAATTTGTATATAAGCTTATTAGCTTATAGTTAAACACAAAAAAAAACTGTATCACGGTTTTCTCGAAATTCATCCCCTAAAAATAGGTTGGAACTCATTTACATATGAATCAACTTCGTCAGTTTTAGAGTTATAAAGATGAAAATTTTTAACAAAAATAAATTTTAACACGTTTTTTTTGGGGTTAATTTAGGGGATGGGACTTAGTACACAACTTCGTCATTTTTGAAGTTAAAAACATGAAAATTTATATTTTGCTCCAGATTAGAAACAAAATTTGGAAGTATTACGTTTTTTTTGGAAAATCATTCCCTGAAGGGTTAAGGGGGCGCAAGTTAGTATGGAAACTTCGTCAGTTTTGAAGTTAATAGGGTGAAAATTTATATAACATAAGCTTATAGTAAGACAAAAAATAACTGTAACACGGTTTTCTTCAAATTCACCCCCTAAGGGGTAAAACTCCGGGTTTGTAAGTTCGTACAATACTTCGTAATTTTTGAACTCAGAAATGTAAAAATTAATATGCGAGCTTATAATTAGGAACAAAACAATTACAATTGTTTTGTAACCACGAGGATGGGGAGGGGCAGGAGATGCGCACACACAAACTACAACGGCTGTACCGATTATAATGATCTCTGATTTGTTAAACCAACCAAAACTATTAAAGTTCCGTTAAAAGTATCACATTATAAGTACTATTATTTCTTCTATGGTATCACTACATTCATTGATAGTTAGGCAATACGAAGTTCGGCGGGTCAGCCAGTTTTGTAGCTATAAGTATGTAATATTTATTTCTATTGCAGAAGTTGGGTGGAGATGTAATGAATATCTGCCAGCAATCAGTCTCAAGAATAATTCCTAAAGTCACTATACTGATAGCAAGCAAAATGAAAGATTATGTCAAATTCCCTTCTACTGTAGACGAAATTAACAGAGTAAAGTAATGATGTTTTTTTTTTTCAAATATATTTCTGGTAAGGTATGAGTATCTGGTAAGCAATAGGTAGGTTCTCATTATTGTGGTTTTGTTTCAGACAATCGTTTTATGAAATAGCTCAATTTCCTGAAGTGATTGGATGTATAGGTTGTACCCACATCAAAATAAGAAGCCCTGGAGGCAGAACTTCAGAGGTATATAAAAATAAAAATGGGTGGTTCTCAATCAACGTCCAAGCTATCGCAGGACCAAACTTGGAATTTTACGATTTAGTACCTCAATGGCCTGGCAGTACTCAGGATAATGTCATTTACAACAACAGTGCTATTAAACAAAGGCTTAACACAGGATTGTTACAAGGAATTATATTAGGAGACAGTGGATATGATGTCAGCGATGTGCTTCTCACACCTTTTGTATCGCCAAATTCCACTCCCGAAGAAAATTATAATGAAAGTCACATTAAAACCAGAAACACCATAGAAAGATGTTTTGGTATTTGGAAAAAAAGATTTCCATGTCTTCAAGTAGGCATGGGAATAAAGGTGGATACAATTGTGGCTGTCATATGTGCATGTGCTACACTGCATAATATAGCAGTGATGGTAAATGACATGGTGCCTTTGGAAGACAATATTTTTTATGATGATGTTGAAGCTGCACCACTTTTGGAAAACCACAATAACAATGAGTTTTCAGTGCATCAATCTTTGGTTGAAAGGTTTTTTCATAATTAAAATCTTTCAACCAATTATGGACACACTCTAAATCTATTGTTATTGAGGTTTAGCAGTAAAATCGATTTAACACCATTATAAAAAATAAAGTTCTTAATGGTGTTTCTTTAAAATCTACCAATTTGCACTCAGCATGGTGGACTATGGCCTGTACCTACAGGGTTACCAAGAATATTATAACATGTGAATGTGTAAGCTTTTGTTTATATTATTCATATTATTAAAAACCATTTGAAAAATACTGTATTGTTCCCTTTTTGATTAACTTCATATTTGGTGACCCTGTAGGTACCCCTCACATTGTGTTAGGAAAACAGACTGCGCAGTGGAGAAGTTAAAGGTTGTAATTGATGATGATTTCATAATAATAATTTTATTTAATAAAAAAAATTTGTATCTCCATTAGTTTTCTTCACTTTATCCAATTCAAGCATAGCTTTTTCAAGCATGACTTTGTTTCGCTGTTCTTCCAGTAACGCAGCTTTTCTTTTTATTTGTTCAACTTCCAACTATAAAGACAAAAATATACTTAGAATATTTGGTAATAAACTATGATAAACTATTAAATAGAGAATTAGTGGAGCGCCTGGGGGTTTTGACCTCGGACTTTTGTTACAGTGAATGAATTTAAATTATTGAAGTGGGATTTTCTTTTTTATAGTTTAAAGTGCAAAATTTACCAAAAATTTTTTTGTGCTTTTGATTTTTTTTTTAACAAAAACTATGAAAAATAAATACAATGCCACGGACCTAAAAAAAATAAGGACGTAACCTTGTGTAACCGAGAGTGAAGCATAGAAATGGCCGACCGCTTACTACGTGTGCGTAATTTTGGGGTTACCAGTTACCACAGTATGAATATACATTTATCTATCTTTCAGCTACTCTTATGAACTCTCAAAACGTCTATGAAATTAGAATTTTGTATAAAAAAAGTCAAATCTACATTCAATAAATGCAAATTATTGTATTTGATGACATTAATGAATTTTATTAATTGACGACAGATTAAATACACTGGTTTACCCACTTCACATAAAGGGGAGGTACCTAAAATTTGTCCAATTTTGTTCTACCATTATCTTAACGTAATTAATATACATACTTACATTGATCGATACCAAATTTCAGCTTTCTAATATTGTTCGTTTGTAAGCAATGCCGCGGACAGACGGAAAGACATGGCAAACATATAGGTAAGGGTTCCTTGTTATTTAGTACGGAACCCCAAAAATATATACTTTTAAACTAAAGTAAGAAACTCGAGCATTATACATACTATAATTTTCCCACACATTCTGGGTATTTGCTTAAGCAATATTGTTGGCAACCATCCATCCATCCATCAGCCTTTGTAGGTCCACTGCTGGACATAGGCCTCCCCTAACTTCCGCCACTCTGACCGGTCCTGAGCCTTCTGAATCCAGCGGATACCCGCTGTCTTCTTCAGGTCGTCGGTCCACCTGGTCGGGGGGCGTCCTGTGCTCCTTTTACCGAGGCGCGGTCTCCATTCGAGGACCTTTCTTCCCCAACGGTTATCGGTCCTTCGAACTATGTGGCCAGCCCATTGCCACTTCAGCCTGCTAATTCTCTGAGCTATGTCGGTCACCCTCGTTCGTCTACGGATTTCATCATTTCTGATTCGATCGCGTAGAGAAATACCGAGCATAGCTCGTTCCATAGCCCGCTGGGCGACTCTAAGCTTATGCATAAGGCCAATAGTGAAGCACCACGTCTCGGATCCGTATGTCATCACTGGCAACACACACTGCTCGAACACCTTCGACTTCAGGCACTGAGGTAACTTTTTTGCAACACTGGCTGATTTTGTGGTTACAAATTTTTCTGGTTTGTTTTGTTAATAACTTTAGGAAAAATAAAAGAAATCAGTGATTAAATTAAAAGCTTACTTGTGAAAGGTGATCCCTTTATGTTTTTTAACTGATTTACTATTGTTCTTGCACCTTTTAACAGCACACAAACGCATTTTTATTATTCTTTATCAACTCCCGTTGTCCGTATGACTCGAGTGCGGTCCGGCGCCGGAATGGCGACCGATTGTGTCAATGTGTGGGTATTTACTTGTACGAATAGAGATTTTGAATCCCTATGGGTGCTTCACTGAATTTGTTCTTGAGATTATGTCCGTCTTTATTTTACGTCCGTGTACAATGCATACAATTTTCTGGATAAACTTCCTTTTACCCATACCTCGAATGATCTGAATTTTGGTATACCTATATATTTCGACGCGTTGATAACGAATATCATAGGTAAAATACCCGCATATTTAATTTTCAAGGTCACCTTGAAAAAACATTTTTCACGTTTATTTGTCAAAATATTGATATTTTTTTTCAATCACAAAATCTTATGTTGGAATTTTTTTTCTGTAAAATCAGAAATCCGAGGTTTTCATGTTTTTAACGCCCCAGGCACTCCAATAAATGGAAATACATAACTATATATGTACCTGTGTTCTCAAAATTTGCATTTCTATCTTTTTCTTAATTTCCAGATGTTTAATTCTCAGCACAGCTTCCCGTCGAATATAGTCTATGGGCCTTCGCTCTGTTAAAATATTTTTATCCATATATTCTGAAATGTATAAATAACAGAATTCAGTAAAATTCAGTACTAATTCAAAATACATTAGCACCTACTGACCATGATAACACTATGTTTAACCTGGGCTATTTTCTGCATTGTTATGTATATTTTGTGGACTGCTAACATTTTCTTGGACTTCAAAATTATTATCATCAACTGAATCCTCTTTATCAACTGATACAGAAGTTTGTTGCTCGTCACTCTGGACTAATTCCTGAGTATCATTTGCATCTGATACCATTCCATCATTATCAAATGCAGTTTCTAATTTGCATATCATCACAGGTGCAGCCTAATAAACAAAAAGTGGTTTTATTTATAATATTGCATTTAACAGATATCATTTAGATTTAACTCAACGAAACCAAATGAAGCTATTATAATTTCATTTGCGTAATAGATCAGAGCCAATTAGACTCCAATTGCAATCCATACAGCTATTATACCCACCTCTTCCACCAAAGTAATTAAAGGTTCATGCTGTGGAGGTTGTGGAGGTGAATGTGATTCATCTCTAGTTCTTTTCACATTCTCCCGTTCTGTGGATCGAGATTTACGTGCCAACGCTTTCATATTGTCCCATGCTCTTTTTAAGGTAACAGTCGCTCTCTGCAATAAACAGTTTACAAAATAATACTATTAAATCATTTGGGATTCCTACCAAATCCATTGTTATCAATAACAGTTAAATATCATACCTTGTGTACATTGGGATTGCAGTTAAACTCCCGTGTAATGGAATCCCATGCTGCTTGTTTCTTTGCAATGGATTTGCCGTCATTTACTTTGGATTCCACCACGGGTCTCTTTTTAATCAATCTTGCCAATAATGCCTTTTCATCTGCTGTAAAATTGGCATCTCTTTTGCGCGGTGTTTTACTCTCCATATCCTAAAACGATACAGAAATATACTAAGAACTTGTTTTAATTACAATTCATACTGTGCCGTCTAATATTAATTATTAACTTAAATTGTTAATCATATTTTTTAATTGGAAAGTACTTACCATGACACTAATATATATATTATGCTAAAGCTTAAACACTTTTCCCGCTATAAGATTATGAATTATAGCTTGGATAACCAAAGCTGGCACATTCACATTATTCACACTAAGATAATTTTTCATTCAATACGTTTCAAATTGAAATTCAAAATCATTTATTCATGTAGGTATCATTGATACACTTATGCACGTCAATTTTTTAATTTACCAGCTTTTCGGAAAGGTGCTTTGTCATGGAGGAGAAGAAAAGCCGAAAGAAACTCCTCAGCACGTCTTTTAAAAATAAAATACATTGGTATATTTCTTACAAAGAAGTATCACTAGCCTGTACGAAACTGGTTGCAGATCTGGGTCATTTCCATGCGTCTTTGTCATTTATGTACTCATCTACAGTATAGTAGCCTTTGCCTAAAAGTTGAGATTTTACATGTTTCTTAAATAATTCCACTGGCAAATCACGTATTAACTTTGGGATTTTATTATAGAACTGTACACCACGGCCCATAAAAGATCGCTTCACTTTAAAAAGACGGTAATATGGCGTTACTAACTGGTGCATTTTTCTTGTTTGGCGATTAGTGATATCAAAATTTTGTTTGTACGCGCTTATATTATTCCGTATAAAAACCACGTTACTATAGATATATTGTGAGGCTACTGTAAGTATACCTATTTCTTTGAACTTGTCACGCAAAGTTTCACGAGATCTAAGTTTATAAATAGCCCTAATAGCTCTTTTTTGTAGTATGAAAATTTGTTCTATATTGGCTGCTTTGCCCCACAGCAAGATGACATATGACATAATACTGTGAAAATATGCAAAATAAACCATCCTAGCAGTTTCGACGTCAGTAAACTGCCTTATTTTCCTAACAGCATAAGCAGCCCTACCGAGTTTAGTCGCGAGATTTGTTATATGTGGGCCCCACTGAAGTTTACTATCTAAGGTCACCCCTAAAAAGACCGTGGATTCCTCCATATGCAATATTTCATTATTCAGTCTGAGAGATTTGTTAACTTTTTTAACATTAGGTAGTACAAACTCTATACATTTAGTTTTTTTTGCATTTAAAAGCAAATTATTGATAGTGAACCAACGCGACACATGCGAAAGAGCACTATTTACGTCGTCAAAATTTACTTTATTCCTTTCACACTTAAATATTAATGATGTATCGTCAGCAAATAGTACAATATCCGCTTGGTTCTTTACATAATGTGGTAAATCGTTAATGTATACCAGAAAAAGAAACGGACCCAAAATCGAGCCCTGCGGTACACCCAACACAGCCGGTGACCCCGATGACTTAATATCTTTTATACTAACTTTTTGTATCCTTTCACTCAAATAAGACGCGATCAAGCTAAGGGCTTTGTTTTTTATACCATATAACCAAAAAATTGTTTAATAGAATTATTACAATCAGATATATGGGTAAGGACCAAATTTTTGACGAATTGAGACATACTGTGGTGTCCAACTCAAATTGGAAGAAAATTAGAGTCCATTACATGCCTAAAATATTTTTTTTGTATTTGCTAATACCTTCTAAAAAAAACATTAAAAAGATTAAAAATATCTACCTTGATTTTTTAATTTCATCATCAAAACATGACAGTATAATTGAGGACCTTGCAGCAAAAGGGGAGCAGATCCAAATTTTTGCCGTTAGTGTTTTTTTCGCTTACAATTAAAAAAAAATAGGGCTATCGTTTGATGCAAGAACCTTAGCAAGAACGAAGCACATCCGATGAAAAACAAGCGCGCTATAACGAAATTTCGATCTGCCTCCCTGTAACGTTAGGAAGCAGGTGCGGACCTGCCTCTCTTTTGCAACTAAAAAAAGGATTGATCTTTTGATTATTTCATCTTAAAAGTTCTGATTAATAGTTTTTAAAATAAATAAATACTTATATTTATGTTTCATTATCTTTAAAACAAAATGGGGTAGTATTTTCCTTCAAATTTGGTGCAAAACGGAGGCAGATCTATACTTTAAAACCTGATAGTAACTCTAAAACTAATTTAATTGCCTTAAAAACTTAAGTAAAATATGTATTTAGGTTTATATTATATTATACCATATAACTTTAATACATTAGTGTAACAGTTAATTTTAAAGCTTTTTTTCTTAATACCCGTAAGTTTTAAAATTTGGATCTGCCCCCCTTTTGCTGCAAGGTCCTCAATTGTTGCCATACAAAAGTACATAAAATAAAATGTCCCAACTCGACTTCCTTAGAAGATTTTTGATGCTGTTTGGTTTTTACGTGAGCTATAATTTGTAAATCTACATTAATAAACTACCATATATACTAGCAATGTTCTTGACAAATATTAATCCATTATCTTCCTTATTTAAAGTTTTACAGGTATAAATGTATGTGTCCCAAAATGCATTCCGTTGTGATATTCCTGTTGTGTGACGCTATAATATTGAAACCACAAGCCTTTTTAGAAGTTTCTTAACAATATAGTATGGCAACGTTGGTTTTCTGCTAGCTATAGAAATTCCAATAGGCCACGATGTTTCTTTCTCTGCCAAATTAACATTTGATTCAATCTCATCAGTTTGGTCGTTAATATTTTGAAAACTTTAGGTGAGTATTTTACGAATATTATGACGATTTTCTAGCAAATTATATTATAGATACGTTACATTATAAATGTTCTATTCAAAAGAATGTACAAAAATGTTGATTCGTTATTAAATTTGTGAAATTTTGCATCTTTTAGATGTTGTCGTGTGAATTTTTGTTCCGTTGTGCGACGTTGTGACACGAAATTGATCCTAAAGGTATGTTTATCACGATTTAAATATGTATTATTAACTTGATTTTTTTTTCTTATGTTATTGTATTCTTCTCAAAAATAGTTTTCTATATTTGCTTTTCAGATGCATTCTTCAGCCGCAGAACGATATCGAAAGTACTGTAAAAAATTAAAAAAAGAAAATCCAAATAATTTCAATGTTATTTATAAGGGACCACATTTTGGCAGCTTTTATACACCGACACATGTCGGTATTTTTGTCGATAAAATTAGGTATATTCATGCCCTTAAATTATTGCTGGTTAGTTGCTGGACACACTGTAGGTATAACTTAATAAGTATTTTTTAATGAGAGATTTACATGTTTTTACTCCTTTTTCGTGAAATTATGATTGATTTTATTTACATTTTATTTAGTTTTGTAATAAAATTACTTGCAACATAATTTTAATTCTTTCATTTTAGGTAATCTAAAATATTACTGTTTACACGCACCCTTATGCTCCATTGTGCTACAATTATTTTCCAGTGTGATAAGTTCCGTTGTGATCTCTATTGTGCTAATACCCATATATTGATATAGAAAATTTATTTTTAATTAGAATTTAAATGGTTGTTTATTATGAAAATCTCTATCTGAAGCCACTGCTAGAATGGTAGAAGAGAAGACAAAGGGTAGGTAATCTTTTTCCTAAGAAAACTGAGATCTGTAATGAAAACTGATATTTATAAATAATTTAAACACACTTTCACGCAGGCTCTGATAGTTAATTTATTAAATTTTGTCATAATTTTAATTCAATAATTTACGATTCTGGTAAGTTCATTCTATTAAGCTATCGTAAGTCGAATATCGTAGTTATTCAGTTTTAGGTCGAGTTTAAATATTTTTCCGAAATTGTCTTCTTCATGATGCAATTTTTTGAACAATGCGAGCCCTAATAGTCATCAATCTATGCACTCTCGTTACCCCTTGTATTGAGAAACTATTACAGTTACAGGTTTGAGTTTTGACATAGTATTTTCTATGCATGTCAAGATGTAATATCAAAATATTGTTTTGTCCACTTAAAAAAAAAAAAATTAGTAGCTTAAACAAGACATTAACTACCTCTGTGGCACTCATAAGCTTTACATGTGCAAGTGAGACATGTATTGGTGTTTTTTGTTACTTCTTTGCAATGCTACTGCCACTGAAAATTTGTATTGAAGACAGTACACAAGCGAAATTTGTCTTCGTGTTGCATGCGCCAGCTTTCGTTAAACGAGCTACGTAAACAACAGTCTTATGATATTTAAACAAAAAATTTTTTCAAGTCAAATCAACCACTCATTATTAACACTGACATTAAACAGTAATAAAATTAAAATCTTTGGTATTAATTTTTTAAAACAGCTACTTTGCATTGTTTGTAGGAAAAAACGGTAAATGAATTGTGTGTTACTTTATTACTAATCATAGTTCATAAAGAATTAAAAATATTACTATCTTTTATTTACTATCAATGTATTTTACACACACTTCTTGTATCTGTACTAACATAATTTGACATTGTTCCGCACTAGGGTTATTTATAGTTGACTTTTAACTAATGGACCATTAAATTATGACTGAGATGAATAGATAATTAACATATTTAATGTTAATTAGTTGAGAGCTCATTATGCCTAAATTAATGAACCTTTCTGAGTGAAACAGTTAGTCATAATACTAATGTGAGTTTACTAAAACGAATACTAACATCTAACTTGGAACTAGTAGCCTGACTTGATTCTGTTTTCATCTTCTTTTCTTGAGATAGTTTTTCATCAAAGTGTGAACTACTTCTTTTACTCAAAGACTGTTGTTTAGTATTAAGAAACAGGCATTTATTGACATGATGCTCTATTGCATCTACATCAAATGTTCTGTCACATACTGGACATGGAAGTAAAACACTCTTTATATCTTTTTCTGAGGACATTCTTAAATCACTGTAATAAGAAAATAATATATACTTCTGCAATCTTCTACTAGAGGCAACCTATGAAAATTCAATCAACAAGATGCAACTTGTTTGGTGATATCACAATGTGATAAGAAATATAGCCTTACCTGCCGCCTTGTGGAAAGTGCGGAAATACTGAACTTGAGTACTAATCAGAGTAACCGAAAAAGGCTAATAACAGTTGTAAATCTGGGTTTGCCCGTTTCAATCTGAGGCCCGTTTGAAAAACTTGGAAAATTATAATGAAAAGTTTTCTGCACTAATTTAACTCAACCTAGAGTGTCGAAAATAAATGTAGAAATAACGATGGTTTTTTGCATACACCTACGTTTTCGTTTATTTTTAATTGTTTTGTTCTGTAAACTTGGATAAGTTATTAGAGATTTAGGAAATAATATTCCACTGTTTCCAGTTTTAGTATAAATTATTGTACTCTTGTTTCCACGGTCTTTCAATTGCTTTTAATTTGAATTATTATGACATTTACGAGTTTTACAACAAGCGTCAAGCACAAACTAACAGTGTTACCAGAATATTTTTTCTCGAATAGCCTTGCCGGAGCGCGCGTGTAGCCCCGAGATAGCCAAGTATCGGTCTCTGGTAACTACCTACTCAGTATCGAGTACTTGCGAGCATTACATAGGAGCTCAGGAAGAAAGGTCATCGGCTGTTAATTTCATATCACTTTGTTGAGAAAGCCAAGCCCAATGACCTTTTTTTTTTGACCGAGCGCTGAACCGATACTAAATATATTGGCAGTACTGGACACGGCCCACAGTAACAGCTCTGAATTTATTGGATACACCTGTAGCCAGCGGATAAAATATTATCACCGCTCGATAAGGTAGATAGCCCAATCTGGCAACACTGCAAACTAACAAAAACAAAGGGTTGTAAAGACCACAGATTACATAAACACTATGGTAAAGACCACAGATTACTGGTTAACCCTGTCCACAAATCTTATAGACTACGTCATAATCTAAAACCCAATGCATACCAGTGCACCCAACTTATCTGTGAAATGGCGAAAATTGGAACTAATGCCGCCCCATTCTTAAGTTCTTTGTGTTCATTCATTAACATTTACTACGTCTCGAATTGCGTCCAGTGATTGGTCCGTGCGTCCGACAGTGCCCTCCGTCAGTTCACAGATTTAACTCATATCATTGTAGGATAGGGGGTCCGCTGAGTGTAGGCACATGAGCAAAAGTCGCTTTATATTTAAATGATTTTGCGGAGTGATTCTTTTGTATAATACATTTATGTCTTCTGTGGTACCACTACAAAGTTAGTGATCCAGTTAGAGTAATATATCCATGGATTGTACTATAGCTACCTACCGTATTTATGTGATACCTGGCATTACCTGGCAACATTGAATACCTACAAGTTTATCTTAAAGGTGCGCGACCGCGAATGATTTCACTATTCGAATAATCTACGACTACTAATGTACGTATTCGACTTGAATATTAGTAATATACTAACGTTCGTATTCGAATGACGACTAGTCGACTGCTAAATTAGTAACTAATCTAATAGCCGCTCTAAGAGTCGAGTCGCTCGCGCATTCGACGCTGACCACTAGTCGACTGCTAAATTAGTAGTTTCCAGATGACGCTGGGGGGGGGGGGATGCTTAGTCAAGGTTGGCAACACTGTCACGTAGCCAGTTGTCAGTTTGGAATGAAATATGAATATCATTATTATTATGTATGATCGTTCACTAGACATGGCTCGGTACGCGTTTTCGTAATACCATAACTATTTATTGTTATTGTCGCCGATAAAGTGTTTTAAAACTGTTTATTTTAAAAACTATTTATTGAAATGTTTGCTCGGTATATCAGTTTTACGGTATCATCGGTATAATCTTATTCTCACTAATGTCGGTATACGGAATAACTGATTAAATGAATCCTTAATAGCGAAATTTATTGCAATAGGAATAAAGGCGATATACTGTTCAGTTGCATTTAAAATAAATATATTATTCCTAACTCGCAATACCTCGTATTTACGAATAAATGGTTTCTCTCAATAAATAGTTATTGAAGTACCTGATACCAATAAATAGTTACTTAAACTGTTTATCGTTTATACCGCCCATGTCTATCGTTCACCACCCCGCCGCCGTGCGGTAGTAGTCGCTTCCTTCAAGTTCCTTCATTCAATGGAGTTTTTGGGCAAATTGACTTGAGACCTTATGTGGTTACGAATATGGTCTAAAGTCAATTTGCCCAAAAACTCGACTTATTGCACTCTTCGTTAGGACGGCCGAGTTCGCCGTTCGCTAACCGCTAACAAAGTTCCGAGTCGAATGAAAGGTTACGATTAGTACTCTGTGTCGACTCAAGTCAAATTAGTTACTAATTTTTATAGATCATTCGAATGAGTCGAATGATTTACTAAGTCGAATAATTCGACTGGAATCATTCAGAGTGATCAGAGTCGCGCATCGCTAGTTATCTGCCAAATAAATGTCAAAATACTGTTATCAAAAGTTCAAAGACTTGTTGAAAAGTAAAGTTCGAGTATTTAATTTAGAAACGAAGCGAATAGTACTGTTAAAATGTTACTGAGGCACTACGCGGATAACTGAAACATTGCGGTGTTTTTATTTTTATTTCATTCAGGTGAAGGCGCCTGTTTCAAATATTGAAATCAATGGATTCAACTCAAGTTTTAAGTAAAAAGCGAAAAGAAAAGAAAAAAAATGGGGTCACCAAAGTTTCTGATCCAGAAAACAGTTCCTCGGAAAGTCTCATATCTAATACAGAATTGGTAACTAATTTCGTCATCCATAATTATTTTCAATGTAATCTATTTTTTGATGCTTTAGTTTACGAAGACTGAAATCTAATTTAAACAGGGCTATAAGATTGGGACACACACAACACTAATCAGTGTTCAGTGATGATTGTAGAAATAGATTTGATACTTTTAAAGTACATTAAACTAAGTGACACAATTCAATTAAATTTCATTTGTATTTGGGAAAATATAAAGGTTTAGAAAATAATCAAATTACTATTTAAAATATAGGGAGACAACACATCAGCAAATTGTGAAGCGGAACCTGAGCAAACATTGGAGAAAATAAAAGAAGACATTGAACCAGTAAGAAGTATTCACTTGCATTTGGAAATAGACATTGTGTTCGTTAGTTTATTACTGTTAGCTCTGGCCACCAGATTATACAACTTGGAGAACCCTCGATACATTGTGTAAGGAATTTGACATATTCATTTACAAGTTTATATTCTTAATTAATAATAAATCTTATATGTACCTTGATATTCACAAATTCTTCCATGGTATTAAAGAAATATCTTTGTGTTAAACTTGAAATGAGATAACATTCTCAGTTCAGTATTTGTGTGAACAGCAGTACCTTTTTTACTTCATATCTACACCATTGTGAGTGACAGTTACAAATTTAATTAGTTATTATTAACATGCTGTCCAAGTCAGTATAAATTGTGCTTATTTGTGTTTTGTGCAATAAAAATAAATTGTGAACTGTTAAACAATAATTCTTGACAAAAAATAACCAACTTCAAAATTAGGGATAATTCAAAAACTTAACATCAGATCTTGCTAAAATTTAAGTGGAACCACATGACAAACACCAGCTTTCGATTAAAAAAAGAATCATCAAAATCGGTTCACCCAGTCGAAAGTTCTGAGGTAACAAACATAAAAAAATATAGTTGAATTTAATACCTCCTCCCTTTTTGAAGTCGGTTAATATGGATATATGTAGGCAAAACAGGTCATAAGGCTGCCTGCAAATAAATAAGTTTCATTGTAACAAACATTAAGCATTCCAATAGTAAATGTCTTTGGTTTTGAAACATTTGTTTGCTTCGCTTTGGCATTATGAGACACTTTCTACTAAGTGTAACTCACTAAAAAGTTGTTTCAAATTTAAATTTCAGTTTTGATGAACTACATTTTGGAAGATATGTTAGTTTATACACTAAAGGCATATTCTTCTTTGATGCACATCCACCATTGGGCAAGCAACTACTGTACCTGGCAGGTCATTTAGCTGGTTACGATGGGAACTTCACCTTCGACAGAATAGGATCTCCTTACACTGAGTCAGTGCCTGTTGTCGCTTTGCGCTTGATACCCGCCATCAGTGGTAGTCTTCTTGTTGCCATAACTTACCAGTTTATGTTGGAGATTTGCACATATCAATGGACCGCCATACTTGCTGCTATCCTTATTTTGTTTGGTAAGTTATTTAAAGTATATTTTCTAAGTATGTAACAAAATATAATAACAAAGCATTTCCATTTCAATATTCTCATTGAAACATTACCAAGTAGTACAATAATTCTCTACAACATGCAAGCTATTGACTATGCTATTTACTTGCATAATCAATCTGTACAATTGCATTTGTCCATTGTTTTGTACTTGTTTGTTTAATTGGCCAAAACATTCTCTATCAAAACTTTCTAGATTATGTACTCTTTTTCGTGAAAGCCGTTATCTATTACAAAAGAATTAGCTTATTGCCTCATGCATGCATTTTATAATGTAACTTTGTTTTTTTCAGAAAACAGTTTTCTAGCTCAATCTAGATTTATGTTGTTGGAGAGCATACAACTTTTATTTGGTCTGTGGGGATTGCTTTGTGTGATCAAAAGTACACGTAAAACTGGTGTACCATCTGTGTTGTGGCTTTGCTTTGGTGCATTATCCTTTGGGTGTTGTTTTTCGTAAGTACTGTTGTTTCATAATTATTATACTAGTATGTCATTGATTACTTAAGCTTAACTAGGCCATAATTAGGTCTCCACCCTTTTCGTTTGGGTAATAACTAGGTAATTACAATTCTGATAAAAATCATATAATAAAAGTTCACAACTATACTCCCGTCTTGCGTCACGGGCGAAATAAACACAAGTAATAACATCATAAAAGAATCCTGGCCGCTCAAAAATCATCTACCACAAAATTATTCTTTTGATTAGCCAGAATCAATAGCATATAAAATATTTCTTAATTCTTTTTGCAGAGTCAAGTATTCCGGATTCTATACATACTTTCTTGGGTTGTCGTTAATTGGTCGGCAGATGTGGCGACGAATCAGTTTAGCTGAATCCAGCTTTCGTTTATTCTTATCGACCCTATGGAGATTATCTGTATTGACGGTCTTACCTTTTGCCGTGTACGTGAGCGTATTTTACGCGCATTTGGCAATGCTGCCGAAAGCAGGACCACACGACAGTGTGATGACCAGTGCCTTCCAAGCGTCACTGGAAGGTGGTCTGGCCAGCATCACGAGAGGACAGCCCTTACACGTTGCACATGGCTCACAAATCACCCTCAGGTTTGTAATTTTACATAGCTTTTATCCATTCGCGCACACTGTGTGGCAACATTCATAATTGGAAAGACCGGGGCGAACCTGCCTGACCACATTTTCCCAACCAGTCCAAACCTATTGACCAGCCCAGGACTTGGGAGGTTGCCATGTCGTTCAAAGTTATTCATGATAAATGGCTATAGGTTTAGTTAGTGAATGGCAATACAATTGAATTTATAAATTACCATACAATTTAGACTTTTTTTGACTGCATAAAAAGATTCATGGTTGATTCATTCATGCTGAACACTTGAAGTTACATCTCGCTGCTCAGGCTTTTTGTGTCGCGTCACTTGCTACCATATCCTTGAAAATGACTGTTATCCTCAACACATTGGACTTACTCGTCAACTCGTCCAACAGGCACTCCCACGGGCGCACCTGCTGGCTGCACTCGCACGCGCACGTGTACCCGGTGCGGTACGCGGACGGGCGCGGCTCCTCGCACCAGCAGCAGGTGACGTGCTACAGCTTCAAGGACGTCAACAACTGGTGGATCGTGAAGCGGCCGGAGCGCGCCGCGCTGGCCGTGTCGCGCCCGCCGGACGTCGTGCGGCACGGGGACGTCGTGCAGCTGCTGCACGGGATCACGAGTCGCGCGCTCAACTCGCACGATGTAGCCGCGCCTGTGTCGCCGCAGTCGCAGGTGTGTTGGACAGGGTTAGGTTAGGTTAGGTTCAGTGGCGTAGCTAGCCCTAAGGAGGCCCCATATCAATATTTGTTATAGGGCCCTCTTAACGTCAGCTGTCAAATATAAAAGGAGTGCCAACTGTAGCGGTCGTAGGCCGCTGGCGAGCTTTTTTGGGAGTATTAGTGGGGACCCCGTATAATTGATATGGCTGATACGGCGGTAGCTACGCCCCTGGTTAGGTTAGCCCTAACTTCTTAACGCTTAATTAATGCGTGAGGCCGCAGATGTAGCAGGGACAATAACGTAATGCAGGAGCTGCTAACAGTTTGCGCGCTAAAATGGGCGTGGCCGTTTTAATGCCATTACATGTGATAACTCAATGGCGGTTTTTTGACATATCAAAAGATTTTGAATGTGTTTGCCACATCTGGGGCCTAATGTGATAAGGCGCAAAATTTCTCCAGAATTTTCTGAAACATAAAATCAGAAGCTCACAACATTTTTTTACATAATATAAAGACTGATTGTATAGGGAACGCGCCCTCGCTTAGCATCGGTAAAAAATCTCAAACTTACAATTGTCTAAAAATTTAATCTCATTAATCTGGCTGGGTACTGTTCAACAACGATACGCTGATTCGTTGTAAGCAACCAATTGTACCAACATAACGTAGAAGTAATATTTACGTTCACGCAGGAAGTGACGTGCTACATCGACTACAACGTGTCGATGCCGGCGCAGAACCTGTGGCGCGTGGAGATAGTGAACCGGGACAGCGAGGACGCGACGTGGGACGGGATCCGGTCCCTGGTGCGGTTGGTGCACGTGCCGTCGCGCGCCGCGCTGCGGTACAGCGGCCGCCAACTGCCCGCCTGGGGCTTCCATCAACACGAGGTGGTGGCGGACAAGGTCGTGACACATCAGGACACGGTGTGGAACGTTGAGGAACATCGGTACACTAAAGGTACACATTATACATTATAGTCATTATAGTCTAAGATTCGTACTAGAGGCGTTTCAGCACCCATCTGCTTACCAGATATTTTTTTTTTTTTTATGAAATATCATATTTTGTAAAGAAAAGTATCTTGAATGGGTTGCCTAAAAAATATGTTCAATGCTATTAATTAATTTTTATCTGGTAAGCAGATGAGTGCAGAAATGCCTCTAATTCGCAATATCGGATCCTGTACTAATAAAGAATACAAGGTCTCACTACATTCGACATTTTAACTTTTCGGCATAACGCACGCTTGTGTCGTTTGTGCATTGCGTGGTAGCAGCGTCTGAGCTGCGCATGCGTCTATCTAGCGCCTGAGCCATGCTCGAAAAACTAGTATTAGATATACACTAAGCGGCTAAACGGTTTACTTTGTACAAAACCCACTTTTTATTTATTGTTTAAACTTAATTTCTAATTTGTGACGTCCGCAAAAGAAACTTTAATCTGACGGTAATCTTGTTGCTAAGTACTCAGCCTAATTGAAACGTCCACAGCGGAGGACAGGAAGGAGCGCGAGCGCGAGCTGGTCTCCGCAGAGATGCTTCCCACCACCAGCCCGCGGCTGTCGTTCTGGGACAAGTTCTGCGAGCTGCAGCACAAGATGGCGGCGCACGCGGCCGACCCGCTCGGACACATGTTCGCCAGCGAGCCCGCCGACTGGCCGCTGCTCGCGCGCTCCGTCGCGTACTGGCTCTCGCCGAACTCTAATGTGAGATTTGACGGATTATTTTATACTATGGAAACATCTGCTTTAATGTCCCTGCTTTACTTGCGTTTTAACGCGTTTAGAAATATATTTCCCAGGTTTGGCCAATAGAGGCGCGCTAAAAGAGGCGTGACCGTTTTAATGTTAATAAACATTAAGCAACACTCAAAGGATTTTATTTCTATTGGCCACATGCCACATCAGCAGGCTAACGCGCTAAGTAAAGTTATCGTTAATTAGCGCTCTCAACTGTTGGTCACTTCTTCACGATTTTATTGTTAACGGTGTGCAGGTGTAGCAGTAGCTTATCGAAGAACCTATGAAATAATATCATGATATTAATCTTATATATAAAGTCTAGTCGAATGACAAGTAAAAACACTTTTTTTTTCAGGCTCAAATACATCTGATCGGCAACTTGGTGACTTGGTACACAGGCACAATCTCAGTTCTACTGTACAGCGGGTTGTTGGCACTGTACTCCATCCGGCAGCGCCGCGCCTGCGCCGACCTGCCGCCGCGAGCCTTCAACAAGTTTTACGACGCCGGCTGCATTTTATTTTTAGGCTACATGCTACATTACCTCCCCTACTTTTTTATGGATCGAACTCTATTTCTTCACCACTACCTACCGGCTTACCTGTTCAAAATACTCTTGCTAGCTTATGTGGTTGATCATATTTATTATGTAATTTATATCTATGAAAAAACTCGTCCATTGACAAATCTCTTCATCATGTGCATAAGTGTCTGGTTGTGTTATGTGATATTGACGTTTAAAAAATTCAGTGTTCTAAGTTATGGTAATACTGATTTGACTGAAAACGACCTTATGAATTTGAGATGGAAGGACAGTTGGGATTTCATATTGCACAAAAAGACATAGGTTGCTCAATTATTGCATTAGCTTTAATCACATTAGATTTTAAGTCTTTACTGAATACTCATTTTTATAATCATATTTTCAGTCATTTTATTATAAGTGTAACAAAGTCCGTCCTATTTCTATCACAATTTTATATTTTTTGTACTTTTTATCTTTACTTATTATACTGTTTATTTTAATTAAAGATATAATATATTGTGTTTACATTTTCATTGTAATTTATTTTATATTTTAGCCTTTTGACCTATCTTCAGTAATTTTACCTAATTAAATTTAATAATTTTATTATGATAGAGATGAATAGAGTGAAGAGCATAACTATTTTTGTCTTACTATCCTGTTAAAATTCTTTACAAGATACTTGTGCTATCTTAAAATAACTTGTGTAAATGTACAATCAGAAATTCAGAAATCAATCAGCAAAAAATATATGCACAAAATAATAAATTCTAGAAACACTTCAAATTAATCCATGATTGCTTGCAAAATGGAAATTAGTCATAGATAAATTTTGAAATACATACAAAATAAAACAAATATTGGTGTAAAAAGAATACAATTTATTTGAATGCAATTAATGGAAAGGTAAAAGTTAACGACTGCCAGTGGCTTCCACCTCCATTGGTTGCACCGCGTGGACCGTGACGGACTCTACTTCAAGGGGTATCACTCTCTGCTTCAGGACTGCAGTTGTACCGGGAGCATATCTGTACGAACCTTGTTTCTTGCCCTAAAACAAGTAAGGTACAGAGTTAAACAAGTTAGGTCATTAGCTGGAAGAAACATTAATTTAAATAAAAACAAAAAGATGGTATTAAAAAATAACTTCTTACTTTTTTTATGACTGTATTCTTAAATTTAATTACTACTCGATTCATATCTAGATTCAAATAAATAAAATTGGAGTGTCTGTTTGTAATATTAAAATAACCGCTTTTTACCAAATGCATTTGGATGTATACACGGTACATATACCAAAACAACAATTTTCACAATTTTTGTCTGTCTGTCTGTTTGTTCCGGCTAATCTCTGAAATGGTTGGACCGATTTTGACGGGACTTTCACTGGCAGATAGCTGATGTAACAAGGAGTAACTTAGGCTACTTTTATTTTAGAAAAAAAAATAGTTTGGTGCGATACGAAGTTCGCCGGGTCAGCTAGTATTCAATATAATGATGAGACTTGTACACCTGAGTATGAGTTCTTCACATTTGAATCAACAAACAGCACATTAAACCTGCATAGGGCTTATCTCTGGGAAAACTGAATTTCAATAATTCTCAGTTCATTATCATAACAATACAACCTAAGGGAGCAGATCATCCAAAAAGTTAAATATTTAATTTAATTACCTTAACATTAGCTTCTTCATAAGTTCTGAGATACTGAGCAGGACCTGTGTTACGGATAACACACAGGTCGACGTTGGATCCTGAGCCCAAGTCATTGAAGATACCAGCAGCTATGGCGTTGCGGACCAACTTCTTGCCTTCTTCTTCTGACATGTTGGGCTTCCAATTTGATTCAAATACTGCCATAGCAGCTAGGGAACCAGATCCTAAAAATGAATAAATTAAAATCAAAATTACCATTTTAACAATTAGCCATATACCAAACGACAAGTAACTAAAAGTTTCACAATATGTATTACTCAAACAAAATAAGTTGGCAAATCTATTTTTCTTTTTTCAACCAGTGGGTACTTTTTGTGGGGTAGCCGGTAGGGGCAAACTTCTTAGACTCCCTGTTAATGCATTCTAAATAAGCACTTTTTGGACAAAGACTGGGACAAAATGGTAATTTCATAATCTTATGGCCTTAGTTATACGAGAAAATAATTTAGTAACATTTTTTAAAAAACTAAAGCATAAATTAATAGTTATACTGTACCCATTGTCGCATAGGGCAACTTGTCAACAGATCCATGGGGGTAAATGCAATAAATATGAGGGCCAGTGCGGTCCACTCCCCCGAGCACCAGAGCTGCCCCAATGTGTCCCTGGTAGCGGAACAGCATGCGCTTCAGCAGCGTCGCGGCGGTCTCCACCGGCACCGTCCGCCCGGTGTGCAGCCGCTGCAGCTCCAGCTGAGACGACACTGTCTGCGTCGTCATTTCGGTGTCTGCAGCGGTCCCCGCGCCACAACAATACATGTTGCTAGCCAAATAATGAATCTTCTCACAGTTCTTATCCGATACAACAGTGTTTTCAGTAGCCCTGGTATCCGCTCCCAGGATCACGCCATCCGCGTAGATGATACCGACAATAGTGGTACCGGTCTTGGTCGCTTTAGGAGCAGGAAAACCTTTCTGAGCGAGGAATGCATTTCTAAAAACGACAATGAAAGTTATACAGATAGATAGGGGATGTGCAAAGCTGATTCTAGTGAATTAACAAGCGGCTAAAATAAAAAAGAAATGTACAATTTTAAAAAGTTACCTCTGGCAATTCTCAAAAGAGAAACCCGGTGCGGGAATTTCAGGAACGAGTACAGAAGCCATTTAGAAAGTTTTATTTAAATGAAAGTCTTACAATTTTAATGAGAAATATGAGGATAGATCGGTTGAATGAGTTTACAAAAATTGCAAATTTCAATGCCTCAACACAATGACAAAGACAAAATGATCTAAATGTCATTTGTGATTTTGACTTGTTGTGCTGTCAATTTTGATAACGACAGCAAAGGGAACTTTGACTTGCGTCTGACAGTGACACTGAAATACGTCATCAATGTTGCCAAAGTTTTATATCACGAAAGTGATCACTTTATTATAGTAATAAAAAAGGAAGAAAATAATGACTTCACAAGTCATTACGTTTTTTACGTCTTCTATTTATTAAAATAATGATGTGATGGTTCCGATATAGTATAATCAAATTAATAACATTAAACTGGCTGACCACTGGCAGCATTGATTTTGACGAGGCTTCCTATGATTGGATGAATCAGATTCCAGATGTTTGATAATCTCTTAAATTTTTGACACATAAATATCATTCTTAAATAATAGTCTGAAAGTGCAAATTCTTTTGTATTGTGTCTAGTTATATACCTTTTAAGATATTGATTAAAATTATGCTCCAATCAGAGTGCGACGAATTGTCTTTACACACGAGCTTGTCATTTGTGCTGTGTCAAAGGCTAGAAATGTGAAAAGAAGCAGATTTTTTGATGGACACTAACATAAAATAAATGTTTTTCTGTTGGAAATAGTTCCTAGGGGTTAAATACAAAATGTTATTAAATACGGTGTCTGTATGTTTAATATATTTTTTATCTTCTTTACTTTTAACGTTAGCCGGGCGGGACTTTTATCAAATACTCGGTGTGTCACGATCAGCCAGTACAAATGAAATCAAAAAAGCTTACAGAAAGTTAGCAAAGGCGTTGCATCCAGACAAAAATCAAGATGATCCAGACGCTTCACAGAAATTCCAGGATCTCGGAGCGGCGTACGAGGCCCTGTCCGATCCGGAGAAAAGGGAATTGTATGACAGGTGTGGTGAAGATTGCCTCAAGAAGGACGGCATGATGAATAACAACGATCCTTTCGCTAGTTTCTTTGGAGACTTCGGTTTCCACTTTGGAGGTGAACAGCAGCAGCACGAAACACTACGTGGTGCAGACATTATAATGGAACTTACGGTTTCTTTAGAGGAACTTTACAATGGAAACTTTATAGAAGTGAGTGGCATCTTTTCTTTCCAACGGGTTAATTTTTTTCTGCATCTCATCAGTCTTTATCTTTGTGCAATTGGAAAAATGTAATTGGAATTAAAATAGTGCCCGGGAATGATTTTTGATTGTTCTAAAATTGTATAAGAGTGCCTAGTATATTTAAGTAATATAAATATAATATTTTTATTGCAGATAACTCGTAACAAGCCAGTGATTAAGCCAGCTGCAGGCACTCGTAAGTGCAACTGTCGGCAAGAAATGGTAACGAGAAACTTGGGCCCTGGTAGATTCCAAATGATGCAACAAACTGTGTGTGACGAGTGTCCTAACGTGAAGCTGGTTAATGAGGAAAGATTGCTGGAGATAGAGGTTTGTGTATAATATTATTTTATGAATAATATCCTTCAAATAAATATTTGCTTATTTCCTCATATTATGTTTCAAATAATTTTTATGGTTTTATCAATTTTGTAGAATGTCGCAACATTGTCAGTTTATCTGTTTTATGGCAGGTCTGATAATAGCTTAATGATAAAAAGTTTCCCTGTGTGCAATAACTCTTGACCAACTTTTTTATTATGCTTATCTAAAGCAAGTTGCGTAGTCAACATGATACTGTTACAAATAAGCTGTAACACCTATTTTTTAATTAATTTAGCATTTTTTTTTAATTCAATTGAAACATTAATTGTTTGTAGGTGGAAGTGGGAGCACCAGATAATTACAAAACAAGACTCAGAGGAGAGGGAGAGCCGCACATGGACGGGGAGCCGGGAGACTTGATTGTAATATTCAAGACTGAAAGACATCCACACTTTACGCGCAAGGCTGATGATCTCTACACAAATGTAACAATTTCGTTACAGGTAAGATTATTAACAATTAAAAACTATTTATAATTCATAAAATAATAAAGTATGTATTTTATGATTCAGTAACAATACATCTATCTTACAGGATGCATTAACTGGTTTCACTTTAGAACTTGAGCACCTGGATGGACACAAGGTAACAGTGTCAAGGGATAAGGTGACGTGGGCGGGTGCTCGAGTTCGAAAGAAGGGCGAGGGCATGCCCAACTTCGAGAATAATAACCTTCATGGAAATCTTTATGTGACATTTGACATAGAGTTTCCCAAGCAAGACTTCACTGATGAAGAAAAAGAAGGTACATATGCATTATTAATATTTATCTTCACACAAACATCACACTGTTGTTAGGGTTTTTTCTCTTATTTCAAAAGGCCCCCTGAGGATTAAATTGTGGTCAAATGTATTAATTGGTATACATTGGTTTTGCTTATCCAATTATTTTTACATCTTATTTTATGTTTCTGGATGATTGATAACATAATCCTAAGTATTAAATAATCTGCTTAACCAGGCATTGACATAGTACAAAATGTTTTTAAAATCACACATACTTATAATGTTTGTTTATATTCTGTAGGTCAATATTCAAAACATGTTACAATTACTAATGATTATTTTAATGTTGTTTCAGCTCTACGAAAAATACTTAAACAATCACCAAATAACAAAATTTATAATGGACTCTAGGAAGTTATGAACTTTATTTATTAATAAGTAGTGAATTGAATGTGATGAGTGAAGTGTTGTGTGTTACTACGCGTCGTGTTGCTTGTGAAGATTTATCAATTTTTACAAAATAAAACACTTTCGTTTATGATTTATTTAGTTTAATTATTTCAATAAAATAAAAACATATAGGCTATAACATTTCTTATAACAATATCAAGAAGATATACTATACAAAAGAATCTATTCCAAAAAAATAGTTATAAATTTGTAAACAGTTGTGTAAATAGATTTATCCCTCTTAAAAATATTGCATGATGTCACACACAACTACACTTTGAACTTAGATCAATATTAAAAAGATTACTATTTTATAGATGGCACATCCCTTACTATAATTAGTGTGGTTAGAGATTGGGCATACTTTTTTGGGGCCTTGACGTTTTATTACCCCTAAAAGTTATGAATAACAAAGTCTAACCTGAATAGACTAAAGCCCATCACTAAAAATTTTTTACTTATAATATTCATTAAAATTTTCACATAACATGATCTTTGCCCCAAAATAGTTGAATATCTCAAATGTCTTTAGTTGTCTTTACATTGGTATGAAAAAGGAAGGACTTCCGATCTTCACATACAATTAAGCTGATTCCGAGACAATAAATGTGGGGAGACCTTTATGATGTTCTAACAGGTTTTCATAGAGGCTTTTTCTAAGAGATAAAGGAAACTCAGAGATAAGAAGAGGGAATAACACGAAAAACATTGTTATGCCTAAGGTGGCACTGCAAGGTTTTTATGTATTCCTAAAACTAACTCCAAAATTCTGAATTCATAAATTCAATTACTGGGAGACTAAATGACTGGGAGGATAAATGGGATAAATGTAGTGTGAAGCATCAACCGATAAACAGACACTTGTCACACCTGTATGATTTTGTGCACTGGGTTTTTTGGCTGCGCAGTAACATAATTCGCCAATGCTCGATACACGGCGTATTATGTCTCGGTCATAGGTTAGCATGTTCGACGTTCGTGACGCCATCTCTGTCTTACATGCGCTAAAGTTCGCAAAGCCTATGTTCAGACGCACTAAGATACAGCGGCCGTACTGTACGACACGTCGTGTCGTATGGTGTCGTGTCGTGTGGAGTGGTAGTGGTAGTGGCGGTGCGGTGAGGTCGGGTCAGAGCGGGTCAGGCCAACAGGCAGGAGTCGGCGGGCGAGGCGTCGGGCGCGAGGTGCGGCGTGGCGGCCTGCAGCACGCTGTTGACGACGGCGCGCGCCAGGTAGCCCAGCGCCACGCCCGCCGGCGCCGCCGCCAGCGCGCTCTCCTCCGATATACCCGTGTCCTGCGACATTACATTACAATATTAACTATTCGCATTCAAATAATTCAGGTTTTCTGTAACTTAGGGAGTAATTTGACGTGTTTGGCGGCACTTTTTCTTACAGTCATTAAGGTCTCGTGCATAATACGTCGCCATGTCTCAGTATGAATTGACCTTACTTGACCTTAAGGATATTGACAATACTTACTTGTACCGAGCGTTAAATTAGAACTTAATTTAACCTCAGACTTATTTTGAAGTTCTCTCCAGTACACAAAACAAAAGAATTAGGTATGCAGGGCATGACACAAACATGCACCGTAATATATCAAAGATTGTTTACGTCATTAACACATACTGCAACATTAAACATTATGGAACATTTTCATACTATACCCTGCACACCTTACACTTTAACTGACTCTGTGACCTGCATACCAAATTCTTTTGCTGACTGTACCTTAGCGTAAGTGAGATGCGCGTCATCCAGCAGTTTATCCAGATCCAGCGGCTGCTGCAGATACAGCTCGGGGTTGCGGCGCAGGATGGCGGCCAGCACGCTGAGCAGCTCGACGAGCAGCTGGCGGCGCGCGCCCCCCGCCACGCGCACCAGCGCGCCCTCCACCAACAGCGCGAACGACAGCTCCGAGCGCGACATGTTCACGAGGGTCGGCTGCGCGGGGATTGTGTGGCCCTGGGCGAACCAAACGTTGAATGGTAATATACAGCCATCGTTGTTTCATTACTGCCCGAAGGTTGACTGGCAGAGAACATTTGTATGGTACATAAATAAATAAATAAATGGTATCAGCTTGTAGCAATAAGTCAAGATGCCGGTTAGATTTGAGGTAGAATAAAGGGTTTAGGCGCAAAATGTCCCATAAAGGAGAGTATAGAAAAATAAGGAAAGTGCGAATAGATAAATAAATGCAAAAATTGTACTATAATATTATAGTATGGGATAAAGTGAATATAAAGCCACGAAACGTACCTGCACGATGATTCCTTGGGGTGTTCGCAAAAGGATATCCCAGACTTGTATGTAGAAGTGTTTTGGCACGCGACACAGACAGCCCTCCAACTGACGGCGTTGGAGCGGAGTCAATCTGTGGACAATACCATGTTATATTAATAGTTGAATGACTCACCAGAAGTCACATAGGATTTCATATTTTATTTATACGTTTATTTCTGCGAGCGTAAGTACACGTGTGTTTCTGTGCGTGCGTATTAAATGTTTGATAAATTGGCATTTACATATTGCATTGGCATATTACATTATTAGTTTTTCAAATAATATGTAACACCACTAAAAACAACTAGTTGTTAAGTCATAAGAGTTTAACTTGCAAAAATGTACTTTGTAATGTGTGGAGATGAAAATAAATAAGTTTTATTATTATTATTTATATTAAGTTCTGGCACTGCAAGCGCTTTAACTCTGCAACGCTTGCATTAAAGAGGTCGATGTAAAACGTGCGGTAATATACATAAACTAATGCCGCATCCAGTTCCGCGTAGGTTAGAACATACTACATAACCCTTCATAATTTTAAAAGATGTCCGAGAAGTTTCTTTACTGCTTTTCTTCTCCTCCTTGACAAAGCACCCTTCCGAAAAGCTGGTAAATTAAAAAATGACGTGCATAACTGTATCAGTGATACAGTTACAGTTAGTACAGATGTATATGAATAAAAGATTTTGATTTGATTCGACGACCCTGTAGCCTAGTTGGTCTTGGTAGCGACCCTGCCTGCGAAGCGAGGGGTCCCGGGCTCGATTCCCGGCTGGGGCAGATATTTATGTGACAGATAAATATTTGTACTCGGGTCATGGGTGTTATTGTGATGTGTTATATGTGTCGTCCATGACACCCGCGACACAGTTAAAGGCCTATTTCGGGGGTATGAGTGTGTAACGCCCAACTCAGAGTAACTAACGGTTACTTTAATCGCTCCTTAGTAAAGAATCTCCATACAAATTCTGTACTAAGGAGCGATTTAAGTAACCGTTAGTGACTCTGAGTTGGGGCGTTAGTGTTTATGTTATTTGTTAATTTCTAGTCTCACCCGCGCTCCTCGGCCCAGTCGCTGACGGTGAGCACCTGCTGCAGCAGCGCGCGCAGGCGGTATGGCGACAGGCCCTCGAGCTCGGCCGCGCGCCGCTCGGGGAACAGCCGCAGGCACGCGCGCATGGCCTCCAGCACCCAGCCCACGCGGATCTTCAGGATGCCGCGGAACATGTCCGGGTTCGTGCCGATCAGACGCCCGCAGTACAGGACTATCTCCTGTGCAACACAACACAACACAACGTTAATGTTACTAGTACAGTCACCTGCAGAGAAAAGTAACCCATCTGTTTATATACGAACAGCAACGTTTCCGTTGCCTGTTGCGTTGTAAACAGATGGGTTACTTTTCTCTGCAGGTGACTGTACTACTTAGCACTGTTAGTTTAAAAGGTGAGCTAATATTCTTTCGCCATTTCTTCGCAATGATAAAGCACCTTTCCGGAAGGTGGTAGAAGCAAAAAATTAAAAAATATCTGGGTACACGATTAGATGATTTTTAATATTAGTTTGAACACTTCAATGCTTACTTACAAATGCGAAAGTGAGTATGTTTAAGTTACACCTTTATGTCTTACTAATCACTAACCCGATCTGCGCGAAATATTGCATACTACTTATAATAAGTACTATTGTTTCTTCTGTGCTTATGGTACAAAGCAAGACGAGTAGCCTTTATCTAGATCAAAATCGGTTTTCAAAGTTGGCATATGAAAATGGCTTCTTTGCTAACCAAAAAAGAAAATTAAAAGAAAAAAAAAATATGTTGATATCATAAAAAATTACATCATCGCAAAAACATAAATATGACACATTTAGGCTCAGTCCTATTCTCATACGTATAGTATGTAGCTATCGCTTCTTATAATAATAAATAAATAAATAACGCTTCACACTCATAGCCCCACACTAGGATTCCCTGTGTCGTGGGTGCCATGGACAACACACTAGACAAGGACATTCACACCCAGACCGAGAACAGAAATTCGAACTCATCATTCAAATTTCCGCCTCGCTGGGAATCGAACCCAGGACCCTTGGTGCGGCGATCCGGTATGGTAACCATTGCGCCACACGGGTCGTCAAGGTTAAGTAGGATTAGTATATTACATTACAAAGCTTAGCTATTATTTCCGGGCGTTTCTAATTATTTAATAAACCGAGGAGATAAAAACATTATTTTTTCATTGTTGCTTTAAACATGCTGGGTTTTTTTTAACAGACTTAAAAAAAGGAGGAGTTTCTCAATTCGACTGTATTTTATTCATTTTTTAAAAGGGATTTTTAAGGGGAATTTCACTAAAGGGATTCGAATCAAACCTCATAACTTTTTACTGGGTGTACCGATTTTGATTATTCTTTCTATATTCGAAAGCTGGTGCTTGTCATGTGGTCCCATTTATATTTGAGTTATCCACAGACATGTGGAGTTATCCCTAATTTTGAAATTGATTATTTTTAGTCAAGAGTTATTTTATTCACATGATTAAAAACTGACCTGTTGCAATACAGCGCCTATGACGTCATACGGCTGGATGGTGGAGTACATGACCGACTGGATCTCGCCGGGGGTCATCGGCTTGTCGAACACCGTTTCCTTTTGTCCGATTACACCAACAGTTATCTAGAAATTGACATTATCATCAATAACTGCTTCTCATATTCTTTGTACTTTTCTCAAATACCAACGATGTTAAGGGTATTCATTAAAACCGGCCAAGTGCGTGTCAGGCCACACGCAATGGTTCAAGGCAAGGTTCGTCTGCTGTTCAACAGAGTGCACAAAAAGCAGATTAACACGGAGCTATAGTCCAGAATGAATGGAAGATCCCACGTGCAAATGATCGCGCTGAAACAAAATGTCTCTTGTCCCTGCCACACGAGACACGACACTATATGTGCGTTACCTGCTTCCCGTTGACGAGCACGGTGGTGATGAAGGGGCTGATGGAGTCCACGGTGTGGTTGAGCAGCGAGGAGCAGTAGCGCACCGCGCGCCAGTGCCGCAGCACGCCCGCCGTGTGGTACAGCGACTTCAGCGAATCCAGCGCACTGCTGCCGTTCACCTATAGCACACACACGATAACACCATGTTAATATTATATAATTATTATACTTTATGCAGGTATACTCAACATTTTAATTTGATTGGGATTACAATGGGATTATAATACAGAGTATTGACTGACATTGGTCAGTGTCAGATGATAAGATTATGATGATTCAAATAGATCAGTGTTTACCTCAACTGTCAACATACTTTATCAAAACTATAAGTCAACTTAAGTTTAGGATGCTTTATTTTAGGTTAGGTTTAAATTTATTTTTAAGTTATCAAAAGTATAAGCTGGTACAGCTCAACTGTACTATAGTCAAAATTATCTAAGAAGCCCATAATGATAGCTGCCATTTATTAATATGAACTAACATTGTATGGGCGTCTTTGAGCGAAATGGAATATTAATTTACTTGACATGAATAGTTGAACACTTACGGACAAAGGATTTTTCCAAAATTTGTTAAAAATCCTTACTCATTTGCATTTTCGTTGATTATAAATCATAGTAAACGTTATAATCTAGTAAAAATCTCATCACATCATAATTTATGCAAAATTTATTAAAAATATTTGACGTCGAAACAATGATAGATGAAGAGGCATAATACAAAACTGACGCAAAGTGATGTGACGGCCTGAAACCGTCTCAAAAACTAAACATAATCGATGCATTACTATAATCGGAATTTAAAAATGAAAATTGATTAATTTAATTACTTTGTTAAAAATGATTTACTTGCATTTGAATTTAAAATTAGGTACCTATGAATACCACGACGAATTGGATGCTAACAAAGGACATTTTCCATTATGTATGGGCACTTCGCCATCCATGGACAGTAAACTGCAGATAATATATTATATGTAATTATGTCGCTAAGCTTTTTGCGGTATTTTTTTTTCAACAAAATAATAATTATTTATTATACATGAATGTGTGTTACGAAATAAACAAGAATTTATTCACTGTAGTTTTTTCCCTGACGCTCATAATATTATTCAAAATATTATTATGAAACTGAGCGGATGAGTTCTTTCTATCATGATCAATCTTTCTTTCTTTTTCTACTCTTTCTTAGCCGGCAACGCATCAATGATGCTTTTGGTTTTGCTGATGTTCATGGGCGATGACAGCCATTTACAATCAGGTGGTTCGTCAGGTTGTTTGCCGGCTCGGATATTTCCATGCATATCTAGCAGCATGAGTTGTTAGGAAGAATCAAAAGAATATTTTATTGGAGTCGTAAATACATAATATTGAGAATACGTGGTACTAGATATGTAGCTCGATCGAGGTAGTTGGGAGGTACCTAAATGTTACAGTTTTTAGTTTACAATTTAATTATCGAATCGATTAGAAGGTCTTACAATTTTGAATCGATTTGTTGCAAAAATTGGTTTCTTTCTTGAACCGATTTTTTTGTACATCTCTAGTGTCACTGTGATTGCAAACGACAAATTGGGCATCTTAGTTCGCGGGGACTATAAATCAACCTTACCTCATACATGGGCCCCTCTCTCTCCATCAGTATCCCCCAGAGCTGGCTCTGAGCGAAGATATTGTCCGTATTGCGCAACGCCTCAACAACGTCGGGCGTGGGGCGGTGCTTGTACGACTCGCAGTCGACGGGCTGCTCGCGGTACGTCAGCGTGCGCGGCACGTCCGTCAGCGACTGGTAGCCGATGTACTCGTGTTTCAGCTGCCGGAACTGCGTGAACATCTCTGACGGGAACTCGCCTTGGCTCATGAAGTCTAGGTGCTCTGTAGGTTGAACATGTCAAGGGAGAATTTATTTGTTTGGCTTCAACCCGTTAATGGCCCACTACTGGGCACGGGTCTCTCCTCTTGAGGTGGCCTAGAGCATACTTCACTACGCTGCTCCAGTGCGGATTGATGAGAGGGGTAAGTGGCCACCCCGAGTGACGGAAGTTTTCAAACCGCCCGAGGGCCTTCGCTTATCGAGGACATGGCTTATCGACTGGTATCTTATGATAACAACCGGGACCGACGGTTTTACGTGCCCTCTGAATCACGGAAATGCGCAAGAAATTTTTGCCAATATTAGGTAAGCACTGTTAAAAAAACTGTTGAAAGTATTCCAAAATAAAATAACGTTTTTAGTCCCATCTTCGATGGGAACTCAGCCGACAGATGCATTTTTTGAAAATAAGATTTAAAAATTTTGAAGAAAAATGCATCTACCAGCCAAGGAATATTGAACGAGGTATTACACCTCGTTACAAGTTTACGGACCTCTAATCTACATACCTGTACAAGAGCTGGATATCAAGTTCTGCAGTCGCCCGAGGCGCACCTTGACACCGTCGCAGTGGCCCTTCTTGAGCATGGCGAACAGGTCCAGCATCTGCTTGAAGTGCGGGTCGCGCATGTGTTCTTCACGCACCAGCAGACATACGGTCGGCCGGCCGGACAGCCGCCAGTACCTGCACATACCGGTTTTTATTGATACCGGTTTAATTATATCGGTATTTATTTTATTGAAATTGTTGAAACGATTGTTGTTGCCATAAAATAATTTTAGCGTTATTTTTACGTTTACTTTTGCATACCGCTCTCGCTTGTGCATAGCACATAACACTACGTAAGTGATATCTAACAATGAAAAAGTACTCATCATATAGGACACATTGTACTGTTATTGGTACCATAAATGTTGATTCCAGTATAAAATCAGGTAATACGTACTTGCCGACGAATTGTAATTCAGTCTTTATATCGTCAATAAGAAGGGCCATGTCTCGGTACAGGTAGAACTCTGACACTTCGAATATTAGCGGGTAGCAGAGCACTGTCATGCCGCACACTCTGTAGATCTACAATGAATAAATAATAAATAAATAAATAACGCTTCACACTCATAGCCCCACACTAGGATTCCCTGTGTCGCGGGTGCCATGGACAACACACTAGACAAGGACATTCACACCCAGACCGAGAACAGAAATTCAAACTCATCATTCAAATTTCCGCCTCGCTGGGAATCGAACCCAGGACCCTTGGTGCGGTGATCCGACATGGTAACCATTGCACCACACGGGTCGTCAAACAAAATAGACCATTTTCGTCCAAACTTAGTTACTTCACTGAAGGTTTTCTAGCCATGTAAACGAAACAAATATTTCAGGTTTTTTTTTGGAGCAGGATAAAACCTGGTAAGTACTAGTCAGGCAGGCAACTACTACTATGCACGAGTACCATAGTTGTCTTCGGTCATCAGTACAGTACCCTTCACAGGAGATAGCTTTAGAAGTAGTAAGTTTAATGACTATTATTCATTAACTACTTATGCTAAAATAGTTGTGATAGTTTTCCAATAAGGGTTCCGATTTTTCTTCGAAACCCTAAAAAAGGTTGGGGCTCTTATAACCTACAAGACTGTAATCAACTGCCATTTTAAAAAATACGTATATGTAGTTGGAAATTTCATGCAGTATAGGATGATAATTTAAAATCCTACCTTACTAGTACCCAAGGAGCCGACGGGTCGGATGGGGCGTCCCGTCAGCTTCAGTTTGGGGCACACTCCCAGCTCCCGGTACACGTGGACCAGCTGTGTGGAACTGCAAATCTGAACAAAAATTTAAATGTCTTACGTTGGGACTTCAAATCTTTCTTTATACTTTAAAGATTGTTTATTATTCCTAAGAATCCTCTTAAGGTAGGAAAGACAATCAAATGGCAATAGCGCTTTTTTTAACCGTTTGGTTTGAAGATGTCAATGATGCGTTAGGTAGATTGTGGATGCACGCCCAAAGGTAGGTATTTTTATTTTTATCACCATCCATGTACACAATTTCCACCATTCTACACTGAAGACACTTGATGTAGTATACTGTAAGCTCCGTCAGGACGAAAACCCTCTTCCCTGTAGAGGAACAATTATTGATCTGATGCCAATTAAACGTTCAAATTACCAATAAAGCATCACAGTTAACTAACCTGCACCGGTTCCACTTCGTGCGGCGTCTGTGTCTGGATGCCGTACGTGCCCATCATGGCCTGCAGCCGCATGGACTCCGCGATCAGGACCACTTGCACCACCAGGTCCGTCGCTATGCCCTAGTTAAGGGTGGTCATAGACAGATGTAGAAATACATAATTATATTTAAATTTTTCAAGGTTCGATAAAGTAACTATCTATCGAAGCTTTCAATTTGAAAGCTTATGTATAAATAGAAAATATAATTATGTATTTCTAAGTTATTACCATTTATTTGATTTATTTAAAAAAAAACGAGGCTTTTGCATCTAATCGTAGCATAAGTGCCTCCTGTACCTTCTGTCAATCGTATTATCGTGGGTCACAGGCAAATTGTATGGATAACGATACATTTTTTCGTTTATTGTACTGAATGTTTCATTCGTTTCATGCACAATCGATTACTTTTACTTTTTTTTACCACTTATGGCTTTTCTTTATGATGTCACCAGTCACCAATATGATTGATTCAAATATATCGTTATTACCAATACATTTAAAACTAACGAGCAAGTGTACTTTGAACTTAATGAACCAAATTATGTAATTAATAACATAACAGTTTAAATAAGTCATACTAAATAATATTTTTAGACTTTAATTTAGACAACATTTACGCATGCTAAAATATTACAACACTAATGTAATACGCAACGAAGTATAAAAGTTGAGTTGAAGAAAAAATGAAGAATAATATATTGATGAAAAATAAGACAACACAGTGAGTTAAACGAATCTTTTCTTTGGCAGCATAAAATTAAATAGGAAATAACGTGCGAGTCATAACAGAGGAACTTAATTAAAGTAATGTGTATTGTAGTTATAATTGCTGTCATGCAAAATGCATGCATTTATATAACCCGATATTTAATTTCGTTCACGTGCCACTATACTTTAAGAACTAAATACTCACAAATCCTGGTTTGGCCTTCGAAATGTGCATGAAATTAAATAAATAGTATTTAAAATACGCAATCATATTTTGATAGTGGTTTAATTATTATGATTGTAAATAATCACCTATATTTTTTATTACATGTCATAAATTCCACTAATAAAATAAGTACCACAAAATCATGGGTGAATAATATGTATGTACATAGTTTTACTATGTTTCTATTTACTATGTTAATGAGAAATAGTTATAATATTTATATTTTATTAAAACGGTTACTCAAACACAACACAATAATATTACAAAAATCCAAGATTTGCCATGGTCTAATCAATCTCTTGGTTCTAGAGTTCTCTAGAGATCAACGGGTCATCTAACTTTGCAACTGCAATACGGAGCCAAGCGAAACAACATAAAACCTGTTGTATTATTTTATATCTATTGTCCTACAATTTAATTACATATCGACGCTTGAAAGGCAAAAATTACCAAGCGACATGTTGGCTACTTTGCACTAGAGCATTTTAAAGTTTTTAATTTTAGAAAAAAAGGGTGCGTGTACTTTTGTACGCGCGTGAGAAGTTATACTTCTTTGACATAATTAACTAAATATTTAACCCCTCCCCTCCAGTGAACGAATATACTATGGAATAAGCCTCTCAATACATTCTAACGTTAAATATCAGCACCAAAACTCACACAAATACGAAGTATACATGCACAAACCACTCACTACGGTATACAAACTCATCAATTGGTATATTGTCAAGTAGTTGTCGAACCATGCGAAATCGCCAAACGGGATTGGTTCTCGGCTTGACCCGATCACGGCAATTGGTTCGCGCCTCAGTGTACTGTCTAATGCGTTGTCGCATTGTCAGTCAGGTCGTCAGTTCCGTGGATGTTATTATGTATGAGGGAACCAATCATAATAAAACAATAATAAAAATGGTTTTATATAATATAAAATATTATTATTACCATTTTTTTCTCTTATTACAAAAATAATTATTTTTACACGTTATTTGTTTTACAATAGTAAAAAATAGGCAGTTATAAGGATTGCCGACGGAAGTGAAAAATCCATCGTTTTAGCCCATACCCCCGATTGATCTGAATTTTGGTATACCTATGTATTTCGACGCGCTGATAACGAATATCTTAAGCAAACTACGCATAATTATGGGGAACTAATTTCGCATTTTAGTTGAACATAGAATGTCAATCTTTTAATGTGCTACAAATTTTGTAGGAAACATTTTTCTTTAAAATTAATATTTTGCCAAATAAACGTGAAAAATAAAAAATAATGTTTTTTCAAGGTAAAGTTACCTACTTTACCCTATAATATTCGTTATCAGTTCGTCAAAATATACATATTAACATAGATATACCAAAATTCAGATCAATCGGAGATATGGGCTAAAAGGAAGTTCACCCCAATATATTGACAACTCAAAACAATATAATTTGCAATAGTAAAAAATAGGCAATTATAAGGACTGCCCACAGAAGTGAAAACTCAGAACAATATATTGAGTACTGACTATTGTACTGCACAGTGATTCTACAAATTAATCAATTCAAATTAAGATTGTCGAAAACACTGTAAAAACATTGCACAGTACACACTAGGGCTGGTAATATCGGAAGGTTTTCAATTTCGATATTGATTTTTCATATTTGATCCTATTATCGGAGTTCAGATATCAATATCAGAATTATACATAGTTTTTTTTAATCATTTAAATTTCATTTTATATTGTAAAGTATCAATAGGATAATGAAATAATAAATTCGTACAGCGCTTTTAGAAATCATCTGGAATCCTTTCTTCGTCAAATATAAATTTTCTTCTTTAAAATGAATCGAACATATTACCGAATGTTTGCTAGGTATCCAGTCATTTTCCTGTCTCTCTAATTGAACAGCTTTTATCCACAGATCTTTACGTCACGGGTCTTGTGGGAATCTAAATTAAAAATAAAACGAATTTTATTCCTATAATAAATTGTTAGTAAAAATATACTAACTACATTTTGCATAAAAACATCCATATGAAAGTTAAATAGATTTTTGTAGTTTTAGATTTCGTTATACTTACACGTGAAATGTGATTCCACGATTCTCGGAACCCTTGGAACGATGATCTGTATGATTTTTGCACCATTTCAGAACACATGAAGGCATTTTGATACTATTTTTTTATATAAATCTTGTTTATGACACTTAAATCCAACGACCGTCCGAACGAGTGACACCGAACTGACTGATTCGCGTTTTGGTTGAGTATATAAGCCCGGCCCACTGCGGTTGAGTTTTCGTTGCGCTATTTTGAGGTATCAAAGATGCTTCCATGTACGTTAGTATATTAGTTCATTGCTCCCCTCCCTCTCCACCTTCTCTCCCCTTCCCCTCCCCCTTTAATTTTTGCTTTTCAAGTGTCGATATATTGTATTGCATCATTTAACATCACATTGTAATGTATGATACTGTCAGTGTCAGTATACCTGGAAAGCAGAGTACCTCCCGGCGCGGCGCGGGCGGTTGTAGGACGGCAGGTAGCGGCGGATGGGGTCGAGCTCGTTGACGTGCAGCAGCCCGCCCGTCAGCAGCTGCGCCAGCACGAACATCGCCTGCGCCCACAGGAACAGCCCGCCTGTGTCTACACATACCGTTATTACCAGTCAGTTTACTCATATACGTATCAGGGATAGGAATATTTATGCACGTTATTTTTTTAATCTACTGGCATTTCGAAAAGGCTTTGTCATAGAAAAGAAATGCGGAAGGAAACTCCTCAGCGCAACTTTTACTAACTCCCGCTAGGCACGCGACAACTTGTTAATTACATTGGCAAAATATTAAATGTTTGTAATGCAATGACTTCGAAAGATGATCAGACGTTAGATAGGTATCTACAGTTGGTAAAAAGTTAAAAGAGTCACTAGCACTCCGACGATGAAGAGCGTAAGAACATGCAATTGACCGTTTTGCTCGTAGTCGCTCTGTCAATACAAGACGATACACACGCTTTTGTTGTTGTCAGAAGTGCTTGACATATTTAACATACAGCGTTAAAATGCCTTCGTGTATTAAACCAATGTGATTGGTGTAGTGAAACAAAAGATAAACATGTGTGTGTTGTAGCATTTTTCGGAACAGATTTTTTGGTTGATTTGTAAGGGCATAACGTATGACATGATCCATATTTTTTAAATATCATTGGAATAATAGTTAATAGTAGTTTGTCTTAACGCGAAGTCTTAAAAACGCACGGATTTTCATATTGTTTTATAATACCTAATATACTGTAAAGATTTAAAGGTTTGATAGAAGGTAACCATTGCTTCGGATGCGATTGGCATATTTTGAGGCATATACTACATTCTGGAAGCGAGACTAGGGTAGGTGATTGGCAGAAAAAACTATTACTAGGTGCAATAATTAGGTAAAAGAAAGGTAAATAATTAGAAAACTCACAAAATAGTTTAATAAGCGAGAGAGATCTCTAAATCAAAGCAAGTATTTATTTATGTTAACACATCCACACACCAGTGTGCTTAGTGCGAGTTTTACTTGACATAACGGGCTCGCAATGTAAATACGAGTTATCTAAAAATATGGGACCGAAGCTTTTCTTTTCACTGCCGTTAGATGGCTCTGCTTCGGTCCCATACAAATTTTAGCCAACAAGTAAATGGGTTACTTTGCGACCCCGTTATGTCCAGCAAAACTCGCACTAAGCACACAGAAAATTAGTTATAAAGAAAACAGGACATTCTCTATGGGTTGACAATATTACCTTTATTTTCGTTATCTCCTGGTTCGTCTGCAATTATAGATTTATTTTTTTACATCGCTAATGCTCTTTATTAATATTAGGTATATCTATGGAGCTAACAGTCTCCCAAATGTTATTGCCACTCATAAAAATCTGTAACCACACTCAAATAGAGTCTATGCAGCGTCCGACTTGAGATTAAAACAAAGATGAATACCAAAGATTGAAATGATTCCTCAAACCGTCACTGTATATAACACTCTAATAAAAAATAATAACATTACATACATACTTCAAAGATAAAATAAATCGATATTATTTATAACAAGATTAAATCACGAATTAATTGTTATTTTTTTCATTATTACACTAAAGAAGAGAAGAAAGATCAAAAGAAAATCCTACATATCTTCTATTAATAATATGTTTATTCATTACAAGAATAGGTAGGTACCGTTTCGAAATTTAACGGAATTAGCCAGTTCCGTAATGCAGTAATAACATGATTTCCAGCCCTCCCTGTGAATACTGTAACTAATTTCTGTAATTCATCTACATTATATTCTACAAAAACCTTCAAAAAGCTACAAACTGTGAATTGACGTGTTTAATACGTAATGCGACATTACAAATGGCGAAATAAACAATAAACTTACTGGCTGGTATTCTCCGGACTGAATAAGGTTCGCTGCGTTCATTTTCAATGCCTTCACGAGGTACGTAATAGTACCATGGTATTACCGGATCTAAAATGAAAACAACATTTTGGTCTGCAACATGTGTACATAAGGGTTTTACTACTAGCGCCCCCTGACAATTATATTATTTCGGGCGCCCCCGATAGACTGTCCAGACAAAAAAGGGCGGGGCTATTAGCAATTTATCAACATAATGTTACCTCCAAATTCATCCATATATATACGAGATTTCAGCAATTTCTGATACTCCTCTACTTGATCGGGCAACGTTTTGAACACGCCATCGATAATCATCATCACATAGAAGAGCGGCCATTCCGACTCTATTCCATCAAACTCCTTCAACTCTCCTTCATTGTAATATCTCCTGTTAGGGTCTTCTAGAACACATTTGTAACCGTCTCTGCTAAATCTTTTAAAGCCATATCTGCCTTGCAGCCGGGTCAGTATGTTGTTTTTTGTTAACTGAACGAGGAGTTCTTCGTGACTCGCAAAAGCTGGAAATGAGATTGTTGGTAGAAGTGCAGCATCCACACCCTGAAAATATGAAATTATACATGCATCTAAATTAAGTCCTAAGTTTAACTTGAGAACTGGGTAAAACTATAGATCTAAGGTACCTGCGTTCGGGGTGGGGAGTGGGGGGGATGGGAAGGGGGGGTAAAGGGGAGCCCCCCACTACAATTTTTATGTACCGGAAAGGTATAGTTTTCGAGTTATGATTTTTTTTGTAAAATCATAATACATAGGAAAAACCTTGGGTATTTCTTTAGTATCAGTGGAAGGGGGGGTGGAGTTGGGGGGAAGGGAGGGTTTGGGGTAAGGACCCCCCACCCTTAAAGGTAATATGTGAGGAAACACATAGTTTTTGAGTTTTTTTTATTTTTATTTTGAGGATAAATCTGTGAAAACTGCTTAATATTTATCATAAACTAGTGAAAATTACTGTCAGGTTGTGGAGGAAGAAGCAAAATTTCGACCACCGTATGGGGAGACACTACACCACTTCTACTATTATTTTGGAAAAGTAATGACACAAATGATTAAATTATTACAAAATTACATTATATGCACTTTTAGGAAGAATTTAGGGGTTTTTGATACACAAACAGGCTTCCAAACGTCTCCGGCGCTGCGGGAAGTGCAGCCCCTCCGCCCTTGCGTAACAAACTGCAGGCACTCCATGCTCGCCTACGCAGCTTCGGCTTTTTGGTCGCCTTCGGCGACCAGCCTCAGCCGCTTCGGCTCACATGGTGCCTGCAGTTTGTTACAGCGGGCGGGGGCTGCTCTCCCTCCGCGCCTCCGGGGTTCACATTCACTCTAGGGGTAGGGCAGACTAGTACCACGTGGGGTCGGGGTTGACTAAGTCGGTTTTGTAACCATTTCCACTTACATCTGGATTTTTTTTAAATCCAAAACAAACACAGTAACAAATCAGTCCAATAACACAGCAGGGATCGTCGAAAATCCAAAAGAAACACAAGAAAGCACATTCACGTAATACGAAGATTAACGGAATAACTGAACACAACATTGACAGTGCAATAAGTTTTGTGTGCTACCTTCCATTTCACTCGTTTTTGACGAAATACCCTCTAACTGTAGACCAAATTGACAAGAGTTGTCTTTCATAATACGCAATTTTAGTTAAACTTATTTTTGTCGTAATTAATTCAAAACGCATCTCCGGAACCTAAAAATAGTTTTAAACGTTCACACTAAACCCTAGCTACATTTCTCAACTCACACCAATATCAAATTCAGGTACCTTAGATCTATAGCCAACCCGAGAACTGTTTTTGACACACAGGTAAGTAAACGTTAAATAAACGCTCACATAATTAGGTGAGTTGATGCACTTTACGGTTTACCCGTTATGAAGGACATTATACCAAATAAGTCTCGTCTAAAAAACGGACTATACGGGTAAGATTACACAAACGATCCGAGAATAAACATGTATAGGTATAGGTTGTAAATGTGTGTTCCGGTTAGGAATCGAACTGGGAATTCCCCACTCTGTACTACCAACTTTGCCAAGTCTCTGAGCTAAGCAGCGACACGGACCGACGGACAGACAGGGCTAAACTATGGGTTCCTAGATTACTACGGAATATAAGGGAAAATAATGTAATGACGTTTACCTTAGAACTCGATTCACGTGGAAGCATGGTTTCAAAGATGCTTCTATTTCGGTTGTGAGCATCAATATCCACATAGATAACACTCCATGAAGCTCCCTTGTCACCAAACAGGTTGCAGCCATTGATTGCTTCCAGGGCTGCTTTGGCCATGCCTGATACAATTTTGATATATTTTATGCTAATACCTACATGTCTATGGCAATAACTATCCCACTGTAGGGTATGAACTTCTCCTCATATATTTTGTGCCTTGTGCTAGTCTAAATAAAATAATTACGAGTCTGAAGCTTATTGTGCTTATCTGTACCACACCAAATATGGGATTTTTGAAATAGCCTGAAAGCCTCTGGCATTATATGACATTACAACAAGTTTTTTTTTACATCCTCAATATTGATGAGAACAGAGTCCGATGATTTAACGCACCATCCAAAGAATGGAACTGATCAACAAATGTATTGCATAGCAGAAGCTTCCAACCTGGGTAGTCGAACCCATTCAATGTTCAAATGTTGAACACATTTGAAGTTTCGGTCGACCAATTAAGATTGATACAAGCCATTCATCTAAGAGTTTCCCTTTTGTCTTGTTACAAACACACAATAAATGTTAATAAAAAAATAATTTGATGATAAATTATATAGTGAGCAATACCTTACCTATAGATGAAGCATGTATTTCTGGCTTCCCATCATTGTACTTAGTGCCTCTTTCCCACATGCCATAGTCTGGGGTTCTGTATGCACGCTCCACATAATACACTAAATTTTGGACAAAAGCTACTTCATCCTAGAACAAAATTATAGATTTCTTTTCAAAGTACTTAGTTACAGTTACATCAGTATTTTATCTCTACTACCTTCAATAGGCAGACTAACTTAATATTAGGTAGGACATATTGAAATATTATTTTTTTACTATCAGGAAAAATGTGTACTGATATATAACAATTAATAATGCAGTCTATCTGTAAATTTATATTAAGGTACCTGCGTGTAAATGATCTGAAGTCCTGCTGTAATCATTTGCACAAGAAACAATAAATAGAGTGAGACAACATCAATCTGTAGATGATGGTACTGGTCATCAGACAGAACTGGTTCTCCAGTGGTGAGGTGGAACTTCACGTGAAGGGCATGAGCTGCACTTTGCCTTGTTTTGAATGCTTCTACTCTTGCCGACTGCTTGACCCAGCACTCGAGTATACCGCGCATGCATTTTACTGTGCTTTGCCCTAGTTCATGAGATTTCCCTCTGTCATCATCAATTCGTCTAAAATTTAAAAATAAAATTTTTGGTACTGTTTTGACAATCTAATAAAAAAAAATGCAAATAGTTAATATCTGTCTTCAATTTAAAGTGAGTTGTTAGCTAGCATTTAATTTTTACCTAAAGTTTAGATATATTTTCATGTTAGTAAAGTACCTGTAGGCCTGATACAGTCCCCACACGGCAGCTGCACAGTACACGCTGTCTCTCACACTGCCAATATGCAGATCAGATGACAGCACTGGAAATAACCCAGTGATGGGGCTTTGGAATCTGAGTAATTGTCTTTTTACTGGAATTAGAGAATCAATTGTAAGTGAAGTGAAGTGTTTATGTTGTTTTTAGGACCAGTAATTAAGGTTGTATAGTTCCAAAAATTCAAATGTCATACCAATAGCATAATAAATGTCTAATTGGCGAACTGTGTCTTCATAATTTGAGATCTTTAAGAACTGTTGAGCATTTATGTCGTCGATGCTTCCTTGACGGATCATAGTGTCTGCGAACGGCTGCAAAATTAAATTTATTTTATGAAATTTTTACTACTTTATTCTATAGGTACATAGTAAATGAATCGCTTACACACTTGTAAACCTGCACTATGTAATTTTTAGATTACATATGGCAAGTAAAAAAGCAGTTTAATCAATGTGAATAACTTTTTCGAAATTTTATTCATTATAGGTACTATGTTTGTACACCATAAAATTATTATACATCAAGAGCATAATTATTTTACGACTTGTCACAGTTTACAATCATAATAGTTGCTGGTGGGTATACAATTTAATATAGATATTTATATCACCACTATCACTAGAGCAGATTGACTGCTTATAGAAAAGTATTTAGCTCAATTTATTATGCACCACAAGTTTTAAATAATAATTTGTTCTTATTTATATCATGAATTACTTGATTGAAAAATACCTCACTCAGGCTTAATTTGAAGTTGTTTTGTGTAGAATTGGCAATCCATTTAAACAGTCATATCTATTTAGACTTCTACAATAACTATTAAAGCAGTTTAAGTTGTTTAAATTGAGTTACAAAATTACTGAGCAAAATTCGCTCAAGTACTCAAAAGACTTTCCTTATTCCTTCCTTGCTGCTTGAAATGAAACAGAAAATGTGAAAAATGTTTTGTGAAAATTTTGTAATTCGCGTCATTGTCATTTGTCAAGCCAAATGTCAAATGTCATCAGTGAATCAGATGACAGATCAAAGTACACCTGTATAGGATGAAAGCACGATCTAAAATATATTAATATAATTTAATATAACACAATAATAATTTTTCACAATATTTTAATTAATTCAATCAAAATTTTACATAACGTAATAGAAAATGTGGTTTTATGTAACCACGACGCAAGTGAATCTTTTGGTAATTTTTCTGATGGTAAAAATTATAATATTGAAAGAATACATTTTATTCAAAATAACTGAATTTAAATTATTGCACTAAGAGTAAATTGAAAATGAATGTACACAATTACAGTACATCTATATTATAATTATAATAATTTATGTTTTATATTATATAAAAAATCACAATCGAATGATATCCTGGTACTTAAAAATAACATGGACACAATACAAAAATGGTCATTCCGTTATGATATGACGTCACCGATTTTCAGGTACCTCTACAAAGTCAGTGATCCAGATAGAATAATATATCCATGATTATAACAGTGAAATGAGTGAAGGAAGTGGTCAATCAATATTTGTCTTGACATTGTCAAAATTGTCAATGTTTTGTGTTTGAAATGAAAACATCTCTGTGGAAAACATTTATAATGGATACATATTATTATTGGTTGTAGTTTATTTTTGCGCAGTTATTATTTTAATGGCACGCCATTCTACCATCAATTAGGATATAATCTATCTAACACAGGTTAGTTTCAATTGTGCTTATTTTCAATGACATAGTTTTATGCTTTACTCTTAGCACTTTATTTTTATGTAGTCTCTCACACACAACTCTGCAATCAGAATGAGCAATGAATTTCGCGTGGAGCAGCCACAGGGTGGGAGAAGCAGCAGGGAGCCACAGGTCGCCTAAACTATAAATACCCATTCCATAAGTTTCAATAAGTACAAATTCCTTATCACATCAACATCACCATTGTGTACCGCTGTATGAATTTCGCACTTGATGTTGCAGCTTTATCTTAACCATCAATTTTGATCATAACCATTCACATCACACACATCACAAAATTTGGGCTTAAGTCATACTAACTGTTAATAAATTAATTTAACATGTTTATTTGCTGAGGGGTTTTATTTTACTTAGCATGTTATAACATAATTCATAATGAATTTATTGAAGAAACGGTAAAATGACTAATAAATGTTTTTTTAAATGAGTTAATAACTCTTACATTTCTCTATGTTATGTGTATAGCTATGAGTATTTAAAGTATTAAAATATTTAATTGTTGTTTTTCATCTAGCTTGAACTGTTTAACTTGATTGGAGGGAGTTGGCCTCCACCTCCCAGAGAGCTGGATCGTCCTGAGTATGGATCAGTGCCTCGCAGCTCAAGACGCACCACACAGAGTATGTCTCAACATGAGAGGATCAAGTCTGTAAACCTTATCAACCATTTGGCTCCAGAAAAAAGAAGGCACAAACCTTCAATTCCATCTGCAAGTACTTCAGAAGATCAGAGTTCCAGAAATAAAATGGTGCATGAAGTTAAGAAGATTGAAACTGGTATTTTAGTAGGTAAATAATTTTTAATGTTTTTAAGATTTTAAATCTATATTTATAAAATACAAAAAATGTTTGTATGGATGTCCTTTTATATACTTTGAAGCCATCCAATTGATATGCCTCAAAATGGTTTCATTTGAAAGGCAATAATCTGGAAGTGGTTTAGAAAAACAATGCATTAGGCACATTCGGTCCATTGATAAAGTCGATTTTCCACTTTTCCCACACAACAATTTGAAGATAATATGTAAAGATGACGCATCAACATCAACGTCAACGTAAAAATGACCTGTCATTGTCATCAGAATTTTTTTAGTGTAGTGGAATACGCTGGGTATCCACTAATTATGAATAAGCAAACTATTTCATTGATATAATTTTATTAACCCCAGATGAAAAAAGAGGGGTGTTATAAGTCTGACATGTCTGTGGCATTTTAGCTTTTTTTTGCTTGAAAGCTGACATGATCAAGATGGTTCAAGACCAACAGCTGTAACTGTTGTGGGTTATTATGAATACACATTAGGTTATTCTGTAGTGTTTCTCTAAGTGTGCTGATTTGGAGCAGTTGTTGATTTTGGGAAGAACAAGAATATTAATGCCTTATTATATTATTGAGGCTGCATTTAATATTTTGCATTTACTACATTTAAATGTTTTGTGAAAGTTAAAAAAGAAAATAAAGCTGTGTTCATTATGAATCCAATAAAACTCCTCAAGGGCTATTTTAATCCTTAATTGATCTTTCAAAATTTTGTATCAATATTGTTAAATTATTTTCTGTAATAAATAACATAAATAAAAATAATGATATATGCAAAACTAATTTTATTACATCAGGAATAGCAATAAATTTGATTAAAAAATGGTATGGATATTGGTATAATTATTATGTTTCTGAATTTGACTTTACAAAAATTTGCCCTCATGCACATTTGTTTAGCAATTATTATTATTACCATGAATTAAATCATCAAAACAACAGTATTGGTAAAATCAATATTTGAATACAATACAATTTGATCATATAGACTAATTCAAATAACCTTTGAAAATCACTGAGTATCAACATCATTACAAACAACAAGTACGGTACACAGAGAAAAGTATACATACCATTTTGATATGATTTACAAAGGAGCTCCTTGGATAAATAACACTTAACACTATTTAATCTGTAAAGTAATTAGGTAAAGCTTCATTATGTTTACTAAGAGAACTGTTAGTAGTACAACGAGATCACAAACTGCATACAAAACATCCAGTACACATAGTCCAAATTTAGCTTTTCTATTATCTAAATTTAGTATATTTAGGCGAACGGTCGCAGTAGATGAACCGTCGGCGGCCGAGGTAGTAGTGCGGCGCGGAGCCTTGCGTCTATCTAATAATGTCCAACACGTGTTTTTTTCGAGAGCTTTCCCTTGATGAAATACCATTATGTGTATTTGATTATGACCAGGGTATAGATTACTTTATATTTCAATTAAATTGTGTGGTGTCTAGTGTCTGCTGTCTTTGTGGTTACTCAGTTGTGGTATTGTTCTAATTATCCTGTTTGTTTATACAATCGCCTGTGATATTATGATTTAGATTGTTTACTAACAATTTTATTAGTTTTTATGAAATATTTTTTTCCTCATATTCTCCTTTCTAATACGTCGACGTACTGACGATACTGGCGTTGTTATAAGCGAGGTGCAAAATTCCCAGGTCCCAAGAATTTTAAAAATATTGAAGCGCTGAACTTGTCTCACTTCAAGAAACTATTCTTTTTAGATTTTAACTTTTAACTACAAGACAAATTGCAATGTCAGCAGCTCTTAAAGGGATTTAAAACTTTTCTTTTAGATGTATGTGGCAGTAACAACTCCGAAGAGCTGTACGATTCGGCGGCGCTGGGCTCCCCCCGCACCGCCCCGCTGCCTTCCCCCCGCGCCGCCCCGCTGCCCTCCCCGCCGTCGCCCCCGCCGCAGGATGACATCGGAGTGGGCTCGCTGGTAGAGGTCGCCACTGACGTCGACCAACATTATTATGGGGTCGTTAGATGGATTGGCATTATAGATGGTGAGTTATCTAGCAATAAGTATTGTGAGCATTAATTTAGCGGTCGAGCTACTGATGGTAAATAGTTGTCTTCGTCCATGGATATAAGCAACATGAGAGAATGGCTATGAAAGAAAAGAAAGAAAGAAACTTGTAAAATCAACCATGAAACGTATGTACGTTACGTATTTCGATTGCTGAGCTAGTAATAATGCGGCCCGCGTTTCTTTTTATGCTAGCTGTTTGGTATAACACTGTAAGGCTTTACTGTCCACGAAGTTTCATTTTACGATTGCATGCTAGCTGCATAATGAAACAGGCAATAGGCAAACGCGACGATGCCGCTACGTGGACAGATTTCGTACTTTTAGTACGTAAGATGCAAGCAAGCGTCAATAGACGGTAGCCTTAAGCGCAAAACACAGACGACGGGTCAGGACGGGCAAAATTCAAACTGAATATACGCGCCAGTCTCGACCCGTCCTCCAAGTGTTTTACGGTTTAGAGTTCCCTTCGCTACCATACTTTACTAATAGTATGACATAAAGTAAAGGTATCCAGTAACATTGCTTGCGCTGTTGCGCACCTCGTTGTCATAACGCCCCGTGCACACTGCGCATCGCCGACAGAGACGCCGACAGCGGGCGTGGAGCTGGAGCAGAGCGTGTGCGGGCTGGGCGACGGCGCGCACGGCGGCGCGCGGCTGTTCGCGTGCGCGCCGGGCCGCGCGCTGTTCGTGCCGCTGCCGCTGTGCCGCCGCGACGCGCGCTTCCGCGACACGCCGCCGCCGGACCGCGTTGTATGCCCGAGCGATGACTTCGATCAGGTATATGATAGCTGGAATTGTTAGAACGATAAGATCATTTAATTTAAACATGCAATAATTTATCTATACTAATATATAAAGAGGAAAGATTTGATTTTTTGTTTGCATTGAATAGGCTCCGAAACTACTGAACGGATTTGAAAAATTCTTTCACTGTTAGAAAGCTACACTATTCGCGGTGAACATAGGCTATATTATATTTTAAAAAAATTAGGGATCCTTACTAAATCTCCAATAATGTGTAAAAAATTACCTAAAATATTCTTTACATCGCGTGCGCTGCAAAAACTGTTCATGATAGAACAAAAAAATGTTCTACAATATTAGAGAACATATCAATATCTACAAAAAACCTCGCGATACTATATGTCCAACTATTGTAGTTATGCCACTATAACCACTTTTTACATTTTAAAAGTTAATAAAAAAACTGACCAAAATCAGACCATGATAACTATACCTTCGTATTAATCCTTATCCAAATAAATCATTTCATATTCAAAACTATTTCAATACCTATTAATTACTTTTTAAATTACTCAAATCGGATATTCCATTCAGAAGATATTACGACTTCAGGAAAATAAATACCGCCGCCGCCGCCGCGCAATGACCACTAAGTACTAGCCAAATCTCTGAAACTACTGAACGAATTTTAACAGGACTATTTAGGATATTGAAAAGACTTCAACTTAGCATTTAAGCTATTTTTTAGGGTTCCATACCAAAGAGCTCCTTAAGGACATTTTGTATGGAAAAATGAAAAATGTCAGCTGATTTGTTTTAAATGATAAAAAAACGTTTACTCCGTACAAAAAGAGTAATACATGCATTTCTTAAATTTTACATAAATTGGAAAGGCCATAAAATGCCTTAAGTAATTTTTTTCATTAATTCACAACCCTATAACTGAATGTATATATTCTATTTTCTTATTTTGTTTTCAAGAGCATGTTTTTTGCGTATCTATGTCCTCCAATATAATTTCAGCATTTCATTAATTTCACCTTGAAAGTGGTGGAAAAACGCAAATTAATTATGTAAGAGTACCCGATATTCAACAAATTCGGGTAATTTTTTTGTATGTTCCTTAAGGCCCACGGAAGTTACATAATCGGTTGATTACATTTTTTAAAACTGCATTGGATCACATGCCATCTGATAGTTATAAAATTGTAATCAGAGCTGATAAAACTCCTGTAGGACAACATGCAAGACGTTTCAATGCACCAAAAATTTATGAAGTTGCCATTGTAATGGTTGGAGAAAATCTGGAAGCCCGTGATATTGTTTTACATCGCAGAAATGATCAGTTGCAGCGTGTGCATGAATCACATCTCTCATGACACGTTACAATATCCAATATTATTTTGGAAAAGTGAAGATGGTTATCATTTCTCAATCAAGATGATAAATCCTAATACAGGCAATTATAAAGCGTCATTGCATTGTTTTCGTTTACAATTATGTTATTGTTGAATGACTGTCATCAAAACATTATCTTATTTACATGAGCTGAAACTAATAAAAAAGTTAGTTCAATAAATTTTTACTCATACCGTCTGATGGTTCCTGAAAATAAAGACAATCACATATTGAAATGTCGGCGATTATTTCATCAATATGCTGTTGGTATGTATGTAAACATAGAAACATAGAGAGATTGACCTTCATCAGATTGAACCAGACCAAACTACGTTCTGACGATTATAAGTATTCACCTTCGAGATGCAATTACTACCGATGGAAATCCAAACAATGTCGGGCGGATGACAATTCTTCCAGCAACATATTATATTGGAAGTCCTCGGCATATGCATGAATACGCTCAAAATGCCATGACTTAAATATGTCTGTTATTATGGCACTGCAGATTTATTTATCACATTCAGATGCAGTCTTTAGTGAATAGAAATCAAACAGGAGTTTTTACCTGGCCAATCACCGATTGATCGCCATGATATTACTGCACGAGTCTTCCGACTAAAGTTGAAATCTTTAATGGATTTAATTGTGAAACACAGTGTATTTGGTGAGACGCGCTGCGAGCAGGTTGCCTCATGCTCATAATCTTGATTTGGCTAATTGAGAAAATAAAGTTGATACCAAATGAAGTTGATCAAATCATATCTACTGAAATTCCTGATGTATAAGTCAATCCTGATGTACAAGTTAATCCAGGCTTGCATGAAGTTGTTATTAAAAACATGATTCATGGCCCATGTGGAAATCTCAATTCAAATTTACCATGTATGGTAGATGGTCAATTTTCGAAACGGTGTCCACGGGAATTAGTGGCAGAAACAATTACCAGGAACGATGGCTATCCGCTATATCGTCGCCGATCGACTGCAGATAATGAAAGCACAACAGTTGTAAAAGTAAATCAACAAAATAAATCACAGGGTCAGTCTTTAAGTATTTGCGGCGTTAATCTGGAAAACCCATGCTTCTCTCATGGACAGTTGTATGTTGCCTGCTCCCGCGTTAGGCTACGTTGACACGGCGTCCATTCGATTCGATGTTTTCCCGTATACGGTTTCCCCGTATACGAGGCAGTCGTTCACACGACAACACGATTTTAACGTTAACGTTTATATCGAATGGAAAGCAGCCAGTTGTTTAGTGCGAAAACTATTGATGATAGAACAAATGTTTTACAATATTAGAGAACATATCAATATCTACAAAAAACCTCGCGATACTATATGTCCAACTATTGTCGTTATGTCACTATAACCATTTTTTACATTTTAACAGTTAATAAAAAAGATGACCAAAATCAGATCATGAAAACCATACCTTACCGTATTAATCCTTATCCAAATAAATCATTTCATACTCAAAAGTGTTTCAATACCTATAGATAACTTTTTGAACTACTCAAATCGGACATTCCATTCAGAAGATAATACGAATTCAGGAAAACAAACACCGCCGCCACCGCCGCGGCCGCGCAATGACCAGTGTGGCCCCACGCAAAGCAACTGTAGCGTAGTCCTTTATTTACTAAAGCAATAAAATGTAAATAGATGTATGTATGTACAAAAATGTAAATAGAGGAATCTAAAAAAAATAGTTCAAGTAAAAAAATAAACCCATTACAAATAAATTAATTGAGTAAAATGTATATGTTATAAAAATAACAATAGGTTGGCAAGTGCAAATTTAAAATTTAAAGAAAAAACACATACCTATGTCCTTTAAAAAGATAATAAATAAAAACAAATAATAACGTTTCACACTCATAGCCCCCCACACTAGGATTCCCCGTGTCGTGGGTGCCATGGACAACACACTAGACAAGGACATTCACACCCAGACCGAGAACAGAAATTCAAATTCATCATTCTAATTTCCGCTTCGCTGGGAATCGAACACAGGACCCTTGGCGCGGCGATCCGGCATGGTAGCCATCGCGCCACACGGGTCGTCAAAACATAAAATTACAAATAAGTATATCTCTAAATGTCTAAAAATAAAATTACACCCAAGCGAAGCCGGGGCGGGCTGCTAGTGTCAAATAAAATGGAATACATTATACATACTTGAGTAGTTCCATGTTTTTAAAATTATAAGCCTTCGCCTTTGATTATCTAATACCAGTATGCCTTAAGCAATTCCTTTTTGTCAGGAATTGTAATAATATAGCCTACGCCCTACAGTTTTCTCTATGAAAGTGGTAATCATATTAAAAAAAGAATACATTTGTCAGTTCCAGACATCAGTGCTTACAAACAAGCAAACAAAAACTCTTCGGTCTTATTCTATTGGTATAGAATTATATATTATAGTTTAAAGCTGTAGAAACTTTAGCACAGAGTCGAATTTAAAAATCATGTGCATTTTTCCAACAAATTTAAATAAATTCTCAGCCGGAGTGCCCCGTAGTGCCCGGCGTGGTCCCGCCGCTGAGCTCGCTCGGGGACCTGGAGGGCAAGAACCGCGGCATCCAGGGCCACCACAACTCCTGCTACCTGGACGCCACGCTCTTCGCCATGTTCACCTTCACTAGCGTGTTCGACGCCTTGCTGTACCGCCCACCAGAACCGGAGGTCAGTCAGCCGTATTTGCAATTACATTTTGTAGGCAAACAAAACAGACACTCATTTGTTGTAATTGTAATGTTTGTTTATTATATTCGGTATTCGGCCTATTGTATGTATTTACATCCTGACATAAGTTGACTTAAAATAATTACGTCCTTTTTTCTCTCGCAAAATCTGTATTGAGTAAATCTTCTGTATTGAGTGCCCATCCGATAAAGTTGAAGGGTGTGTGTGTGTGCGTCAGGACTCTCCGCACTACTCGGAGGTGCAGCGCGTGCTACGCGACGAGGTGGTCAACCCGCTGCGGCGGTGCGGGTACGTGCGCGCCGACCGCGTCATGCGCCTGCGCACGCTGCTCGAGCGGCTCTCCGACGTGCCCGGACTCACCACGGAGGAGAAGGTGTGTACCCTACCGTAACCCTACGGACACGAGCAATGCTTCATTACTTTGACATGTGAGTGTAAATAATCACTTTTTAGTCCGTTTATGTCCGTCCGTTCGTCTGTCCGAAGCAAAACACCGAGACCCTTAGTGCTAGAAAGCTGTAATTTGGTATGGATATGTGTACACATTTATTAAAACTCCAGAATCGTAGTATAAAATATTGAAAAACATTTTTTTAAGGGTACCTACCTTCCCTACAGGTATTGTGAGGATAAATTTTTTATTCGTCGCGTACCATATAGTGTGGGGTATCGTTGAAAAGGTCTTCCAAAAATATTATGGATCTTAGACCATTTTTGGAATTAGGTGTCCATTTACGAAATATTTGGTTTTAAAGTGCTAACTTTGGTCGAGTGTCCCCCCTGTTTATTTATTATTAATAAATGTTGGCGTTAATAAACGGTTGGAGTTGGACAAGATTAAAAATTCTCAAAAATAGGTTATAATTATGATGAATTTACAAGTAAAACTATCACGGCTATATCAGCATAAGTAGTTAATGAGTAATAGTCGATAAACTTACTATTTCGGAACCCTACATACATAAATAAATAAATGAAAACAATCTCGACATTATTTAATTAATCGCTCAGTAAGAGAGGACACGTCATTTTTCAGAGCGTTTCCCGGTATATCCTTTAAAATACCACTGATACATTTACCCGTACCAACGAGCAGGACCCAGAAGAGTTCCTGAACGGGCTGGTGGCGCAGCTGCTGCGCGCGGAGCCGTTCCTGAAGCTGTCGTCGGGGCAGGAGGCGTTCTGCTACCAGCTGTTCGTGGAGAAGGACGAGCGCGTCACGCTGCCCAGCGTGCAGCAGCTGCTGGAGCAGTCGTTCGCCACCTCCGGGGTCAAGTTGAGCGAGGTTTGTTTCATATTATAAGGAGTTTGCAATTTGTCGGAGATCTGGTGCCTAAACTAAGCCGAACCCCGTTACATACACACCAGGTTCCCATCCTATTAAACATTGTAAGATGGTCTGAGAACTAACTTAGTTTATGGTACAAAAATTTTATATTAACTTTTTTACAAAAGTTTTTAAATTAACTTTATTTACGTTGACTTTTATAGGTACCATCTGCATTCATAATTCAGATGCCCAGGTTTGGCAAGAATTACAAATTATACCAACGGGTCCAGCCATCTCCATTACTGGATGTCACTGATCTCATTGAAGGATGTAAGTGTTTCAGTTACAATCATAGTCACATTTCTTTTTTGATATTTTCTGTATGTTTCTTATTTTAATTATTAAAATTAGTGACGTTCGAAATTCGACTGTAATGCTATTAATGAAAGGTTACTTCACATTGAAACTAATATTGTTTTTATAAAATTTTGCGTTGTACCCTGGTGCATGTATACTTGAATTCATTCATTAAATTTTTCTCAAATATCATTACATTTCCATAAAGCCACTGATTCCGACTAAAGAGATGGACCTACTACTCGTCAGGTCTCATTTATGTGTAACGTATTGCGCTCTACACTGGTGTTGATATTCTGTATATTATATTATTAATTGATATGTATAGGTGACAGGGTGAGGGTGTAAGTCCCAAAGGCCACTGCGACCAAAAATGATGTATTGTAGCCATATTGATTGTGTCAGTGCCGCGTGCGACCAAAAATGATCTATTATAGCCCTGTCCTTTGATTGTGTCAGTGCCGCGAGCGTGCTCGGTGTGCGGCTCGCTGGCGCGCTGGGAGTGCGGCGCGTGCGCTCGCGGCTCGCTGGAGGGCGGCGCGGGGGGCTCGGGCGGCGCAGGGGGTGCGGGCGACGGCGCGCTGTGCGCCACCTGCCTGCGGCTCGCGCACGCATCGCGGCCGCATCATAAGGTGATTTATTTATATATTCGCAGTTTCGGTAATCTACATTAAACTTGCGAGTCAACAAAGTGCAAACAGGCTTTTACCTAATAGTAAGTTATTAACACTATCGCACATAGCCCCCAACTCAGAGTCACTAACGGTTACTTTAATCGCTCCTTAGTAAAAAATCACCATACAAATTATGTACTAAGGAGCGATTTAAGTAACCGTTACTGACTCTGAGTTGGGGCGATAGACTTTAGGAACACTAAAAAGAAGGGATTTGAATTAAAATATAATTCTCTCACATCGTGAGAGGAGACCCGTAGCTCGAGCACGAATATTTGCGAGAAAGTATTCGTATGGTTAACGTAAGCAAATTGTCAAATTTGTATGGCATTTTAGTACCATTTACGCACGATAAGGCGCTTTTGAAAAAATGCCATACAAATTGCTTACGTTAACCGTACGAATACTTTCTCGCAAATATTCGTGCTCGAGCTACCGAGCCCAGCAGTGGAACAGTAATGGGCTTTGATGATACTGACGTTGGTGAATTAAAACGCAATTTAATGCAATATGTTAACATTGTAAAGAATTTATTTCCTGTTTTTTTCAGGCGACACCTTTAACAATATGTGATGAGTACGCGAATATTCTGGAGTCGTGTCCCGTGCCCAGGGTGTATATGGAATTGTTCGCCGTGCTGTGTATAGAAACGAGTCACTATGTGGCATTCGTCAAAACTGGAGTTGGCCACGATGCTCCATGGTGTTTCTTCGACTCAATGGCGGATAGAAAAGGTGCTATTTTTATAAATATTGATTAATTCTTATCAAAATTTAGTTAAGACTTTTAGTTCATACAATAATATTAATAGAGCTGTAAATTGATAAAATTTGTGGAACACCACTACAAAAATGAAACATGAAAAATCCCACATGTGCAAAAAAATTCAAGGTAAAAATTCGCTAATATTGGATATAATAATATGCACTTTTCAGCTTAGCCAGCATAAAAAAGGAATGAAAAATTGTAGATAATAGAGATACGTATAAAACATTTTGTTAGGCTTTTCTTTCTCAACAACCTGACCAAGATAAATGTTAATATGGCATTATTAGCAAGCCACAAGCTACAAGCCACAACCGTGACCGTTGTTCGGTGTTGCAGGCGAGCGCAACGGCTACAACATCCCGGAGATCGCGGCGGTGTCGCTGGGCGCGTGGCTGAGCGAGGAGGGCCGCGCGCTGCACGCCGCCGCGCCGCTCGACCGCCAGCTGCCCGCGCCCGCCAAGCGCCTGCTCGCCGACGCGTACATGTGCTTCTACCGCAGCCCCGACGTCGCCATGTACCGATAGCTGCACACTGTACACTGTAGCGTCTGTAGCGTCTGTAGCCGACCCGCACGTACTGTAGCGTGTACTACAATTTTAGAAGAAGGGTAAGGCAGGGCGAAATAACCAAACCCAACGAGTGCAGTTTGAACACTAATTTATTAAAAACGTTAATTATATGAGGTGCGCTCAGTATGTGCATTTGCCTAATTGCATTTTTTGCCGTGGGCATTGTCTTTGATCCGTGTACGATGTAGTAGCTCGTACACGTACAGTCGGTAAAAGAATTAGGTATGCAGAATATGAAATAAAAACGTTCGGTAATGTTTAATATTACAGAATGTTTGTGTTTTATATAGGTAGCACCTTACATCGTTCCTTGGTTATATGTATAGGGAGCATTTTACATTCTTAATATCTGTTTTTCCGCGATGGACTCCCTAAACTATTTAACCGAAATTTGCACACCGTGTGCAGTTTTAACCCAATTTGAAAGATAGGATAGCTTACAATGTTCCTTAGGCACACGGAAGGTTTTAATTAAGAAAAAACTTATGACAGAACGAAGTCTGTCCGGGCAGCTAGTTGATTATATAACAAATATTCTGTAATATTAAACATTACCAAACGTTTTTATTTCATGCAATACATACATAATTCTTTTGCCGACTGACACACACATACATAGATACGAGCATACATAAAAATACGATACATTAAGTTTTACTACTTCGCTCAGTCATCTCCATCAATCCAAGCAAGTATCCAGCCCATGTGGTAGGAGACTCCATAGATAAACATAGCAAATAGAAGCAGAATTGAGCATATCACTCTTATTTTTCTGGAAATTTGTCATTTTGCGAACGTTACTTGCTGAGACAAAACGAATTGATCATTATGACGAAAAGATAAATTACTGAAAATTTAAGAATTTATTGAAGTGCGGATGTGGGTATTGTATGTTTTCATTGGATAATAGTATTATGGGTTTGAATAAGTATTTATTATACATGCACTACATTAATTTTATGAGTTCAGAGAGGTTAAACATAAGACATTAGTTTGGCAGCACTTATAGGCCCTATGTAGCTAATACAGGATATTACTACTGATTAGATTACGACATGGCTAATAAAAGTGGAAAAATTGTTTCAGGCATCTTACAAATACCAACATTAACAAAGTGGAAAAAAGATTTCTTCCACACAATAAGTCACACTTGTATACATGATTTCATTTCAAATAGTAATTGTATTAAATTAGGGTGTATGAATTTTGTAAATAGCAGTTAATATTAAAACAAAAAATATTATTTAATTAATCTAACAAAAATAATTTTATTTATTAAAATTATTGCATAATTAATACATATAAAGTATATTAAATTTAATAACAAAATGTGTATAATAAAATAGTTATAGGAACATTATCGGAATGTTTTATTTATACATCATTCTTAGGTATCCTAACTAACATTACTTTATAACCTTATCCTATGTTATATTTGATGAGATTACAATAAGGGTTCCGATTTTACTTCGGAACCCTAAAATGTATTTACGTATTTAAAAAGCTGATCAAGCCAAATTAAATACTCAATTTTAATGAACACATCTATGATTAAAGCTATTATGAAGTTAGTACCTAATATTATAATTCTTTTTCAATCCATTTATAAATTTATTTACACAGTCTTACATCTAAAACCAACTTACCTTATGATATTCTTAGTTGATTTATTATGCAAATAAATAAAAACTAATCAAAGAAACAAACAAGCCAACGAATGATGAGTGGTTCCTGACATTGTATGCTGTGCAGGTCAAGTCAAATCGACATACATAGTTATTAACATTATTATTTTAACATAATTTTTAATTATTTTTCACTAAAATAAATTGCTTGGAAGTAACGCACATGGGAACCCTGGACAACCTGAAGTATCTTGGAATAGTACATTGCCATACAATACAGGTTCATACCATACCATAAGGTTCATTCCAATGTCTACTAAATGTTACAATTCTTCATGATCTCCTAAACCATTTTTCACATTACATTCACAGGGAAATGGAGGCTGAGGAACATGTGTCATTTTTTCTTCTACTGTAACTTTACTTTTTATTCTTTTACTCCACTCCTGCAAAGAAAATCAATTTAATTATAAAGTACAATAATAAAATTTGCATTAAGATATGCAAAACGAAATAATCTTAACTTACTGTAAACAGCACAGCATGGTAACAAATAATATGTTGCGGTAATAGGTTTTCATTTGCAAATTCTCGTGCGTTTTTGGCAATTTTGTAAGCTTTTTCATCATTCTCGCGTGCCCAAATAACGCGGTCTTTTAAATCCGATAAATCTCGAGCAACCGGGACATAGTGTTTCCAAGGTTCTAGTTGCCTGTAGAAATGTTCGTAGTATGGAGAGTCCTGTTTTAAGACCATTCCCCCACCGGCCAGCAGGTAGGGTAATCGATAGGCGGCTACTGTTCCATCCACATTTATTTGGTACTTGTACTGTAATAGAACACACAATATTTTATACGACTTTAGTATGCTATAATGCAATTTTTAGGGTTCCGTAGCCAAATGGCAAAAAACGGAACCCTTATAGATTCGTCATGTCTGTCTGTCTGTCTGTCTGTCTGTCTGTCCGTCCGTCCGAAGAACTACACTGTTGAAACTTGGTAAGTAGATGTATTCTGTGAACCGCATTAAGATTTTCACACAAAAAGAGAAAAACAACAATAAATTTTGGGGGTTCCCCATACTTAGAACTGAAACTCAAAAATTTTTTTTTCATCAAACCCATACATGTGGGGTATCTATGAATAGGTCTTCAAAAATGATATTGAGGTTTCTAATATCATTTTTTTCTAAACTGAATAGTTTGCGCGAGAGACACTTCCAAAGTGGAAAAATGTGTGTCCCCCCCCCCCCCCCCCCCCGTAACTTCTAAAATAAGAGAATGATAAAACTAAAAAAAATATATGATGTATATTACCATACAACCTTCCAACGAAAATTGGTTTGAGCGAGATCTAGTAAGTAGTTTTTTTTAATACGTCATAAATCGTAAACCGCAATTTACCTCGATCAAAGTTACAACGAACTTCAAGAACTTTTAGGTATATTATTATTATGTTACTTGCTGCTACGGAACCCTTCATGGGCGAGTCCGACTCGCACTTGGCCGCTTTTTATTTTTGTGTATATTAAACTTATGCAGTTTTTGATTTGCTTGTATTGCATTGTTTGCAATTTGCCCCCCTGTCAAATCAGATTTCCTGTAAGGACAGAATTGGGAGTCATAAAAATAAATATTTTTTTAATACAGTTGCTCAAAAAGTGGCGTATTGCAGGGATGTATAGCGTTCGGGATGTGGGCTATTACACACTCGTGCTTTTTCTTTACCATTACCGCACTCGTGCGTTCTCTTTTCCAACTGTCAAAATAATGTCTATTAAAAAGAAAAAACCAACCACGAAGTTTTTCTGATTCATGCAAATATTTCTAAAAAGAAGTTACTAATTTGTTTCAATATCAGATTTAATGATTTGATTCAATGATTTAGGTTAGGTTTCATTTAATTTCATCTCATTAAAGGAGATGTTCAAAAAATGTATGGGGGCTGGTACTAAATTTGTACAAAAACAAAACTTCGATGAGGAGAAAGTGAAAATTATTCCGATTGGGACAAGGTTGTGAAAATAAAAAAAAGATTCTCCCTTGTTTTTTTATTTGTGTTTGAATTTCAGTAGATAGATAAAAAGCTTGTCACACTGGGCACCTTTTTTAAATCTGGCAACTTTATCCTGACACTATTGACACTTGACAGTACTGACTGATAGTGACATCAGTGTTGCCAATGCTACGGCAATTACCGTGTTCTACGGCTTTCAGGCCAAAAATCACAAAATCTACGGGCTACGTGTTTTTTGTTATTTATTGTTTTGCAAACATTTAACGAATGTTAAAACCCTTCAAGCAGCGCCACTAGGCTAATGTTGACGTAAATGTAGGCTAATGAAAGGTATTCCTCGTTTAGTGGGCATCAAATTCACTGCCGATGACCTTCTTTTTTAGTTTTAGCGCTGAACTGATGGTATACATTGGCGTAATTGGATAGCTACGGCCCACACTTGATCTTTTCCCATATAAACACGGCTTTTTTATCTAATGTACACGGCCTTCCAAAAATTTTCATTGGCAACACTGAGTGACATTGAGTGATGAATGAATGAAACGATGACATTTTGTTTTGCATTTGATTGACAGTTGACACTGACAGTTACTAATATCAAACCACAGAATACTTAATCACTATGGATCAAACTAGGATGATCTATGTCGTTTCGTTTCTTCATGATTTTGGTTTACAATTATTGTTAATTATTTTATACATGTGTTGAAAACATAATAATATAATAGATTGACCTCAGATATGTTCTAATTCGTGAAAAGGACGTATGTACCTGTTAGAAAAAAAAACATTGCTTTCCATAGACCTTCTAATTATCATGAACATACTTCTTCGATTTTCCAAAATATGGAGGATCAATAAAATATAAGTTTTATAATTTCAAGTAGATTAGAAAATATGCTTTCAAATGAAATATAAATTACGGCTGTACAAATTTCTTCGGAATAAAGTACCACTTTTGAACATCTCCTTTCATTTTCATTTCATATCAATAAAAAAAATCTACTGAAGACTTGGCAGTATGGGCATAGTTCCCTTTGCCTACCCAGAATGGGTGAAGAAAACAAAAAAAAAATCTGCTTATATTCTTGGTTGGCGCCATTTTCAAGTTTATTGTGTTTTTATTATTCTATTAAATTGCTTCATTTTTTCGCAACTGTATTAAAAATAGTTGTTCAGTACACGTGCGGAACCGTCATTGGAACTTGTTCTGACTGTCAACCCTCACCTTCGGCTGCGCCTCGGCTTGGGTGGACATTTGTCGAAACTCGTTGCAATGACAGGCTTTCCGCACTTGTAATGAAATATACTATTTCGTATTAGGTGTGTGAAGATGTAATTCTAGTTTACTATACACACAATCTCCTAGAACACTCGTCCATGTTGCGCGAGCCAATTTGCTCCGATTACACTCCTCCTTCACACACTTTAATATTCATTGGTTAATGCACACAACCTGCAGATTATCCATATTATTGGTGAGACACACAGTTATGTAATGTGAGAGATATTATGATACCCTTGGCTAACTTGTGCGGGTTATATATAGAAGATACTTTAGTATGGAGAAAAAATAATTAATAGAATAGTAATCTAAAATTATCACTTACATCAAAGAATTTAAAGAATGATATGTGAGGCTTCTTTGGACCGTACTCTGCCTCTTTTTCTCGGAAGAAGAAAAAGTTTGTAAGTGAAGCATTGAATAGGTCTGGGTTAGCACGGGCTATGTCAATGAGCGTCAACCTTTCCAGACGAGAGTCTCTCCCGCGCCAGATCGCCCGCGGCTCTCGTTCGTCCCACGGGTGTTCCGCACCGCCTTGCACTGACAGTGTGTCTAAGGTGACTCTGAAATATCATTCCATTCCAATAAATCAGATGCCTTAAAAATTCGTTTCAAAGTCAAAAGTTTGTTGACTATGGCATGTATAAACATATTGTTGTGTAGTAGTATTTATAATTGTATGCTAGTGGTTTTCGTTTGATTTCTAGCCAGTTATTTACTAAATAAACAAATTATTGTTTTTGGGTCATGATATAAGATATGCCTCAAGAAGTCTTCTTATGATTTTATTACTAACACAGCATTTTTATTGTTCTGAATTTATGGATGCAAATTTTATTACCTTCCCATATTTTCTAACACTGATTCTGTTATATCATATGTTGGCATTACAATATCTCGACTTTCAACGCTTCCACACCAGGAAAATATTGCTAGAGCTTCAGATTTCTTGTGGACTAAAGGCCAATCACCCAAGTTGATAACCAATTCCATATCGGGCAACATTACTTTCCGACTCAATGATAGCAGAATGTTATCAGAAAACATATTAAATCCAATGTGTTTGCCATAACAGTCTCTGTATATTTCATTATTTTTGACGACATAGTGGCAAAAGCTCGTACTCTCAGGCCTATGATACTTTTCAACTATTTTTTTCACTTGCTCCTTCATATCAACAGTTTTGTAGTCTTTGAGATCATGATTAATTTGATCATACGATTGAATACATCCATATTGATTGAGCCATGAATTGATGTCGGTTTCAGGGCAATCACACTGATCTGCCTGAATTGGACCTGTAGATAAATAATTGAGCATCATAAGAGTAAGTAGACTATAATGGTTTGTTGTAAAAATATGTAAAGTGTACTTCACATGTAACAGGACTAATGTAACCTTAGAATTAACATTAAAAATGTGTACAAAAAAGTTTTACCTTCAAAAAAGAAAGGAGAATTATTTGTATGTTTGCTATTAAAATATATGTTTATAGTTAGGTCTAGACATGTTTCATAGAGCTTGTATCTCACAATAAAAGTACCATCCTTTCTGTTTAAAATGTTAGACCAAACACGACAATCCCGTCCCTTGTTGCCTTTACCAGTTATTTCCACAGCAAATTTGTCACCAATTTCTTCTTTGGAGTATCTGCAAAGGTTGTTAAACAGGTAAGTTAAATTATATTTACTTAATTTCGCCCTACACAAGTACAGCTCAGGGAAATTAATTTTCACTTATTTCTTAGTTTGTGAAATTTTAATATGTCCGACCTTTATTTTTTAAGGTACACACGAACTAAACCAAAACGTTAACTGTTTTCATTTACTTACGATTTTTCGTTAACTGAAGAAATATTCACATAAAAGTATCTAGCCGGCATTACTATTTGTTTAGGTTGTAGCCCTGGGCCAGATATTTTTACTTCATATTCGTAACTTAATTCAAATTTAAAACACAAAACAAGTACGATTATATACTTAAACATATTGAATATTGCACAAATTAAAAAAAAGTTTAATTAAACAAGCCTCCAAATAAATTGATTTTTTGTTTACAATTTACATTAATGACAATTTGACATTTCACAGTACGTTGACATTTCATAATTTTTCTTAGTCACAGAGTATCTAATCATTACTTTTTATTAATACAGTGCCAATACTTCACAGTGCGACGCGGATCGTCCGCACGCGGATGAACGGACGGCGTCCGTCGCGGATGAACGGATGGCGTCCGTCGCGGATGAAAATCGTTTCAGGCCCTTTACAGTGCGACGCGGATGTCCGCGATGGATAGATACATACATTACATTGTATCTGCTGGACTATATATATATTCTGTCAAAATATATATATTTTCATCCGCATCGCCCCTCCGCGCCGCGGCCGTCCGCGTGCGGACGCTACACATATGACATAACTAACGTTGTCGTTTAGTGCCACCTGAATGATTTTCATCCGCGACGGACGCCATTCGTTCATCCGCGTGTGGACGATCCCTTAGGGCCTTCACAGTGCGACGCGGATCGTCCGCAAGCGGATGAGCGGACGGCGTCCGTAGTGGATGAAAATCGTTCAGTGTCACGCGGACGGAATACGAAGTCACCGAGTACTTAATCACAACGTTTTAATCGAAGTGACAGTGATGTAGTGATTAATACTCTGTGATTGCTGCGTCTAATAAATAAAAAACCGATTCGTAAAAGAAGTATTGAGAAAAGGCTACTTAAAGGAGAATTTGTATCTTTATTTTCGGAGTTAAAAGAAGATGAAATTAAATCAATATAAAAATCAAGATAAAATTAATCAGAATAACTCTGATGAGAGACGACTTCGAAAACTTCCTGCCAAGCCGTTAAATTGGCATCTTTATTTTTATAAAGGTTATCGCGGAGATTCCATAAACATGGTCGACGTCTCACTTCTTGTATGACCATCACTGTTTCAATGTTTCGTACCGCTACAGCCATGTCTATAAGATTTGTTTACACAATAATATGTTAAATTAATCGACTGTACACAACCGTCCGCGAGGCTGTCTGCGTCGCACTGAACGACAAGATGTGTATAGCGTCCGCACGCGGACGGCCGCGGCGTGGAGCCGTGACGTGGATGAATATAGTCTGCGCGCGGATAGCTCTCCGCGTCCGCCTCGCTCTGAACGGGCAGATACATTTTAATGTATATAACCATCCGTCGCGGACATCCGCGTAGGTCATCTGCGTCGCACTGAAAAGGCCCTTACATAACTGTGAATTGAAGAGGGCGTTGTCGGACGCATTGAACCATAGATTACCTCCAAAAGATACCGCATACAAGGCAACTGACGCGCGCCAACATGTACTTGCATTTGCAAGTCGACGACAATATTGTTGACCAATACTGACGCGTCCTTGGCGTCCAAATCCAAGTATGAATTAGAAATAGCCAATCACAGCGCATATTTTTGTCCCCCGCAACCCGCGCCTTCCGCCAAATTTTGTGAGTTCAAACTCTAATGGCCCGTTTAGATGCGCGCGCGAGCCACGAGACGATCCGCGAGACGCGCTCGTACGCGCGCGTGTGAACAGGGAGCTCGCCGACCAGACCGCGGCGCGTCTCGTGGCTCGCAGGGCTCGCGTCGGGAGCGGTTTTTTGGGCGCGCGCCAAAGGGGCTCGCGCGAGAGCTCGCGCGGTGTTTACACGCGCGCAGCGCGCGCTTCATTCGACAACGGCTACTAGCGCCATACGTACGTGTTCTATTGGATTTGTATTTTTCAAAATAAAAATATGATACTGAACGTTAATACTGAATGATAATAATAATAATAATAACCTAAAACTATTAGTAACAAAACCTCGTATATTCAAAGTAATATTATTATAAAGAAGAAAATTTTGATGTTTTGTTTGTAATGAATACCAATAGCTTTTTTATTTTAAAAAACCTAATTGTACAGAAATCTACCCATAGTACAATATACATTGAGTATTTTGCCTATAAATCATGGTAGAAAGGTTTCACTGACTGCATGCCGATGTATTACGTCAACGTGCTTCATCCTTGAACGTTCGAACGCATCTGAACGCAGCGAGCGTGTGAACACTAGATAGGGCTCGCGCGCGTAGGGGGCGTGGCTTACGGACGCGCTGCGAGACGATCCGCGAGCCGCGCGTATAAATGAGCGGTAAGAAAAATTAACTTATGCGGAATCTATTGGGGGTAATCTATGCATTGAACCAATCATTGGTAGATTCGAGAGGTAGTAACTGACAGATGAATGACCACAAAGATTTTACAGTGCCACCATTGAAGTATAATGTCATAGAAGAGACATCTCGAACAAAATGTGTGTTCACGCCGGGAAGTTCTATTTTCAAAATTGAGCCCCTGTTCTCCTTTCAAAATCGAACGAATCCATTGGAAATGCAGCCGCGCGGCTTCAATTCATTGGAACATACATTGTGTTCGCGGTGTCTGTTCTATACGCTAGTAATAATACTTCAATGAGTGCCACCAATATTTTTTGAAGTTAAATTATATATGGAAAAAATGATCCCACCAAAAACAACTAGCCAAGTGACGCCAAGTCTCGATGGAGCTGCTTGTTTATTTGTAAAAAGTAATGAAATCTAGACAAAGTCGTGCTAAGTCTAAGGTTCTTTACTGAGATTTCTTTTAGTTAATCTGGTGTGACTTGGCCGTTGAAGGGTACAAAACCAGGTGCTCCATGACACCGTTGCACCAATCTGTCGTCAGAACCGCTACCCATTCACGATGGAAAATAGCCAATTGGAAAACGTTGATTCATTTTCAATGCTGAATGCATGTGTTGCACATAGAGTTGAGAAAAATGAGCTCCGAGCCCCGGACTCGAGCTCCGAGTCGGAGCTACTGAGCCTTCAAAGCTCGAGGCCTAAAGGCTCGCGAGCCTTAGAAGGCTCGAGCCTTTAGGGTTCGAGCCTTAAGGGCTCAAGAGCCTTCAATTAAAGACTCGAGTCGAAGCTCGGCAATCAACGGATACGCCTATCTTTTTTTTAGACAAACAGATAAAATTTGAAGAAAGAAATTGCGAACAGATAAAATTTCTAAAAATAAATTGAATGGGATCTATAAACTTACTAAAAGGTTTTTTTCTTAAATATCTTCGACGCACGGCCATCGCTCAGTTACAGTTTTATTATAATATAGGTACATAAAACCTCAATATTCATAAAAATATTAAAATAAAAGTCTATATTAAACAAACAAAACATAAATCAAAATCATCATTGAATTTTGTTCCCAAAATCTACATATTATCTTGTGACGTGACGTCATACATCAATAAATCGTATTCGCGCCACTGTGATTCGCGCGGTATTTTGAACTTGTTTTTGAATTTGGAATAATGACGACCGCGACGCCGCCGCGCCGCGCCGGCCGCCACGATGCGCTTCGAATGGCGTTCAAAGTTTAAGTGATTTATTAATTATATAATTTTTTATTAATTTGTTATCTATAGTATGTTGAGTTATTTTGAAGTTGGTTATTTTGTTCTTGTTAAAATCCAGATTATACTAACTATATATTAATAAGTTTGACGACCCGTGTTACTTAATGGTTATATGCTGGTCCACCGTACCAAGGGTCCTGGGTTCGATTCCCAGCGACGTTTGAATGATAAGTTTAAACTGTTCTTAGTCTGAGTGTGTGTTCTTGTCTTTGTGTGTTATCTATGACACTTACGACACAGTGAATCCTAGCGTTGGCTATGAGTGTGTAACATTATAAATGACGATGATGGAAGAAGATGATGATGATGATAATGACGAATGGTGATTATGATTATGAATGGTGGTGATGATGATGATGATGAATGATGATGATGAATGATGAAGATGAATGATTATGATGGTGATGATGAATGATGATGATAATGATGACTGGTGACGGTGGTGGTGATGATGATTAATTGTGATGATGATGATGAATGGTGATGGTGATGATTAATTGTGATGATGATGATGAAGATGACTGATGATGACAATGATGATGATGTTTCACATAAGAATAGGATGTACCAAGATTATTATTATCATTAGATGGAGGTGTTTCTGATCAGCCATCCAACGCCATCTAGATTCTGTGTTACGAATTACAAACACATCGCATAACTAACGGAGAAAGTTTTATTTTACTCCCCATAAAATTTCATACCGCGGGCTTAAATGTGAAAATCAGTTAACTCCAAAATTCGCAGCGCGCCCTAATTCAAATTTTGAGGTTAAGGGTTTTTTAGGGTTCCGTAGTCAAACACAGTACGTTTTGATTAGGGAACCCTGAAACTACAGTAAATATTACAAAATGAGCCCTGAAGACAAAGCTCGAGCTTCGACTCGAGCCCTGGATGCAGAGCTCGAACCCCCGCCTCGAGCCTTCATGTAGGACTCGAGGCGAAGGCTCGAGCCTTATTAGAGAGCTCGAGCCTTCAATGAGCTCTAGACTCGGAAGGCTCGAGCCTTTTAATAACACTGTCAACTTATTTATTGTGCAACTTGCACAATCAACAACAGCCTAAAATGAGACACTAGCGTCCAATTTTAGGCTGTTGACTGCTCAGATGGAATAAAAGGGTTGACTGTTGTTGATTGTGCAATACATGCATTCAGCATTGACAATGCTGACTTCTGCTCTCTTCTTTTTGGACTTTGGAGCGTCAAATCGACCACCGATCTAACATAAAATAGACGTACACAGACGGACTTCTATCAATGATTAATTTTATACTGGAAATAATTTTTATACTGTTTGTTTCAGGCTCGCCTACACATAAGTTGAACTTTTTACGAGTAGTATTAAAGAGGCCGCACCTCCTTTTAGACCATCCGTCATCCCAAAAAGATCCGTCTTCGTAGGTCTTCGAATCTTGACTGTCTGTAAGTACTCTGTGACCATCTTATCACAGATAACACTTGAACCACCATTGATGACTCCTGTCAACTCTGTCAAGTATCTATCAATCATGTCAAGTTGAGATTGTCAACCTCAAAATAAAACTAATGTCACTTTAAAGCAGGACATTTAGCAGGATAAAAAATCAAAATAATTTTACAAATTGTTTGCATTACAATCTGATATTACAACAGTTAAAGTTTCAAATATTCTGAATTACATGTGATTTTTCCAAGTATTCATACGATGACTTCGACTAACTTAAAGATATTACGCGATCTATTTAGTAAAATAAGGTACTGTAAAATGTATCTTGAAGATGTAAATAGATATAACCTCAATAATCTTCTTCACACTCACAAATCCTACTTATTTTCAGGATAGAACACACATCAATAAGGACAAAAACACACTATAAACCTCCAAGATATCGCCCTCCTTATTGGTACATGCCAAAGGAGAGAGTTGTGAGTATTTTGCTAAAAAATTAATGATTAAGGTGCTTCATATAATACTGTATCTTCGCCTGTATCCTCTATCCGCCTATTGTGTAGCTACTACTTGCATTGTAATATTTTTATGTTTTGTTTCAAAATAAAATGAACCTAATTGTTATTACAGATGTCGGAAGAAATGTTATCGCAAGATAACAAAGATTTCCTTGAAGAAGTGAAACAGGATAAAATGAGTTCAATGAAAAGCCTTGAGTCCCCATTGACCAATGTTGTTTTACAACAAAGCGCTCAATGGAATCCTCACGTTCGACGAGTTGGCCTCATTGCCCGTAAGATAGGGAATTATCCTATGTGGACTAAAGATGGGAAGAAAGTTCAAACTACTTTAGTGCAGGTACCGTAATATTAAATTTAACATTAGAAGGAAATATTATATTTGGACAATATTCCATGAGAGGCCTAATTTGAGCTTTTTTTAAGCATAGAGAAGTGCCAGGCAGTTAGTACTGCTTGGCTTTGTTCAGGCCACAAGTTAAAAAATTCACAACTGTAATATATTATGATAAAATTGTAAAAATATTATTTCAAATGCTATTATAACAACAGATTAATCCATGTAGTTATTAAAATTAATATTATATTTTATCTTTAGATTGTGGATAATCATGTCATAAAATACATACCTCCTGAAGAGTTTAAACCAATGATAACAAAGTCAGTGAGATGGCAAGAAAAGCAAAAATCTGGATGTTTATTGGTCGGTTCAGAAACAGTTGACCCCAGTACTGTGACAAAGGATTACTCTGGCATATTCAGTCAAGTTGGAATGTTGCCAAAAAAATTCTTATGTCGATTCATGATATCACCACAAGCTGCTTTACCAACAGGAACACCACTTTTTGCTACTCATTTTAGAGTTGGAGATTACGTCGATGTAAGGGCAAAAACGTAAGTTACTTTTATGATAAACATTTTTGATACATTGCATTATACACTGCGTTGCCTGGCACTTAGCTGGTTTTTTAATTTGATAACATGGTTAATTTTTTATAAAATTCTTATTCATACAGAATTGACCGAGGATTCCAGGGTGTCATGAAGCGATGGGGATTTAAAGGAATGCCTGCTTCCCATGGTGTTACTAAAACCCATAGAAGACCAGGTAACATTGGAGCTGGTGGTGAAAAAGCAAGAGTTTGGCCTGGAACAAAAATGCCAGGACATATGGGAAACAGGTTTGTTTAAGTTTTCATCTTAATTACCTCCTTCTTTTATCTTCTATCTGTTAAAGAAGATCGTATATCTTGTCTATGCTATTCAACAAATTGACATACATAGAAGAATAAATGTGTGTGGTAGAATGTCATTGTAAAAGAATGAAAAACGTTCGTTAGAAAATTATATTATTGTAAAACTAAATTAAAAGAATAAAACCAGTGTTATTAAAGCATAGTATTTATTCCCAGTTCCATTTGTGCTCCACTCGCTAAATTCAGACTCTACAAGAGGTTACGGACCCGCACTAAGGCTAAGTTCCACGCTTAATAATGGAATGTATTACGGGAAAAATACATTGGTCTTTTAGAAGGTAAAGAAAATTGGGATACTTGGAAATATAAAGCCATCTGCCTTCTACACACAGTTCCGCGAGCGTTAGAGGTAGTACAAGGCTCGTTCTACAAACCCATAGAACCAGACGTAGGTGCTGGAGATGCGGTCTTGGCGACATACAACGTGACTTTCGATAGTTTTGTCAAAGCCGACGCAAGCGCCCTTCTAATACTGACGACCAATATGCATGAAGAGACACTCAGGAAAGTTATGCGGTATACTGGTGCACGTGATGTATGGCTTGAACTGCACAGACTTTTTGATGGTACTGATGAAGATAGAAGTTACAATCTTTGTATGAGTTTCTTTGGCTACAAAAAAGAATCGGTAGATGATATGGCGACACATATGTCCAAGTTAAAAAATGTCTGGACACAGCTTAACCTGGAATTTAAGAAGGACAACAAGGAGTTACCAGATCTGCTTCTGATATGCAAAATACTGGACACCCTAGATGAAACCTTTTTATCTTTCAAAAGCAGCTGGCTTTTACTACCTAAAGCTGAAAGAACAATAGAAAACCTAACTAGTCATTTGTGTGCGTTCGAAAGAGCACTGCGGAGTAACTCAGTACCCCAGCAGGAGGTTCTAGTATCCAACTCAAGCACCGGAAATAAGAAGGATAAGAAACTAAAATGCAATTACTGTCAAGTTATAGGTCATAGAGTCCGAAACTGTAAGAAATGGATACAGGACGGCAAACCACCGAAGAACAGCAATTTGCAAGCAGTGCCTTCAACATCCAAATCCGCAAACATAGTCCTAATGTCCATAGAAAATACTGAAGTTTTTTCAATCGAACGTGACGCTGAGAACTGGTATGTGGATAACGGCGCCACAAGCCACGTGACTAACCGAGCTGATTTATTCCAATGTTTTGAACTGTTCCATGACACCCGTACTGTGACGACTGCAAATGGCAACGCTATTCGTGCCAAAGGCAAAGGTACAGTAATTGTCGAGGCGAAAGTTAAAGGGAAAGTATTCCGAATAACCCTGCAAGACGTTTGGTATGTTCCGGATATCAATAAGAATTTGTTCTCAGTTTTAGCACTTCATGACAAAGTCCCGAACAGCTTATTCTCATCGAAGACAAAAGAATGCACCGTCTATGTCAACGGAGAAGAATGTTTGATAGGGAAACGACAAAAGCAAGGTGGTTTATACAGACTAGACGTATTAAACGTACCACCTACAATTCCCCCCGAAGTCTATGCGACAGATGCAACGATGCAGCTTTATCATGAGAGGCTTGCTCACCAGAACAAGAGGCACGTAAAAGCTACAGTTAAACGTGAACTGGGGCTAGATCTCCCACTTGACAAGGAGCATTGCGAAGGCTGCGTATATGGGAAAGCTCATAGACTTAAATTCGGTACGAGACCGAGAGCAACAGCGCCAGGAGAGCTCGTACATAGCGACGTTTGTGGCCCGTTTCAACAAAGTTACTCGAAGTTGAGATATTATGTACTGTTTAAAGATGATTTCACAAGCTACCGTATGGTTTACTTCCTGAGACACAAGTCCGAGGTCAAGGATAAACTCGCTTTGATGTTGGCTAGTGCGAAGAGAGAAGGACACACCGTAAAACGACTGCTGAGTGACAACGGTGGCGAGTTCGACAACGAATCAATTCGGAAAGTATTAGACGCACACGGAGTGGAACAAAGGCTTGTGACTCCATATACACCTGAACAAAATGGTGTAAGCGAGCGTGAGAATAGAACCCTTGTTGAAACAGCACGTTCAATGATGTACGCTCATGAGCCAATGGCGCAGCAACTGTGGGCTGAATTGATAAGCACTGCCGCTTATATTTTAAACAGGACAGGTCCAGCGAAAAATGACAAATCTCCTTATGAACTTTGGTTTGGAAAACGACCAATTATTAAACAACTACGAATAATTGGATGTACCGCGTACGTCCACGTTCCAAAACAAATGCGGAAAAAACTTGATAAGAAAGCCATGAAAGGCAGACTTGTCGGATACGATGAAGATGGTTATAGAATTTGGGTCACGGATGGAAAAAGAAACACGCTCGTCCGTTCGCGTGATGTCATTTTCGATGAGAAGCCTCTTCCGATAAGCAACAATTCAACGTCACCTTGTAAAGAAATTGACACTAAGACGTTTGAATACACCTTAAGATTACCGATGGATAATGCCATGGAAAGTAAAACTTCATATCCTCCTATTGAAATCGAGGGAGAAAACCCTGTTGACGTTGCGGCAGGCAATGCTGCTACTAATGACAACGAACATGAACGTGGTCGTGAGGGAGAATATTTGGAACCAGTCCAAGTACAAGACCACCTCCAAAATGAAAATATGGACCAATTCCAGGAAGAACCAGTCCAGGAACTTGTTCCACTAGGTGATGAAGACGAGTTTCATGACGCTGAAGCTCCGTCACACAATTTTCGCGATCGTAGTCAAATAAGAAGGCCTGAAAGATTCAATGATTATATTTGCGTCACTGAATCGTACCCAACAAATTATTCAGATGCGATGAGTAAAGACGATTGTGATAAATGGGGTAAAGCGATGGATGATGAAATAAAGATCGTTGAAAGATCTCAATGTGTGGACGGTTCTACGCAGTTTCGTGGCTGAGTCAGCGACAGACATCAGTCACTATTTCAACGACAGAGGCCGAGCTCGTAGCAGCCAGTGAAGGAGCCAGAGAACTCGTTTGGCTTACGAGAGTCATGCAAGATATGACAACTCTTGTGAAATTACCAATACTGTATGTGGACAACGAAGCAGCCGTTCGACTTGCCCACAATCCTGAATTCCACAAAAGGACTAAACATATCCGCATACGGCACTTCTACGTGAGAGAGCTAGTTGCTGAAGGTGCAATTGAAGTGGAGAGGATCGGTACAGCACATCAAGTGGCCGATATCTTAACAAAAGGACTTCCCCGGCACACTTTTGCTTCCTTATGCCGAGCACTAGGATTTGTTGAATAAGGGAAAGTGTTAAAGAAGATCGTATATCTTGTCTATGCTATTCAACAAATTGACATACATAGAAGAATAAATGTGTGTGGTAGAATGTCATTGTAAAAGAATGAAAAACGTTCGTTAGAAAATTATATTATTGTAAAACTAAATTAAAAGAATAAAACCAGTGTTATTAAAGCATAGTATTTATTCCCAGTTCCATTTGTGCTCCACTCGCTAAATTCAGACTCTACAAGACTATCTATGTATATAAGAGAAAGAACTGACTGACTAATCGATCAATGCACAGCCGAAACCGCTGGGTCAGAGACATTAAAAATTTTGTTTGAAGGTTTCTTCAATGCCATAGGTGAGCACTAAGGGATTTTTAGAAATTCATCCCCTGAAAGGTTAAATAGGGGATGAAAGTTTGTATGAAACTTCATCGTAATTGAAGTTAATAATGAATTAAAATATGCATTCATGTTTAGAAATAACAGATATTTGTGTCACATTTTTGTGGAATTTTATCTCCTGAGGGGTTAAAGTAGGGGACGATTTAAATGAATAAAAATTCCATGTCTCTATGTTCATACACGCTGAATGATGAACAAAATTTTTGTATTAAAAATAATGTTTATACAAAAATTAATTTTCAGGTGGAGAATATTACGTGGTGTAAAAATTCTTCGTATTAACACAAAGCATAATGTGCTCTGGATGAAAGGCGTCGGAATCCCTGGTGAAACAGGAGCTATGTGCTATTTGTATGATACAATATTGCCATTGAGGAAGCTGAAGACTTCACCACCTTTTCCAACACTTCCCTCTTCTGATGATCTACCACTGGAATATTATGACGAATCAATACATCCATTTGAAGAACCCACCATAACATTTGAAGAAACATAAAAACCATATTTTTTTTATAGTATAGTTAATTAATAATTAATATGTATAAGAATTAGGCACAATTTCGTCAAACCTGAGTAGATAGATGCTCCAAATAAAAAAATTATTAATTAAAATTTACTTTTCTATAAACATATGCTACCTAAAATTTATTATTACAAAGAGCGAGTCTGTAACAAGATCCTAAATTTTAATAAATAAAACCAAATATTACTTATGTAAATTTCATATTTATTTATTCCACACTTATTCATGTAATCAAAATACATTTAGTAACATTTATTCATATTAATCAACACTCCATGGTTAAAGTTAAAAAGATTTAGTACATAATCTCGAGACCTTTCTGTTCCATATAGAGAACAGTATTATTGTTCCAATAATTAACACTTTATATTCCGTGTACAAAAATCCAAGCAACTTATATTTTAGTCCTAAGCTTCTAAATCTAAAACACACTAAACAAAAATTGAGGTTTAATTTTTATTTAAAAACCTCGTTATTTCTAAATACACTAAACAAAAATTAAAAAGTCACTATTTCTAAATACACTAAATTGTTTTTAGGGTTCCAAAGTAAAATCGGAACCCTTATAGTTTCGTCATGTCCGTCTGTCTGTCTGAAGCAAAACGCCGAGACCCTTAGTGCTAGAAAGCTGTAATTTGGCATGGAAATACATATTTATTAAAACTCCAGAATCGTAGGATAAAATATTGAAAAAGATTTTTTTCTGGGTACCTCTCCTACAGGTAACGTGAGGATGAATTGTTTATTTGTCGCTTACCCTATGTGGGGTATCGTTGAAAAGGTTTTTCAAAAATATTATGGGTCTTCTGAGACCATTTTTGGAATTGGTCCGATTGCAAAATATTTGGTTTTAAATTCTTAATTTTGGTTAGAGTCAAGTGCCACTTGCCCCGTTTTTAGTAGACATTTATCATCTGTTTTTAGGACAGGCAAAAAACTGATAGTCTGATGAAACCAATGCAACCTTTTACCTTACCCTACAATTTAGGAGTAATAAATGATAGAGATATTGAAACACTCAAATAATAGGAGGTCAATAACAAAGACACCCAGGGTACAATCTAGGTGTAACTGAAGTTGAAGGTTTTTGCTATAGATATAGTAAATATCTACCTCAAAAACACAAATCACTTGTTTTGTAGAATGAAACCAAAATTGCTTTAACTGGACAATTATATTATCAATTATTATTTATCTCAGTGGTCTAAAGTCTGGAATCAAAGCCCAAATAGAACCATTTAACTAAACTATTTAAACACAGATAATAATTGTTCTAAATATGTAAAGCATGGACTGATTTCATACCATGGTACTTTGACTCCTATAGCAACAAAAAGAGTGAATAGGCTTTCATTAAGTTAGTGCGCTCACCATCCTGGACAACATCTCCACTTACATTCTACTGCTACATTATATTGTGGTCAAGCATTAACTCTCATTTTAAGTAAAAAAAAAACAATGTGGCTTCATCTTGGATCTTTGATGCTTGGGCATTGCTTGCAGATTCCCTAGAAGTGAAGACATACACTCGACACTTTTATGCGACTGACCTGATCATTTTGACAAGGAAATTGCTTGCAGAATTTCTAATTAGCTAGTCTTAATGAACTATAATAATGTACTATAACATAATTACTACCCTACTTATAAATGTAGCTTACATTGTATCATGTATGTATGTAGTATTAAAAATCTCATACACAGAGCTAAATTTCTTTGCAATATCTACATACTACATAATACACTACAAATATTGGATTTGATGTACAAACACTCCAATTAGGGATTGAGATTGATTTAGAAATATCAGTGGGTCATTGTGACATTTTTTTAACAATTTTCTTTGTTGTTCACTGTACAATATCATTAGCATAGAAGTTTTTTCATTATGGCTGATTAGGAGGTTGGAAACCATAACCAGGATAAGGTTGTGGAGCCCCTGGAGGAGGAGCACCCGGCGCTGGAGCTCTAGCATACGGATAGGGTGACGGTGGGTATTGAGCTGGTGGGTAGCTCTGTTGATAAGCATGGGGTGGGTATGCCCCACTAGATGGTGCATAGCCTTGGGGGCTTTGAGAATAAGATGTTTGCGGAGGCGGTGCAGTCGACACAGACGGTGCAGGGCTGCCAGGTTGAGAAGAGGGGTTGGAATAGGGTGGTTGAGTAGCTGGGGGGTATGGGGATGGTTGTCCTGATGGTGGGTATTGCTGCCCCGAGGGTCCTCCTTGTGTAGGGCCTGCTGAGGCAGCGGAGACTGGAGGACCACTATTACCATGAGCACTAGTATTATAAGTCGGTGATTGTGCAGATGGTGAACCATAACCTGAACTGGGTGGATTTTGAGATGTGTAACCACTTGGTGGAGGTTGAGGAGACCTATTTGGTTGTGAAATTGGTGTTGAGCTGTATGCAGAGGTGGGTGTGGTGTTGGGAAATGGTTGTGACTGGTAAGGTTGAGGCTGCGAAGCAGTAGAATTATATGTACTGACACCAGCATTAGGGTAGTTGGCCCCTGTATGTGGGGGAGGATAGGCAGAATTACCTGTGTAAGGTGGCTGACTAGAACCCCGGACAGGATAAGGGGAACCAGCTGATGCAGGACTGCCAGGGGGAGGTGCATAAGGCTGTTGAACAGATGAAGGTGGATACCCTGAGCCGGGATGAGTAGATGGAGGATAATTATTGGGGGTTGTAGTTATTGGAGGACCATAGTTAGAGTTGGGAGCATACCCCTGTGGTTGTTGGGATGGGTTTGGAGGACCGTATCCTTGACCTGGGGGACCATAACCACCTTGTGGAGGATAAACACCAGGTGCACCTTGATATTGACCTTGATATTGATTTTGTCCATATGGACGCTGGCCATATGACTGTGTTGGTCTTGTAGGTGTAGACGAGACTCCAGAAGGAGGGCGATATTGTTGCTGTGGTGAACCCGGTACATCGGATCCACTGGAAGGAGGATTGAGTGAGCCTTGAGGTTGAACATTCCCTGCCGCAAGTTGGTGTGGTGGCTGAAAAAAATGAACATAAAAAAAAAAATTTTATACATAACATTATTGAAAATATCACAAAATCCAAGTCAGCAATACGGCTGTGTGGGGAACGTCTCAATGATGGATCAGTTTTTGAAGATTTTTCTGTAGATGCTCCTGTTAAAATGATTTATACATACAGTATAGTATGTGTTAAGAAAATTTGGATCATAATAAAATTTATAAGAATTTTCATTCATTAGTAGGGTCACTGAACGAGAATTTAATAGAAGTAGTGCAAAATATTAGTCTCTTTGCGTTTAGTTTCAATATAAAATTACATAGTGCAGAACTTAAATAATGGCTACTTACCGGTAATAGTGATTGTATATTTTGACTTGCATCTGCTACGGAAGCCAAATAAACCAAATTTCTATGCAAAACTTGTTGATACTGATGGCATTCCATTAGCTGACCCTTTGACTGATATTCTTGAATAGTTTGAATTAAATGAGCGTTCTCATCTAACATCTTCTGAATCTGCGCAGGGCTCAAGGGAGGCCGATTGCCTCGAGGTGCGAAAGCTACCGACATTATTGGTATACTATCACTGACTCGGGTGAGAACTTCAATACACGTCCCGCTCTACAAGCTTGACAAACCAATTACCACTTTATGACTTTAATCGTCCACAAAAGCATCATCAGTTCCAAACTTGCAAAAATCTTAAATAGGCAAATTAATAAAATTGATCAATACAAGATTAGTATTGTGCGGGATTTCTAAAAAAGAAAATATAAATGAAAAATAACTTCATTCCGAATATTTCCGATCCGTCACAGCACAGAGTAATTGAGTAAAGCTGTCACCACAGAGTAAGACTGACTATCAGTCCACAGAGTACATCAAGAGTACGTTTACGTCACAGACTAAATAGGGGTGTCAAGCAAGCATTAATGTTTAATATCTGCGTTCTGCGTTTGACATTGTCAATTATCAATCCCTACGTTCCACTAAACGATCACAACGACCACGCTCACGACCGTGATTTTTCCGTTCCACTAGCTTGTGAGCGTTACAATCATACACCCAAGTGGAACGGGTATAGTGAGCGACGTGAGCGTTCAAGCCACAGAGTACTTACACGTTTTAGCCGTTGATACAAAATGTTCTCTATGATGTTGAGATTAAGACAAGTCTGAAACTTAGCATATAGGTTATGTTATAATTTTTAAGCTATAAATAAACGTTACATATTTAATTATCAATTTTATTTTTATACTAGCAAAAAAATATATCTACAAACAAAACATTTTTTTTATGAAAAGACAAATATAATAAAAAATTGCATATTAATTATGTTAATGATATTGACCGACGAGGAAAAATGTATACATGGCTATATGTATAGTGAATTAAACATTAAAATTATTTACATAATTTAACATATTTATATCAACTTGTGACCAACGTCGAGCATCTGCTGGAGAAACTACTTTATTCCACTAAAGTATCTCTTGTCGAATCGTATACAGTAATTTTTTCCATCACCATCCTTATCTTTTATAAAATTGCGCCAAATTTCTATCACCATCCATTTCTACCCAGTGTTGCCAGGTCTAAAAACTGGCGAGAGTAACTTCGTCGTATCTGGCAACACTGCAATTCGACCACTTCGACCCACCCCAGGCTTGACAATCTTAGCATTACAAACCGAGTAACAGTTTATGTATAATGTTACAAAATTAAAATGGTTAACCACTTCATCCACTCCATACGTTTACGAGACATCTGAATTTGTTGTTATTATAACAAACTACCACGTATAAATCTAGATGGCGTTGTTACTGATGTGGTAATAACGTCAATAGATGGTTGACGAAAACTTCAAGAGATGGCGCTGACCTGCTTTGTGAATCACGCTAACGAATGTTTGTTGTAGTTTCCTTAAATAACTATACTCTGCGCGCCTTGCATCCGAAATGTTTAATGACAAACCGTTGCCTAGCAACCACTGACAACCAGGGATATAAAACTTTTTGTGGTTTTATGAGAATATTTATTTTTTTCCTTTATTTCTTAGTCTTTGCTAGTAATAAATCAACTGACTAATTTAATGATAAGTTAATGCATAAAATACATACAATACATAGTATCATAAAATTATTGATTTCATATTTAAACCTTTATACCCTAACCTTAAAATAGCTTAATTAGTACGTAATTACATTGTTTTACCTTCAAAGATAAAGTATATTTATTTTATATGTAGATACTTTAGTAGAATACTGCTGTAAAACGGGACCACGAGAGCTTCGCCTCTCGAGGCGAGTTCCAATCGTCAGAGTTAAGCAATGCTTGCTATGGTCTGCCCAGCATTTGGAATATGTAATGAATAAACGACTGTAGTGACAAAAAATTTCTTGATCGAACTTATGGGCTAAGTAATTATTGTAGTAAGTATATACTCGTTAATTAAATAGTCGACATTATTAAAGCTTGACTACTAACCTTCGTCCTCAGTGGAGGTGCCCCGTGCTTAAGCAGCATTGAGGTATTAACATGGGTCTCAGTTATGAGGAGACCTGTGCCCTGTTATGAGCCACTGAGTTGTTGGTGGCACACAGTTGCAGCTATAGAGTGATAGGGTGAAGTGACAAAAAAACGTAAACGTATTTTTTACAATTTTATTTCAAAATTATCATTTAACAAAATAAATATGACTATTAAGGTAAAATGACAATAAAGTTTTAAACTCTTCAAGTTCAGTTCTTCAAGGACAGTAATTGAAACATGAATAAATATACAAAACTTTATCACATGTTGGTACAACGGACAACCATAGATTGTTAGTAACATTCATCTCCTTGTGGTAATCCCCATCTCCTTTTTGGCTTTCAAAAATTAAATGGCCCTCTTATAAAAATCCATCTTCATTAGCTGAAAAGAAAAAAACAGATACATTATATTGAAGGAGCCATGGCACGGTGATCAGTTACCCTAACTGCCGAGCTGTGGATAACATGTTCGAGTCCCAGCTGGGGCAGATATTTATTTCACAGATAAATATTTGTACTTCGGTCATGGATGTTAAACTGTGTGTAAATTTTTTACAGTTGTACAGTTTTGGACATGACAATTATTCAATAAAGTGAAAAAACATACCAATATGCACTATTATTAAGCGCTTTCTTTTTTCCACAAGGTCCTTTTAAACCCATCGACAACCCTTCTCAGAAAGCTTCACGGCTTGAAGTAATGCTCAACTCTTGCCAGACCTTACTTTTTGTATGACCTAAAAATTAAAGAATGTATGCTTTTTAAATTAAGATTTTCACATAATTATATTATATTTTTTACAAGACAATACCCACAGCTTTAGCTCCATTAATGTATTGCTTAAAACATATATTATATATCATCATAATCTCGACCCATCAAGGCCCACTATTGAGCATGGGTCTTCTCTTAGAATGAGAAGTTTAGGCCATAGTCTACCACGCTGGCCAAGTGTGGATTGGCAGATAACAAGACATAATAGTAAGTAAACCTGCATAATAGTTCTCAAAGACATTGAGGTCGCACTTGGCCAGGGCATTAATCCACACTATGGATTATTTCTGAGGAGCTTTGATTTTTAAAGGATTGATTGTTAATAACAATATAGCCTATATTAAGTAATTAGTGAATACGTACCTTCGATATGCAATGTTTCATCAGTATATTATATTTTACGGCCTTCTTCCCTCATTTTAGCAATGAAACACAAGTATTTTCACCTCCACATAACTATTTCACGTTTTTCTATAAGTTAACTTCTTGACTTTTTCAAATATTTTATTTTAAGTTTGCTGTTTGCTTGCTGCAAATAGCGGATGATGCGCGACGTCACGTCAGCCAATCTGGATTCTGGCCAATCAGGCATTGTTTCGGTTCGTACGTTCCGTTCCTTTAAATTTTTATCCTCCAAAATTATAATTGGGTATTTGAAAGAAGCTTAAAATAATTTAAATCCGCTTAGATTAGTTGCTGTTACCTAAATATCATATAGTGGAATTCATTTAAATAAAGAAAACCATTACTATCATTGGTTAATTTATTATAATAAATTATACTTCCGTGTGTAATGAAACGTCCGTGTCGTCCATACCACAGATTAGTAAACGATCTAAACTTCGGAAAATAATACGACCAAATTGCAAAGTAAGTTAGCACCATAACTCTGTAAAGATTTTGGTAGTCATTTCTATTTATAGGCATACGTAAAATTGTACATTATGTTGAAAGGTTTCAAATCGCATCATGGAAATAAGGTTGTTACAGCAAAGTGTTTGAATAATGACAGAGTTATTTAATTTTGTTTGTTTCCACGTTTACTCGGAGTTTATAATTGTTATCGATCAATATGTACCTATTTAAGTATTCACAAATAACATAGTGAGTAGTTTATCTAAATAAAACGCATTTGGTGTACAAATTTATGTCAGTTGGTGAAAACCCTAGAAAACTATTTTTATGGTTTGTTTACATTTGTTTCGGCTGCAAAACGCGTAGGGTATAGTTTGTCAGTCACAAAATGTTAAGGTTTTTAGGAAAAGAAATAGACAAAGCTTGATGATATCGTTAATTTATCTATGATCTATCTTTATGAGTGTTTTATAGCCAGAGAGGCAGAGAGTACTTAATCATACGTCACCTACTTGTCATAGCTTTGAGTACTTACTCCGAAAGTTTACGAATCATGTTTCCAGAGGGCGACTCTTACTGTTTCTCATAATTTGCTCAGAGATAGACCTCTATTCCCGTATATACAAAGTTACTCTATGACCCACCCCGTGAGGTGGGTTGTTTTGAGCGTGCCGTGAGCGAAATTAATGACGTCATCAATGACGTTTTCACCGCGGCCGCGCGGCCGTGACGACTGTGGTCGCCATGTGGAACGCGTTTTGATCGTTGTGAGCGATGTGAGCGTCTACTGGAACGCAGCCAATGAGCAATCTGCCAAAATGTCAAATTCACTTGACAAAGACCACAGAGTACTTATGACAAAGACATGTAATGTGTGTACATATGATCTAATTTGATTTTTAGAAAACCCAATTGAAAACACTCAATGTGAGTCCTACGATTTATGAAATGTAAATAAAATCAGAAATGATTAATCTTGAAATAAATTCAGTGATAAAAGAAATCCCGACACACAATTACAATGACTGCCGTATTACCACATTTGAATTCTGTGATACAAACTACAATGATTTTATTGAGAGTATAATGCTTAAGAATTTACCTTGTATAGTGAAAAATGTAAGTTCTGATTGGGAATGCAGCAATCATTGGATAAAGGAGGATAAAATAAATTACGACCATTTTCTTAATACTTATGGTGATATAGAGGCGCCAGTTGCAGATTGTGATAAAATAGATTATAATGCCCACTGCAAGTACAATATGAAAATCAATGAATATATGAAATATTTAAGTAACCAAAACAAAGACAAAACGCTTTATCTCAAAGATTGGCATTTGAGGAGATTAAGACCAGATGATAAATTTTACACTGTACCTTTTATTTTTGGTTCCGATTGGCTTAATGAATATGCAGAAGACAATCAAGAGGATGACTTCATGTTTGTTTACATAGGCCCAAGGAAATCGTGGTAAATAATAATAATAACGCTTCACACTCATAGCCCCCCACTAGGATTCCCTATGTCGTAGGTGCCATGGACAACAACACACTATACAAGGACATTCACACCCAGACCGAGAACAGAAATTCAAACTCTTCATTCAAATTTCCGACCCACTGGGAATCGAACCCAGGACCCTCGGTGCGGCGATCCGGCATGGTAACCATTGCGTCACACTGGTCGTCTATTTTTGTATTGAAATCCTTCGTTAACTTTTGGTACAATATACATATAAGTCAGTCACAACCCATAAATTGTCCCACTGCTGAGCTTGGGTCTCCTCTCACAATGTGAGGGGTAACATAATATGCATATATAGTGGGTATACTATTCAAGACAGTAGATGTAGGCAACTGTATAACTTTTCCATTGTCTTATTTTATATGTTCATATTCTACAACATTTTGCTTTCAGGACTCCTTTTCATGCTGATGTTTATTCTTCATACAGCTGGTCTGTGAATATATTTGGGAGGAAGAAATGGATCTTACTGCCTCCACATGAAGAGGAAAAACTAAAGGATTCATTAGGAAACTTACCACTTCTATTTAACCCAGAACAGTTCCCAAATGTTAAATATTATGAAATATTTCAAGAAAAAGGTGATGCATTATTTGTACCATCCGGATGGCATCACCAAGTTACAAATGTAATAGATACCATTTCTATCAATCATAACTTTATAAATGCATGTAATATTGAACTAGTATGGAACTCCTTACAAAAATGTTTGATATCTGTAGAAGAAGAAATTAAAGAGTTTAAACATACACCTGAATTTCAAGAACAGTGTCAACTCATACTGAAATCAGTTTTTGGTATGAATTTTGTAGACTTTATACATTTTATTTTGCATATAGCTCAAAAAAGATTGACCCAGGTCAAGTGTAAAAGTTACATTGGATTCAATAATTTTTGTTTGGGAATTAAACACATAATGTTTGATTTAAATATTATATTAAAAATAATAAATCTAGTTCAAAACCATACCTTAATTGATAATAAATGCATAAAACCCCAGGAAATAGATAGCCTTATTAATGTAAAAAATTCCATTCTTAAAATCACATAATATTATTGTATAATAATAATTAATGACTGTTATAAATTTGATTGTAAATTTGCATAAACTGTACCAGAATGAATGAACTCATTGATCTCCGCTTTACTATACCCCAATTCTTTAAGTACTTGGATGGTGTGTTGTCCTGCCTGGGGTAGTGGGTGCACTGCACTAGTGGTACCTGGTGTGCGTGATAGTCTCGGTGCTGGTTTAGGTACTAGTAAATCATCTTCAGTAACATAAAAAGATTTTCGAGAAACATTACATTCATGCTTGTTCATGGATTGAAAATCTAAAACGGGTGTGACACAAGCATCTAAACCATCAAAGATTTTACTCCACTCCTCTTGGGTCTTTGTTAGAAATACCTCTGTGAACTTTTTTCTTGTAGATTCTATATTTATATCTTGTGGATAATCCTCCTCGCTTAATTGCAAACCTTCTAGGAAACGGGAATAAAATTGTGGTTCTATTGCACCTACTGCCATAAACTTGTCATCTTTTGTTCTATAAGCCCCATAAAATGGTGCACCACCATCTAGCATATTTTTTCCTGGCTCATTATCCCATAAAGAAATTCCTAGTGTACGATTCATTGATCTGAAAAACCATGAGGCTACATATGCACTTCCTTCAGTCATGCTGGTGTCAATCACCTGCCCCAAGCCAGAATGTGTCCTTTCATAAAGTGCTAATAAAATACCCATTGCACAAATAACACTACCTCCAGCAAAGTCAGCTGAAAAATTAATAGGAGTAGGTATTTCGTTATTTTTGCGCAGCATGTGGAGAAGACCACACATAGCAACATAATTTATGTCATGACCAGCTTTGTTCTTGTAGTAACCATTTTGACCATAGCCAGTTAATCTTGCATATATTAGTCGGGAATTACTTTGTAAAAGGGTTTTTGGACCCAAGCCCAATTTTTCCATAACACCAGGACGAAAAACATCTATAAGGACATCTGATTCATTGCACAACTTCTTGACGATTTCAACCCCATTTTCAGATTTCAAGTTGACTGAAATTACCCTTTTTCCATTAGACATTACATCTAATGATGGTGCATCCACCTGCAAATAAAAAAGGAATATCGGAATATTTTCAAAAAAGGCACTCCTTTCAGGACAACACAAATATGGAGTAAAAATTTAATTTATAATGAGTTTTTCAACCTGCATAACTTATTAATATTACCTATACCTATTATATGTCATAATATTATTATGAAGATGAAAAAAATTAAAGTAAAAATAAGTTTTTTGAATATTTACTAGAATAGAAAAACATATAACACTAGTTAATCAAAACTCATTTTGAAACTCACCCTCTGTATAACAGTTACTCTGGCACCAAAATCTGCCAAAATTGCTCCACAAAATGGTCCCGGGGCTAAGCCCATCATTTCCACCACTTTAATACCCCTAAGAGCCATAATAACTACAAGTACCTACTACAAATGTTATCAGTAAGTTGGTAAATTGGTAATAATAAAATACTTGGTGGTAATGATACCAGCATACAAAGTTCATTAATTTAATTTTAAATAAATAATTCAATTCAAACTACCTATTCAAAGTTCAAACTTCAATCCTTCTAATCACAGAGTACTTAATCACTACGTTTTACTTCTAATAATTTTATGACTTATCACTTGACTGACAGTCAGTGTCATGTCAAACATGTTACATGTCATTGTAGGCCGCGTTCCACTAGACGCTCACAACGATCAAAACGACCAATTCGCGTTCCACTTGGCGACCACGGTCGTCATGGTCGCGGCGAAAACGTCATTGATGACGTCATTAATTTCGCTCACGGCACGCTCAAAACAACCCACCTCACGAGGTGGGTCGAAGTATAGGAGCTAAAAAAAATTAATTAAAATGTGTGCAATTTACACGTGGTAGAAGTGAAACCTTCAAAATTTTTGTTTTCAAGATAATGAGACGAATGTAAAATTTCGGAAGGATGATAAATGTAGGTTCACTAATCTACTTTACTCCGCTCCGATCCACCCCGCTCCGCTCCCCTACCCCTCACTCCCCTACCCTGCCCCTGTACAATGCTTCCTATCTCACTTTAGAATTTATGTGTTTGTCTCTTTTACTGGACAGTTTCGTTTCATAAAATTTCAAGTCACCCCCGTACTAAAGAAGTTTTCACTTCAATTAAAATGTGTGCAATTCACACGTGGTAGAAGTGAAACCTTCAAAATTTTTATTTTCAAGGTAATGAGACGAATGTAAAATTTCGGGAAGATGATAAATGAAGGTTTCACTACTCCACTCCGCTCCGCCCCGCTCCGCTCTGCCCCGCTGCCCTACCCTTCACTCCCCTACCCTACCCCTGTACAACGCTTCCTATCTCACTTTAGAATTGATGTTTTTGTTTCTTTTTACTGGACAAATTCGTTTCATAAAATTTCAAATCACCCCCGTACTAAAGAAGTTTTCACTTCAAAAAGGTCATAGGCAGTCAATTTCATATCACTTTCTTGAGAAAGCCAAGCCCAATGACCTTTTTTGAATGGATACTAAATATATTGGAAGCACTGGACACGGCCCACAGTACACTGAATATAGCCCCTCGGCTACACGTAGCCAACGGATAAAATATGATAGCCGCTCGGTAACGGAAATAGCCCCATTGACGCTTAATAGCCCCATCTGGCAACTCTGTACTCAATAGATACATTGCACCCAACTTATCTTTTTTCAACGAAACTTTTTTCAACACTCACTTTCTCGGTGAACCAATTATGGAAACTGTTCCATACTTGGTTCACCGTGAAACTGAGTGTTGAAAAAAGTTTCGTTTAGGCGTTCAATGGAAAACATTTATTTAAGTTTAAAATATTGTTTTATTGATGTGTTTGCATTTCTTATCAAATTAAAATACCTTTTATTTAACGATTCGATGCCAGCTAAAATCAATAAAGATAAGTTGTATTTGATATAAACAAAATTCAGTCACATTTTACTACGAAAAATATATTAAAATAGAGTTAATTTAATGTTCAAACTTCAAAATATAGTCACACAAAATATAGATAAAAATATTTTTTTGGCAAACGTGGCAACATTTGTGCATTTGAATTGTCAAAGTGGTCCGTCGAATTAGGGATTCGATTCGACATTAGCGATGGGAAATATCGTTACTTTTATTTCACTATCAAGTCCGTGAAATTATTTATTTTTGTCACTGTTAAATCACCCGTGAAAAATCACCACTGGTATATTTCATTATTGACGAGTATTGTCACAGTGGGTGCATTTTATTCCGTCCGTTACATTTCGCAGTGATAGTGACTTGATTCAGTCATTACCAAAGCTCAGCGGTCAACTTACCGGCGACGATTTGTTGACGTTGTAAAAGGGGATTCCCTACTCAAAAAATTATTCCTTCCCCATAACTAGACACAAAAACCCACGATGACTTAAATCTCACAGACATCCCTCTAAATGTATTTATTATAAACTCCCACAACCCAACCAATTTCGAGAACCGAATTCAACAAGGTTGCAAACTAATTCACAGACCTGCACTCACACCTTGACCTCTCCCCTTCCAGAGGGCTGACCCATACAATATTTTGAATTTAAATGGCTAAACTCCCGCTGGCCAGTCAGTCCCAGGACCTCTGACTACTTTATCCTGCCCAATGAAAAAACAATATATATGCCCAATCAATTTCCCAATATAGCAGACCCCGATATTTGGGAAAAATTCTACGCTGTTAACCCCGATTGAAAAACCATCAATCACAGACACGTCCCACTACCACAGACTATATCGCCTCCAGCTATGGTCCAACCACAGACTCAAAATCAAGGGAGTGGCATGATTTAATATTTTATTCTATAAACAAGTCCTGAACCTTCTTAAAGAAATTACAAATTCAGAAGTCCCATCTAACGAAAAAATAAATACTCGCCACAAATTGACAGAGACAAGAGGCTGAACAGACCACAGACTACAGAACCTAACGAAGCGATTTAAAAAGTCACTCTAATGGCGACCGAGGATTGGTCCATCTGTCTGACAGCGTCCTTGGCAACTACCACAGACTAGCCGTCAAACTGCCGCCCGTCAAAACTCCTCAATCACCAATTGTCACTGTCAACCGGCTTGTCAATACTCGAGTACACTATTATCTATCTATACTACTAACTAACAGTATTCATTCATTAACTATTATCACTAGGTATGTTTAAAATATCAACAAAACCGTGCGCGAGACGGGCGCGCAGAGTAAAGATTACAAATGATTATGAACTGTGAAGCGAAGTCTCACCGAGTCACCGTATCGTACTTCGTTTCACGAAATTCACGAATTCACGAGACACGACGTGGTTGTAAATATCAATTACCTACATAGTTTAATCAAAACCTTACACTGTTTAAAATAAGACTCATTTTCATTTGAAGTTTTTGTATCGTAGCGATATTATTAACGAAGCAAGTTGAAAGAAATCAGACAAACTTAAGTCTAATAACGTTGAGTATAAGATGCAATTTCACTTAAACAAATTCTCTCTTCTAGCTGGCTGGTGGCACTGTGTCGCTCTCGCTCACGCACGGCTTAAGTCACAAATGTTGCTTTCTCTTTTTCGCACGATGGAATTCTGTGAATTTTGGCCGGTGGCCGGCGTTAAGTCACAGTAAAAGGAATACTGTGGTGAATTCACAGTCCCGTTAAATGTAACAGACGGTTTCGATGCATGTCACTGGTGTGACAAGGTGAAGTTTATTTAACAAGTGAAATATCCAGTGATAGGTGAAATGTGCCATTCCTATTCGACATACAAAACAAACTCCATGTAAACTCCACAAATGAGTGTTGCCTTATCTGATTTTTTAGAATTTATAATAAAGACGTGCCGTCGTATTTATCCGACGCAATAAAGATTCCATCCAGCTTGTACCGACTACAAAATGTCCATTTATTCCAGTTATATTATAGGTCAGTGAACGTGTCAAATCAAAATAGTCTTTTGTTCATGGACATGGTGTGATGATTTGTTTGTGGTTTGTAGTAAATCTGTGGATGGCGGTGCTTGGGGTTGGGGAGCTACGCTTTTATTTATTTCGTAAAATATACGATTTCTAAAGTGTTTTTAAAGATTTCTCAATAGCGACAGTGTTATATACTTTCAGAAATAATTGTTCTTCATTTTAATGTTATGTTATATCATGTACCACTTACAATATAGAGAAAACTGTTCAACAAAATTTCTTGGCGGTAACATTATTATGAATATCAATAAAAATATTATGCACTTATGAAACCTACAGTGTATAATAATTGATAACCATCGGTCAGCAAATCATTCCATTTCCAGTGTGGGTTAGAAGTTAATTAAATTGTTATAAATATCGTAACAAGTGTTCGGTGCAATATGAATGATGTTCGTGACAAAGTTGTTGCTGGGTCCTCAACGTGGGAGACGTCTACAACCCACAGTGACTCTTCCCCTGAAATCCAATCCTCTCCGAGTGCGAGCGGGGGCGAAACACCTCAGACTCCGGGGGCTCCTGTCCCGCTCGCGCCGCACCTCGCGGCAGAGTTGCACCCGGATCTGCTGCAGCAGGGGTGGCGCAAATACTGGTCCAAACGCGAGAATAGGCCGTACTTCTGGAACAAAATTTCAGGCGAATCCATGTGGGAGTTACCTGCGGTTAAAAGAGACTTTGACCCTATCACTGATCCTCTTGGAATTTGTCATAACGCTCCCTCTAATGCTGGCAACATGACACCGAGTGCCAGCAAACGACGGCCTTCTGAAGATAACGGACCACCAGCCAAAAAAATTGCACTAGAGGGGCCTTGGAATATAGAAGTACCAACAAATGTTGTCATATATGAGCGGCCGCCCACCATATGCCCGCACCCACACCCTGAGATAGAAGGTTTCAGGTTTACTCTTGCAAACAAGTTGCGGCAATGCTACCAGGAGTTATGTCACACTCGAGAGAGTATAGACGCACCAAAGGACTCGTTCAATAGATGGTTGATGGAACGGAAGGTCAACGATCAGGGTGGTTCTGATCCTTTACTGCCCAGTCATTGTTTCCCTGAAATTTCACGATCAATGTATGAGGAGATAATGAATGATATTCCAATTAAATTGGCTCATCCGAAATTTACTGGAGACGCACGAAAGCAATTGTCACGATATGCTGAAGCTGCTAAAAAAATGATAGAATCACGGAATGCATCACCAGAGAGTCGTAAGGTTGTCAAGTGGAATGCAGAGGATACTTTTCAATGGCTACGACGCACTGTGGGTGCTACTTATGATGATTTTCAGGATAGGTTGGCACACTTACGGGTATATAATTGTTTCTATTATATTTATTTTATTCCAATAGAAATAATGAAAAAATTATCAGAAACTGGAATAGGTAAACTTAATATTACTTTATTTTCAGAGACAATGTCAGCCACATTTAGCAGAAACAGCAAAAGCATCAGTGGAAGGAATCTGTCTGAAAATATATCACTTGTCAGCTGAATACGCACGTAAGATACGTGAGAAGCACAGTGTGTTACTGAAAGAAAATGGAATACAGGTACACAGACCTTTGTTGATGATCAGCTAAACAAATAACTTGATTCTAACCATTGAAGTATAATGTCATAGAATAGACATCTCGAACAAAATGTATGTCCTCGCCGGGAGGTTTTATTTTCAAAATTGAACCCCTGATCTCCTTTCAAAATCGAAAGAATCCATTGGAAATTGAAGCCGCGCGGCGCCAATTCATTAGAACATACATTGTGTTCGCGGTGTCTGTTCTATACGCTAGTAATAATACTTCAATGATTCTAACCCAAAATTTTAATAAGATTCTTACAAGAATATTTAGTAAAGACTTTTGCATAGAGTAGTAATAAGATGTCAGTCTGTATAATAGAGGTAAACAAGTAAGGACAAGGTACAGTAGATAAATTCATTCTTAGCTGGAAGAGCTAAGCTATAGAGCTAAGAATAGTGTTTTAAACAGATGGTTAACTTAATTTGAGCCTAATTGGGACTTTAGATATTGGCAGCATTGGCAGCCTATTTGAACAACATAGTTGATTAATATACCTTACATTAATTTAAACTGAGATGGGGGATGGAGAAATAGATGGCCTATTAAACAGAAAAATACACTTTCTAAAAAAGCGATTTGGTAATAATAAAAACCCAATATTGTAAAATGTTGTAATCCAAATAGTGATTATCTAAACTTTTTTAAGTTTTTCTGGTTTCATTTTAAGTTTTGTACAATAAATTCAGGCTAAAATAAAAGACAACCAAGCATTTTAGGGAGCATACAATTTTTTATTTTTTATTTACTAGCTTTTGCCCGCAGCTTCGCCTGCGGTAGAGATCGATTTTTTAGAAATCCTACTTACTTTTAGTTAGATTTAGTTGCCTAAGACTTAACTAATTTACATGTATCATTTTCATAGTTTAATTCAGAACTTGCAAATGAATTTTACTAACGCCATCTATTAACAACATCCGGAACTAAATATCTAGCAAGTTTACCGATGTTTTACCGCGGTAAAAAGTAGCCTACGTTACTCTCCATCCTCCTCACTATCTCCACACACAAAAACCATACCATATAACAGCTTCTTTGCGACGTGAAAGACGGACAAACAAACAAACAAACACACTTTCACATTTATAATATTAGTATGGATTAAATACAATTTTCATACCCTTATTTTCAAAAAACTAAAATTTTATTTTCCTTCCCAGTGACTTGTATGTCTAATTGTTTTTTCACAAAGGTGGACTTCGTCTTTAATAACTTTGTATTACTAAAACGTTATAGACAAAAATGTGATTGTGTTGTATCCAATATTGTTATTAATTATTATAGTCAGTTTTTTAGACGAGACTTATTTGGTAATCAATCTTAGCAGTACTTTTTATTTAAATATTTATTTCAATTAGTTAAAAAATATATTAATAGTAAATAGAAGTTAGTACATATTTATGTTTGAATTCTTTTTATTTTGTGTCTATTTTATTTTTGATTTCAAATCACATTAAAAATATACTGTAGATTATTTACTGTAGATATTTAATAGGACTCGTCTGAAAAAATTGATTATAAACATTGAGGTATAATGTACTAAAGTAAAAGAACAGACATCGCGAACAAAATGTGTCCCGCCGACGCGCGGGAGGTTCAATTTTCAAAACTGAGCCCCCATTCTCCTTTCAAAATCGAAGGAATCCACTGTAAATTAAAGCCCATTGATGCCAATACATTGGGACATACATCATGTTCGCGGTGTCAGTTCTATAACACTTCAATGACTATACACATTAAACTCTATACGTGACATGTGATGTCAGGAGCTGGCGGGTCCGCTGGCGCAGGCAGCGCTGCGCAAGGTGTGGTGCTACCCGGTGCAGTTCGCGCTGCCCGCGCCGCGCGCGCCGCTCGTCGAGCACTTCCTCGACCGCGACCAGGTGCTGCTGCGGTACCTGGGCGAGACGCAGCACCTCAACCTCACCTATCTCCACAAATTGGTATGAACTATCAACTATGGACTTATGTCTGGCTTTGCTTAGCAGGCAGGAATGAAATAGAATGTCCTTTCTGACTGTGTCCATGGATGTGGGGGGATGTGTGGGGGGGACTGCTACCGCCCCTGAATTTTGTATGCCTTTGACTATGTACCTTCTGAGTTGTCCATAAAAGTTATTATTTATTTTGTGTTAGTGGGGACAGGCTCGTTTAGTGACAGCAGGGTAGTTTGCCCCCCTCTAGGCCAAATAATTATGTTTTGCTTCCACTGGGCCAGAACCTGGGAAGTTGGAACCAGAACGACAAATGAAACCGCGCCATTACATATCCCCAGGAGCACCTGTACCGTCACAGCTGCTTCGACGACAAGAAGTTCGAGCAGTTCTTGTCGCGCGTGTGGTGCGTGCTGCGGCGGTACGCGGCGTGGGTGGGCGCGGGCGGCGAGGCGCAGCTGGCGCAGATGGCGCTGCCGGAGCCCGTGCTCGAGTGCCTGCACCGCAAGTTCGGCGTCACCTTCGAGTGCTTCGCCAGCCCGCTCGACTGCTACTTCCGACAGTACTGCTCCGCGTTCGCTGATACCGACTCGTATTTTGGATCGAGGGGGTGAGTAGCGGATAAACGCTGAGTGCTAGTAATTCAGTATGCTCAAACAGATAATATTTGTAATTCATTAGATAGACTTGATGTCATGTCAATGTGATTTTACTATCGTAAATTTTTTGCATGGATAGTGGTCAAGGTTAAACATACATACACACAGTTCACATAATAATCACATGATAATCTGAATTTTACCAAGAAAAAAATAACCGACTTCAAAATAACTCAAAAACTACGACCACATAACAAGCAGCAGCTTGCGATTAAAAAAGAATCATCAAAATCGGTTCACCCAGTCAAAAGTTCTAAGGTAACAAACATAAAAAAATACAGTCGAATTGAATACTTTTTTGAAGTCTGTTAAAAACGCGGTTTATTCTCTTATTTTTCGTGTCCGTGAATGTCTGTGTGCGTTGCTCGACCGCGCTGTGTATGGAGTTATAATTCGGTTATCTCAATGGGTGTGGTGTGGGTGTGTCGTCCAGTTTATGTTCTTCTTCTGGGTATGTGTGTTCTTGTGTGTAGTCCACGGCAGCCACAACATAGGTTATTCTAGTATGTTGTGACCCGGTCGCAGGCCGTTCCTGGAGCTGCGTCCGGTGTCGGGTTCGATGGTGGCGCACCCGCCGTACTGCGAGGAGCTGCTGGAGGCGGCGCTGCGCCACATGGAGCGCCTGCTGCAGGACTCCGCCGAGCCGCTCAGCTTCGTCGTGGTGCTGCCCGAGTGGCCCGACCGCCAGACGCACGCGCTGCACAAGCTGCAGGCTAGCCACTTCAAGCGGAAACAGGTGAGTGATCATAGGTTGCTCTAGTATTGTTATTGCCTTCTATATACGATACATAGGTGTATGTCGCAGAGAAATTATAAAAACCGAGATTCTATCATCTCACTACAGCGCTGCGGGAACTGATATTATGCGGGAAATGATATTAGTATTTTTTTTCAAAATCAACGGGTTCGATTCCTTGCTAGGAATATAAATTTCTCAAAAATCTAATAATTATGCAGTTTAAATTTTCATTTTTCGCTATTCTTCATAGTTTTGAATTTAGCCATCTACGCACACTTGAAAAATTCACCCTGTTTAAAGTGTACAAGGAATATAAATTAAATTTTTTTGGCAGTTCAGTTCAGATTTAGCCCGTATCAATTACATATTCCTTCAACAACCACACTGAAGCAGTGTGGTGGTGTAAGGGGGTGGGTTTTGTTTCTCGGATGTTCGGTACTTGTAAATAGGAATGCAAGGGCTCTGGAAAACTTCGATAGCGTTATTCAGTTATGTCATCGTGTGACTTATACATTATGGCAGTGTCGCCAGTTTCAAGGCAGTGTTTAATAGATTAAAATCTTATAATTCCAGGTCGTGATTCCAGCCTTCGAACATGAATATCGTCACGGGTTCCAACATGTGCTTCCAAAGTAAGTTATGTATACGTATCATTTGTCGATTCAGTTACATTTCAAGTAATTAAATTTAACTAGCTTCATTTATCTTACAGCCAGTTGCAGAAAGGTTCTTAAAAAAAAATTAAAGACTATTTAGTAGTTAGTTAGTATTTAAATTTTAAATACTAATCTACCACTACTCTACTATTTAGACCATTAGTTAAATTAGTATTTTTCAAAGAAATACGCGCATTCATGAAGTCTTGAATATAAATACATTTGATTTATTTTATTAATAGATTGAGAATCTTCGTCTTTTCCAACACATTTTGTATACCTACATTCTACATGTACGCTAAGATAACCGTGAGGAAGGTGATGCACTGAACTCGACGAATATCTCACATCCTAGTGACGGAGACCGAGGAGAACTATTTTAGTATCAATGAAAAAATAAACGCATTTCCGTAGAAACGAGGTGTACTTCAGATGGGGCGGCGGCACAGTGGTGGTGTGGCTGCAGAACGCGGCGGGCCACGCGCGCTGGGGGCCCTCCGACGAGCGCGTGGAGGCCCTGCTGGACGCATGGCGGCCGCGCGCCAAGCGGGCCACGCCACCCCCGCCGCCCGCCGACGCAGAGCCCGCGCCCGCCGCGCCCCCCGCTCCCGCCCCCGCCCCCGCCGCACACCCCGCCGCGCCGCCACCCGACAAGCGCTGATAGCGGCCCACAACACATCATTCATGTCAAACGCAACAAACCGTCTAAAAAGGGCAATAAGGGCCCTGACAAACACATCACTTCTAAAATCATCGATCCCGATATTGATGACCGAGTTTATTATGTAATGTGCAACAATAAGTAAAATGTTTCTGACGACAGATTTTAAGCTATGCTAGGATGGCTCGATCGGATGGATCGCTGTGGCTCGAAAATTTTATCCAATTAAGAGTTAAGTGCAAGTAATGTGAGTTTCCTTATGAAGTACGCATTCAATGTGAGGCAAATGCAACGCAAAGCATTAGTTTTTTAATCGACCATATCTGTCCATCAATTTTAAATCGATTAAATCAGAAAAAAAGTGAGTGTTGAGTGCTTTATTGGACGCCCTATTATTGAGCCGCCCTAATCATTCGACTAATATGAAATTAACATCAGTAGTAATGGAATCGTGTTAGCTCTTAAATTTTATGTTATGTAGGACTTGTATATATTGAGGTTCGCGTAATGTACATAATTTTCGAGATGACTTTGGTTATTTACTTATTTTGTAAGTTCTTTTTAAGAATCCTTTTTCACTGTTGTATAGATCGATAAAGATATATTTTGATTGTTTCATTATATTATATTTTCTAAAAAAAAGGAAACGAGTATTATTTTTCCCGATACTCATTATTATTTTATTCATGTCTATATTATTTCAATATAGTCCTGTCTACCTTCGACACATGCTTAATGTCAGCTCTTGTAAAATCTTCATTTCCATTGAGCTCCACAGATGTATCTATCTATATTTTATGCATTACGTGCGACGTAAGATTCTCGAGGACTCCTTACACCGCAATGGTCTCACCTCACCCTTATAATTCTTCGTAATGTTCTTGACAGGTTGTCCATGCAAACGAGCAGACGAGGGTACATACTACATAGTAGTAGGCGGTCACCGTCGCCCATCGGTAAAACCGAAGGCATCAGCGATAGGTACGTTGATGCCTACTGCGACGCCGAAAGATTTCAAAAATTATAGCAATTAAAATAATGACGCATGCATAGTTAAGTGTCTCAGTGATACCTATGAATAAACGATTTTTAAAACACGTTAAAATCATTAGTCGAATGAAAAACTGACTATGTCTACCACGCAAGAGCACCGTCGGGATTCATGGCTGTCGTCCTTCAGTAGCGTTTTGTCAGATGTTCGGCGGAGACGTAAACTAAACGTACATTGTATACTCTTTACATGCCGAAATGCCGAACGAATATGCCGTCGCTTGTACACAGCGTCGTACGAACGCAAACAGTAATATTAGCTTTGGACAATCTAGTGATTGTTCGGATTGCAAATTAATAGACTGTTCCGTAGACTATGACAAGGGATGATTCAAAATTTTTTGTATAATCGGGAAAAGGTGAATAAAAAAAGAACAAATTAGAAATGAAGAAAATTTATTACGAATTTATAATTAATAATGTTGCGCCCATATAAAATAGGCGGAGTTTTAGTGATACTACAAAGTTAATTAACTATCAATAAAATTAAACTATCCTCGACACAAACATATTCTTTAATCTTTTTTTTCGTTATTTTCTATTTAACCTTAATATTATTTTAACGTCACTCAAAATTCACGAAATAGGTACTTAAAATACTTATAGAACCAATTACCGAAAAAAAAATCAAAATAACCTAGGACAAAAATGTTTTTAATACTTAATAATGTCACAGATTCGAACCATAGATTTAGTATTACATAAACCAATTTAATATAAAAAGAAAATTAAGTCCTATAAACTAAGCACTAATAATAGTGGAATCCCATTATGGGCCATTCATTTATTACGTAGTTACGAGATTTTAAGGATCCCCATCTTAAAATCTCTAAATGGTATGGGACCTTGGAAGGCGAGAGAGGTTAAGTCTTACCAGTCTTACATAATAGATTAAATACTAAAAAACCCTTGATTTACGACAAATAATGAGTTTTAGCACAGAAGAAATAATAGTAGGTAGGTACTCGTAATAAGTCGTTTTACGTGCAGCGCAGACGACACTCTTTTTGTGCGATCGAGCCTGCAGTCGCACAAATGTCCACATGGCGCGCAAACAGTCTGTCTCGGATTTTTCGCAGACTCAAAGCACACGACGCACACCTTCGATCATTCTGTCGGCAGAACTGTAGTGACGTACACGCTATGAAAATCACGCAGAGATCGCGATGCATTACAGGCAGTCCTCGACTTACATCGTATCGATTTACGTCGTTTCAAGTTACGTCGAACAATGTTTTGACACTATTCCTCAAACATACGTCATTTGTTTCGATTTCCGGCATAGGAAACATAACTAGCAATTTCATAATTTATTTTAAGAACCTACTTTTGATAATAAAGTATGCTTTGTTATAAATGCAGTTTATTTTAATTTCGAGTCCGTGTGGATCCTAACCTTTGAGTTTTACATGTAAACATAACATGAAAAAATATGTCTCGACTTAAGTCGTTTCGATTTTCGTCGCGTATTTCGAGAACCTAACATGCCGTAAGTACGAGGACTGCCTGTATTTTGTACTTGAAGTACAGAAAAAAAGAAGAAATAGAGAATTTTGGGTACATTCTATACTTTCGGAGAGATTACTGAAAGGACAGTTCCATATTAAACATTCAATTCTGAAACAATATCCGGATAAATTTTTCAAATTCTATAAAATATCTGTTACAACATTTAATGAACTGTTATCTATTTTAAGACCAGCTTTGACTCATTTGGAAACAACAATGAGGAAGTGCTGGTCTGTTTTGTATTTCAATCGATCTCTGGCGCCATGCTAATATCGCATACGTTACGCCCACCACTAACGAATGCAGATTGCAGACTAAAGTGTGCGCCGTCTGCGTTAGCGCGTGTTGAAGCAAACGTTGTATTTCTTTCGCACACCAGTTGTGCGGAGCTGCGCGACGCGGGGCGGCGCGGTTTGCCCGAATTACACGTACGAGTATTGTGTGTGCGCCGCACTTATTGCGCGTCGTATGCGTTACTGCATATAATTGCAAAGGTTCTATTTTCACAAGCGTCACAGACAGTGTGCCGTCTGCGCTGCACCTTAGTGCAATTAATAAAACTACATAAAATGTTACATGAAGAGAGGTCGAGAAATCTTTTGTGCTCTTACATGTGGGTAAGAGAGGTCAAAAATTATCCTTACTTATTATAATGAATGGCCCAACAATTACTTTGAAAATTTAATGTATTACGATCTCCATGATTACGATGAAACCTTTTCTGTCTTAATATAATAATTAAAAAAAAAACAGAAAGTTTACATTTAATTTTTGTACGAAACTGTTTAGTTGAAATAAATCTTTATTGGCATATAATTTTTTCAAAAGGACTTAGTCAATTTGGATGCGGTTTTCACTGTTGTATTGTAGGACCTAAGCATTTTCGTAATATTTAGTATTTGTACAATCGGTTTACAAATAAAAAACCAGGCAAGTGCGTGTCAACTGTCAGGCCACGCGGAATGTAGAGTTCCGAAGTACCTAGGTATTATGTTTATCAACTATTACTCATGAAGTACTTAGCTAACAGAGAATTCATAGTTTTCCTTATAAATTCATCGTATAATCTATTTTTGAGAATTTTTCACTTGTCCAATTTCAACCGTTTATACAAGGGGGGGAGGGCTCGACTCAAACCAAAATTAGCACTTTAAAGCCAAATATTTCGCAAACGGACCCCTAATTCCAAAAATGGTCTTTGAAGACCCATAATATTTTTGGAAGATCTATGCGACGAATAAAAAAATTTTCTTCACGTTACCTGTAGGGGAGGTACCCTGAAAAAAATATGTTTTTCACAATTTAATTTTACAGTTCTAGAGTTTTACCATGCCAGATTACAGCTTTCTAGCACTAAGGGTCTCGCGCGCTTTGCTTCAGACAGACAGACGGACATGACGAAACTGGGTTCCGATTTTACCTCGGAACCCTAAAAAGATGTTTATTTATAGAATTTTCAAATTGATTTAATCACCATGATAATATCATCGTGAACGAAAATATTCGTTTAAAAAATTTGCCTTTTGCTGATGGGACTCCACTAGTGCAATTTTTACAAATAGAACTAATATTTTAATGTCAGGATAAATGTTATAATCCAATACAAAAATGTGCAAAACTTTAACATACTCATAAACATACAGTAAACTGCAAAACCAATTTCACGTCAGGTCGGTCACTCTGATGTATGCATGAATAAAGTATACAATAATCAATGGCGTAGCTAGCCCTAAGGAGGCCCCATATCAATATTTGTTGTGGGGCCTCAACGTCAGTTGTCAAAAGAAGTGCCAACTGTAGCGGTCGTAGGCCGCTGACGAGCTTTTGGGAGTGTTAGTGGGGGCCCCGTATAACTGATACGGCTGATACGGCGGTAGCTACGCCTCTGATAATAATGAAATACTTTACAGCAATGTATATTACCTATAGGACGCAGCACGGATGTTGAGCGCTGAGACCTAACTATGCAGAAGCGATTTTTCGGGCTTAGGCGGTACGAGGTGAGATGCGCGGGTCACTGTGGGAGTTGGGCCGGGTTGGCAGGAGCGGCTGCGTCATGTCGTTGTGATTGGCCCGACAAGTGACGTTAGGGCAGCGCTTGTCGTAATTCGTTCTCTGAGCGACAACGAATAATTAATTTTACTTCAAGAGTACGATGCGCGAAGTTTTTTACCGGGCGCTCAACATCCGTGCCGCCAACTATACCCTGTTTAGGCTATTAATAAAAAATAATAGGGTCTTGGACTGTTTCTTCAAAAGTGTCTCAGAGTGTTGATTAGACAATAAAACTGAGAAATATGTTTTCCCGCAGAAATTAATCGATTTTTATGGAAATAAAAGTTTCAATATTTTACGTTATACTTATATGATGCCAAAACGCTTCTGACCTGTCATTTATGTGCGTGACGTCACTCGTCGTACATTGCATATTTAAATGTAACTAAAACAGATCGAAAATGAGTGCAATTAGGTATTATCAATATTGTTCAGTGATCAGATGAAAGAATAAAAGGGGAAAAAATAATAATTTAAAATAAAATAAAATCCTATTTTTTACTAATATGTATTATATATGTATTTTAGGTCTATAAACTAGCTTTAGATGAAATATCACATAGGTTCAACACTACAGTCCAAGACTCTACTAGTAAACAGCACCATGATGCTTACATATTTAGTATATTTTAAAACTTTAGTGTAATCTAATTTAAATATTGCTTTTTTTAGAGGTATAATGTTATTTTACTTAGAGTTACTTATACCACAAAAAATTATAAGTGCAATATTTTTAATATTTTTTTGTATTTTCTTTTCTTTTTGTCTATAATTATGTTAAATTGCAAAGTTAAAAAATAAATCAATTAGTTATACTCTTCATCTTCATCCATTGCAAAATCTACGCCTGAATCAGCACATACTGGGCTAAAACAAAATATAAAATATATTACAAATAAAAGTTGATGTTAAAAAATAAACGCTTACACACTCATACCCCCCACAGTAGGTTTTTACCTGTGTCGCGGGAGGCATGGATGATGCATTTAACATATCACAATAACACCCATGACCCAAGTACAAATATTCATCTGTCACATAAATATCTGCCCGGGCCGGGAATCAAACCCGGGACCCCTTGCTTCGCAGGCAGGGTCGCTACCAACTAGGCTACATGTTAAACAAAACCTTCACAAACATCTTGAACATTATCTAGTACATACATACCTCATTGCTCTACAGGAGAAAAAAACAAATCTTTTCAGTTTTTTGTTGTAGAAAAAGTAGTTGAACGTCCACAGACAGCCCGGTTCACCGAATGGGTCACTTGGAAGGTCTGGGTTGTAGCTGTATATGCGGCAATCTGGTAATGTTATTTCTTCATCAATGGCAGCCCATAATGCTGGACGTAGCTGTCTCCAGCGCGCTCCACCCACTGCAGACAAGGCGGCGTCGACTGCACCTTGTACCCAAGTCAAGGAAGGCTCTGCACTAAACTCACTACTCTGTAACATAGCAACGATAAAAACTGATAAATCTTTATCTACTTACTTTCAATTAGGATGAACAAATATTAGGTGTCTAAGTAAACAAGTTAAAAAAGAATATTCCATGTTATCTCATATTGATGTTTGTTTACTATATGAATTATTTTAAGACTAGTGGATACCCAGCTAATGAATGGATGAATTTATGACTGATTTTTTTTAATATATGTCTTTGATGCTATTTGAAAACACAGCAGTTTATAACATTTTATTTGGAAATAATGTTGTTTTAATTAATTAATCAAATTAGTTCTTATTAACTTTAATTTGTAATTACCTTTGCCATAGAAAAATCATAATCTGGAAAAGCAGCATTTAGTGTAGCAATGAGATAGAACAATGTTTTGCGGGAAATTGTGTCACATAGGACACCCTCCTCATCGCCTGAGAGGCTTCGGCTGAAAAAAATAATTTTATATAGGATCTTATCATGTCAAAACAATATTGTGAATACAAACAGAACTATAGAAGCTACCTGTACCCAACACCCTCTGGTGGGGACAGAGCTTGGAGATCATGAGTAGTCTCTCCATCAGCAGTGAAACGTTTGTAAAACGCCTTCTCGCAGCCCGCCAACTTGCAGCTGTAGCTCTCTATGCGGCCCTGCACTGCACTGTCTCCGTTCAGGATGGACAGCGCGCGACTTAGCGCCTCTAGGCGTCCGCTCTCAAGGAGTTTCATATTTTCTGATTCTTCCTTCAATTATCCTTATCCACACAAAGTTCCTGTTGTTATTCTCAAGCATATATTTGTGCACGGTGCACTACTTCTGTACATAGCAGAGGGGTGTATGAATATCCCTTTCCTCTTCGAATGAAGCAGCTTCACGCTCGGAATCAAATTCTTCTTCTGTTCTTTTTCCGCGCTGATGAAATGCGGGAACATCACAAATAGGAAAAAAGTTTTGTTTTTCTTCAAACCGCTTACCTCGGCGGCGGATTATTTATAGATAAAGCTAAAGGCTTGTATACACAATACAATAGTACACAATGGCGCGTCACCCCACTTGTTGTCCGCTTGTCCTACAAAATATTCTTAAGGCACTGATCAAAAAGTTAAGAATCAAAATCCATAGAAGACATCGTTAAGGCTTCAATAATCAAATAAGTATAAAAATATAGAAATTCTAATGAATTTAACGCTATAATTCAAATAACAAAGAACAACACAAATTTCACTAGACCTACTCACTCAACAAATTACAAAACTTAAAATCATAGAGAACATTATAGAACTTGGTGCGTCTTGGCCACAGACTAAACACTAGACAGAATCACACACAGGCCCACAGCACTCTATGGCCCGTGGGTGAATTCGCGAAAGTCGTAATAAGCGATGTTCCGCTTGATAAAAAAAAAAATTTACTACTTTTGTAAAATTTTGTTTTGCTAACTGCTTTAGGCATATTTTTACATAAGGGCCTACACATAAGGTTACATAATTTCAAGTAATTTATATAAAAAAATTGAATAACACGCCCGAAACATCATTACCATTTGAAGGAAAATTGCTGATATTGATATTCCAAAATATTTTTTGAAAAACCTGCCTTAACATTGCGTGTTTAATTTTATATTTTGAAACAATATATAATTAGGTACATTATAACATATAATATTATAGAATCAGCAGTGCAGAACTAGTTAAAAAAATCAATTAAAATTTTGTCACGAAAATTCGTCAACTCCATGTCAGTACCATCAAACATTATATTTCTCAAATGTTTTTTGGGCTACGCTATAAATTACCCCTCGTTTCTCCTCGTCTGGTCCATTGTAAAAAGTGGAACAGGACAACTTATTGCTGTTTCATGGAGAAACAACTTTTATTCATATAAAACAACGACGTTCAGTACTTTGTCCCGATTTTGAATCATCGCCATTTACTGGATTTACAAGGTAACTATAAATTATACATTAATTTTAATACTCCACAGGACCACACGTATGTGTAATAGGAACATGATTTTCATTGGCACAAAGAGTTTTTAAATTAATGATTATCAAAATGAATTTTAAGCAAAAAAGAAAAAAATATCATTACCATATGCATCATTCCCATTTGTTTTTTTTTGTAAATGGGAATGATTTTGTGTGAATGGTAATGACGATTGGAGATTTTAAAATCAATTTTGATTTAGTAATGAGACCTAGCAATTTCTTTTTCAACGATAGATTTTTGATATGTGTGTTGTAAATTAAATTTGAGCTACAAGTTGTTGGTAAAGAACCTACAAAACTTTTTAATTTTGCAATATCTTTTTAGTAAAATAAATTATAAACGAAAATTTAATGCAAATAAAGGCAAAAACCGTTAAGAGAAATAAAAAATTGCTAGATGGAGGAGATACACCGAAATCAGAGGAGATTGTGCATTATACGAAGAGGTGAACAAAGAAAGAGATAAGAAGAAAAGTATTAGTGAAAAGAAAATAAAGAAAAGTTTCTGAAGAAAATTCTCTGAAGAGACTAATAAATTAAAGTCTCCTCGCAACAAAGAGAAAAAAAACGCGAAGCTACCAAAAGACAAAACAGACAGAAAAGAATAGATAAATAATAAGTTTATAATTACTAAACCAGTGGTTCTTAAAGCATGAGATAAGAAAAAAAAAATAATGAAATGAAATGAAATAATCTTTTATTTATGTCGATATCACTGATACACATGAACGTCATTTTTTTAATCTAACAGCATTTCGGAACGGTGCCTTGTCATGGAGGAGAATAAATCCGTAAAGAAACTCCACAGCACATCTTTTAAAATAATGAAAAATTACACAAGATGTTCTAACTGACACGGAACTGGATGCATTACTAATTTACAGACATCTTTGTCAATAATATATTAATTTATACTATAGTATTCTTTGCCTACTAGCTGGGATTTCAGAGATCTCTTAAACATTTGAATAAGCAAATTACGTACTTAGGTAATTTAATGTAAAAACGTGCACTGAGCCCCTTAAAAGAACGTTGTACTCTACGTAGGCGAAAAGAATCCGTAACCAAAAGTATGTCTGTTTCAAGTTAGATGATTTTGCGTATCACTATTCTGCTTGAAACAACTGCCGTTGTTTTTTTATGATTAAAATATAATTGTAAATTAATAAATTGAGATGTTACTGTTAATATGTCTATTTTTTAAATCTCTCCCGCAGGTAGTAGCGTAATTTTAATTTATAAATGGTTCTAATTGTCCTTTTCTGCAAAACAAATATTGCATCAATGTCAGCTACTGCACCCCACATCAATAATATCAACATACCATAGGACATGAGGCTATGAAAGTTTGCAAAATAAACAAGTTTAGCAATTTCTACATCAATGGCATAAATTGACTTACTTAGCTTACTCTTGAGAACCGATATTATGATTGCCCCATTGTAGTTTAGAATCTAAGGTGACACTCAAGAAAACCGTGGATTTTTCCATAGTTATAATTTCATTATTTATAAGGTGAATCAAATATAAACCGGCCTTTTTTTACTGGTCGCAGCGTGAAGTGACGTGCTTGGTACTGCTGTACGTGTTAAAGGGGACTGTCTCGTATTATTCCATTTGGTAGCAAACATTCTATATACTTCGTTTTTTAACATTTATCAGTAATTTATTTGTAGTAAACCGGTGTCATAAACGAAACTGAGTACTTTTACATCGTCATTTATTTTATTTCTATTCGTCTTAAATATAAGAGAAGTGACATCAGCAACCAGGATAATGTCTGCATATTTCTTAATTTAATACGGTAGATCATTTAAGTATACTAGAAAAAGGAAGGGGCCCAGAAACTAGCCCTGTGGTACACCCATCACAGATTAAATCTCGATCATTTGTTATCATTTATACTAACACATTGGATTCTACTCGTCAAGTACGACACAATCAAGTTAAGTGAATTGTTATTGATGCTGTAGTGACTAAGCTTAAGTAGTAATGTTTAGTGTTCAACACAATCAAACTTCTTAGACAGGTCACAGAATACCCTTATGGGATTTTGTGAATTCTCCCAGGTCTCAAAGATAAGTTTGAGAAGCCTAGCACCTGCATTTGTTGTATTACGGCTTTCGGTAAAACCGTATTGCTCAGGGTGGAGTAAATTACAAGTGCTTAAGTGCTTCAGCGTTTAATTTAACTTAATTATTTTCGAATACCGTAGGTAAAATAGAAATAGGTCTGTAATTATCAAGGTCTGTTTTGTCCCCAGATTTAAAACTCGGTATGATCTTTCTGTACTTCATTAGATCTGGGAAAGTATCTAGATTTACACATTTATTTACAAACCTAGCTAAATAAGGGACTATCACATCTTTTATATTATTTATAATTTTAACAGACATTCCCCGCAACAGAGGTAATTTTATTTCCATTAACTAATAATTCATATTTAGAATTGCGTAATTTATTACTACCAATCTCGTTACCAATAATACTCTAGTTAGTGGTTTTACCTTGTCATTTTTTATCTTCAAATGCAACTTAAAGACATAGCTATAGTATTATAGCCGTGTGTATACACGGCTTTAATTATTTTTTTGAATAACATTAAATTTTTGTCATTCCCATTAACAAAAAATCATTACCGTTAAATAAAAGTCATTACCAGGCTGCTAAATATCATTACCATTTCTTCTAAATTTTTTTACGAGCCAATAACTTTTGATTTGCTTAGCGAATTTGGAGGACTTTTGTAGGCTTAGAAAGGATATTTTATGTGCTAATTTTTTTCCTGGTTTTGCACGCATTTCCACATACTTTAAAAAAAAAACCAAGAAAAAGATACAAAAACGCGAATTCACCCCCGTACTAAATGAGCCATAGACAAATGAGCGTTCAAAGCCATCCATGGAGTATTTGAAGTAGAAGGAGGGCCGGAAAAGTGAAAAAATGTCTTTACAGAAAATAGAGGTTTCAATTGACCATTTCTGAACCGTGAACATAGCTGTTGTAGACGGAACAGTGTTGCCAATGAAAATTTTTGGAAGGCCGTGTACATTAGATAAAAAAGCCGTGTTTATATGGGAAAAGATCAAATGTGAACCGTAGCAATGCAATTACGCCATTATAATTATACCATCGGTTCCTAAAAAAAAAAGGTCATAGGCAGTGAATATGATGTCCACAAAACAAGGAATCACTTTTCATTACCTTAAATTAACATCAACATTTGCCTAGTGGCGCTGTTTTATGGGTTTTAACATTCGTAAAATGTTTCAATACAAGTAAATAAAAAAAGACCGGAGAATTTGCGAAAAGCCGTAGAATTTGCTACGGTAATAGGGTTCGGGCCGTAGACCGTAGATTTTGTGATTTTTTGGCCCGAAAGCCGTAGAACACGGTAATTGCCGTAGCATTGGCAACACTGAGACGGAATGAAGTTTGCAGAGTTATGTTATGCAGTGTTGCCAGATGAGGCTGTTAAGCGCCAATAGGGCTAGTCTCGTTACCGAGCGGCTATCATATTTTACCCGTTGGCTACGTGTAGCCGCGGAGCTATATTTCAGCGCTCGGACTAAAATAAGAAAAAAAAAGTCATTGGGCTTGGATTTCTCAACAAAGTGATATGAAATTGACTGCCGATGACCTTTTTTTTTAGCTCCTATACTTCGAACCCTAGATGGGGCTATCTGGGGGCTACACGCGCACTCCGGCAAGGCTATTCGAGAAAAAAATGTCTGGCAACACTGATGTTACGCCTAGTGCATGGACCGCTGCATCATTCGCTCGTAGGGTTACGCAAAATTTCAAAAGTATCGATACTTTACTCGATACCAGTATCGTATCAAAAGTATCGATACCAAAAAAGTATCGATACCTGAAGGTATCGAGTACTTTTTAAAACATTTATAAAAAACCTGAATAAAATGTTGTTTGTGCTGCAAGGTTTCGCAAAAAAATCTAGCAGGAACGTTTCTCACAAAATAGTCACTAATATCCAATCTATATAATAAAACACTAAAAAAATTTGTAGGGATCTCTTTTATAGAAACTGAAACCATCAAACCGATATGCTTCAAAACGTTGTTTCATTTGAAAGGCAATAATCCGAAGGCAATAAACCAATGCAATAAGCACATTCAGTCCATTGATAAAGTCGATTTTCTGCTTTTCCAATACTACTATTTGAAGATAATATGAAACGATGGCGCATTAACGTCATCGTCAACAGCAACAAACAAACACTGATCTATCATATTTATCAGAAAATTTAGCGTAGTCGACACGCCGAGTATCCACTAGTAGATATATATCATGGAGGATTGAGTAGAAGGAGGGCCATCTCTGTGAATTTACTCTCTCCTTACACCTCTGTGAAAATTACGGGTGGCGCTGCGGTGCGGTCTGCAACAGCTATGTTCAAATATCTACTTATCAGACACAAGCCCTATTCATTACGGGTGGTATAACTCGGCAAACTGCATACACACACACTAGCGCCATTATGAAATGGCTATTATTGGAACCTTTATTTTCAGTAAACAGCGAGTAATATGAGATGGCCCTCCTTCTACCTTTCAATGCTCCACGATATATATTAAGAAACTGTTAGACAGTTAGTCCATAGAGTGTAGAGGGTAAGGAGAGCTATCTCACATGGGGGAAAGTTGAAATAGTGTCCAGCTGTATACTGATAATAGAGGTTCCAATACCTACCACATCCTACGACAATAGCGCTGGCATCTAACTACCATATGAATATAGATGTTATAGACGGAGCTGGGGAGTGAAGTTCGCTGAGTTCAATAAAATTAATCCTCTGCTACCGCAGCGCCCCCCGTTATTGGACGCATTTTTACGGACAATTTTCATGCACAGAGATGGCTCTCCTTACCTCTATACTACATGAGTTAGTCATAAGCGTACCTATGTCAGAGAAGTACTTTCCTTATAACCAAGGAATTGAAAGATGCTGTGCAAATAATGCAATAATACTTTTGAGGGCTACAGTTATCAGAAAACTGAATAAGTGAAACAGTTTAAAAGACAAAAAACACTACACAGATTATTCAACCCGTAAAGGTTACTCGTAAAAAACTCCTAAGATAGTTCAATGAAATAAAATGATAAAACACATAAAGTGCTCGTCAATGAGTGGGAATTCACCGATTCATGTATTAGGTTTAGTAGTGCTGTGACAAATATCAAAGCGTGAGGTCCGCTAAGGAGTAGGTTGAATTCGCGAAAGTCGTAACAAGCGATGTTCCGCTTGATAAAAAAATTAATTTACTACTTTTGTAAAATTTTGTTTTGCTAACTGCTTTTATGCATATTTTTACATAAGGGCCTACATATAAGGTTACATAATTTCAAGTAATTTATATAAAAAAAGTTGAATAACACGCCCGAAACATCATTACCATTTGAAGGAAAATTGCTGATATTGATATTCCAAAATATTTTTTGAAGAACCTGCCTTATACATTGCGTGTTTAATTTTATATTTTGAAACAATATATAATTAGGTACATTATAACATATAATATTATAGAATCAGCAGTGCAGAACTAGTAAAAAAAAATTAATTAAAATTTTGTCACGAAAATTCGTCAACTCCATGTCAGTACCGTCAAACGTTATATTTCTCAAATGTTTTTTGGGCTACGCTATAAAGTACCCCTCGTTTCTCCTCGTCTGGTCCATTGTAAAAAGTGGAAAAGGCCAAATTTTTACTGCTGCATGGAGAAACAACTTTTAATCATAAAAAACAACGACGTTCAGTAGGTAAATATAAATTATACATTAATTTTAATACTCCACACGTATGTGTAATAGGAACATGATTTTCACTGGCACAAAGAGTTCATAAATTAATGATTATCAAAATGAATTTTAAGCAAAAAAGAAAAAAATATCATTACCATATGCATCATTCCCATTTGTTTTTTTGTAAATGGAAATGATTTTGTGTGAATGGTAATGACGATTGGAGATTTTGAAATCAATTTTGATTGAGTAATGAGACCTAGCAATTTTTTTTTCAACGATAGATTTTTGATATGTGTGTTGTAAATTAAATTTGAGCTACAAGTTGTTGGTAAAGAACCTACAAAACTTTTAATTTTGCAATATCTTTTTAGTAAAATAAATTATAAACGAAAATTTAATGCAAATAAAGGCAAAAACCGTTAAGAGAAATAAAAAATTGCTAGACGGAGGAGATACACCGAAATCAGAGGAGATTGTGCATTGTACGAAGAGGAGAACAAAGAAAGAGATAAGAAGAAAAGTATTAGTGAAAAGAAAATAAAGAAAAGTTTCTGAAGAAAATTCTCTGAAGAGACTAATAAATTAAAGTCTCCTCGCAACAAAGAGAAAAAAAAACGCGAAGCTACCAAAAGACAAAACAGACAGAAAAGAATAGATAAATAATAAGTTTATAATTACTAAACCAGTGGTTCTTAAAGCATGAGATAAGAAAAAAAAAATAATGAAATGAAATGAAATAATCTTTTATTTATGTCGATATCACTGATACACATGAACGTCATTTTTTTAATCTAACAGCATTTCGGAACGGTGCCTTGTCATGGAGGAGAATAAATCCGTAAAGAAACTCCACAGCACATCTTTTAAAATAATGAAAAATTACACAATATATTCTAACTGACACGGAACTGGATGCATTACTAATTTACAGGCATCTTTGTCAATAATATATTCATTTATTATACTATAGTATCCTTTGCCTACTAGCTGGGATTTCAGAGATCTCTTAAACATTTGAATAAGCAAATCACGTACTTAGGTAATTTAATGTAGCCCCTTAAAAGAACGTTGTACTCTACGTAGGCGAAAAGAATCCGTAACCAAAAATATGTCTGTTTCAAGTTAGATGATTTTGCGTATCACTATTCTGCTTAAAATAACCGCCGTTGTTTTTTTATGGATCAAATATAATTGTAAATTAATAAATTGAGATGTTACTGTTAATATGTATATTTTTTAAATCTCTCCCGCAGGTAGTGGCGTAATTTTAATTTATAAATGGTTCTAATTGTCCTTTTCTGCAAAACAAATATTGCATCAATGTCAGCTACTGCACCCCACATCAATAATATCAACATACCATAGGACATGAGGCTATGAAAGTGTGCAAAATAAACAAGTTTAGCAATTTCTACATCAATGGCATAAACTGACTTAGCTTACTCGTGAGAGCCGATATTATGATTGCCCCATTGTTTAGTTTAGAATCTAAGGTGACACTCAAGAAAACCGTGGATTTTTCCATAGTTATAATTTCATTTATAAGGTGAATCAAATATAAACCGGACTTTTTTTACTGGTCGCAGTGTGAAGTGACGCGCTTGGTACTGCTGTACGTGTTAAAGGGGACTGTCTCGTATTATTCCATTTGGTAGCAAACATTCTATATACTTCGTTTTTTTAGCATTTATCAGTAAATTATTTGTAGTAAACCGGTGTCATAAACGAAACTGAGAACTTTTACATTGTAATTTATTTTATTTATATTCGTCTTAAATATAAGAGAAGTGACATCAGCAACCAGGATAATGTCTGCATATTTCTTAATTTAATACAGTAGATCATTTAAGTATACTAGAAAAAGGAAGGAGCCCAGAAACTAGCCCTGTGGTACACCCATCACAGATTAAATCTCGATCATTTGTTATCATTTATACTAACACATTGGATTCTACTCGTCAAGTACGACACAATCAAGTTAAGTGAATTGTTATTGATGCTGTAGTGACTAAGCTCAAGTACTAATGTTTAGTGTTCAACACAATCAAACGTCTTAGACAGGTCACAGTAAGGGTCACACAATACCCTTATGGGATTTTGTGAATTCTCCCAGGTCTCAAAGATAAGTTTGAGAAGCCTAGCACCTGCATTTGTTGTATTACGGCTTTCGGTAAAACCGTATTGCTCAGGGTGGAGTAAATTACAAGTGCTTAAGTGCTTCAGCGTTTAATTTAACTTAATTATTTTCGAATACCGTAGGTAAAATAGAAATAGGTCTGTAATTATTAAGGTCTGTTTTGTCCCCAGATTTAAAACTCGGTATGATCTTTCTGTACTTCATTAGATCTGGGAAAGTATCTAGATTTACACATTTATTTACCAACCTAGCTAAATAAGGGACTATCACATCTTTTATATTATTTATAATTTTAACAGACATTCCCCGCAAAATTTCAAATTCAGAGAGTCAGATTTCAAACAGAGGTAATTTTATTTCCATTAACTAATAATTCATATTTAGAATTGCGTAATTTATTACTACCAATCTCGTTACCAATAATACTCTAGTTAGTGGTTTTACCTTGACATTTTTTATCTTCAAATGCAACTTATAGACATAGCTATAATACACACGGCTTTAATTATTTTTTTGAATAACATAAAGTTTTTGTCATTCCCATTAACAAAAAATCATTACCGTTAAATAGAAGTCATTACCAGGCTGCTAAATATCATTACCATTTCTTCAAAAAATTTTAACGAGCCAATAACTTTTGATTTGCTTAGCAAATTTTGAGGACTTTTGTAGGCTTAGAAAGGATATTTTATGTGCTAATTTTTTTCCTGGTTTTGCACGCATTTCCACATACTTTAAAAAAAACCAACAAAATGATACAAAAACGCGAATTCACCCAGTAATATTGTTCTGTGGTGACTGGTGAGGTCACAGAGTACATTTCTAAAATCAAATTAACAAAATCAATCAGTGTCAAAAGCTCAAAACTAGTGATTACTTGTCAACAAAAGTGCTGTTTGCTTTTTTTTAAAATAAATTCAATGGAAATGGCTAAAATATAATTTATAATTTTGCATTATCTTATCAGATAGAAAAGATTAATATTAACAAACTATATGTCCTTTAGATAAATCTCTTGATAATTGAAAAAAACAAAATTTTCTTCAAAAGTCGTGATAAAAAATCTAACATTAAAATTAAAAAGAAAATTCTTGTGATGGCTTCATCTGTATCATTATTCATTGGCAGCTTGTTAAGAAATCATTTTTCTACCCGTTTAACGTGCCGAAATTATGGTATGTATTTTACGAAAATAAATTTATATCCATAAAATAATGAATAAATGTGATGGAATTTTTAGTGATGCCCGGGATAAAAAGTAGCCTATGTTTTAATCCAGGGTATAGGCTATCTTCATTCCAAATTTCAGCCAAATTGGTTAAGTAGTTTTCGCATGAAAGCGTGACAAATAAACTTACATTCACATTTATAATATTAGTATGATTATCATCAATCAGTCCTTGAAAGCTAATTCATTATTCTACTGATCATTAAAGATTTTGCTATTGCTATGCAATAAATCCAGTTTATATCTGAGCAGTGAAAGCCTAGCGGTTAGAACGTTGGTCTCCCGAATGAAGGGGCCCGAGTTCAATCCCTGGCACGCACCTCTAATTTTCAAATATTTATGTGCGTACTAGAAGTTAATTATCACTTGCTTCGGTGAAGGAAAAGATCGTGAGGAAACCTGCACACCGGAGAGTTCTCCATAAAGTTCTCAAAGGTGTGTGAACCAATCAGCACTTGGCCAGAGTGGTAGACTATGGTCTAATACCCCTCACATTGTGAGAGGAGACCAGAGTCCAGCAGTGGGACAATTATGGGTTGTTGCTTTGCTTTTTTTTATGCACTAAATCATTAATGGGCCTGAACTAAAGTGACTACTTGGTTTTACAGCAACCCTTAAACGATTTTACCGGAAAACAGATATTGTACAGAATGATAAAAAGTGGGAGGTGACACTAGATCACAAAAAGTTAAAGACTCCAAATGGTAAGGTGTTAACTGTGAGTTCTGAGCCACTGGCTCGGGCGATAGCTGCGGAATGGGATGCACAGATGGAGACCATCACACAGCCTACCATGCACTTGGTAACAAAACATTCATAAATTTCCTTTTAAGAACTTATAGCTACAATACTGATTAATTATAATTTCAAATTTCTTGACCTGCATAAGTAAAATATAAGAGTTTTTAAAATATTAAATTACTCACTAAAGGTTGATGTATATGTAATGTGGACGGGACGTGGACAGGGCATAAATATTTTCCAAAACATCACGTCCCATCCACATTACAAATGCATCAACCTTTAGAATTTTTTGATTCCTAATGTATTATAAATTATGTTAATATATATAAATTACGTGTCACGTTGTTTGTCTGCGATGAACTCCTAAACTACTGAACCGATTTTAATAAAATTTGCACACCGTGTGCAGTTCAATCCGACTTGAAAGATAGGATAGCTTACATCTAAAAAAAACTTTTGACAGAACGAAGTCTGTCCGGGCAGCTAGTTTTAATATATAAATTATAATTATATTCTAACACAATCAAACAAATCAAATTATTACAAGCAGCAAGACAAACCAAAAAAAAAAGTTTTTGTATTCAGGGAGTTTTAAAAAGCTTTAATTTTATTAGCTTTTCCATTGTTGTAGACTGCCCTCTGCAACACAGCTTTAGACAATCCTGGAAAGATCAACTCCCACGATATAACCAGCTATTTACTGGACTATATTGAAACAGATACGCTGTTGTTCCATTCAGATGTAAGTATTAGCTCTTTATTAAAAATAGCATTTATAATTACAAGCAAATCTTGAATGCAGCTTCCTAACAGCTTTGGTTGGGTTGTCTCCCATATCCAGTTTCTACAGATATCTATGGTTTTCTTTATACTTGATTCTTTTTATCTTTCCTTAAAATGGTTATAAAATGGTACTAAATGGTAATGGTAACAAAATGGCCTATTTTGTTTATTTAATCATGAAGTTATTTTCTTAATAGTCAAAATGTGTGACGTACCTAACTGTTTGTTTTAACTACATACATTTTCAAGAGGAAAGAAACTGATCACACAAGTTCAGCCTTTTAATAATAAAATTAGTAACGCAACTTTCTTTTATAACATTAGGAAACAGAAGAAATGAGGGCATTACAAGAGGAAAAATGGTTGCCGATACTGGAGTGGTTTCAGACAAGATTTGGTGTGACACAAGAGATTTCCACAAAATTGGAACCTCCTCCTGTCAGTATAGAGACCCGAGCTGTGTTGGCCCGCCATTACCTGTCATACGATTTTCCGGCCTTGAATGGTACATACATTATTTTCACAACGTTTTTACATTGAAAACATTTCATCGGATTACATTTTGTAGAACACATTTCATCTAATTACAATAAAATTCATCCATTCAACATTTTGTTGAAAACACAATTAATCGAATAACAATTCGTCGAATTACAATTAGTCGAAACAACATTTAATCGAAAACAATTAATCAAATGACAGTTCATCCAATGACATTTCATCAAATGATAATTTTCATATGATCATTATTAATAAATAAATCTTAATATATATAAAAAGCAGTGATAGCCTAGCGGTTAGAACGTTGGTCTCCCGAACGGAGGGGCCTGGGTTCAAATCCTGGCACGCACCTCTGATTTTCAAATATTATGTGCGTATTAGAAGTTAATTATCACTTGCTTCGGTGAAGGAAAACATCGTGAGGAAACCTGCACACCGGAGAGTTCTCCATACAGTTCTCAAAGGTGTGTGAAGTCTACCAATCCGCACTGGCCAGCGTGGTAAACTATGGCCTGTACCCCTCACATTGTGAGAGGAGACCCCGAGCCCAGCAGTGGGACAATTATGGGTTGTTGCTTTGCTTTGCTTTGCTTTTATATATAAATTATGTGTCACGTTGTTTGTCCGCGATGGACTCCTAAACTACTTAACCGATTTTAATCTTTGCACACCGTGTGTAGTTTGATCCAACTTGAAAGATAGGCTAGCATCTCAAAATTAAAAAAAAACTTTTGACAGAACGAAGTCTGTCCGGGCAGCTAGTAATATTTATATTATTTCACACGTCACACATCCTTGAAAGGCAGCACTAAGACGTAAGCAGCATGCAGCAAGCACTGTTTATGTCACGGCTCCGGCGCTGCGGGGCTCGGGCGGTCCCACGCAAGCTTATCGTCGCAGATGCTTCCGCAGCTCCGGCTTGCTGGCCGGCCGAGCCGGTCAGCCTCAGCTGCTGCGGCGACCATTAAAACCACCTGCTCTATTATTATATTCTATTTCCGCAACTTCGGAAATCCCGCACGCTTTTTGTCATTCCTTTCCATTTTTATTTTCGGAACTTTTGAGGGATTTCATAGGAATTTATTATAATGATTTATTGGAGTTGATATAATTTATGAATTACAGCGATCAAGGAATTAAGAATATTATTTTGTTTAGCTATCTGTTTTGGAGTGGAAGCCCTCAAGTCACCTATGCTGATGTTGGCGTGCATTGACAGGGTACTGGAACCCACGGAAGCTGTGATGCTGGCCAGATTAGAGGAGGAATATCAGGTTGGTACACCACAGTCCACAGCATTACAATACCTGAACAAGCAGAAAACGTTCTATATACATTTTTTATTGTATGTAATACAAGCTTAAATTTTGTCGTAGACGTGCCCTATGATAATATTATTTTGTCAAGAGGTCCTCGCTGGGAAACTGTTTTTTGTGTGCCCTCGTCGAAGGCGTCGGGGCGGGGCCCCGTATGTATCTATGCCACTTCTCCCGATCGATGGCAAGTAGCGGTGCCGCGAAGTAGTTTTGTCTTGAATACTAAAGCGCATTAACATGTCCATGGGCGACGATAGCCACTTACCATTAGGTGGATCGTCAGCTCTTTTGCCGGCTATTTCCATTAAAAAAATATAGTAAAAGTCTATTGGCTTTTGATTATGAAGCTTATTTATCGGAGACACTGGCGCGGGTAAATGATATTCATTTTTTATTTAATATTTTTCATTTAATTTCAATTAAATTATAGTCGCACCCCATATTTGAATTGGCCATTTACCTATGTATATCCATAATCCTGAACTATTTCTGGAGCAGCATCAAGCATGTTAAATATTGATTTATGATATAATTCACATATAAATAAGTAATAAATTAATATACTATTTTATTGAAACCCAAACAATAGTTTTTTTGTATGACTCATATCTAACAACTAACAAAGCAACAACGTCAATATTCATTGTATTGTTCGGTCGTCTTCAGAGACGCGGAGTGACCTATCGTCTAACCACATGAGTAATCATTTAGATTGGAGATAATGAGATTGTCGTGGTCCTTTGTGACAGCTGATGCAGTGGGGCCGGGTGCCGTGGGCGCACGAGCTCAATCAGGCCGAGCTGACTGCGCGCGTGTCCGCCGCGCTGCTCTTCATACAATGCTCCACCGAGAAGCATTCCGCCACTGCAAAGAAGATCCAAGGAGAACGAAACGCGTAATGGTTCATGCAAAGTGTCATAAAAATGTCTCCTTCGTCATCTCACAAGTGTAGTGATGTTTAGTGAATGACAATTTTAGAATCGGGAAGATAGTTGTGTTGTAATAATAATATATTGTTGGCAAAAATTTTATATTTTTACTGATATCTTCCCTTCCGTTTAACTTTGCCTTTTCGATTAAGAAAAGTGATGCTGAATTACTTACGATAATTATTTACCTAGCCATAACAAAGACGTCTATATAATTATTTCGTCGTATATGATATATCTATAAGTTAACCGACGAGAGTGGAAAGCGGGAGTTGTCCAAATTTAAGTGAGGTCGAGCGTATGAGAATGAAATAGAAATAGCAAAAACGGAATCGCGAAGTTCCGCTAAATATAGCTGGGCGGGCGCGGAGTGTGGCGCGCGCTGCGCTGGCGAGCTCGCGTTGTGCCAACCGCAGTCCGCTGACAACACTGGTCGCGCTGATAATTAACTTATTGACCCATTTTGTGCATCGTGTGCGAGGATTAACAAACTCCACAGGCACGGAGATGACATTGCCGTGTTTCCAGTAATAGCCACTCATGTACGGATTTAAGGCTGACGTATCTTAGACTTGGATTTTTGCCCTTACTGCCACCGGGTCTTCAGCAGTGCGTAAGTAGCAGCTTTTAAACACATTAGTTTGGTTTATGGTTGCTCCGTGCTCTCAAATTGACTCCGAGATACATTATTCGACAACTGAAAACATAAATGTTTATATTGAGATCTTTAGAAATAGGTCAAACTGAAATTGCGATATCGATAATACAAGTAATTTTAGTTATCGAGTGCAACACACAATGCTAAACAAAATGTGTTCCACGTTTATTTTGTTACTGAATTTGTTATTAATTTGACAATACAAGGTGTAGGTGTACATAAACTTTAATCAATATTTTTTTTATTTGAATAATAATATTATTCCTATAACTTTTCATATTGAAGTTAGTAGCACTTTGACTACCTATATCACTTTGTTTAAATAAGACTAAAGAGGAATCTTTAGTACGGGGGAACCCGTACACAATAGCTTTGTTAATTCACAGGAGTTAAATGTGAGCCGGAATCTTCTTATGTATACTATAAGGCCGGAATACTTTGTTAAAACCTACCATAACACATCAGATTCTGATGACCATAATTGTTGATGTGTTTCAGGGGTAATGAACGGCGACGAAAGGGAAGAGGCTCATCGCCCCCGCCCTCTATCCGCAGGTATATGGACTCTATTCTCGTGGCTGCGTCGCAGCGACAGGTCCTCTTCAAGCGAGAGTATTTCCAGCGTAGGATCTGCACGAACAGCTGTCAGTTTTGACTTTTTGGCCCCAGGGAACTATAATTTATCTAGTAAACCCATCGTGTTGACCACGCCTCTCAACCCTCCAACGGAGACATACAAAAGGAGGTTGCAAGATCGGAATTTGCGACGACAGCGCGACCGCGACGTAACCCTTCATCGAAAGTACGGCCTGTTCAGAGATCACGGAAGCGGTTACGACGGATTCACCCTACCACCGACGAGGAGGACGCTGGGGAATACTTCGGACAGGCCGAACAGAGATCGTAGAGCTACTAGCGAGTCCTTACCTCGTCGAGCTGCGTACGTGCCTGGAAAGCGACGAGCTCCATTGCCACCTACGATAGCGATCTCGGCATCTCTTCCACGTACTTACAAAAGGAAACGCCCAGCTCCTAAGCCACCTATTAATAATATATTGATTAGTAATAATATCCAACTGGTAGGCAACCCCGTGCGAATGACTTCAAAATCTGAAACTGAAACAAAATCTGATAATGAATTACTGAACGGTAACAAGAATCAAAAATGCAATAAGAAAGTTACTACATCAAAAGATATCAAATCAAGATCAGACAAAAGCTTTTTGAAGCATTTATTTGAAAATAAAAAAAGAAGTTCCGTTATTGAAACAACTTCTGTAAGGTTGTTACCTAGCATTAGTGAATTAGATAAACAAGCAACTGAAATTATAAAGAACAAGAAATTGCAACAGAAAATTAATAATGTTAATAATGACGATGTTACTAACTTTGAAGATACAAATGCAATTTATGAAGGAAACTCTTGGTTCTGCACATCGTGTCTTAGGAAATATAGTTCATCCGTAGATTCCTGTAATTATTGTTTACCCGGTAAAAGACGTTCATTGCAAAATAATGGGTTAACAATTCAGTCTCCAAGAGCATCTATTTATACACAAACTAATGTCAATGGCGAAACTGCCACGTCTAGTCGGTATAGTGTGGATGAACGTAAGGTACTAAAAGAAATCCTCAAAGAAATGAAAGATTCCCTGCCTAAAAAGAGCAAAGATAATAAAGTTAATAACATTAATACAGAAACTCCAACTCTAAGAATTGGGTCAGCAGTGCAAGAAACATACAAAGAAATTACACCCGAACCATCTTCCTCTAGCGAAATTTCTCACAATAAAAATATAATATCTATATCAGCACTACTCTCAGAAACAGAGAGGAATATTCAAAACAATGTTATCAATCAAAGCATATTATCTGACATACCTTTCGACCAAAAAAACATAAAGCAATATAAAGTTTCTCCTATGTCTGAAAATATAACTAGTGTAAAAATGGCGCCTGCTAGATGTTCTTTAAGTGCCCAAAAACATTTATCTTCTAAGATAAATGAACATAAAGAGGAAAATAATAATACTAACCATTTTGTAACTAATAAAAGCAAAGAAAATAATTCCCAGGAAGTAAATATTACAAACGTAACAGAAGATAAAAATCATAAAACTACTAATTTAAAAAATCCTATAAATGTTAAAAATATAGGTAAACCCCAAAGTCATTTGCCATTACTTTCAACTAAAATAAATGAGAGTAAAGAAACCAATAAAAACGAACTGTGGGTATCACATGAGACCTCAAAAAGTATTTTATTAGATAATCATCAGCATATTGTTAAGGACAAAATTCACAAGGAAAATATAATATGTAGCAGCCAAAATCAAGCTTCGTCAACATCCACTGCCTCAAATGTATCTAAATCTGTCTTGGTAGGACCAAAGCAATCTAAGCTAATGTTTTCCAATTTCCCTAATACGCACGCTGTGGTAGTCAATACTGTGACAGTGGTAACAACACATTCGAGCTCTGAATCATCAAAAAAACTCGATAAACCAGAATTTAATCTGCATACACCACTCAGAATATCGTCATTATTGAATCCTGTATATATTCCAAATAAGACTGCTGCAAAGGAAAATGTTAGTACGGAAACTCATGCTCCTACCAAATCTGCTAAAAACGAACTACCTAGTAACTCAACTGCCCTTAAAACTATAGACACTGAAAAAAAAGGTACAAAAGTTAGTAAAGAAGAATTTGAAAAAGTCACACCACGTAATTTGGATTCAAAAACAAGGAACCTAGTCAATGATTTGACAGAACCCCAAGTAAAAGAAACGGTAAAAATAGAAGCTCGGGTTGAAGATTTAACGCCTAAAGACGACATAAGCAAACAAAAAGTTTTACCATCAACACCGGGATGCTCTAGTACACAAGGTATACAAAATGTTACACTTGATCACTATGACCAACGCAGACATCTTATAAATCAGCTCGAGAAATCAATAGCTAAAGGCGACGAATTAGCTGCTGCAGAAGCTGCAGTAAAACTTGCTAAATTAAGATTATCATGTTCAGTTTTATCATTTTCTTCACAAATTGTAGGGGAGACTACTAAGGCTAAACAAAATGAAAAAAACGAACAAACTAATTTGTCTTATACAAACGCAACATCTTCGAAAGATAAACCAATAGAACAGAATTTGCCTAAAGGTGGTAATACATCTAGAGAAGTAGACATAAATTCACAAATAAACAATAGTAAATTGCTAAAGAATGAAAAGATAACTGAAAAAGTCGCTACTAAGTCATGTAATTTGCCAAACAAACCACAACCCAGTGGTGAGCCCTCCACATCAAACCAAGTTATTTCGGAAAACATAGTGCCGTGAGTACCCTTATTTACCTATCGACACATTTTTTTACTGATTGAAACAAACAAGTTTCAATTTTGACCTGCCAAAAATTACAAAAGTCTTTCATTTATTATGAAATTTATTTATTATCTTAGTTTGTTGTATTAAATTTTTTAAATAAAAACAATGTGCCTACTTTTTCAGCATAAATATATGGATTGAAGACAAACAAGCGGCAAGGGGACCGATCCGGCTGAATATTTCCAGACGGGCTACTGTAGCCGACTTACGGCGACAAGCTGAGCAATCTTTGGGTGTGGCGACTCAGCTACAGAGGTGGATCGTTGGTCGCACACTATGCTCTGATGATACATCTCTCATAGTCTCATTGGCGGGACCATATCTTACAGCACCATTTTATTTATGTATTGTTCAACCAGGTTTGTTTCAGTCACATTTTGTATTGATTTATTAGGCACCTACGTAGTATGTACTTAAAAGGCCTAATATAAGACTTAATTTCAGATCAGGAAGATAAATCAATAACAACTGAAGTTATCAATGATAGCAAGAGTATCGCAACGGGTAATAATGGAGAATTTTATACAGAGTTAATGAACTTAGAGAAACAATCGCTAGTCCCAAATATAGAACCCTTTGTGTGTGATGTTTGCATGGAAGAATGTGCCGCCGGAGCAGGAGTAATACTCCGGGAATGTATTCATTCATTTTGTAGGGAGTGCCTCTCCGACGTAGTGCAACATTCTCAAGAACCAGCGGTCGCTTGCCCTGCGACGGGTTGCTCTGGATTTTTACAGGAACGCGAAATACGTACCATCGTGACGCCTGAAGAATACGAACGATGGCTGGCTCGAGGCTTAGCTACGGCCGAATGTGGGACTCGCAATGCGTTCCACTGTCGCACTACAGATTGTACTGGATGGGCTTTTTGTGATCCAGGAGTTAGAAGATTTCCATGCCCTGTGTGTAAGAACAATAATTGTGTACAATGTCAGGTAAATACGTCGAATTTAATTCATAATAAGTATATTTAAAACATGAGCGCCAAATTATCCTGATTAGATTTCTACAATATCGTGTTTTTAATTTTCAAATAGTGAAATTGATTATTTTAACAGAACCAGATTGATAATTTTTACTATTTTAAATCAAAAACTCAATATTGTAAAAAAATACTTAAGCTGTTTTGTCCCTCATGACCCCGTACGAGTCAAATTGCTCTACAAATATGTTCTCATTTGTGTTGCTACCTAACCCCGGTCACTCACATACGCCCAAATGTTTGACATTTTTACGAATGTTTGCACTTAGGTGAAGGGCGGTCAGGCAAATGGGTTCGCATATGAGTATACAAGCCCATTTCCGCTTCCTACATCTACCTTCCTACTTCCTACACTTTGTTCACGAATGTTCAATCTGCTGAATGCTGTTGTTATTATGTTGTTGTTATTCAAATCCATTTTCAATACAGAAAATAAATGGTAGTACGACTAGACGCCACGAACCACGAAAAATTAAGACAAACGTCACCTTTTTAATCGTGTGCGCAACTGGTCGCACGAATGTGTGGGAGACTACACGAAGGTTCGAGGTTCGCGCGCTTTGATGTGCGACAAAAAACCGACACACCTTGGAAAACCCCGAATGCCTCGAAAACTTCGCATAATCATTCGGGAAGGTCGTCCCACACTTGTGGGTTCGCGTATTCGCGCGAATGTGAGTGACCGGCATAACTGACGAAAGTAATTCTATCAACATGCGACGGACGCGTATTAACATTTACGTGTTCTATAGGAGGCAACGCAAACTTTTCTTATAAACAGGTGTTCATGGCTATGCATGTAACTTATACATGAAGTTCGCGCGCAAACCTATATGGAAAGGATCACGGGGGGCAAAGCCCGTCGCAATAAAAAAGCTATAGGAATCCAAAACGGAATGGGTTAGGTTAGGTTCATATATTTTTTTTACGAGGAAATAGGAACCCCTCGAAGCGGGGTTCCGTCGACATTTATGACGAAATGTAGTTGTATTGTTACATAATAGAATTGAAATTGAATATTTAGTTGCCATAATTTACTATTAGATGATAAATTTAGGTATATGTCTATTATCATTTTTATGGTGTTTGACAGTTTGAGGTAGTACTGCCTCCTATTGAACACGGAAATAAATACGCCAATCAGGGCTAATGCTCTTCGCAAACCCGTGCGCGATTGGAGGACTCGTGCCTTGAATTGAATTGAACTCAAGTTAGAAAAGAGTTTTAGCGTCACAAACCCTGCCCGTTTCGAGGCAGTACTGCCTCATATTGAACACGTAAACGGAAATACGCCGACGGGACTCGTGTGCGTTTCTCCTCAATACTAGGGAAACTGTTCAAAAGTTTAATTATTTTTCAATTTGAATTACTATTAAGTTTACTAGCTTAACGAATTCTATTTTGACAATTTTCAGGCGATACATGAAGGAGAAACCTGTGACCAATATCAAACGAAATTGCGCCAAGCAGTGACTGCTGCTGAAAGTAATAAAGACGACGAGGGTACTCAGGCATTACTTAACTCTTTGATATCTAAAGGGGAAGCACTCGAGTGTCCAGAATGTAGAGCCATCATCACAAAGAAATGGGGTTGCGACTGGGTGAAGTGTTCAGCGTGTAAAACTGAAATATGCTGGGTGACGAAAGGCAGGCGCTGGGGTCCGGGCGGGCGGGGCGACACTAGCGGGGGGTGCCGCTGCGGCGTCGATGGCCTGAGATGCCATCCCTCCTGTGGTTATTGTCATTAATATTATACTATTATTATATGTATACACTATTATCGAATGTATTGCATGCAGAAATATATAAAAAAATTAATGCTATCATACACAATTTGTACCCCATATTATTTTGTAAATTAGGTGTAATAAAATGTAGGAAAAACATTTATTTTGCTATTTCAATAATATAATTTAATAGTATAATTTATGTCAATGGGTAAAAGATAATTTCCGTATGCGAAGCTGCGGGCCACAGCTAGTAATTATATAAATCCGTTCAGCGGTTTCTAAGATACGAGGTAATAAAGAATATTACACACATACAAACATACATACAAGATACGACCCTTCCTTGTCAGTCGGGTATATTTTCCTGATTTTTATTGCCTACCATTTGTGTCTGTACTTTTAATTTCGAAAAGAGATGATTAATGGTTGATCTTGGCCTGAATCTTTATACAATTAAAGGATAATGCAATTTTTAAATTTTTGTTGTAGCTATTATTCATAACAGATACTGGATGTCTTAACTTTGACCCTGAACTAATTTGGTTAAAAGATGATTTGATCAGGGGTTTTACCACTTATGAGTCTTGATTACTAATGAAATACTCTGACCTTATCTATTCTTTAGTTCAGATGATGAGGAGCTGAGGAAGATAACTAAGGAATAGTTCTTCAACCCAAATCTATATCACAGGTTACTTATATCCAAACACTAAAACCACAGAAACAAAACTTTGCAGCTCATTACTGAAAATATAGCAATGTTGTTGTTCACATTTACCCATACATCTTAAAAATATTTCTTTCTTTTTCTCCACCCTTTCTTGGCCTGCCGGCATCATGCCTTTGGTGTTGCTGATGTTCATGGGCGACGATAGCCACTTACCATCCGGTGGATTGTCCGCTTGTTTGCCTATTTCCATAAAAAAAACATATAGGTACATACATATACCTATATATGAACATATCAACACTATCGTAAATAAAGCTTCTAGGACTCTAGGATTTATCTTGCGTATGTCGGCGGTCTTCAAATCTATCAAAATTCTCAAAATTTTATATTGTGCTTACGTTCGAAGTCACTTAGAGTATTGCTCACAAGTCTGGAATCCGGCGTATGACGTTTATATAACACGCATCGAACGCATACAGAAAAGGTTCTTACGTTAGAAACAGTTCCGGTCAAATTTATACATACCAAATTATACCAAGCGTTGCCAAAAGTTCCATATTCTGCCACTGTATGAGAGACGGCGTATAGATAGCGTATAATGGGTGGATCGATTGCTCCGATCTTTTAGAAGCTATTGGTTTACGTGTTTCGTATTCTTGTAGACGACCAGGCACACGTAGTTGTTTCAATACCGTTTCTACGCAGTTTGATATTGACCTATTCCATACATCACCCAGGCAACTCAAGAACATACTTGCTAACAGCTTTTTTAAAAAAGATAGCTAACATTTTTATAATTTAGTTTCACTAGAATAATTATTATTTGTAACAACTCTTATAACTACTTTTAAGACTAATTTGTAAAGCGTAGCAAACTATTTTTGGTAAAATTTAGTAGGCGTAGCGCACTAATTTCAGTCAATATAATTATTTACCTGGAAACTTATAATTGGCCATATCATTATTATTCCGAGACTACAATATATTTGTTTAGCTGTAAGTTTTCCTAAAATTGTAAAAATAAAATAAAATATGCTGGAACAGAACCAAATGTAAGTAGAAAATTTTTCTGTGTTATCCAGGGTATGATTGAACAAAATATATGTATTAGATTTTCTTATTGCTATATTCAAAATACAAATATAAAGTACATTAATGACCCTAAGTTATGTGAATTAATGTAACAAAATGCAAGTTTTCCCTTAAAGTCACACACACACACATACACAGTTAGGCTGCCTGTCCATTGACGCGGAGAGGGGCAGCGGAGCGGAGAAACGAAGAAATATTAACCAATAGGATTGCATGAAATCTCCGCTCCGCTTTAGTGGAAAGGGATTTGCGAGCTAGTTTAAAAATTCATACATTTTCGGAAGCGGTGCGTGGTAGCGGTGCGAGGTAGCGGTGCGAGGCGGCGGAGCGGGGCGGCGGAGCGGGGCAGCCGAGTGAGAGTGAGGGAGTGGAGTATGCCGCTGAAGTTTGTCCAGTACGTACGTGCGCTTTGTTGTAACGAAGAATTTTGAAAAATGGATGAAAGACTCATCGAAAGCGTAAAAAAGTTTCCTTGCCTGTGGGACACGAGTTCAGAATTTTATAAATGTAACGAAACAAAGGATGCGGCATGGAATCTCATCATTAATGAAGTAAACATAAAAGACGGTAATTATATATTTTTATTAAAATAAATATCATAGCTTACACTTCTTGCAATTCGTGAGCGCGCGTGAACATTATTTGTGTTGAAGTCTTGTACGTGTATGAGTATTGTTGTTAAGTATTTCAAGATTTTTTTCTTACGGTATGCGCTATGCGTTGCTGCCTTAACGCACACACAGATACATCGTCAACACAAACAAAGCCCACACGCAATCCTGATTTGCAACATATCGATACTTTCATAATATTAGCTGTATTTCACTTTACTTAATAGAACTTTAGTTTTTTTTATAATTGTTGATTGAAATTCGTGACGAAATGCGAGTATCTTGCCATGGAACTTTCCCCTGATTATTGAAGTAAGAACAATACATTTCTCGAACTTGATAACCTTTGTTTCTATAGTGTGTTTCTATTCTGTTATCCATTGAGATTAATATCTGCTCCTTGTTATTTTCGTTACTGTTTAGGTAATCAGGTTGTCGATCAATTAAATAATTGTGCAACACACATGTTGCTTTTATTATTTTATCAACTGTTTCGATTTTGCATTCGAAATCTTTATGATACACGTACCACTTTCGTGCCAGTACCGTAAAATGGGGTGAATAGAATCGCAGGGGTGAATAGATACAAAACCAAAAAAGTTTAACTACAGACTATAGCCAAACATTTTGAAAGAAAAAAGTTCCGATATTTATGATATTTGAAATCTGCATTATTTTTTTTGTTGAAATAGCAACACTGGATTGACGTGAGGTTTGGCCAACATAATAAAAAAAGGTCTTGAAGTGAGCCCTTTGAATGCAGGTTAAACGAGGTCCTGAAAACTTTACTATTTTCATTGTGAAAGGAAGTGTTTTTTGCCATCACAACTTGCTAATACATTCGTTGGTTACTTGTGACCCAGATTAATAAAAAGTTAAGTGCGTTTGTGATGTAAATTTCGAAATATTTGTAAAATTGTAAACCAAGTCATTTGTTATTTTTGATTGAGGTTAATAGACACGGGGAAGGGGCGAATAGATACGTAGTATGGGGTGAATAGATACGTAGTATGGGTTCAATAGACACGTGAAAGGGTTCAATAGAAACGAGTAAGGGGTGATTAGAAAGATATGTGTTAGGGCTGCTACCTATTGAAATATATATTTTTTGTTACAAAATAATAAATTGATCTCGTAGATATGAGTGAATGATTAAAATAAATCTTAATTTTCACTTTATGTTTTATTTCTACCATTAGGTAACATTTACTACTTAATTAGGTAGTTAAAGTAGGTACTTTACACTTTTATTTTACCTACCTATTTAGGTTGGTATCTACCTAAGCTTTGGAAATTGCCAACCCTAGCATTTTTTTCTATTCACCCCATACCTCGTGTCCATTGAACCCATGTGCGGGTTAATAGAAACGACGCATATTTTCGCATTTTGTGCTGTTATTGAGGAATAAATGCCAATTTAGATGACTGAAAGCTATTAAAACAGCTAAGAGATATAATATAAGCACAATATACTGTCTTCTCGACTATTAAAAACAATATAAAAATGAAGTCAAAGTTCAAAGTTGTGTCTATTCACCCCATTTTACGGTACCCCAAAAGTTGCTTCAACAATGCGACGTGCCCGTGACAAGCGGTAATTAAATACTCTTTTTTCTGAATTCAGTCCATCACGGGGGTAAGGCCTCATAAAATTTTCCATTAATGGAAAAGCTTCGTCTCCTATAAATACAAATGGCAATGGCTCTCCGTCCTGATAAAGTGGTACGGGCTGAGGTAAATTTAAGCTCCTCTCTTTTAGGCGTTTTCCGAAAATGCTGTCGTCAAAAATTCCTGCATCTGAAAACCTTCCCATAGATCCTACATCAACCATTATGATTTTTCTTCTGGCATCAGCTAAACACATCAAAACCACAGAAAACCTCTTTTTATAATTGAAAAATGATGACCCTGATTTAGAAGGAGACTTGATATATACATGCTTGCCATCAAGAGCACCTAAGCAATTTTTGAATTGCCATAGGTCATCAAAATCCTTTGCAATTTTTTTCCAGTCGTTTTCTGTTGGTTCTGGCATAACATAAGGTTGCAATACGTTCCAAAGAACATCGCAAACTTCTTCTATAATTCTTGACACACTTTTTATTCCAATCCTGAAATTCTCTGCTATCCCCGTAAATGACTGGCTGGTTGCTAAATATCTGTAAAATAAAAAAAAAAACTTTTAACAATTACTCAAAACTAAACAAGTACCTAAATAAAAAATAATAACAGTTTTCACTTTTTAATTATGTGTATATAATACTACAGTGATGTGTTTGTTACTTGTTTCAGTTACAACCGCCAAATACCGATGGAAACAACTTAGAGATAACCATCGAGATGCATTAAAACGTCAAAATGCAACAAGGAGTGGACAGGCTAGAAGACAACGCAAGGAGTGGAAATATCAAAACGCCATGTCATTTCTTCTACCGTACATGTGTAACAGAGATCGAGCATCAAATTTTGAATCCTTAGAAGACTCGGCAAATGAGAATTCAAATCAGCCAAATTTTGATGATAATTCTCAAGAATCAAGCGGTATCTTGCCATCAACATCAAATAATCTTACCTCTGTCAATGTTTCCGATGATTCGACAGCATCTGGTCCGATTCCTTCCACATCGAAAAAAAGGAAGAACGATGAGATCCTAGATATATTAAGAAAAAATCAAGAAAACCGCGATCTTTTAAGACAAGAACGTACGGAAGTTAAAAATATGATGGGAGCCAGGGACAAGTATGATGAAATAGACTCTTTTTTTTTAAATTTGGCTGCGTCAACAAAAAAGTTGCCATATTATTTACAACTTCAAATAAAAAAAAATTGTTTTAATGCTGTAATGACAGCAGAAGAAACTAATTTGCAACAGTCCTGGTATTCTCCGAATAATTATGGTTACTCTACAAGCTCAACACCAACATCAGGCAATATAAATATCAGTAATAATACTGCAAATTCTTCGCATGTTGAAGAAACTGAGGCTACTACTGAACACTCATCAACATTTCCACAAAATGACATCAATATATCTACTGCTACCGCTTCAGATGTTCCAGAAACTCAGAACACTGGAAGAACTGGAACGCCTGTAGTAGAGCTAACAGGTTCGGAGGAAACTGCAGATCAATATGTGGATAACAATATTAATTTCAATTTTTGAATTATTTTTCATGGTGTTAACTTAGAAAATTAATAAAAGTTACTTTGATTTTAAAATGAGTACTTACTTTAAACACACTGCTAACCTTTCACAGCTACTGATGGAATTTCGGAAATTTGAGTCCTGTTTCTGAATATATGGTTGAACCAGAGAGTGCAGCTTATGAAAAGTAGATCGAGAAACTCTATAAGAATTTTCGAAAGTTTCTTCATCAGCAGTTCGGAAAAAAGTATAATATTCACCGTGCACTGAACGATACTTGATATGATTTCTTAACCAAAATCTATGTTTTCTTATAGAATTATTAATATAGTATGTTGTAAGTAATTCGGTTTCTTCCGAGTCTAACATTTCTTCTTCGAGCAATGTGAGGTAGTAACATTTCAACTTTTGCGTCGACATGTCTGTTTTCCGTAATATTTCGCGTATGACTGAACTGACCGCCCGCCGCCCTCCGCTCAAATGACTCGTTGCGTGAACTCGGCCTAGCTCCGCAGTCCGTTACTCCGCTCCGCAATACTCGCTGGCTCCGCACCGCTGCCTAGCTCCGCGTCAATGGACAGACACAGTCCGTAACTCCGCTCCGCAATACTCGCTAGCTCAGCTCCGCTGCCTCTCTCCGCGTCAATGGACAGGCAGCCTTAAACCTTTTTGGTTATTACACTTTTAAGATGCCAACAAGACTTCATGTAATTCACTTCTACGAGTAAACCAGTGTTATTCAATAATAAGAATAGATGTATCTGGGTGTGACTTACAGTCAGTTGGATTTATTTTAATGCAAGAGTACAATTTATTTTACAAAAGTACAATTTATAACCTTTTGTGTACCACTGAGAAAAAATTACCTACCATACAAATCATTAAGCCACAATAAAATTGTTATTGACATTTGGTATTATCACTTTCAAACATTACTTATTAATAAAATATAGGAAATTAGCAGTAATTAAAAATATGTGATAACCACTTCTTATCAATCAAAATGGGAAACACTTTACTTAAACTAAAACTTAACTCTACAAAAACATTAGTAACGACGCATGCCAGGAGGACCTCTTCCACCTGGGCCCCCACGACCCATGCCCGGTGGAGCACCCATCATTCCTGGTGGCGGACCTCCCATCATAGGACCGCCGCGCATCTGAGGAGGTGCCGAAAGTTGTCCTCGGGATCCTGGCGCCATATGTTGTTGAGAGGGACCACCTACACCTCTGGCTGGCCCTTGTAGCCCTGGGGGAGCACCCGCGGGCCCTGCGCCTCGACCGGCCGCCCGACCCGCTCCAGGCCCGCCTATGGCTCCCGGTAGAGGCACGCGAGGCAAGCCCTCTTCAGGAGGCGGTGGCCCTTCGATTGTTAGCGACACAATGTTTTCACCTCGTACTAGCACAAAACCCAATGTTCTCTTTTCTTCTCTGTCAGCAGTTTTAGCGTTCTTAGACTTAATTTTTCTGAACTCTTCGCAGTCTCCCAAAATCAAGTTCATGTGTTTATCAAACGCTTTGAAGGTACCGATAAACGTCCGGGAATCTTGTAATATAACTCTCACACGATAATTTATGTGCTGCTGCATTTTATTATTCTTTCCGATAGTCTGGAACAAAAAATATTGTTATATTAATAAACGATTTGACATTAAAAATAAAATATTTTCACTATTTATTGTCGGTAAATAAACTAACAATCAACTAGAATTAACCATATATAAATAGAAATTTAAAATAATAACCATTTTGGATGTCTGATTATTACACAATATTCAGATAGGTAGTAATACAGAAATCTCAAAAACACAGGAAAGCGGTAATTTTTAATGGCTCTAGCCGGCTTCGCTTCGGTTTTGTTTGGCGTTTTGCAATTCGCGTCGACTCGTTTGACCTTTCGTCGTTTACACCTGTCTGTCAGCCACAGAACACACTCCTGGCGGCTGTCAGCTCAGCTCAAGTCAGCTGTCATTGCTGTCAAATATTATGTCCATGGATATAATAGTCTAACTGGATTGCAATCTTCGTACAGGTGTTACCTGAAAACGGATGAAATCACAATTGAATGAACAATTTTCCACTGTGTCCATGTTATCTATAGTCCCAGGAAATATCATTCGATTGTGTTCAAATATGTTTGAGAGTACGGTGTATTTAAAATTTAAAAAGAAATGTACCGCAATAATTAATATAAAAATCATTTCATTATAATATTCATTCATTAATTATAATTATTATTCATTATAATTATAATCAATCAGTTTTCACGACATAAAAATATTTTATTAAGGAATTATAATAAAATATGTTTATTTCAGTGTTGTAATTTTTTACCACATGAAAAATTATCACACACATATTGGGATAACAGAAAATCAGTTCGGCTTCATTGCGTCGAAATCAACTACCGATGCCATCCAAACGGTACGCATTGTGATGGAAAAACACCGAGCAAACCGCGAAGACTTACATCTTATGTTCATTGACTTAGTCGACTCTATCGAAGGCTATCCTTTTCTAAAAAAGGCCTTCGATAGAGTCCCTCGGAAACTTGTATGGCATTCACTAAGACAACAAGGCGTGCCCGAAAAATACATATCACTTGTGACCGATACCTACGATAGCGTTAAAACAAAAGTACGATCCTCCGCTGGTCTGAGCGAAGAGTTTGAAGTCAAGGTTGGTGTGCACCAAGGGTCAGCTCTGAGCCCACTCCTGTTTAATATAGTTATGAATCAACTCACATCAAACATCCAGTCCCCGTTGCCATGGTGCCTACTATATGCAGATGATATAGCGCTTATAGATACTTGCCCTAAAAGACTCGAAAACACCTTGGAGCAGTGGAGACGTGCATTAGAAGACAATGGCCTCAGGATCAGCCGGGAGAAAACGGAATACATGGAATGCAATTTCAGTGGCTCCACCCATTCCAACCAGATCTGCCTCAGTGGCCAACCGCTGCCCAAAGTGGACCACTTTAAGTATCTTGGCTCTATTATGTCCGCTGATGCCCGAATTGATGCCGACGTGACGCACAGGGTGCAAGTGGGCTGGCAGCGCTGGAGAACCCTCACCGGTGTGCTGTGCGACCCGCGAATGCCAGTCCGCGTGAAGGGCAACGTGTACAAAACCGCAGTTAGACCCGCGATGACATACTCCGCTGAATGCTGGGCCATCAATAAGGTACACGAACAGCGTCTACATGTCAATGAGATGAAGATGCTACGATGGGCCGGGGGAGTAACTAGACTTGATAAAGTAAGGAACGAGTACATCAGAGAAAGTTTTAAGGTCGCGCCCATCGCTGAAAAGATCATTGAAAGCCGTATGAGATGGTATGGACATGTGATGAGGCGGAACGACGACCATGCCGTGCGCAAGGCACTAGCGCTTCCAGATGCGCGCAAACGAAGAGGACGACCCCTAGCCACGTGGTGGTCCACCGTGTCCAAGGACCTGGAGAAAGCCCAGTTGACACCTAAGACAACCCAGAACAGAGCGTTCTGGCGCTACAAAACGAGGAGAGCCGACCCCAAATGATGGGACAAGGCAAAGACAAAGAAGAAGATGAAAAATTATCAATAGAAAACATTTTGAAGAACCATATCAAAATAGGATATAATTTTTGTAAGTGTGGACACCCTACAATTATGAAGGACAACCTAATCCGGCCTGTGAATGGTCAAAAATGGCCATTCAATTGTGACGTCACATCTTCAGATACCTCTATGAAGATTGCAATCCAGTTAGACTATTAAATTCATGACTGTGTCAACAACTCAGGTTGACAGTGACTATAGACTATAGTAATCCATGGACTATGCCATGGATATTTTACTGTAACTGGATACATATTTTCGTAAAGTTACTTGAAGGTGGATGACGTCACAAAGGAATGATGATTCAACCAATCACAGACTGGATTGAGGTTGTCCTTCATAACTTTAGGGTGTCCACACTTAAAAAAATTATGTCCTATTTCGATATCGTTCTTCAAAATGTTCCTATATAGTAATTTTTCTGGTGGTAAAAAAGGATTGAACAAAAAACATATAATTTACGTTTCTTGAAGGTTATTTTAAAAGAAATGTAACAAAATTTAACAAGAAGTCTAGAATACTGCTACCCACCATCGTACTTAAATTTATATACTGTAACTTTTTAAGATTTTCTGCTTAAAAAACAAACTAAAACTTTAAATCTCCAAATATCCAACTTATATATTGTATAATATCATCGGCTATGGTGACGGAGACAAAAAATAATATTTTTATCTTAAAAAACAAACTAAAACTTTAAATCTCCAAATATCCAACTTATATATTGTATAATATCATCGGCTATGGTGACGGAGACAAAAAATAATATTTTTATCTTTTTCTTTCACGTAAAATTTATAACTGGCGATCTCGCTCTGTCAAATGTATGGGAGAATCTACTGGTTCTAAATCTATAATTATCTTAATTTAAATAAATTACGTATCACGTTGTTTGTCTGCGATGGACTCCTAAACTACTGAACCGATTTTAATTAAATTTGCACATTGTGTGCAGTTTGATCCAACTTGAAAGATAGGATAGCTTACATCTCAAAGTAAAAAAAAAAGCTTTTGACAGAACGAAGTCTGTCCGGACAGCTAGTATATGTATATTTTTTTAAATTATGGACAATATAATTTATTACGATACATTTCTTCTATTTTAAGTGAATACTTATGTATGAAAATATTTTAATTAAAATAATCAAATGATATATCCTGAAACTATAGATAACATGGACACAATACAAAAATGGTCATTCTGTTGTCACTTCATCCATCTTCAAGAGACTCTACGAAGCTAAGTATCTACTTACCCCCGTATTCAAGAACAATACTATGAGGTCTCACAGTGCTCACGGACGCATAGGGTGATTCAAACCATTTCGTAAACAATACTTGATTGAAGTCATTTCGACGGTCCCTACGTACATTCCCGTAAGTGGTAGATACGTGATTTGCACTTTTTGCTATCATAACCTTCGGGGCACCCTAAACTATCGTTTAGTTTAATAAAAATAAGTAATAGTTGGCAAAATGAACGTTAAATCCGTACACGACATATCCCATAACTACAAAATTAAGTAAAATTTCCGACTTAAAACAACAGTAGTGGTAATTCAGTAATTTTACGTTGGACTATTCATCGTACTCCCGCGGCGCCTCTCCCGCAACTGCCACTTGCGGGACATACACGCGCACTGGTGTAAGAGACGGTTAATGTCAATTAATTATAGGTAAAAAATGCCTCAAAGAACAAGTATTACACAATATCGTAATACGCAAACGTGAAATGCAAGAAAAAACAGTTACAAAAAAAATCTGGTTTGCAAATGCATCATGTACGTACATAACTGCTTACAACATTTTTTTCCCCTGTTTCCCACGTACAATTTAATAAATGCCAATTACGACTCTGATTACTTCAGAGACTACCACGTAAAATCCAGTATGTAACCACTTAAGCTATGTGCAATAGAGATGATTCCGATGTATAAGTAAGTAAGTCGCAAATAATACACAAAAAGTGATCTTTATGGCCTATCTTTTTATTAATTATAAAATATATCACATATTAAACCTTTATACCAAATTTCATGACTTTACGTTAAGTAGAACATGTTAATACACATGTTTGAAACTTCAAAGTGCTCTCCTGTAAAATTTGTGTTTTGTAGTTAGGGGTATGTACGTAGGGACCGTCGATTTGCTGTGCGTTTGTCGAAATCGATTAAGTAGCTGCCGAGCTACTTTACCGAACGCATAGTGTTGCTTTGACTTCTATCAAAATAGAAAGAAAGGATCGATTATTTGTATTGTTATCTTTGTCTTTTGTCTATGTCAAATGACTAGAGTGAAGTTAGCCGCATCAAATGGACCATTAAGAGGGCTGTATACAGCTCTGTGCATCCGCACAGCCAAGTGATACATAAGGGTCAACTGTGAAACAGAAGGCTTGCCATGACGAACGCACTGAGAAATGCCTTACTTCGTATAGTATTACTTCTTTACTTACGGCCGGTCTCAATAATGTACTAACAGATGGAAGGCTGTGAATAGGGCTACCATTAGTATGTTATCTGTCATATTTGTCAATTTTTGCCTCTGAAAAATTGACAAATATGACAGATGACAGCCCTATCCACAGTCTTCCATCTGTTAGTACATTATTGAGACCGGCCGTTAAACAAGTATTGTTCTTGAATACGGGGGTTAGAGTAATATCCATGGATATACCATAGATATATTCACGGATATATTACTCTAACTGGATACATAACTTCGTCGAGGTACTTGAAGACTGATGACGTCACAACGGAATGACTATTCAACCAATCACAGGCCGGATTGAGGTTGTGCTTCATAATTATTGTAGGGTGTCCACACTTACTTACAAAAATTATGTCCTATTTTGTTGTGGTTCTGCAAAATGTTTTCTATCAGGAGTTTTGCTTGTGGTAATAAATTATATATTGAAATAATACATTTTATTAAAATTTCTTCAATTTACCGAATTTAAAGTATTGGGTGAATTCGCGAAAGTCGTAACAAGCGATGTTCCGCTTGATAAAAAAATTAATTTACTACTTTTGTAAAATTTTGTTTTGCTAACTGCTTTTATGCATATTTTTACATAACGGCCTACATATAAGGTTACATAATTTCAAGTAATTTATATAAAAAAATTTAATAACACGCCCGAAACATCATTACCATTTGAAGGAAAATTGCTGATATTGATATTCCAAAATATTTTTTGAAAAACCTGCCTTATACATTGCGTGTTTAATTTTATATTTTGAAAAAATATATAATTAGGTACATTATAACATATAATATTATAGAATCAGCAGTGCAGAACTAGAAAAAAAAAATATTAAAATTTTGTCACGAAAATTCGTCAACTCCATGTCAGTACCGTCAAACGTTATATTTCTCAAATGTTTTTTGGGCTACGCTATAAAGTACCCCTCGTCTGGTCCATTGTAAAAAGTGGAACAGGACAACTTATTGCTGTTTCATGGAGAAACAACTTTTATTCATAAAAAACAACGACGTTCAGTACTTTGTCCCGATTTTGAATCAACGCCATTTACTGGATTTACAAGGTACTATAAATTATACATTAATTTTAATACTCCACACGTATGTGTGATAGGAACATGATTTTCATTGGCACAAAGAGTTTATAAATAAATGATTATCAAAATGAATTTTAAGCAAAAAAGCAAAAAATATCATTACCATATGCATCATTCCCATTTGTTTTTTTGTAAATGGGAATGATTTTGTGTAAATGGTAATAACGATTCCCCGTGTGGTGCCGGGCCCACTTAAGTAGAATAGCACCACTCCCGTTCTTCCTGGGATGTCGTAAAAGGCGACTAATAGGACTAATCCAGAAGATGGGCAGCAGCATCTTTCTGTGTGTGACGAAAACCGGTCAGGTCACCTGCGGTCACCAACACGCACTAGCCAAGCGTGGTGACTACCGGCTAAAACCCCCGCATGCAAGTCACAAGTAAGCCTCGGCCCCCAGTCCCCGGCAGCCCCGCTATTCCTAGTTACGGTAGCGGCTATGGTAACGGCGGGGCAGGGGGTGCTAAGAATCTCCGGCAGAGATCGGGCTACCAATCCCAACGACGACTTCTGCACCTGGCAACATACAACACCAGGACACTGAGGACCGACGACAAGGTAAAAGAGCTGGAAGAAGAGATAGACAAGTTAAACTGGAGTATTGTGGGTTTATCAGAAGTCCGAAGACAGGGGGAGGACACGATAATACTCAAATCCGGAAACTTGTTCTATCACCGGGAGGGCGAACACCTGTCCCAAGGTGGTGTCGGGTTTCTCGTCCACAAGTCCCTCGTCAACAACATTGTGCAAGTTGGGAGTGTGTCGGCCAGGGTAGCGTACCTTACACTCAGAATATCCAAACGGTATTCGTTGAAGGTCGTACAGGTATATGCGCCGACTTCTACACACCCCGACGATGAGATTGAGGTTATGTATGAGGACATTAGTAGAGCCATACATACCTCAAAAACTCATTTCACAGTTGTGATGGGGGACTTCAACGCAAGACTAGGCACGCGAAATGACAACGAGATGAAGGTGGCACCCTTCGGATTTGGACGACGGAACCACCGGGGACACTTGCTGGCAAACTTCATGGAGAAGGAGGACTTATTCATGATGAACTCCTTCTTCAAGAAGAAGCCGCATCGCAAGTGGACCTGGATAAGCCCTGATGGTTCAACAAAAAGCGAGATAGACTTCATTCTGGCAGACAAACGGCATATATTTAATGATGTCTCTGTGATCAGCAGGCTCAAAACCGGAAGCGATCATCGCCTTGTAAGAGGCACATTAAATATCGACGTCAAGCTGGAACGGTCACGCCTGATGAAGTCTACGCGTCGCCCAACACCTGTCCAAATCCAGGGTTCCGACAGCTTTCAGCTCGAACTACAAAACCGTTTTGCGTGCCTAGAATCATGCACGTCAGTGGACGAGTTTAACACCAGGATGGTAACAACTGTCCACGAGGTAGGGTCGAAGTACTTCAAGACCCACCCCAGTGGTAGATCTCAGGTTCTCTCAGAACAAACCCTCGGTCTAATGAGGGACCGAAGAGAACTATGTGTGCAGTCTCCAACCTCTATGGCGGAGTACAGACGGCTCAATGAACAGATCTCTAAGTGCAGGCGACGCGATTTGCGGAAAAACAACGCAAATCGTGTAAAAAACACAATTGAGCAAAACCGAGGCTCCAAAGTGTTCGCCAGGGATCTGTCTATTGGGCAAAGTCAGCTTACGAGGTTGAAGACCGAGCTTGGCACCATAGTGTCATCGAAACCCGAAGTTCTGAGAGAGACGGAGAAATACTACGGACGGTTGTATGCCTCCTCTCAAGCTCCAGCTCTCCTCGAGGAGAGCGATAAGCGAGCCAAACTAACCCGACACTACACAGAAGATATCCCGGACGTCAGCCTGTATGAGATTAGAGAGGCTCTCAAACAGCTTAAAAACAACAAGGCACCGGGAAATGACGGAATCACAGCCGAGCTGTTAAGAGCTGGGGGGAAACCCCTCCTAGTGGCGCTCCGAAATCTGTTCGATTCCGTCATTAATACTGGGACTACCCCGGAAGCGTGGAGCAGAAGTGTGGTGACTTTGTTCTTTAAGAAAGGGGATAAGACCCTTTTGAAGAACTACAGGCCCATTGCACTTCTGAGCCACGTTTATAAGCTGTTTTCGAGAGTGCTCACAAATCGCATTGCACGCAGGCTTGACGACTTCCAGCCTCCCGAACAAGCAGGATTCCGGAAAGGCTACAGTACCATGGACCACATACACACACTGCGGCAGATTATACAGAAGACCGAGGAGTATAATCTGCCGCTATGTGTTGCCTATGTGGACTATGAGAAAGCCTTTGATTCTATCGAGACCTGGGCAGTACTAAATTCTCTTCAGCGGTGCCGGATCGACTACCGGTATATCGAGGTGTTGAAATGTTTATACACATCAGCCACCATGACCGTCAGAGTACACAACACAGCAACGAACCCCATCCAACTGCAGAGAGGTGTCAGGCAAGGGGACGTCATATCCCCAAAACTGTTCACCGCTGCGTTGGAAGACGTGTTCAAGCTGATGGAGTGGAAACGACGTGGCATTAACATCAATGGCGAACACATCACACACCTGCGATATGCTGATGATATAGTCATCCTGGCAGGATCCCTGGAGGAACTTGGTACAATGCTCGGGGACTTGAACAGCGCCTCACAACGGGTGGGTCTTAAGATGAACATGGACAAGACGAAAATCATGTCGAATGTCCATGTCACACCCGTACCGGTTGTTGTTGACGGCGCTGCTCTCGAAGTTGTAGACGAGTACATTTACCTGGGACAAGTGATCCAAATGGGTAAGTCCAACTTCGAGAAAGAAGTCACTCGTAGAATCCAACTCGGATGGGCTGCGTTCGGGAAACTACGTCATATCTTGTCGTCCAAAAAGTTACCTCAGTGCCTGAAGTCGAAGGTGTTCGAGCAGTGTGTGTTGCCAGTGATGACATACGGATCCGAGACGTGGTGCTTCACTATTGGCCTTATGCATAAGCTTAGAGTCGCCCAGCGGGCTATGGAACGAGCTATGCTCGGTATTTCTCTACGCGATCGAATCAGAAATGATGAAATCCGTAGACGAACGAGGGTGACCGACATAGCTCAGAGAATTAGCAGGCTGAAGTGGCAATGGGCTGGCCACATAGTTCGAAGGACCGATAACCGTTGGGGAAGAAAGGTCCTCGAATGGAGACCACGCCTCGGTAAAAGGAGCACAGGACGCCCCCCGACCAGGTGGACCGATGACCTGAAGAAGACAGCGGGTATCCGCTGGATTCAGAAGGCTCAGGACCGGTCTGAGTGGCGTAGATTAGGGGAGGCCTATGTCCAGCAGTGGACCTCAAAAGGCTGATGGATGGATGGATGGATGGATGGTAATAACGATTGGAGATTTTGAAATCAATTTTGATTGAGTAATGAGACCTAGCAATTTCTTTTTCAACGATAGATTTTTGATTAAATGATGTAAATTAAATTTGAGCTACAAGTTGTTGGTAAAGAACCTACAAAACTTTTTAATAAAATAAATTATAAACGAAAATTTAATGCAAATAAAGGCAAAAACCGTTAAGAGAAATAAAAAATTGCTAGACGGAGGAGATACACCGAAATCAGAGGAGATTGTGCATTGTACGAAGAGGAGAACAAAGAAAGAGATAACCAGTGGTTCTTAAAGCATGAGATAAGAAAAAAAATTAATGAAATGAAATGAAATAATCTTTTATTCATGTCGATATCTCTGATACAATTATAAACATCATTTTTTTAATCTAACAGCATTTCGGAACGGTGCTTTGTCATGGAGGAGAAGAAAATCCGTAAAGAAACTCCACAGCACATCTTTTAAAATAATGAAAAATTACACAAGATGTTCTAACTGACACGGAACTGGATGCATTACTAATTTACATCTTTGTCAATAATATATTCATTTATACTACAGTATCCTTTGCCTACTAGCTGGGATTTCAGAGATCTCCTAAACATTTGAATAAGCAAATACTTAGGTAATTTAATGTAAAAACGTGCACTGAGCCCCTTAGAAGAACGTTGTACTCTACGTAGGCGAAAAGAATCCGTAACCAGAAGTATGTCTGTTTCAAGTTAGATGATTTTGCGTATCACTATTTTGCTTGAAACAACCGCCGTTGGTGTTTTATGAATAAAATTTAATTGTAAATTAATAAATTAAGATGTTACTGTTAATATGCCTATTTTTTTAAATCTCTCCCGCAGGTAGTGGCGTAATTTTAATTTATAAATGGTTCTAATTGCCCTTTTCTGCAAAACAAATATTGCACCAATGTCAGCTACTGTACCCCACATCAATAATATCAATATACCATAGGACATGAGGCTATGAAAGTGTGCAAAATAAACAAGTTTAGCAATTTCTACATCAATGGCATAAACTGAGTTACTTAGCTTACTCGTGAGAGCCGATATATGATTGCCCCATTGTAGTTTAGAATCTAAGGTGACACTTAAGAAAACCGTGGATTTTTCCATAGTTATAATTTCATTATTTATAAGGTGAATCAAATAAACCGGTTTTTTTTTCTGGTCACAGTGTGAAGTGACGCGCTTGGTACTGCTGTACGTGTTAAAGGGGACTGTCTCGTATTATTCCATTTGGTAGCAAACATTCTATATACTTCTTTTTTAGCATTTATCAGTAAATTATTTGTAGTAAACCGGTGTCATAAACGAAACAGAACTTTTACATCGTCATTTATTTTATTTCTATTCGTCTTAAATATAAGAGAAGTGACATCAGCAACCAGTATAATGTCTGCATATTTCTTAATTTAATACGGTAGATCATTTAAGTATACTAGAAAAAGGAAGGGGCCCAGAAACTAGCCCTGTGGTACACCCATCACAGATTAAATCTCGATAATTTGTTATCATTTATACTAACACATTGGATTCTACTCGTCAAGTACGACACAATCAAGTTAAGTGAATTGTTATTGATGCTGTAGTGATTAATCTTTCTTTCTAATGTTTAGTGTTCAACACAATCAAATGTCTTAGACAGGTCACAGAATACCCTTATGGGATTTTGTGAATTCTCCCAGGTCTCAAAGATAAGTTTGAGAAGCCTAGCACCTGCATTTGTTGTATTACGGCTTTCGGTAAAACCGTATTGCTCAGGGTGGAGTAAATTACAAGCGCTAAAGTGCTTCAGCGTTTAATTTAACTTAATTATTTTCGAATACCGTAGGTAAAATAGAAATAGGTCTGTAATTATTAAGGTCTGTTTTGTCCCCAGATTTAAAACTCGGTATGATCTTTCTATACTTCATTAGATCTGGGAAAGTATCTAGATTTACACATTTATTTACCAACCTAGCTAAATAAGGGACTATCACATCTTTTATATTATTTATAATTTTAACAGACATTCCCCGCAAAATTTCAAATTCATATGCCCCCCCCCCCCCTTCAACAGAGGTAATTTTATTTCCATTAACTAATAATTCATATTTAGAATTGCGTAATTTATTACTACCAATCTCGTTACTAATAATACTCGAGTTAGTGGTTTTACCTTGACATTTTTTATCTTCAAATGCAACTTAAAGACATAGCTATAATACACACGGCTTTAATTATTTTTTTGAATAACATTAAATTTTTGTCATTCCCATTAACAAAAAATCATTACCGTTAAATAAAAGTCATTACCAGGCTGCTAAATATCATTACCATTTCTTCAAAAAAATTTTACGAGCTAATAACTTTTGATTTGCTTAGCGAATTTTGAGGACTTTTGTAGGCTTAGAAAGGATATTTTATGTGCTAATTTTTTTCCTGGTTTTGCACGCATTTCCACATACTTTTAAAAAAAAACCAACAAAATGATACAAAAACGCGAATTCACCCTATTGCATTATCAGTAAATATCGATAATAAGAACAGCAATGTCTATGTTCTGGCAACATTTTTTCATCTGAGTTGTCAAAGTGGTCCGTTGAAATATATGGATTCGACCATGGATATATTAATCTAACTGGATACATAATTTCGTAACTGTTCAAGATATAAAATATTTTTAACTAAATAATTTTTGAAAATGTACATAAGCTCAGATGAAAGGGGATAAGTAAAATAATTATAATTATTTACCAAATTTAAATTTAAATAAACTCAAATAAAGTTCAAACGTAAATAATGAAAACGTTATAACTTATAACTGTGCACAGTAAACAATGCGTTATTATGTGTTCTTAAACGGTCGGGGTTTTTCAAAAATGATATCTACTTGTCTCGCTTGTTCGCAGCCGACTAGGTCTAAAATGCGTTAGCACTTGGTCTTGGTACCACTTGGTGCGTGTGGTGGTGCAGTGACGGATTAACCCTTAATCAAATTAAGCAATTGCCTAGGGCATCACGTCTGGGGGGGGGGCACCAGAACAAGCACAAAAAAGCACAGAAAACCACGTTGACATACGGATAGGGGGGCCTGTAGTAGTTGTTGTACTTACGTGCTCACGTAATATTTGGATATAGTGATATGGTTGACTTGCATTAGCTCGTTACGTCACCAGTGGTAGGGAAACACGTCCGCTCGCGTCTACGGTTCTCTCGTGACTGACTCAGTGTTGCCCCACTACCCGTGCTCTCGAGATAACCTGATTACTGCTATAACTATAATAGCAGTACAAACACTACATCCCTTCCTTATTAAAATCTTTATTTAATCTGGAGCCCGATCCACAGTCGACTCTGCAGTTGATCGCAACTCAAGCCTTCAAAGGCCACTCCACGTCTACACCATTCAATATTCCAGTTACTTAGACAAACTCATTTGTAACACGCACTATATGTATGAAGCAGGCTACGGTTTGTAAACTGTAGCCTTCTGGGTGCCTTCACTAGCCTCAACAAACTCAAACTGTCATATACATGCTTCGTATAGAATTACTTATGTAGATTATACTTTCACTGCAATTATTTTAAACATTGAAACAATACCTGAGACCTCTTCCAGCATTTTTTTCGTCTTACACCTTTCCCATTCTCACCCGTTCTCCTTCTATCTTTATTAAATAATAATTATTTACATCACCTCTTAGCTTTTCACACTTCCCTCTTTCTTCTCTCTTTGATCAAGATCGCCAAGTTATTAGGTTTCATACCAACATTCAAACAAACCTCGTCATTTCTGTCTTTAAATAGACAACTTACTGGTAAAACAAACACAGGAAAAATGAGAAACTCGATGAAAATTTATATTATTACTAAGAGTGGTTTACTGTCAACAACAAATTACGTACAGCTTACAACCTGCTTTCGTTTTTAAAGACTAAAGTTTTACTTGCGAGACAATCCTCTTATATACGTAATATATACTAGGTCCCACCGACGACCATAACAAGCCAACCATGGCTAGACTCGCAACAGGAATTTCCTTTATTTAGGCGTCCTTCCTGAATGGGCCCAACGGACCCAACGGTGTCACATATGAATCAGACACTGCCGATACCAATCATTCACATACCAGTCATTCATTGAAATACCTCGTCTATTCATTATCTTTATTCTACATCTCAACTTCATCACGCCAAATAACTAATATGTTCACAAAATAACTACATTTTGTATGGTTTTCAAAGTTATGAGGGCCCATACTGCCGTCTAGTCAGTAATGATTTCAATTTCAAGAGGTCCATACACACTTTAGTTACTATGATTTCAAATCATGGGACCTATACTGCCGTCTAGTCAAGTAATGTATGTATGATTCTAAATTTCATGAGGTCACTACTTCCATCAAGTCAATGTATCAATCTCAATTTCATGAGGGCTCATACTGCCGACAACTCAGTAACGTATGATTTTCAATTTCATGAGGGCTCATACTGCCTACAACACAGTAACGTATGATTTTCAATTTCATGAGGGCTCATACTGCCGACAACACACTTGCAACTCAGTAATGTACGATTTTCAATTTAATGAGGGCTCATACTGCCAACAACTTACTTCAATTCAGTAAAGTATGATTTTCAATTTCATGAGGGCTCATACTGCCGACAACTGAGTTGCGTATGATTTTCAATTTCATGAGGGCTCATACTGCCTACAACATAGTAACGTATGATTTTCAATTTCATGAGGGCTCATACTGCCTACAACACAGGAACGTATGATTTTCAATTTCATGAGGGCTCATACTGCCTACAACACAGTAACGTATGTTTATGTTAAGCAAAACTAAACTTCATTATAATTACCTTTGGTTGATTTTACTTTGATTTCTCTGACTCTTCGAGTTAGAGTGCCTTTTAAATTTTACTTTCATTGTAACTTTAGCTTGAATACAATTTTTTCTTTAACTCTGAATTTAACTAAAAACACAGAAGAAACAATAGTATTTATAAATAATTATAGAAGGTGCACTAAGAAAAATTCCGAAAAATCATTTAAATAAATAGTGACTCTGGCTTCAACGCAATAAAGTGTAATTCTGATCGCACAGCGCTAATCAAAACGCGTAATGAGTTGCCTTCCTTTCTAACACTGTCGCTTATCCTCTCAGGCAATGTCAGGGTTGCCTTTTTTGAAAGAATAAAATTAATCTGAAAGTTTAGTGACATGTGTGATGACCTGAAGGAAACTAACATTTATAAAAGTTAATTCATTTTGTATTTTTTTTTCTGAAAGTTTATTTTTATGTGTTACACATGTATTATTATATATGTGTAAACGATAATTAAATATATATCAGTTCGGACTTGATTATTTAACATCTTACTGAAGAACACGCATCAATATATAGACAAACACCAAATTTTTTTTTTTTCTATGTGTGATAAATTACGAACGTGTGACTGCTATTATGAATTTTCTGAATTAGTAGGACATGTCGAACGTGGCATGTACCTACTTGTAACGTTATGGTAAAACGCGGAGTGAGCCAGGCCTGACAAAACTTTGACTCGGACTATAGCTTAAACATTCACTAAGCTTTATCTTTATCTTTACCCTTTTCACTTGAACTCAACATTACCTTTTTTTTCTAGGTATTGTGACGGGTCATCCTATTGAAATGAAATTCCAAGTGGTTTACAACATTTAGCTGTAAATCGATACAAAACTACAATCAGTTTGCCTGCAAAACTGTTTAAAGAGGACTTCTCGATTTATAACTAAATACATCCAGCTTAATAAATATTTTTTGGACGTCAGGAGAGTTTCTCCTTCACGATTTTTGTGGAATTCTGTCAAAACCAAGCCTCGGCTTCTCCAGGGCTATGAATTTACTACAGTATATCAAATCGTGCGTCTTCAAAAGGGCGCTTTCCTCAGGCTACAATAATAAATAGCAACATTTTAAACATTGCTGCACCCATTCGAACAAATACAATTATTGTTCTCAAATTAAAAATAAAAACTTACTCCTTTTGCGCACGAATAACTCAATAACCAATATATAATATGATTTCTGTGACAAAACTTAGTTTAATCACAGTAACAACACAAGAACGCGTCTAGCTCGCAAGCGCTTTTGACCCTCACTGCCTCAATAGATTCTATAAAATTCAACACAAAAACTAAATTAGAAAAATAAAATTGTCTCATCGCGAAGATTTGAACTTCGGTATCGCGGCTTGTTTAATGGTTCCTAATAGGAACGATGATAGGAACTTCCTATCATCTCCCAATACGCAATGATATTCAAAATATAGATACGTTATGCCCTTACAAACCAACCAAGAACTCCGTTCTGAAAAGAGCCACAACACACACACTCGCCCATCCTTTCCTCCACTACACCAATCACACCGGCACAATACATGAGGGCATTCTAACGCTGTATGTCAAATGTCAAGCACTTCTGACCACAACAAAAGCGTCATGTGTTAACAGAGCGACCACGACCATAACGGTCAACTACCCGCTCCCGCGCTCCTCATCGTCGGCGCGCCAGTGACACATCCACCATAGAACCCTAACGTTGTTGCTATTCTTGTGACGGAATAATTGTTTCTTTCTTTCTTACGCTACCGCCCATCACCCGACTTTATTTATGATTACCCACATTATGTTATTATATTTTCAGCCGTGTAGTACAGCCGTGATAGTCAAATACCAAAAGGAAAGACTGCCAAAGAATCACAAAGAACTTACAAGCTGAAATAGGGACGCGGCGCCGCAACTTTAAATTACGTTAACCGTATTACAACAGCTTGTGATAGTTTATGTATATTATTTTCAAAAGAAATACAAGTGCATGGCTGCATGTATACCAAGGCGGCTAGGCATGTATGTATGTTTGATACTGCCAATGCAATACTTTCATAACAGAACATAATTTTCATCAAACAACTTCAGTTCCGTTTTTTATCAGAATTCATATCAAAACGACTGCAATTATTTCAGTTTATCATACCTACACATGTACTTTGTAACTAAAGCAAAACTACGTTTGAATGAAACCCAGGACCTGCGTAGAATATAACTAATAGTCATAACAACAGCTAATTTTATTGACAATTACCCTTACTGTTATAGTTTTATGGCAGTGAAGAAGCAAACTCACTCTCAACAATTAAACTTAACTTGCATGTGCGGCCATCTATAATGGTAGTAAAATCTATACTTTATAAAGCCGCAGAGTCTGCCCGGCCGAACTCGCTACATACAGCCATACAGCATCGGGCGAAACGGCGTAGCACAGCTAGTCCTAAATAAATTTCACTAATTTAGGGAACCCTTTTATTCTTGAATATTTTAAAGTCCCTACTCCTTTATTTAAGTTCATAATTTGTATAATGTTTTCTCCTTTTTAGTACTAAGTGTTGTTGTGCAACACATACACGCAAGAATGGATGCCGGACACAATTCGCACATTTAAAACAAAAAATGGCGCTTTACAAAAATAGTAGTTTTTCGGTATAGTCGTTCAAAGTTTTCAACTCAACATTGCGATCAATGTCTATGAAGAAAACTGAAATATATCGTTGCAATTAGCCTCTCTCGTCAGTTCGCCCAACCTACTTATCTACCTACTACGACACAGCTAAACACTAAATATCACTTCTTATTTCAAAACAAAACCTGTCTCGCTATCACTTTCAGCTAAATAAGTGACACTATATCCAAATGTCATTTATGTTATTATTACTTCAGTAGCGTGAATTACGCTTATAACACAAAATGCCACTTTTTTACTCACCGCACAGTTGTTTTTACAATGTCAATCAATGCCATTTTTCAGAAAACAAAGGGAATTGTGTAGGTAGCGGTAATGGCGGCAATTTTTTATACCTAATTAGAGAGAGAACTTCGATAATTATGATGATTTTGCTCAATACGTTATTTAAAATTACAGCACACTTAAACAAATTCTCGAGTTAACTATTCGGCACTAATATTAACATTCGTCTGTTGATTATTTCTTGCATCGACGTGTTATTTTCCTTTCAACTCTTCCTTTATCAACACAAAATAAAAATATTTACTGCACTGACCTTTTGACCTCGTCGCCATTATGTAGTAGTTGTTGTACTTACGTGCTCACGTAATATTTGGATATAGTGATATGGTTGACTTGCATTAGCTCGTTACGTCACCAGTGGTAGGGAAACACGTCCGTTCGCGTCTACGGTTCTCTCGTGACTGACTCAGTGTTGCCGCTTGCCCCACTACCTACCCGTGCTCTCGAGATAACATGATTACTGCTATAACTATAATAGCAGTACAAACACTACAGTAATGTACATCATATTTTATCATTCTCTTATTTTAGAAGTTACAGGGGGGGGGGGGGGGGACACACATTTTACCACTTTGGAAGTGTCTCTCGCGCAAACTATTTAGTTTAGAAAAAAATGATTCTAGAAACCTCAATATCATTTTTAAAGACCTATCCATAGATACCCCACACGTATGGGTTTCATGAAAAAAAATTTTTGAGTTTCAGTTCTATGTATGGGGAACCCCAAAATTTATTGTTTTTTTTCTATTTGTATGTAAAAATCTTAATGCGGTTTACAGAATACATCTACTTACCAAGTTTCAAATTTTCAACAGTTTAATACAGTATAGTTCTTATAGTTTCGGAGAAAAGTGGCTGTGAGCTAAAATATCATTGGCTGTGAGTGACATACGGACGGACAGACAGACAGACAGACAGACATGACGAATCCATAAGGGTTCCGTTTTTTGCCATTTGGCTACGGAACCCTAAAAACTGGATCCAGAGAAATATATTATTTCAATTGGGGCTTGGCCATCTTTTAATAGCCAATTTGAATAATATTTATTTATTTATTTGAGTAAATTATTTCCTGATTTTAGGTATTCTGTATAAATTACTGGAATGTATGGGAATTAAAAATAAAAACATTGTGTTTCATACTGTTTTTACTTCAAATTATGCTTATCCTAGTAACACGTAGGTATAGATAAATATAAAACTTATACTAAATATATTGACGGTACAATGCAATGCATAAACAGCTAATTAGTCTTTTCAAGATTACAATACATTAATTAGAATAGCTTAAGTTTCAAACGACACATAATGTACGTACTCAACTATATAAACATTCACTCAACATAATATCATTCTACACTAGCGCTACAAATATCTCGCAAAGATTCTCATTTAGCTATCAATTAGATAAGAACAAAGCCTTTACATAGATACATGAAAATTGTGCATTTACTCTAAGGACCGCTGAAAATGAAGTATGCTACAACGAATCAGTGGCTGGCGGAGCAAATTGTATCACTGACGTATGACGTACCGTAGGCACGTCGAATGAATCGATTTGGGGGATGAGCTTTCTCTTTCGCGGAGGAAGCGAAGAAGGTGCAAGTGTAAACTGTAAATTAGACGTAGGCGGGGATGGCGCGGGGGTGAGGGAGGGGGCGGGCGCCGCTACAGAAGTAGGTTGCGCTGGCATTGAGGTCGGCGCGGGGCAAGGCGGCGATGGGGGAGAGCTCGGTGGAGTGGGCGGCAACTGTTGTAGGGCTGCTTCCACCATGTCACACATCACCCCTCCGTTCACGGCCACCGGCACTGTGTACTGCGAGGGCGCCGCACGAGGAGCCTCTGCACCGTGTTCCTTGTAAATATGAGCTTCCATTTGCTTCTTGGTATTAAAGGTGCCATCGCACACCGTGCAACGGTAACAGCGTTCACCATAATGTTGAAACCGGTGCAACTTTAAAACGTGATTGTAGCCGAAGTCGCGAAGACAAATGTCACAAGTGTAGGGGCGTTCTCCCGTGTGCGTCCGAGAATGCACCTTGAGCTGCTTGGAACACGTGAACCCCTTCCCGCAGCCTGGCGCCGGACACCGATACGGTTTTTCACCTGTGTGTGTCCGTAAATGAATCACCAATTGTCCCGACTGGATGAATGTTTTGTGGCAGTGAGGACACGCGTGAGGCCGTTCCCCAGTATGTATTCGAGCGTGACGGTGAAGCTTCCCGGAGTGTTCGAAAGCGGCGCCGCACACGCTACAGCGATAAGGCCTCTCCTTTGTATGTATGCGACGATGCACTTGCAGATTTTCTTTCACGCTGAACATTTTGTGGCAATATTCACATTCGAAAGGTCGCTCGCCAGTATGAGTCCTATAGTGGCGCACAAGTCTCGCTGGCACGGCGAATGTCTTCTGGCAAACATCGCAACGATGAGCATCAGCAGCTACCCGGTGAGAACGCGCGTGAGCTGTAAGCGCGCTGCGCGTAGAAAGTGTTAATCCACATTCCCCACACTGATGCACTCGTTCCTCCTCACCTGCAGAAAATTGCAGTTCAAATTTAGAATAACAGAAATTAGGGTCCATGTTATTGACCTGACCAGGTTTTAAATTATTTTATTTGTAGTTATTAAAGCACACGTATTTCCGCCACAATTATTCACAGTGCAGTATAGTGTCTGTTGTGGACGGCATGTGCACGGCCCGGTCAGGAATATCAGGATGCATACCTACACAAAGGCCATAAAGGGGCGCGGGAAGGACGGGGGGAGCTGAACGTGGCAAAGTGAATGTCCTCCGGCGGCACGTGGAGGCCTGTACCTTGGTTTCGGCGAGATAATGCCGCGGTGGGCCTCCACGTGTATGGGCCACCGACCCCGTACCGCACTCTATCGTACCCCGCGCCCACCCGCACTCTCCCTCCACTTTCGTTATATCCCTAACGTTTTCCTGAGTATTTACCTATTTGATCCTCGAAATTTTGTAAAATAGGTCATTTATAAATACAATAAAATGAAAAATTAAATAGCACACATAATAATTGTTAAATATTAATAAAATATCTTAAATTGCTATACTATGGGAAAACATATCTACAAATGATCTAAGTTAATAAATTCTGATGCATGAACTTGTCACTTTTATATTTAGATGCTAATGATACCATTTAATCAATAATTAGAACTTGTAATTATCTCAAAATTACTGAAATAAATTTGTATAAAATGCAATAAAATTGAACTATAGGTCAAATAATTATTAAATTCTTACCTATCATTTTCACTGAAGACGTTATAGCTTCTTATATTATGTAGTTCAATACTGTCAATGTTGGTGTAGGTTGTGTACTTGAGTCGAGCGGACCAACAAGCGCGCGCTTTACGGACCGTCCACGGCCGAATGCGGAATTCGCGAGCCTCGAGCCAGCCAGCGCATGTTTCATATCCTCCGCTCTCCTCTGACGCACACACCATTCCATTTTATCGCCACTGCCACAGCCGTTTACTTGTGTTGGATATTTTAACACTGTGTGAGTGAGCCGAGTCGTGTTCGTGTCACACTGTCACATCACATCCCAGTATTTCCAGTCTTAGTACTTATTATTATTATTATATTAAAGCTTAAGTCAAATTAGAGTTTAATTAATAACATAACTGTCAATAACTGTAGATTAAATTAATTATTTTTTTATGTACATATTATGGGTTTCTGACTTATCTCTTCATTTCCTTCTTTGTAGTTTTGTAGTAGGTATGATACATTATCTACCTATATCAACTTTGTTTTGAAAATTAATAATTCTTATTAATTACGTTAATTATAATTATATAAATACCTACTACATAAAATCATACCTTAAAAACGGGCATAGATTGATTCATTAATGCATCAAAGGAGTAGGTGCCTACCTAAATATCTTTTAATAATAAAGTTGTTTTTGACCATACGAAACATGACTACGCTAAAAATTTTAAAATAATTCTACTATACAACACCACATTGCATATTATAATATTACATTGTGATATAAGTGTAGCTACGTATGTAGACGGCCGCGGCTTTGTTGAAGGTTGGCGAGGGTAGCGGACAGCGCGCGCGGCAGAGGGGAACACGTGGAGGCCCACCGCGGTTTCGACGCGCGTGTGAACTCTCCGCTACACTGCGCATGCGTGGTGTGTCACCTTGCCTCCTCCCGCCCTCTTCCTCTGATGTTTCTATTTTGTCTGTCTAGGACAATACAATATGTTAAATATACTTCTTGTATGTTAAGTAAAGCTCCAATTATTTTGATGATAACACTTACTATGATTCCACTGCTATGTAGGTACATAGCAGTGGAATCATAGTAGGGTATAGGGGCATAGGGGTAGTAAGTAGGTACTTACCACCAGCAGCAATCATTATTTCTACGTTACTTATGAAAATAAAATTGAGTTTTCACATCTCGATTTTGGTATTCTTGGTCGCATAATGGTCGCATATTATAATTTTATGTCATTCTTCAGTATTCCATAAATAGCTATTTAAATAACATAGCGAGGTCATACAGAAATTGAAATCGTATAATTATGTTGTCTAGCAAATTTTGATAAGAGAGTTACAATAAGACACCTTATTACGAGTAAAGTGGAGTTGTCTATTGACATTAAAGGGCTAAGGCCGGATCTTGACCCGCCGCACTGCTTCACGTTTTGACGATTACTTACATAATGTAATGAAGTCATGATAGACTTCGCGCGCAAGGAAATGACGAGAATTCGTAGATTTGTAATATTTATTAATTTACAGTTTTCATCATCTTCATATGAGTTTAATACGCGTTATTGGAGTTTACATGATCGTGATAAAGGTTTGATTAGCAAAACTGGCTAGAATGTGCATCAAGGTTTCGTCAAATATTTTAATCTTTGGCTTTTGTGTTTGTCTAATGATGAACGAACACTCGGTTCATCTGTGAATTTGTGTTAAGTACGTTCCGTAATAAAGTAAATAAATTTTGGATTAAAATATAAATTAACTAGTGTAGGTATTGTTACTCCTTTGTTTATCCTTTCGAACCCACATACAAGACGGACGTAACAGTATCTCTAAATTCTTGTGAAAAATAAACTTTACTAAAACATTGATTTATTGACTACCAACTGTTACGAGTTACGTTACGACCCTGCATTGCTGGAACTACGCAACATTTTTTGTTGATTTGTGTGAAGTTAATTAATTTACATTTTAATTTCTTTTGTAAGTTATTATACTTATGGGTTTTGATTTGGGCAGCAAAGAAGATGAATGAGAGACGACTGCATTTATTTTAGAACGGAATGGATATGGGCATGTGATGAAGCGTGCGGAAACCTATAAGACGAGAAGAGTCATGGATAATAACTTTGATCGATGTTTCTTGCGATTTACGATTTATGACGTGTTAAAAAAAACTACTTACTAGATCTCGTTCAAATTAATTTTCGTTGGAAGTTTGTACGGTAATGTACATCATATATTTTTTTTAGTTTTATCATTCTCTTATTTTAGAAGTTACAGGAGGGACACACACATTTTACCACTTTGGAAGTGTCACTCGCGCAAACTATTCAATTTAGAAAAAAATGATATAAAAAATCTCAATATCATAAAAAATTTGAGTTTCAGTTCTATGTATGGGGAACCCCCAAAATTTATTGTTTTTTTTCAATTTTTGTGTGAAAATCTTAACGCGGTTTACGGTATACATCTACTGACCAAGTTTCAACAGTATAGTTCTTATAGTTTCGGAGAAAAGTGGCTGTGACATACGGACGGACAGACAGACAGACATGACGAATTTATAAGGGTTCCGTTTTTTGCCATTTGGCTACGGAACCCTAAAAAGAGGAGTCTCAGAATTTGATTCGTATGCAAGCTTATCGTATCGAGTTTCTATTAAGGTGCTCCCTCACCGGGAGCATTCGCTTGTAATGTAACGTTACAGATTTGAGCATTACATCAGTGAAGGAGGAGAACCGAGCATTACAATGCGCACCTTGTAATGATACAAAACGGGGATACATCAGTGAAGGAGGAGAACCGAGCATTACAATGCGCACCTTGTAATGATACAATGTGTAATATCTTGTTACAACTTGTAACATCAATAATAATGTCAAATCTATAATGTTACATTACACGCGAATGCTCGTCTGTCAGGGAGGTAGTATTGTAATGTAATGCTCAAAGTCGAATCTATAATGTTACATTACACACGAATGCTCGTCAGTCAGGGAGGTATTATTGTAATGTAATGCTCAAAGACGAATCTATAATGTTACATTACAAGTGAATGCTCTCGGTGAGGGAGCACCTTTAAGATCGGCTCAGTGCTTTGGCTGGGAAAACGTATCTGTCATCACTCATCAGTCTACACGTAAGCATGATACAAGTGTAGATTTTATTATATAATATTATTATTAAACAAGATAACAGTGCCTAACAAAACCTTAATTAATTATTTAGGCAGTCCAATTAAGTTTAAATTTACCTAAATGATTGCGAGATAGATATACACTTTCAAGCGATTATATTGTATTTGGTGAGAGCCTCATCTGACCCAAAACAAGGTACTAGGTTCCCATTAAAATTATTCTCAATAATATTCGCAATATACCACTCAACTCAATAAATAGTAAGGTCAACTAGGCGCGCGCGAAACTATCAGCATCACCACGTCATCGCGTCACCTTTGTTTGGCGAATCGAGCTAAAAGAGCTACGAAGAGGACAACATAAGCCAGGTTTTGATAGTAGATTAAAAATTTAACACAATATGGGAAAATCATTTTATATATGGATTTTGGAATAAATATTTTGACATTGATAATTTTCCATTGAACAGGTTGTTTAGGGATTCCATTGCATTGAAGTATTAGTACTAGCGTAGCCATTTTATTGTTATTTTTTTAATAGCTTGTAGTCGAACTATATACCTACAAAAGATAAAACTGATCCACATAAAATCATGTAAGTATAAAGTAATATTCCTCCAGCATTTCTAGTAGCATTTAAAAATCTATCCATTGAATCCCAAATTCCAAACCAACCACTTGTTCTTGATGCACCATGAACTCTGAAAAACAGTCGAAGTCTCTTCTAATAGCGGTCGTTGAACCCTGTACCATCCAGTTTTACCCCAACCGTACTCAAGCATCTTTGTCAAGTATTTTTTGTTTTTTACATTTGTTAGGTAGTTGACAAAAACATCCTAGTTTTGTGTATATTTACGCCCTTTAATTTGGGTTTGATTATGGGATGTTCGCTACCATTATCATTCAATTCTGAGACATTTTGAACTTGTTAAAATATTCTAGATCTAGCTCACTGGGGTATAAAACTAATAACGAAATTCCACAACACAAGTACCTACGAGAAATCATTCTTACAAAAATAAGCAATTAAAATATTGACCTGTAGCTTATTCTGAATCAAAATGTCGATATGCGTTTCACTAAAGACCTTTAATATTTTTCGAAAAAACAATAATACCTACGTAACTAAGGTAAGTTAGATAGGTACCTACCAACATATCTAGTATCTAATAAAACATCATGAATACAGTTTTATAGGTACACTTAAATATTTACTTATAATGAGTATCGTATAAAATACAGCTAAGCACTTATGCAAATTCTGATACCTAAAATAATAAGTTAAGTAACCTACAATACATATTCACGAATTTAAAATTTTCCAATAATACTATAATGTGCAGTAGGCATAGATTTCTAATTGAGGCAGGTTAGGAAAGACCCCATCCTGTACCAAATTCTAGATGTTGATTGAACCCATTACAACATAAGAATGCAAAGTCATAAAATGCCCAAAGCGAGTAAAATATAATATACCTATACCGTACACGGAGTTGGTTCGGCTCGAGGAGGGTGCAGGAAGGCGAGGGAGGGCGCAGGGCGCGGTGAGCGGGGCGAAGCGTCGACACGCGCGGCACGGTCATTGAACGTTCGAAACCATGGTGTGAGGCCAGCCGGCGCGTGCGCTCGATTCAACCTTCCTCAACGCGACCGCAACTGACCCGCAGGATGGCGCGGTCAAGCGCTGCCTCGCTCGCTCGCTCTACGGTCTACTCGGGCCATACTCGGGCACGTTTATCAGTCTACTACCTCTACTTCTTACAATTTAAAATATTATAATTATACTAGCTGCCCGGACAGACTTCGTTCTGTCAAAAGTTAACAGTAAAAATTAAATAAATTTTTCCTAGTGATCACTTTTTTTATCTCAACAATAAACGACGATTACTTACAAAAATAAATTTTAAATTTTGTAGACAGCAATACTTTATAAACTTGATGATACTCATTTTAATACTTTAAGGTATAGGAATGGGTATAGGTACAATATTTTTTGTTTGGTTACTTGGCGCGTAAAAAAATAAAACTGACGGTTTCCCAACGCGGGAGCAGGCAACATACAACTGTCCATTGAGATAAGCATGGGTTTTCCAAATTAACGCTGCAAATACTTAAAGACTGGCCCTGTGTTTTATTTATGGTCATTGCGAAACGCACTGGAAATTATTGCAGTCGCTTAAATAGGGAAGATGCATTAGCAGTAGATTTTGATAAATATTAGTGATGGGCCGACTATGGGTTTTGCCGATCAGTCGACTAGCCGACTATTCGGCGATAAAATTGCCGACTAATCGGCCGACTATTCGGCAATGCCGATTATCCTTACTTTGGTCAAATATTTATGAAAATAAAAGGAATCAATTGCTTCCTGATAAACCTGAAAGTCTGACGTTTCTTCAGCTTCACACTGCTTCATGCAATAAAATTAAAATACTATTGATACAATTTAATTGAAAATATGACTAAGTACAAATAAAAGTACAAACTTGTATTATTATTGCCACATGCTAGTGATGCAACAAATATTCGCATAATTTTTGTCATTCGCATTCACAAAAATCACTGTATAAAGAAAAATAATTATTTTTAACATTAAAATGTTACTGATACCTATTATGTTGTCTACCGTCTTTTGTTTAAAGTTTTAATTCAGAAATATTTTTAAGTAGCTTACTGAAATATATTTTATGTCCCAAGTTTTTTTGTGTAGTTTCAAGTACATATTTTGTTTCCAAAACACATAATCAGAACTTTAAATGGTTACTGGTTTTGGAATATTATTATCCCATCAAAAACATAAATGTAAAGTGAGAGTCAATTTAAAAAAAAAAAAGAATTGAGATCTAAATGGGTTCCAATTTCTGTGTAGAAAAGCCTAAAATTTTAGTCACAAGAACATGTAATGAGGATCAGTAAAGTTGTAGCAAATTCAATAGAACTATTATCCACGTGATTCTTTATGGCGTAAGAATGATATATCTTTTTGAATTATCCAAATCGGACCATTACTTACGAAGATATTAAGTAATGAACATTGCCGTTCCGGACGCAAAAATTCAAAGTACGCGGGTCCGTGTGACGTCATTATGTCGGACCGAGCGCAGCCGGCTACCGGCACTCCTTCTTCATGATTCAACGGAGCCGATCTGACGCAGTTGGTCACTATAGTCGGCAATTTAATTACATGAAGGGTTGTTATTTTTTCATATTAAGTATAAAACGTACATAATATACCTAAGTACTAATAAAGTAGAAGCTGATTTTGTTACAAGCTCAATCAGATAAACTTCCAAAAGTGGATTCTTTCATGGTTTTTGATTACCTAGGTAATCATTCTAAGTTCACCAGCGCTAAATCCGTGGTTGGAAACCACAAAGGTGCTGTTTATTTATCTACGTGTACGGTCATCATCAGAAGTAGCTTAACATTTTAATACCTTGTCACATATTTCTTGAATTTGTCATAATGTTGTTCAGAAACCGTCGAAACAGTTACTATTACAAAGTACTATAATGTTAAGCTGTTTCTGAGGCTGACTGTTGGTAGGTATTTATTAGGAATCTTTAGGTCTAACTTCTAAGCTGTTAGTAGTAGGTAGGGGTAAGAAAGAATGAATGTAAAGTATACGTACAGGGATGTATTCAGAACTTATGAATGAAGTGTTTATAGTTTATTGATAAACGAATGTTGTTTTCGGTATAGGTATGTAGATCATTTCGCGGATGACTTTTTAACCTACTTGTTCTTTATAGTGCATAGTTCCCTACACTTGCTGATCTATGACAGAAACCTTAATATTGGTTGTCAATAGCTGTTTTTTTAGGGTTCCGTAGCCAAATGGCAAAAAACAGAACCCTTATGGATTCGTCATATCTGTCTGTCCGTCCGTATGTCACAGCCACTTTTTTCCGAAACTATAAGAACTATACTGTTGAAACTTGGTAAGTAGATATTGTATTCTGTCAACCGCTTTAAAATTTTCACACAAAATAGAAAAAAAAACAATAAATTTTGGGGGTTATGGATACTTAAGTGCATAAGTGTATCAGTGATACCTACATGAATAAAAGATTATTTCATTTCATTTCATTAAAACTGAAACTCAAAATATTTTTTTTCATCAAACCCATATGTGTGGTCATAAACCTATCTATGGATAGGTCTTCAAAAATGATATTGAGGTTCCTCATATCATTTTTTTTCTAAACTGAACAGTTTGCGCGAGAGACACGTCCAAAGTGGTAAAATGTGTGCCCCCCCCCCCCCCCCCGTAACTTCTAAAATAAGAGAATAATAAAACTAATGTTATGTTACTTGCTGCTACGGAACCCTTCATTGGCGAGTCCGACTCGCACTTGGCCGCTTTTATTTCCCTCTCACTCATCGTTACAAATCATCCGTTGAGTAGTAGTAGGGGCTCGACCAAAATTAGCACTATAAAGGCAAATATTTCGCAAACGCACCCCTAAATCTAAACATGGTCCTAGAAGATCCATATTATTTTTCGAAGACCTTTTCAACGATATCCCACACTACAGGGTACGCGACGAATAAAAAATTCATCCTCACACCTGTGTAGGGGAGGTACCCTGAAAAAAAAAGTTTTTCAGTATTTTATTCCACGATTCTGGAGTTTTAATAAATATGTATGTCCATGCCAAATTACAGACGGACGGACGGACATGACGAAACTACAAGGGTTCCGATTTTACTTCAGAACCCTAAAAAGTAAAGCGTATTGCTGCTGGACGGTTGAGAAGGTGGATTTCCATGACTGTGCTGTTCAAAAAGGAGGCTGCAAACATAGCGTAGCATTTTTGATGTGGCTCCATAGACGCAGCGAGGAGCCATCTCCCACTGAAAAAAAAATGTTACTGAGCCGAACCACAGCTGGCTATACATATTACTAGCTGCCCGGACAGACTTCGTTCTGTCAAAAGTTGTTTTTATTTTGAGATGTAAGCTATCCTATCTTTCAAGTTGGATCAAACTGCACACGGTGTGTAAATTTGATTAAAATCGGTTCAGTAGTCCGCGATGGACTCTTGTCCATCGCGGACAAACAACGTGACACATAATTTATATATGTTACCGGATATCTGTAAAATTCAGCAGTCTATACAATACCTAGGCAATCTATAGAATATCTAAAACGTTCAGGTAACGCTTTGAATATTATTTATTTCATACTTCACCCAGGCATTCTATACTATACTCCATGCGTAGTTGGTAATGTGTGTAAAAGACCAAAACAAGCAAGTGGGAGAGGGGTGAGACGGCGTCTTTTCCTTCTATACAACGCTAGAACGCAGCGATAGCAAACTGCTTGCGTATATATTGTAGGTAAGGCTGTTTTTAAATTTATTGTTACAATGCATACACGAGTTTTGCGTATTGATCGTGTATATTTTGTATCCTTCTTCGTTCCAAACTATACTACACTTCGGGATCTCTGCCTTTTCACCGAATATTGTTTGGCAGATTATCACTTGCCAACTAACGTTTCGCAGAATTTTATTTCGCCGAATAATCATTTGCCAACTTATCACATAATTTTGTTTTATTTCCCAACCTAACAGTTGCTAACTGTACGTTTGGTCTGCCTTTTATAATGACACTTTTCAAAAGGCCAACTCATTCATTTAGTTGTATATTGTTTACCAAATGATGTATTAAGTAAAGTAAAATTAAAAATAATTATATGTACAAAGTTGCATTATATGCACTTTTAGGGAGAATTTAGGGGTTTTTGATACACAAACAGGCTTCCAAACGTCTCCGGCGCACACTGGTTCCAATAGAACAAGCTAGCTAGACAAAATTATTTAATGCTCGCCTACGCAGCTTCGGCTTTTTGGTCGCCTGCGGCGACCAGCCTCAGCCGCTTCAGCTCACATGGTTCCTGCAGTTTGTTACAGCGGGCGGGGGCTGCTCTCCCTCCGCGCCTCCGGGGTTCACATTCACTCTAGGGGTAGGGCAGACTAGTACCACGTGGGGTCGGGGTTGACTAAGTCGGTTCTGTCACCAATTTAGAAAAATTACCGCCCTCCACTCCCCCTGTCACGGAGGTTCCGATACACACACGATTAGTCCGTATGCGTAATGGCGCTGTACATTATGGAACAAGATATACTTCTACGTCTTCTACGAAGTATACGCGATTATTTGCGTACTGCTTGTGTATGGATTGGAAGAACTTAGTAAAAAAGTTAGTTCCAACCTATACGTGGTTAGTTTCATATCCCTGCGTTCTGGCCTTGTAAAAAATGGCAAAACGCGGCGAGACGTGAGGGCAGGCAGTAAAAGTTTACTTACCACAAAGGGTTTTGGCTGCCAAATCCAAACTTTGGCATTCTTACATTTAAGCAAGCTTCCAGCTCCGACATATCCTCTGGCCTTATTGGCTAGGTTTGGGATTTCTTCTTGATACATAGAAATGACTCGCTCATGCCTGTTATCTATGGGTACGCAGACGATAGCAGAGTGGTGGTGGAACGTATAATTCTCACAATTTAGGCTGTATCCGAGTGGGGCACGGCCAATCTTGTAGAATTCTAAGACTAAGATGTTTCTCTTACTTCCCAAAGGTTGACTGGTAGAGAATGCTTTTAGCATTAAGTCCGCCTTTTACCTCTTACATTGCTGTAAGGTTCAAAAGTTTAAATAAATAAAAAAGATACGTGTAGGTATATTTACCTCACGTACCAGGAGCCCGCTCACCCGAGCCCTACTTTTCATAACGTACATTAAGAATATACCGATCGCCTTCAGTTGTTACGAGTTAAGGTAAAAACCCCAACTTTACTACACATCACCTACCTACACACACCCAAATCTATTAATTTTATTCATTGCCGGTGAACCTGAAGGTATTCTGTACAGTAGATGGGAAACGTATACATTACCTAGGTAAAGTATGTAATGGTGAATAATATTAATATCATTTAACACATTGCCAAAACGACCCAGGTATTATACACATTACCTAGGGATTATGCTGAATACCCGCATTATACAGATATCCGGTAACATATATATTAAGATAGATTCGATTCAACTACGAAATTTATATAAGTTAAAGATATGGTTCCCAGCTCAGTTACTATTGAAGATAAATCTTATATTATCTCTTTTTACAACGGAATACCATTTTCTACGAAGTTGTCTTTTTCGGCACGTTAAAAAATAGTTTTTTTGGCGTTTTCATAGAAGTGTTTGAACGTTTAAGCAATATACAATATTGATACATACTTGATATAAGAAACAGGGTATATTCCAGACTATATAGATTTAAATAGTTATGTTACTGTTACATGAATGCGTAGCGGTTATACCGGCATAAAAACTGGAGAATACCCTGTTACATATTATTGATACAGTACTTATTGTTATTGTTGTATTTGTTGTATTGGTGTTAAGTCCATCATTATGACTTTATTAATGTTGTAAAAAAGAACGAGAACTGATTTCTGTACTGCCGACAAACTGGCTCACAGTTTGGCAGAAAATTAACTAAGATAAATGTATTTTCTTTTCATAATAAATAAATTAAAAAAAAAAAAAAGTTAAAAGGTGAATTAGGCACAAATCGGACACTTAATTCGTTTCAAAGTCACAAATTATCTAAACAAAACATTACGCGCCGTATCGCTGCCAGCGGCTAACTGGCGGCGACCGAGATCGTGACGTCACAGCGTACCTCAGCGGCCCGCAGTGAACTTCGCTAGTAATTTGGTCATAACTTCGTAAATTTTTGTCGTAGAACAAAAAATTTTACACTGTCTGTTAAGGATTTCTTAGCTCTATAAATCTGCATTCTCCGGATCCTCATTCAAGCTCCACATTTGACTTGGTTAGTTTTCACGTACCTACCTAGGCTATATTATATCTATGTAATTAGCTTCGTCAAATCTGTTACGTTGATGACTTATGACACTCTTCTCTAATTTGGTTTGTTGGTTGCTAACTAATGAAAACTAGCCAAGTCAAATGTAAAGCTTGAATTACATGTTCTTGTGACTAAAATTTTAGGCTTTTCTACACAGAAATGTGCACCCATTTAGATCTCAATTCTTTTTTTTTTGAAATTGACTCTCACTTTACATTTATGATTTTGATGGGATATCATTACTTTTTGTATAGAAATTAACTGCAATTAATTCAAGCTTTACATTTGACTTGGTTAGTAATCAAGAATACCATTAATTACATACATATATCAAATTTCACAAATATACAATGATAAATGCAGTTTTTATTCCAATTTGAATCTTTAAAATGCTCTACTGTAAAATTGCGATTTTGGGGATACAACAACTTACGTAGGAGGTATCGTGCTCATCAACTAAATCTGTAGTTAGTGCGCCGTGGTCCGAAATACGGTACCTATTATTTCATTATTTATAAGTAATGATCTTCCACTATTGATGTCCGCTAAATATTGAAATAATAATTAATACTAAATCCCAATTATAATATCGTAATAAATACGAAAGTCGACTATACTCTTATTAGTTACGAGTGACCGCCCTCGCTGTGCTTTGGTTTTCTTATTTTTTTACACCTTGGGTTACGTTATTGGAGTTTTATTAAGGATCCCTAATTTATTGAAAATATAATATAGCCTATGTCACGCGGGGATAGTGTATCTTCCCAACAGTGACGGAATTTTTCAAATCGGTTTAGTAGTTTCGGAGCCTATTCAATGCAAACAAACAATCAAAACTATTAGTACAGGGGGCTTACCATGAACTCTTAAAACAGGTCAATATTAGCCGATAATTGGCCTGTCCTGCTATATCTTACCATGATCTGGCTAAAACACAGGGCAGCCAGCGACCACGTCACCGTAACAGGACAGTGGTCACGTGACTTCAAAAATGATCTTCTGCCCTGCAATTCGTGTACCATGACGCGATTGTTGACGTATTGACATCAGAAAGTGGCATATGTTAACGTCAAAATATTACAGCTCACCGAAAGTAACATTTATTGTCCTGTTTCGGCTATTTCGTTGATGATGATGAAACGCGACGGGATGCAGCCATGGCAAATTTCATATACACCATCATCACAAAATAAATACATTTCATTTGTTTGGAAAATTTTAAAAACATTCATTGTACTTATGCTTTTTAAATTATCGCTCCTAACCCCGGTCACTCACATGCGCGCAAATGTTTGACATTTTTACGAATGTTTGCACATAATATGTAAAGGGTGGTCAGGCAAATGGGTTCGCATATGAGTAGGTATACAATACAAGCCCATTTCCGCTTCCTCCTACACTTTGTTCACGAATGTTCAATCTTGCTGTTCTTATTATGTTGTTGTCATTAAAATCCATTTTCAATACAGAAAATAAATGGTAGTACGATTAGACGCCACGAACCACGAAAAATTAAGAGATACATCACCTTTTTAGTCGTGTGCGCAACTGGTCGTACGAATGTGTGGGAGACTACACGAAGGTTCGAGGTTCGCGCGCTTTCATGTGCGACAAAAACCGACACAGCTTGGAAAACCCCGAATGCCTCGAAAACTTCGCATAATCATTCGCGAATGTCGTCCCACACTTGTGGGTTCTCGTATTCGCGCGAATGTGAGTGACCGGCATTATAAATCACACATTTTAATAGACATTTACGGCCGGTCTCAATAATGTACTAACAGATGGAAGGCTGTGAATAGGGCTACCATCCCTACGTTCCAGTAGACGATCACAACGACCACGCTCACGACCGCGATTTTGCCGTTCCACTAGCTTGTGAGCGTTACAATCATACACCCAAGTGGAACGGGTAGTCGGGTATAGTGAGCGACGCGGACGTGAGCGTTCAAGCCACAGAGTATTTACACGTTTTAGCCGATGATACAAAATGTACTCTATGATGTTGAGAATAAGACAAGTCTGAAACTTAGATTAGAGGTTATGTTATAATTTTTGCTATAAATAAACGTTACAGAATTAATTATCAATTTTATTTTTACACTAAATATATACGTGCGGCTGCAGGGGGATACAAAAAGACCGAAATCGATTATATAAAATATTTAATTCGAATCGAATGTTACAAATTCAAATTAAAATGGTTAATTCTAAGTACTAGTCTACATCGCGTTATTGTCCGAACCGTCCATCATTCCCACGACACGAAACTGCTGAAGACGCACTTAACGTTCTCACGATCGCGGTGATGCCGAGTCGGCAGTTCCTTCATCGAATAAGGCTCCAATCGCATACTAAGGCCCGATTCACAAAACCATTATTTAACATCTCCCTCCGCAAGTTCTGCACCTATTTGGAGACTGTCGTCGAAAATAGTGCAGACAGTGAACAGGGGTTGTGTGAACAATGATCAGGTTTGATTTCCTTCATTTCTATGGAAGTTCCTGGATTTGATTGATTTCCTGGAGGATTCACACAGCTTTCAGATGGCTCCTGCTTCTTTTTACGCGTAATGATGGTCATCTAATTGCTCCATGGCCTCGGAAGTTAAGGCGACTGAACCAAATCGACAGGAATCTATGATCTTCTGACTGAGTATAAGATGCTGGATACAATCCGACTTCACGAAGTGGTGGTGACTAATGTTGTCCTCGCAAAGGTGACCGTGACTGTACTTCGGACATTCAGTCTCAATGTACAAAAGACTCTTTTCATGGATTGCCACATATGGATAGATAGGAGTTAGGACTTTAGTATCGCGATTAGGGGCTAAGGATAATTTATATAGGGTTTAGTTAGTAGGACGAACAACGGGAAACTTAAAAATCAAAATAACTTCATTATCTCTATAATAGTAACCTAATTTAATTTAATATTCCCTAAAACCAATATCTAGGATTTTCTTTTTGTCATAAAGAATATCTAGCCTATCTTTCATAACTTGAAATGTATTATAGTTAAGTGCTGAATGGTGATTACTTTTTGCTTCATAACTGAAATGGCATTATCATATTTAATTACATCGGTGTAATCTAAATTACCAGATATACTTTTAATAACTGAACCGAGACCGTCTATTAGTCCTCTTTTTGCACGTTTTATTAAAAATGTATCTAAATGTTCTGATATATCATCCAATTTATTTTGTACATACTTAACACGGGGCTCAAAAATAGATAAAGATTTGTCCAATTGCGGAATTAAACCTTGCAATTGTGCTTAACGGTCTCTAATTTATTTCTAACATCTTCTAAATTTATAATCTGGATAAAGGAATAGAATGTGAAATTATTCTAGTGGGTCCCATGTCAAAGGGCAGAATACCGGGTCCATCGTCGAGGTTCTCAAGTTTTATTTCATCTGCTTGGCCCAGGGTCAGAGTTCGGACCAGCATCTGAACCATCAGGATTTTCAGAGCCCTGTAACAAACGAGCGCTACGAGGTACTCGTTTCAACCGTGACTTAGGTACAGGACCGGCCTTCTTCCGAACATAAATGTGTATTGGCAAATCAGCTAATACCTTATCGTGTGTGTAACGGGCAGCCAATTTTTGCCTGTGGGCTAAAGGGTTCCTAATAAAAACTTCCTGTTCAGATGTGAATTCCTCTTCGGGTTCACGATCCTTATTAGCGTTCTCAATAATCTCTGTTCGACGGTCAAGTGTAGTTTTATTAATAATTTCAAATAATTTAGTTATACGTTTACGATGATCCTGAATATACTGTTGCAATAAATGTTGCGTTATATTTATGTCCAAAGGATCACGAGGATCTAGATGCCCAGTGATTACATCGAAAGGCCTGCATTTAGTGAAATTATGTATAGAGCTGTTGTAAGCCAATATAGCATAAGGCATAAGGTTCGTCACTATTTCTCCTTGGTATTCTAATCTCAAGATACGCAAATGTTCCAATAATGTAGAATGGAGACGCTCTATCATTCCATTCTCATTAGGCGTATTGGGACAAATTTTATGATGATGAATTTTATGCAACCTACAAAATTCCAAAAATATCTGGTTAGTAAATTCAGGACCATTATCTGATATAATCGATAAAGGAAGTCCATGATGAGTAGAGAACTTTAATAAGGCCTGAACAATGCTAATAGCGGTCGCATCTCTCGGATAATATGCCTGTGCATATTTTGAGAATGCATCAATTATAGTTAGATATTTGTAAGTTTCAACGCTAAATAAATCTATATGTACTATTTCGAATGGTTTGGATGGAGGGGGTACGATTTGAAATCTTGGTTGTACGGGACGCCGATCATATTTAGCCTGACCACAAATGACACATTCATTGATGTATTTCGAAATTTCCTCCTTCATTTTAGGCCAATAATATCTTCTAGATAGCGATAGGTAACACTCATTGATCCCCCTGTGATTAGTTTTACCCACATGATAATTTTTTATAATCTCTTGCTGCTTTAAGTAATCGGTAACATTCTCTACTTCGTGTTTTGTAAGGACCAGATTCATAGGCGAATTTTTGAAATGACGTTGTAGGATTGGTATAACAGAGTACATTCTTATTGGAGGGTTAATCAAAATCCCAGTTTTTATTTTTGGATTCACAAATTCTTTTACAGCTTCAATTATATCATTTTCTAAAGAAGATTCAGAAATTTGAATGCTAGTTCTGGTAAATGTATCAAAAGGCTTAGTTATTTTAGGTTTACTTTTTATATCACCTACAATGTTAAATATAATCTGCTTATTAAATAAATTTAATGGCTTATCCACAATAGGTACTTCTAACACAGGATTTTCAGCGTCACTATGTACAGTATCAGTACTAGAATTGGCAGTTTCAGTTCTGGAATCAGATTTGTTAATCATAGCGTCGCTATCTGCAGTATCAGTACTAGAATTAGCAGTTTCAGTTCGGGAATCAGAATCAGATGTGTTAACTATTACTGAACTAAAATCTTCGTTAAGAATTTCAACACGGGATAAGGCATCTGCATTAGTGTTAATTTTTCCTGGCTTATAAACTACAGTAAAATCGAATTCACTAAGACGAAGTCTCCAGCGCGTTAAACGGGAATTGGGTTCTTTGATGTTCATGACCCATTGCAACGGACGATGGTCGGTAACAATTTTGAATTTTCGGCCAAAAAGGTAGGGACGGAAGTATTTAGTTGCCCAAACGATGGCTAGCAACTCCTTTTCGATCGTACTATAGTTAATTTCACTTTGGTTTAGGGTTCGTGATGCATAAGCTATTGGTTTATCGGAACCGATTACACCCTGTGAAAGAACGGCTCCAATGGCAAAATTCGAAGCGTCTGTAGTAAGAATAAACTCTTTTGTAAAATCTGGATATTGAAGAATGGGATCATTAATTAGAAGTAATTTACATTTCTCAAAACACTCTATATAATTTTGGTCGAATGAAATTTTGGAACCTTTCTTTAAGCACTGAGTCAATGGTTTAATAATCTTTGCAAAATCGGGAATAAATTTTCTATAATAGCCGAGAAGTCCCAAAAATCTTTTTATTTCTGTGGGGGTTTTAGGCAGTGGATATTTTTTTATTGCTAGTATTTTATCCGGGTTGGGTTTTATACCGTCCTTGCTAATGATATGACCTAGATATGGTGTCTCCAATTTTAAAAATTCTGATTTATCCATCTGGATTTTAAAGTTGGACTCACGTAATTTTAAAAATACTCTTTCTAAATTATCCATATGTTCCTGAAGGGATGTGCTAAAAACTATTATATCATCTAAGTAAACTAGGCAAATTGTGTTCTGTAATTCACGTAAAACATTGTCCATTACTCTTTGGAATGTCGATGGACTATTTTTGAGACCCATTGGCATTCTAAGGAATTCAAAATGGCCGTGTTCTACGGTGAATGCAGTTTTTGGTATATCTTGGGGATCCATTTCGACTTGATAAAAACCACTAGCAAGGTCGAGTGTGGTAAAATACTGGCAATGTCCTAATTTATCTAACACATCAGCGATATTCGGGATAGGATATTTGTCGTCGATTGTTTTTTCATTCAATTTCCGAAAGTCTACCACTAATCGCCATTTGGGTTTTCCAGATGCGTCAGATTTTTTTGCTACCACCCAAATAGGAGAACTCCAGGCAGAATTAGAAGGTCTAATAATACCCTGTTCCAACATTTTGCTAATCTGATCTTGCACTTCTTGTCTGTGAATATACGGATATCTATAATTTTTTGAATATACCGGTAACTCGTCAGTAGTTTTTATAGAATGCTTAATTTTATTAGTAAAGGTAAGTGGTTCATCTTCTAAGTAGAAAATATCTGCATATCGTGAACAAAGTACTTCTAAATTTTTACGCTCCTCGACATTTAAATGGTCGGTACGCAGGCGTGAGAGGACTTCTTTTACGCGCTGCGTTTCATAATTTAATGTTTCAAACTCAAGTTTATTCAATTCAGCCGATATAGTTCGATCCATGGAAAATATAACATCATTGCGGGAAGGATTACTGATTTCAACTATTCCCTTGCCATTACTAACAGTTGTTAAGCATTCACCTATAATACAATTTGAAATAGTCTGCTCTTTTACATAAACCTCACCTTCATGAATATTCATAGGAATTTTTAAAAGCTTTGAAGTACCTGCTGGTATTATTTCCTCATATAGGTTAGAATTTTGGGAATTATAAATTTTTATAGGGTAAGAAGCAGTTTTAGTGGTAAGTACTTTATTTTTATAATCTATTGTAGCTTCCCATTTATCTAATAGATCTGTTCCAATTAGGCCGTCGAAAAATTCATGAAATTTATATATATAAAATGTTACGTCACAGTGATCATTAAATTCATTAAAGCTAGGTAAAGTTATTGAATAATTATTTCTAGTTTTAGCATGCACATTACATACTTCAAATGGCTCATAATTTAAAGGAAAATATTTAAAATACCTTTTTACAGCGGCAGGGCTCAAAAAAGATTGATTAGCTCCCGTATCAATCAATAACTTTAAAGGTGGAGAATTAATCTGAATATAAGGAAGTTGACGTTGGTTGTGTAAATTAATTTCTATCTTGGTTTGTCTAATTTCGGAATTTCCTGAAAATCCGAATCATCGCGTTTTTTATCAACTTCCAATTCGGTCACATTATGATACTTTTGCGAGCACTCACCAAATTCTGGATTAGGCAATTCATATTCGTAAGGATAAGGATTTTCGCAATAGTAGAAATAATCATCACTAGGTTCGTTAAAATCTGAATAATAATAATCTTCATTAAATATTATATCATCAGCGCAATTATTATAATTAATCTCTCTAGTCTTAAAATAATTATTAGGCGGTGGGTTACCTGATTTGCGCCAATCGTGTCCAGTGAGATTGGAAGTAGGTGGTAATTGCCTCGAAACAAAGTGGCTAACACCACTCATAGGACGCGGAGCCATTTGATAATTAGGCCTCTGGGAAATAAATGCATTATGTTGCGGGTTATAATTAGGCGGAGGCGCCTTAAAAATTTGTTGAGTGCGTGTAGAACCAAATTGACGAGGTTGGTAGAAGCTTGGCCTCCACTGAGGTGAAGGATGAGACATAATTTGAGGTCGCGAGGCGCCTGGCATAGCATAATTAATTAATCCCGGGGCAGATCCTACACTAGGTGATCTAAAATTATTTAAATTAAAACTATTCGGAACTGTAAAATTATTTAACATTTTCCTGTCAGAAATACGTTCATTGCGATTTTGAATATATAAAGTATTAATTTCTTCATGAACAAACTGTAAAGCTTTCTCGATAGTTTCGGGGCGCATGCACCGAATCCGCGTACCAATCGGCTCATTTAAACCCCGTATGAAAGCTTGCAGGGTTAATTTCTTATATAAATCGCGTTTCGCATCAATAGTAGTTTGAATGGTATCGTGCAAGCTCACATAAGTCATAATGGTACTAAATAAAGTTTGGCAGCGTTCGTAAAATTCTTGAGGACTATTAGAACCTTGTCTTAAAATAGATAAATCATTATAAAGTGCGGATTCGTCGCGGTGATCCGCAAAATTGTTCACTAAAGTACTACGAATGCCATTCCAGTCACTAGGAATTCCGTTTGCGTTGATTAAGCTAGCAGCGGGTCCTATTACCTTATTTAATACACCATTAATAAAAGCACATTTAACTAACTCGGAACTATCACTTTTATAAAATTGAGTTGCTAACTCGTCGCATAATTTAATAAAGCGGGTCAGCACATTCGGGTTCCCGTCGAAGTCCGGTACCAGTCTTAAAGCCTTGAAAATTTCATCTAATTGATCTGTCATTTTTACACAAATTGGTTCCGAATTTTCACCACTAATATTTCTTAAACTATCTATAATAAAGTTCCCTATTACTACTACTTAACCTAGGTTCACGAGATTTTTTTAAATGAAAAATTTTGGTAATTTTATTTATACAATATTAGTATAGGAAAAGGAATGAGCAAATCACATGAAAGAAATCTAATGTACTTACATAGCTTATTTTCGGCCTCCCTGCGTTATCGATGTCTGGATACCTGCAGCACGACGTGGTAGGTTGCGGATACTCCTGCTGGTGACTAGAGAGCCACACGGGCGGCTTTGCGTTTTTCGGAAATCTTCCAATTTTCGGAAATCTTCAGCGCGAAACCGACCGCGAGTATCCTACCGACTGCGCCAAATATATATACGTGCGGCTGCAGGGGGATACAAAAAGACCGAAATCGATTATATAAAATATTTAATTCGAATCGAATGTTACAAATTCAAATTAAAATGGTTAATTCTAAGTACTAGTCTACATCGCGTTATTGTCCGAACCGTCCATCATTCCCACGACACGAAACTGCTGAAGACGCACTTAACGTTCTCACGATCGCGGTGATGCCGAGTCGGCAGTTCCTTCATCGAATAAGACAACACTACTACTACTACTAATACTAAGGCCCGATTCACAAAACCATTATTTAACACACTAGCAAAAAAGTATATCTACAAACAAAACATTTTTTTATGAAAAGACAAATTAATATAATAAAAAATTGCATAATAATTATGTTAATGATATTGACCGACGAGGAAAAATGTATACATGGCTATATGTATAGTGAATTAAACATTAAAATTATTTACATAATTTAACATATTTATATCAACTTGTGACCCCACGTCGAGCATCTGCTGGAGAAACTACTATAATCCACTAAAGTATCTCTTGTCAAATCATATACAGTAATTTTTTCCATCACCATCCTTATCTTTTATAAAATTGCGCCAAATTTTTATCACCATCCATTTCTACCCAGTGTTGCCAGGTCTAAAAACTGGTGAGAGTAACTTCGTCATATCTGGCAACACTGCAATTCGACCACTTCGACCCACCCCCGCCAGGAGTATATTGTGTTCTGTGCCCACCCCGTGAGGTGGGTTGTTTTGAGCGTGCCGTGAGCGAAATTAATGACGTCATCAATGACGTTTTCACCGCGACCATGACGACCGTGGTCGCCATACGGAACGCGTTTTGATCGTTGTGAGCGATGTGAGCTACTACTGGAACGCAGCCCATTAGTATGTTATCTGTCATATTTGTCAATTTTTGCCTCTGAAAAATTGACAAATATGACAGATGACAGCCCTATCCACAGTCTTCCATCTGTTAGTACAGTATTGAGACCGGCCGTTAGACATGTCACTGTGTCAAGTGTCAAGTGGTGTAAGATTACGTTCAAAAATGTAAGCATCACTTAGCGATAATTTTTTTGGTAATTTTAGAGAACGAAAGGTTAATAAATCACAACACTTAAGTATTTATAACAAATCTCAAAATCTTCAATTGAGATTGTTATTTTAAACTTTTAAAAACATCAATATTACGCATTCATTTGAAAACCGGTAAACCGATAAAACGCTCTATTTCAGAACATAATTAGTACAAATCAAGTACCTTGTATGTCATAGACTAAGATGCAGGACAGAAGTAGAGGCATTGCAGGGGGGCTACCATGACCTTTTATGAAAACGCGCAGTTCCCAGTCAGTCCAAAAGCAGCGCTGCTTCTGAATCACTGGAAAGTCGTACCATGACATCTTAAAAGGTGAACGAAAAGTGAACGATTATGCTTGTCTGTGGTCTGCTGTAATGACATAGATTTAGTACGAAATCTGTGTAATGTCATGTCCATGGATATATTACTCTATCTGGATCACAGCCTTCATAGTCGTAAGTATTAAATCCAAGGTCTGGACACCCTACAATTATGAAGATCAACGTTAATCCAGCCTGTGATTGGTCGAATATGTTTATTCAGTTGTAACGTCGCGTCTTAAAGTACCTCTTTGAAGTTTGGGATCCAGTTAGACTATTATATCCATGGTAACCAATGTCAATTGTCAACTGTCATGATTGTCAGACGAATGTTTTGACTTTATATAGAAGTTTAGAGCTATCAATCAACTAAGTTTATAGTTGCTGTTATTAATTAATTTACATAAATGCAATGATTTTACATTTTTCTCGTTAAATAGAAATTTGGAGAAAGACTTCTAATGACTTACCGAATCATAATATTTTACATCGTAAGGAAACCTGCATACGTAAACGAGCCCTCTCGCAGTGCGATGCCCGTTGGTCAATCGGATAAAGACTGCTTCATTAAAGTGAAGAAGAAGAAGAAAGAGGGAGCCTCTTCGTCGTCCCGCCGTGCCAGCATCTTACGTCTAGGTCTCGTCTCCATTACACCACAAAGGTGTCTGATGTCGTGGAGTATTTGGAGAAGAAGATGAAGTACCGGGTGCGGGTAAAGAAGTTGGACTTGCGCAACGCTGTCAATTTCAACTCCTTTGTTGGGCGTGTTCCAACAAAGCTCCTGTCGACTATTCTGAAGGAGGAGCTGTGACTCACAATGTGAGCAGAGACAAGGCGTAATCATGGGATAAGATGACGATAGTTTTATATTGCCCATGTTTTTTAAATAGCAAGTTCAAAATTTATTTTAAATTTTAATAAGGTCAAATTGTATCTCTTTCTGGACAAATAAAAAACAACAAAAAACATAAGTGTTTATTTATTTCCAAATCATTTTATACAACAAATAGTTCACATCAGTTATTGATTAATATTATACAATAGTCATAAACAATTAGTTTTTTTCTACCATTACCAGTATCAGTCAACTAATATGATTCATTGGGGTCATCACCGCTCAATAGAGCATTGTGCCTTTTTAAAGTACTGTTGAAAAAGTAGTACTTTGTGTGAATTTTCTTCTAGGTCTGCTATTGGTATTTAAAACTATGGCCTTAATGCATAGCCACTGTAATCTGAAACAAATATAAACATTATTTGCATACCTTTCTACAGATTGAATTAATTTAGTAAATGGTTCATTTAACATCATTCTTGTAGCTTACAATTAGGATGGTAATATATTGGAATAATTGTTCCTTAAGTAAGAATCTTGAATCATTGTTATTAATAATGATTTTTATAATAATTCTATTATTGTTTAATCTTAGTTACAAGATTAATAACTGTTACTTAATGTTTAAAATATGCACCAATTATGTAATAATTGAATGATATTTTTTTTTTGCTTGCATAACTTAGCAATACATGCATATTGTAAAGTATAGATAATACACTGAACAAGCACAAAAGTACCCATTAAATATTATCATTTAAGCCACTCACCGTTTTCAGTGTATTCATAGTAGATCACATTTTGGACTATATATGCAGCACTGCACTATTTAGTTGATAAAAATACTTACTGTGATATTATTCTATCATTCTATCCATCTCATCAAATGTATTTGGTGTACGGACCCACTACATAAACATAGATGCTTGTGTGCTTCAAAATCCTCAGTAATGGGGTTCCATTCCATCCTTGACACTGAAGATTAATATTTCGTCGTCATTTCTCAACTAATAGTGCGTAAACAAGTTTCTTTTCTCACTTAAAAATATGCTTTAAACTTAGTAAGAAATTTAATTGGAATGTCGTACGTATATAATTCATATAAATAATATTCATATATAATAATAATACATATAAATGCAATATTCAATAATATTGCATTTAGGAGGTATAAAACAGCTTAACTCGACAAATCTTATTAGAAGATTACAAAACAATTCATAAAAAGTTGGTCTGATAGTAACTTTTTTATTTGACGTTTCGGACGAGCAATGATCGTTCAACAAACGCTGAAGTAACACGTCATGGTATGAAAATCTATAGAAAAACAGAGGTGAACGTTTTTAAAATTAATGACGCAGCAGCCCTGCAGCAGGCCTGCTAATATCGGTGTCATGGTACGATAATGCCGCGCAGTTCAATTTCTGTCCTGCTTTAAGAGCTCATGGTTAGGCCCCAGGTCATCGGTAAACGTTCATGGTACAAAATACACTCCTGTCAGGTTTTAGCTATAAGCTGACCTGTCCTGAACATGACACGTTTTATTAGAGTTCATGGTAAGGCACCAGATAAGTTGTTTGTGTTCGATGACATCGTGCAACAATAAATTTTGAAACAATAGGTACCTCGAATTACTTTAAACTGGTATAATTACGGAAATAAATAAAATTTTGTGGTGTAATCTTGTAGATTAGAGAAAAATATTTTTTCACACATTAAAAATAAAACGTCGTAATACACTGGAAATAACGTCTCCTGACGAACCACTAATCTTCACGTAAATGTATATGTGCTGTGCACTTCTCACAGGCACTTGGGACACTGAACATCTTCCTCCCGTTGAAAGCTTCAGAAAGTACTACTAAGTAAACTAAAAAAATGTTTCGTTATATATTCACCTTGGAATCCACATAATGACCAGATGTCATCAATTTTGATTGCTACTCTTAAATTTCAGGCATTTTAAGTAAGTGTTTCTAATAGAATCAATTTTTTGAAAAATTATAAAAAAATGATAAAAAATTACTACTTTCAGATTTATTCCTTTGTATTCACCCGACTACCTATCTGCATGCCAAATTTTAACTTTCTAGGTCACCTGGAAGTTGGATATAGTTTTGATCTATAGGTCAGTCAGTGTTAAATTTCTCGATTTTTGAACGTTAATATCTAAATAACCGTTTGAGATGTGTTTATGAAATTTGGAACACGTATGTATTTCACAAGTCTCAATAAATGAGCCAAATTTGACAGGTTTATGTTGAATAGTTTTTGAGTTATGAGGTGGTCAAAAGTGGCTCCAAATGGTTCGTGTAATATTACACACGGTGCTGCTCGTCAATTCTGTTAGCTAAGAAATTGACTTGACACGCTCCGCGTGTCTAGATTACCAGCGACATATTTTGTTTCCAAAACACATCATCAGAACTTGAAATGGTCACTGGTTTTGGAATATTATTATTATCAGCGACATATTATGTCTTTGAAGATGGATCAACTACTCCCATCCATAATATATGTATGGTCAATAATGTTCTGCTTTTGCAAAGTTATTGAGAACAAATTTCTTAAAACACGATTGAATTGAATTGTTGAAGAGTTGTATATAAATATTTAGCCTCCAAGACACATCTTTAGACCCTGAGATAGTCAATAATTGTAAAATTTTGTTACTATCTTCATTTCATTTATTTTTTAGTAGCGAAAAATTAATGCCGACTATTCGGCGACTAGTCGTCAACTAGAAAACATGCCGAATAGTCGGTTTTCCCGACTAGTCGGCGTGTAGTCGGCCCATCTCTAATAAATATGTAATAAGTAGTTAAGTAATTAACTGCAAAATACAGTAGGTACAGCACATTTTTTTTATTTTTGATTTGGAATCGATATGTTTTGTTTGATTAATGTCGGTAGGGCAAGTCCATTTTGAAAGTACGACAAAATTTGAAAAATAATAATACCATAAAATAATACTCAAAAATAAAAGAAACTTTTGCTATGAGGTCATTCCTATAAACACAATATTTAATATAGTTGTCGAACAAATTTCTCAATTACGCATACTAGAGCAGCACGAATGACGTCACAACGGTCACATGTGTCTGGTGTTTTCAATGGACCGTTTTGGACTTGCCCAAAAAATGTGACTTACCATCCTTTACATCTTATAGACCTTTTGGGTAAATGAGGTTATTTTTTCGCCATTATTTTCATCTTTGGGAGACCTTTCTAGAGAAATATAAATATTATTGTGTGCATCTTCCCCATTCAAAAGGTACGTGTCAGTTGGTATCATTGGGATGCGGGGTGTGATTCAGAACTTGCAAATGAATTTTACTAAGGCCATCTATTAACAACATCCGGAACTAAATATCTAGCAACTAACAAAATATCAATCTTCCCATGGGGATGTTTTATCGCGGTAAAAAGTAGCCTACGTTACTCTCCACCCTCCTCACTATCTCCACACACAAAAACTTCGTTGCGACGTGAAAGACGGACAAAAAAACAAACACACTTTCACATTTATAATATTAGTATGGATATATTATTCATCTTAGATGTTTTCTATATCATTATAAAAATCAAAATCGTATATTATATCCTGGGACTATAGATAACATGGACACAATACAAAAATGGTCATTCCGATATGACGTCATCGGACTTCAGGTACCTCTACTCTACAAAGTCAGTAATCCAGATAGAGTAATATATCCATGAATGTGGCTACCTATTTGTAAATAGTCTGTTCCAGGCTGTTGTCACTGTCACTTGCATTTGTCAAACTTTGACATTTAACAATGGAACATCTATCATTTCTATCAATCACTACTATCAATATCAAAGAGTCAATCAAACTTCAAAGACTCAAAGTAAAGAATCTGAAATCTGAATTCTGAATGAGTTTTACAATTCTACAGATTCCGGATTCTATTTTTTCCAGGTTCCTCGGATTCCATTCAAGTTAAATTGGCATAATTCTTTTCCTAAAAAATGTTTTAGTATTAAATTGTTAAAATAATTAAATAGTATAACATTTAATCACATATAAATGTTTAGCAAACACTAAAAGCAATGGGTGGTGGTGACTTGGTATGCATACACTTGTATTTATCCCGATAAAAATATTAAAATGATCCATAATTTGTTTAATTTTGTAAAGTGAAAGTTTAATTTCAGAACTCTAAGAAAGCATGGCATCCGAATACTCTAAAGAATCAAGAACGGGTATGGAAAGCGGAACAAGCGGCGGCAGAAGAGAAGAAGCGCATAGCGGAGTTGGAGCGCGAGAGGCATGTAGAACGAGAGCGCGCAGAGCTTAACAAGATGGCCAAGAGTAACTTGTCGCATTCGGGCCTCCCTGGCGATGACCGTCTACATTGGATGTATGAGGTAAATAATATACCAAAAAATACAAATGTTGTTTGGCTAACGCATCAAAGCGGAGCTTTTGGTAGCATTTTTTCAAAGTTGGGTGCCATCATTATTTAATTTAACTCATGTTTTAGAAATTTTTACTGAATGTAATTGTGTTACATTATTTCATTTTTGAATAATGTTTGTTTCATTTAATCAAATAGAAATTTTGTGAATTCACATCATAATTAAAGACTACTTCCAGAAACCAGACAAGAAAGTGCAGCATGAGGAATATTTGCTAGGAAAAGCTATTGAAAAGAATCATGAGCAAGCAGGAAAGGCTGAAGCTGATGAAATACCAGCAGTATCTCGCAGAGTAGTTGGTTCGAGCATGTTGACAGCATCTGGAGATGCTCAAGTTGATTTGGCTAGGAAAATGCGAGAAGACCCACTCTTGCTCGTGAAGGAAAGGGAACGGGCAGCCCGTGCTGCTTTATTAAATAATCCAGTGCAGCGAGCAAAACTTACAGAATTGTTACGGAAAGAACAGGTATAATTCTTAAGATGGGCCATTAATAATTTTCATGAATAAGACAAAATTTCCTGTATAGGATAAAACTGTTTTAGTGATGGCAAAGTTTTATGATGTTGTTACTACGATATTAAATGTTTCATTTGAAAGGCAATAATGGGAAGATTGTTTGAGACCATTAAAAATTAAAGTGTTTTAATGGTCTCAAACATAATGCAGTGGCATTAAGCATATTTTTGATTTTCAGCATTTTCCATACAATTTTTTTTGCATAGTAGCTTGTGGGTATCCACTAGTATAAGATATAATTATAATAGAAGTATAGATTTAAAACTAATAAATCACTGAAACAATGTTTGAAATCTATCAATAATAGGATGAGATATTTATGGCTTTAACCCATTAATGGCCAACTACTGACCTCCTGATGCTGCTCCACTGCGGATTAGTGGAGATAGCGGTCACACTGCCTATCCAGAACCTATGAATTCCTTAGCCTTGTGATAGGATAACTGATAATTTGCCTAGAAATCAATATGAACTCTTTCTTCAAAGGCTGTTAGATAGATACCTATGAGCTGCATTGGCTAGGCCTTGTGTGTGCTGTATGAAATTATTCTTGCCAACACAATTGCAAAGTATAAAAATTTTAGAGATATTTTAATGATTCCTCCATATTTATATTTAATTTTACCTTAATTTTTGTAATTTTCCATTGTAGTCTTTTTTGTTTGTTCTGTCTTATCTAATGTAGATTTTTTTTATAAAATTTGTATGAAATTAATAAGTAGGTGTTAATTTTAATTACAGGCCAGTAAAAGCGAATGTAAATCAAAAAAGAAAAAGAAAAAAAGTAAGGACCTCGATAACATTTTAGCTGAAAAATTACAAGCCTTAAGTGGTAAAAAGGGTGTTGATTTGGCAACATTGCTTGCCTCAGATGATTCAAGTTCAGAATCTTCTGATGAGAAATCCAAAAAGAAGAAAAAGAAGAAGTCCAAAAGTAAGAAGGCTCCAGATGATAGTGATAGTGAAAAACAAAGGCATAAGTCAAAATATGACTCCAACAGTAAAACCAAAAAAGTTAAAAGGCAGCAAAGAGAAACAACTGAAAGTGACCGTGAATATGCTAAAAGAAAAAATATATCTCAATTTACAGAGAAAGAATCACATGTTAGGAAACACCACAAAGATTTTAGTGAAGATAGGTCAATTGATGGTTACAAAAATGAAGCAAAAAAATATGATAACTCAGATAAATCAATAAAGGCTACCACTAAAACTGCCAATTTTGATGATAAAAGAAAGAGAAGATACCATTCAACTGAAAACGAATCAGCTAAATCATATTTAAAAAAACGCCATAGAGATTCTAGTAAAGATCAGTCAAGCGATTACCAACCAAGTTCCGATGAAGAAGTAAAGAAGGCAAGAAGTAACTATGCAAAGGAGGATCGGTACTGGAATCAAAAACAATATCCGAGTGAGTATCATACAAAAGATAATAAGTATACAAGACCTGAGGAACATACAAAGCATTCAAGAGACAATCGACACAGATATGAGCGGGATGATCGAGAAAGACATTCTAGTTCCTATCGAGATAGTAAAAACTTGCAAGAAGATAGTAAATATAAAAAGGATAAAAGTCGAACGGAATCCAGTGCGTCAGCATTTGATAAGGGTTGGCAGAGTAACAAACGTAGCGGAATGAGTGAAGCGGAAAAAGCTAGTAAATTGGCTGAAATGATGGCTGCTGGCGTGGAGCGAGAGAAGCAACGCGAACGGCGAGTTGCTGACCAGTTGGCTCAAAAAGAGATAGAAGATAGAACAAATACGCATTCTCGCTCTCGCAACGTAGTACAGCAGCTACCAGAATCTCTTGAAAGTCGCATTCACTCAAATAGGCATTATATCCAAAGGGATAAAAGACATATGAACGAGAATTTCGCTAGACGGTGATCCAAGCAGTAATGGGTTTTTTCAAATACAATAAGACTACAATCCAGTTTAATATTTATTTTATATAATGTTAAACAAAATAAAACATTTTACGTATATATTAATTATATTATTATGAATACACAAATGCTACTTTTTTAATTTATGTAATTAAAATTGCTATATTATTGTAGTAAAACATATCAATGATTTAATATTTCAGTTTACAATTTGGCTAAGCTTAACTTAAAGACTGGAAGAAAGTTGTGGTAAATTTCTTCAACTATATCATTATTCTGTGTATTCTCAGTCCAAAGGAATTTTCTCTCTGACAATCTGTAAAAATAATCAATTGCACATTTAAGAATACATTAGTAGTAAGTACATAAAAAAAAACAAATACATTAAATACTCAGATTTTTAGAGACACGTGTAGCATTATATTTGTTATTAACCTCAAATTAATATTATATATATAATTATTAATTTGTTATTATATTTCTTAGTAACCTCTTACCATAAACAGATTAGGGCCAGTCAGGCTCGTCTGCTCGTTTGGCGACTATTTACATTAATAATTCTTGCCAAAAAATAACAGACTTCAAAATTAGGGATAACTTCAGATCTCGCACCAATTTTTTGATTAAAAAAAGAATCATCAAAATCGGTTCACCTGGGTAGTTGAAAGTTCTGAGGTAATAAACGAAAAAAAAATACAGTCGAATTGAATACCTCCTCCTTTTTTGAAGTCGGTTAAAATGTTACGTGTAGTACTAAACGCGTTCTGTAGTACTGTGTTACTTAACAGTTCAGTAACTGGTATGAACCGGTTACCAGGAAAGGGTGACAAAGGATACCTCGGCGCACATGCCCGCGTATATCGGGTCGGTGTCCCACGGCCCGCGCTCGGGCAGCGGCAGCGCGCGCCGCTTCAGCTCTGCCACTAGCTCGCTCACGTCCATTATCGGGATCGGGTCGAGGGTGCGCGCCTTTGCCGCCAGGTACTCCACGTAGTGTGCCCTACGGGGGACATACGGTCAGTTTCATACAACACACATACACACCTCGGTCAACCCCCGCTTGTAGATCCCATCGAGCGAGCCGTACGGTTTCGGTGGGAGCCGCAACGCCGCGCGCCGCACGAGGGTCTCCAAGTCGTCCGTGCCCAGGATAGGAAGTGGGTCGATGGTATGCGACCGCACCAGCCGGCTTAGGTACTCCAGGTAATGATTCCTGTAATGCAACGTTTAGATTACCGGATAGCTCGCGACTGTACTAACCGAATGATAAGTGATATAATACGATCACTGAATTGCCGTGCTTGAATCGAACGTCAGTCGCCATTTTGATTTTGGTCAACTGCGTTACTAAAATATGACTTCGTGAATCGAACTGTTCATATTTGTGGTGTGACATGAATTATCGAATGATTTGTTTCATAAAATCACTTAAATCTTGTACCTACTCGAACCTATTTAGTACTTTTTCGGCGATAATCTAAACGTTGCATAAACGCATCACCTTGGCTTGGGACGATCCTTCCTTTATCGTCGACAGTGGCAGCACTACACTATCACATTCGGTTAGTAGAGCTTTTTAAGTTGTTGAAATTTATAAGGCCCGAATCATTTGGCTTTCACATTCTAGAAATGTTAACATGTTACTTGAGAGTTAGGTATACAATTTGTAATAATATAATTAAAATCGTAAAAAATAGGATTGAAGTCGTGAAAAGTTCTGTTTTGATTTGAGTTGTAATTATCAGTACAGAAATCTTACCTTCTATCGTTATCGCCTGCTCGTTATTTGTCGACAATAAACATGGAAATACTTGGAGAACAAAAAGTTTTAGTAGGTTAAACCATCAAATTTTCTGAGCTTCATCCAAACTAACGGTATTCGGGTATACTAACTTGCAGAGGCCGGCCTGATTGGGCAGTACTTCGCTGTTGCAGGCGGAGTCCACGAGCCCCGTGGGGGTCTCCCGCTGCAGCTGTATGGGGCACCTTGCTGTGCTGCCCTCAGGGGCCTCTGATTCGTACGATACATTATTCATCTGTAATATTAAGACAGGTATTCATACGTGGTGAATTCTTTTTTGAGACCTACATACATAGTTCGGGTGTAAAAATAGTAACTAGTAGGTACCTATAACCTTGTTTCTCAGGGCCGTTGGGGCCAATGAAGCTTGCTTAAGACTACTCCAAGCTCTCTTCATTTTTGATACTCGTTTAAAAAGTATAATAATTATGTCCATTTTTTATTCGTTAATATTTACCTTTAGCGCATTTTATTCTTGTTTGCGAAGGTTAACTAATCGAACTCGAAGTGTAATCCCACGTAAATGGTAACCTAAATTGAAAAGCTGTTGATCCAGTTGCTTATTTGATTGATTGATTCGTGGATTGCAGCTTACGCTGGTGATCAATGCCTGCACCAATTCCACAACTAAGGTTTACTATGTAACCTGCATCAGCTATTTATCTTAATGATGACCGCATAGCGGAATACCGGTTACCATGCCGGATGGCCGTTGCCCAACGAGGTGGAAGTTGGAATGATGACTTTGAATTTCTGTTCTCGGACTGGGTGCGTGTGTCCTTGTCTTTATCGTCCGTGGCACCCACGACGTAGGGAGTCCGAGTGTGGGGCTATGAGTGCGTACCTGCAGCAGTGTCTGTAGTTCGTGCGGCTCCTTGTCCCGCAGGTAGAAGAGGCAGTTGCGCGGGTGGTGCGCGTGCAGCCCGAGCCGCGCGCAGTACTCGCTGAGCCCGCAGCGCGCGCCCATGGCGAACGGCTTGCCGCACCCGTAGCAGAACTCGTACTTGCATTGCGTGCACGTGAAGTGCATGCAGCCGCCCCTAGGCCCCGAGGTACAGGGTTTTTGTATGTTTTTGTACGCAAAGGATAGTTTTGTACACACGAGATGTTTTTGTACACACGGAATGTTTTTGTACACACTGGATACGGTAGGATATATGTATTGTTTGTCAGTTAGTTTTCAGTAGGGTTTACGCTTTCAAGCCTTTGACCACTGTCTTGCAATGAAAAATGCGATAAATAGATTAAACTCACCACGCGATATAAAACTTAACGCACAATAATAATACTTACATGGCTATTGCCAATTGCCGTATCCAGTGTGTACAAAAACATTCCATGTGTACAATACCAATGCTGTTTGCATGTTATTGATTTACAATTTGGATTATATGTTAATGTTTAAAATGCCTTGATAATACTTAATTAGTTAATTACCTTGATAATGAGTACTTGAAATGGCACCGAGGACAATCGAGGCCGTTTTCTTTGAGATGCTGTTGTACTGCTGCGACAGATTTCTCAGGGTCGTTATCTTCTAACCATGCTGTATATTGTTCACATGTTAAGCCCTCGTGATTTGCTGACCACTAAAACGATCAGATAAATTTCATTCACAGTAGATGTTTTGATGAAATACATTAATTTATAAATATATCGATCGAAATACAAGGTTCGAAACAATTCAGTCTAACAAATAACAATTTTCTTACCGGTTTTCTGCAAGTAGCACAGCTAATTGATTTACATTCTGGACAACGCAATTTCTTTTGTTTGGGATGTACAAAAAATCCGGAGGAGCATTCTACGCACCATCTAAAGTTTGGGTCTTTTGCCAAGGTCCTGTCTCTTAACTGCAACAAAAAAAAAGTTTTTAATAGCTTTAATGCTGAGCAACCGAGCAACGAAAACAGCGCTTTTATCAATTACCTTTCTTTGAAACAATTCGTGCAAGTCAGGGTCAACCAAAGTTTTTAGCTGTATGTCGAGATGCGCAAAGTACTCCAGCCAAGAATCTTCGGGCATATTTTCTATTTCTGGCTCCTTGCAGTAGGGACACACGCAGTCAGCGATACTGCGCTCCGATATTTGTACCGTGAAGTATAGTCGCGCGCATTCGCGGCAACATCTATGTGTACAACGTAACATGGACACCATCTGAAAAGAAAATCGAAGATATGAAGCAGGTAGGTTAGATATAAATCTTCGCTATGTATATTTTTGTTTATCATTTCAGTTGTAAATACCTCATGTTCTGGAAACTTAGAGGCGCAGAGTTCGCAGTCTTGCTGCAAGTAAGCCAGTGCCGTTGGGAGGTCCGTACATTCGAGCGCCGCCAGGAGCGCGGCGGGCGGGTCCGTGCCTCGAGCTATCAACTCGACCGCCAACTGCGCCTGCTCCCAGCTCTCTGTCACGCCCTCGGCTAGCAGCATACGCGCTTGTCTCTAACATTAAGGACAAGGAATAAATTAATATATGTTAACGTACAACAATTTAATATCAAGATAAATAATATTCAAAATATTCACCTCTGGCGAACCTTCTGGCAGCCGCACTTTGGCTAAGTCAATGAACTGACCCGAAACTCGACGAAGTGTAATCGGTTGAGGTGCAGAAAGCGCGGGAGCCTGTTCCGGTTCTTGGTGTGACTTAATAGATTTCTGGTCGTAATCATCAGATTCACTGTCTGACCATTCGTCTTCGGTTCGACATGTTTCTCGGAAGAAATTTTTATTTTCTGTTGGTGGAGTTGTCTTAGGAGAAGACGATGTCTGCTTTTGAATATTCAGAGGCGGCGGAGGGGCAGGTTTCTTTTTGCTTAGAGTTGATGACGTCGTAGGCTTTACATCGGGGCTGTTTGGAGTTCCTTGTTTGCCATTTAACAATTGATTTTGAAGCTGCTTTACGTGTCCACTTTGCACGTTACCAAAGTGAGCTTTGGGTGGGGCTGGAGCGGGATATTGTTTTATTGAAGCTCGCCGCACCGGTACTTTTGAGGATATAACTTTAGAATTATTTTTATCAGTTTTTGCTTTATTATTCTGTATCAATCTTATAAGTTTTGGAATATTAGATTTATTGGCATTAACGTTAAATTTAGGTTTCTGCTGGTTACTATTATTTGAATTAGAAGGAATAACTTTGGAACCACTTTTATTGGCTGCTGGCGGATGTTTTATTGATGTGGAATTTTCTTCTGTTTGTTCTCTACTAAGATCAACTTGTGTTTGATCACTATTATCAATGGGAGGTATTTCTTGTTGTTCATGTTCTACTAAGATATCTATATTTGAACTTCCAGAATCGTTTTCTTTTATTTCTGGCTCTAAAAAACTATTATTAATATTGATATCAACAATTTTTTCAATTTTGTCAATTGTTGAATTTGTTTCAGGACCAATGTCATCATTGGTTTCTGAGTTTACGGAACTTTCGTCCGAAGAATCATCAGGATCGTTTATTACAGCAACTGACGCTTGTGGTTTGTTTTCTGATATAAATAGTTTTGTAGGATTATCTGGATTAAAGTTAGTAATTCTTATAGTGTGTATTTCTATATTACTAACGGTCGCATTTAATGGTTGTATTTTGTTTTCAGATATCAACACCTTTGTAGGAAATTCAGGATTATAGTGTGTCATATTTAAAGCTTGCTTAATTACAATTCGGGGGGAAGGATTGGTTTGTATGTTTTTTTCTGGTGCTGTAGGAATGTCTATATCTTTTTTAGCATCGTGATTATTCGGTGTGTTTGACTGCTGTTTATTATTATTTAATTGTTCATAAATTTCATCAAACGTATTTACAGCTTCAAATAAGTTATTATTTAAATCTTGTCTACTTTCTTTCATATCATTAACTTGTAACGAAAAAGTATGTTCTTCTTGTAAACTTTTTGCAATAGAATCTAGTAATTCTATATTAGATTGCTTAACATCTTCGATTTGGTTATCTAAGTGATCCATTGCTTCTTCAAATTGTTCGTTGTCTTCTGAGCTAGTTCTGGTTGCAGGAGAAGGTCGATTTTCAGAGACTTTATTAGTCTCTTCATCACTGCTGGAAACTTCTTTTTCATCCGAGCTTAAATCCTCAGTTTCATTTTGATTATCACTAAAATTAGAATCTTCATCAGAAGCAAAATTACTATTAGAACTATTGTCTTCTTCACTGCGTGATTTGCTTCTTCCATGTAGCGAATTTATATCAGAATGAATTTCATTTTTCATTTGTTGTATAAGTTTAGCAGTATTATCAACCATTTCTCGAAGATTTTCAGACCTTTCTTCTTCTGGAACGGTATTACTAGAATTAGCCCCTGAAAGGTATTTTTGTGAGACTTCTGGTTCAGGGCTTTGCAATAAATGACTATTGCGTGAATTATTTATAGTTACTTCAGCGTGTGCTGACTTTTTACTAATAACGGTGCCAGAATCCTCATCAGAATCGGTTTTTGTTGTTTTATATTTACTTCTAGCTTTTGATACTTTGATTTTTGCATTTTTTTTACAATCCAAATTCCCATTATTTTTAGCTATGGCCTCTTTCTGATCCATTTTTGTACTTTTTTGTGTTTCAGAGTCAGTTGGTTCCTTGGCAACATTTGGTAAAGGACTTGATCGGGTTAATTCATTGTATGCTTTGATAAAATCATTCTCTAAATGCGTAAAATCTAATGAACCACTTTTATTTTCTGATGTGTCAGTATTTGTTTTTGTTCTATTAATAGCTTCATTTTTATTAATTGAATTATCAGATAGTAATCCTTTTAAGAGTAAATTTTCATCAATCGAAGGCATCCCAGCTTGTGTAAGTAGCTTTTTTAGTTTTTCGGCTATATCCATTTTATTTATTACATTTTTCGTAATTTTTTCCTCATGGACATCGCTTTCAGCATTTCTGACATCATGATCATTGACGGAATTAGAATCACTTGCAAAGTCTTCAATACTCGAAGCATTGGATTTATTTGTAACCATTGTATTGTTAGTAGCATTTGCATATTCATTATCTAGACGGTTTTGCTCATTTTCATAGGATTTTTTGTGATCAATGTCTAGCGGTAAATACATCCAGTCGTCGTCTTGAAATTTGGTTTTCATCGGAACTTCGTAATCATCCGAACTTTCTTCCGCTGAAATGTAAATGTGACTGTTATGATGACGATATGGCGAACTTATGATATGTTATTGTTTTGTTCTGGTGTTTGGATTACCGCGAGTGCGGTGTGAGCGGCGGCCTGGGGGCGCTGCGTCATCGTCCGCTCCGTTCGGCGAGCCCCATATGCGGCCGCGCATTCGCCCGTCTTCACTTATCCTGACATCTTCAGTCTGAAATTAATATTTTAAACAACTGTTGTTATGTAAATCATACATGTACTTTTATAAATATGAACGAAAATACTAAAGGCAGGTACCTGACGTCGACTGCGTTCAACGCACTCGGTGACAGCGGGCCACATGGCGCCGCGGTGTCTGGCGAGCGCGGCGCGCGCGTCCAGCTCCGAGATGCTGGCGCCGGGGGCTAGGCGCGCGGCAGCGGCGCGCACCCCGGCCACCAGGCTGGGCCAGCGCTCCGCCAGCCACGTCAGCGGCGCCAGCGGGTTCTGGGCCAGCGCCGCGTGCACCTCCGCCGCGCTGAACCCTAATCTCTCCGCCTCCCCCATGAGCCGCGCCAGCTCCAGCCCGCGCTCGGCCTCCCGCCGCGCCCCTGCGCCCCCTAGCGCCTCCAGCGACATCGCCCGGTTTCCCACCAGTGGTTCCGGGGAAGGAGCCTAAATAGAAGATTTTGTATAAAGCCTACGAGTATTTCTACAAATTAGAAAGTTGTTAGTTTGTTTTGATATCGTTTATAATAATAATATGAACGTCACTATTTTTCTTACTAAAATTAAATTAACATTAGGTAATTTTCCTTAACTTCTTACATCTTTCAATTGTAAGCTTTAGGAGAAATCCAATTCCCTACTTTGGATGTGATCTGTGTGTGCGTCTAGACTTGCAGTGTTGTGTTAGACAGTTGTACAAAGGTTATACCTCAGATCCGTAGAGGCTGGTACGTCGTGCGGTGCGGTCGATGCGGTCGATGCGGTCGGCGGCGGTGCGGTGCCGCGCGCGCAGGTCGAGGTGCGAGGCGCGCCGCGTGAGCCGCTCCTCGCCCCAGTCCTCGCGCTCCCGCCACTCCCACCGCCCGCCGCCGCTGGTCAGCCCGCTGCGCGCGCTGCGCTCGCTCTCCTACACACAACACACAACCGTATAATATATCGTACACCCCGAGTACCCCGACCCGTACCGATGAGACCCTCATCGATGACAAACAAAATTCGACGGTCCCTACGTATATAAAGACAAGTCAAACATGGCATTTTACAGACAATTATTTCTAGAGTGGTTTGAATATTAATTACGCTCTCCTGTAAACCTCGGTTTTTGACATGTCACTTTATACATAGGGACCGTCAAAATTGTAGTTTCAATTTCAGGTATGATTTAGCATTGAACACAGACCTTTGAACAAGCATAAGTAGGTAACGCCGAAGTGAATGAGTAAAGAGTAGTTATATTAAATGTGTATTACCCGAGTGTCGCTAGAGAGCGAGTGTCGGCTGTGAGACCGCTCGCGGCGCGCGTCGTCCCGGAAGCGGCGGCGCGCGCGCGACCGGTCGGCGGCGGCGGGCGGCGCGCGCTCCCACCTGCTCACTGCCTCGTATGTCTGCAACCAGCAAATGTTTATTATACCCTAGTCCCTATCTCTATGGGTGCCTGATAGATTTAGTGCTCTGTTCACATTCTGTCAATTTTAGTTACAACATTCCTAACATAATGTATCGTAAGTGAATAGTAAATATTATAAAAAGATCAATAAAATTCTAATGTATCGTTGGTAAATGTTACAAAAAGAGGAATTTCTTTTCAAAATCCCGAAATTACAAGTCACAATGACATTGTATTTGGGTTGGTTATAGTAAGGCTACTGTCTCAAACGTTGGCCCTTATTAGTTATTAATGATAGTTAACTGAAGTGTCTTCTCTATGAATGGTGCCCTATACATAACTGACCTGAGTGGATATACTCTGTGGCGGCGGCGACGTGCCAGTGTTGGACACGGGCGTCCGGTTTGAGGCGGCGGACGGGCCCCTCTCAGCCAGCCTCTGACGAGGAGGCGAGTTGTCAACAGACCGCTTTCCATTATTCACAACTATCTGAACAGGGCTGTGTTGCCTGGGCACTGACGGCTCTCGAGGGGGCGATGGTCCCACCGATACGCTGTGCTTTACAGGACCTTCCCTTAACGATGCCACTGTACGATATGGAGACGCCTGAGTATTCGTTTCCTGAGTACGGATTATGCTGTGATTTTTGTATGCTTCTTTCGGTGGCGAGGGGCCGACAGCCATATCGTGTCGCACGCGGGGTTCTACATCTCCCGAACTCTGTTCTCTCGTTGGGGTTGCCAAACGTTTTGCTAAATTTTTGCCCGATTTATCCTCTCGCGGCGGAGACGGTCCACATCCAGTGGATACTTTTTCTTTTGTGCTCTGAGGCTTAACGGAATCTGCAAAAAAATACTACTTTTAGTACGGTCGAAACATTCAAGTTCACAATTCTGAGCGTTATATCACTAACCATGCTTAGATTGTTGTTCTATCTGCTTTCGTGCTGGAACTGGTGAACTCTTGTTAGCGATTTTGAGTTTCTCGATTCCGTTTTCAATTCTGTTTATCGGGATGATCTTGGGCTTGACGGTGGGGGTCCGGCAGCACACGGCGCACACGCGGACTCCCGGCTCGTTGACGAAGGTGCAGTGCTCGCATTGCCAGGAGGCTTCGGGCAGCGGCGGGGCGGGGCCGAGGGACTCCTCGTCTTGCAACTCGTTGGGGGCATCTTTGGTGGAATGATCCTTAAAGGCCCGCTCGTGCCCCGCGGTCCCCTTCGCCTGGTGGTGGACCGGGGCGGGGTAGGAGTCGTCTTCGCTTTCGGAGTCGGCGTCGCTGGAGGGCAGCGGCGGGGAGGGCGAGCGGGGGCGCGCGCGCCTGGAGGCGCGGGACCGCACGCTCACGGCGGGGGACGGCGCGCGCGACCCGGCCCGGGAGCCCGCGCGGGAGGCCGCGCGGCTCTCAACTGTAAATAAAGAACAAATAACAGTTAATAGTGATGTCTTCTTGAAATTTTTAGTTTATAAAAAACTTGGTGAGCCGATGTCTTTCGGAATATTCGCGGATTTTGTTGAGTTATTTATTTTTATATTGCTGTAACGTGTTCTTTTATTAAGTGAAAGTAGGATGGATCGCCCTGAATGCGGATTGTGAGTTGCCGTTACATTTCATTTTATTGTTTGCGATGATATAATATGTACCTACTTAAAATCGTAATGTTATAGTCATCAACCTGTCAGTGACAATTTGAGGAAATTATCGTTGACGATCATACCTCTGCGATATGGCTGCGGTGTTTGAGGGGGATGCGGGATTGCATGGTGGAGATGCGGTGGGTGCGGTGGGTGCGGTCCGCAGCAGGCGGCGGGCCAGCCGGGCGCGGCCCACGGGTGCTCCAGACTCGCGCAGCTCCCGAACCGCCACGGCATCCCCGCGCAGTGCGCGCAGCCGCAGCTTGCCGCGGGGGCGCCGCCGAGCTCCATCACGGAAGCCCCGCGCCGCAGCGGCCGGCCCCAGCTCTGCGTTTGACCCGGGGACATTTGCTCAGCCGCGTCCCACGAGTCTCCATGCGATCCTTGTACCTGCCAATCATGTATCATAATGTATACCTACTCGCACGTTAATGATTAAGATCGATCGTTGGAATTAGAAAGTCAAATAATAGAGGTAATCTGTCCTTTCTTTCACACGTCAAACCAAAATAAAAAAGGCACTCCGGGAGTGCCACACAGAAGTGAAAACTTTTAAATGAAGTGTTTTTTAACCGACTTCAAAAAAAGGAGGGGGTTCTCAATTCGACTGTATTTTTTTTATGTTCGTTACCTCAGAACTTTGGACTGGGCGAACCGATTTTAATGATTCTTTTTTTAATTGAAAGCTGGTGGATGTCATGTGGTCCCATATAAATTTTATTGAGATCTGACAATGGCATCCATGATAAAACCATATAAGTCTTAAAGTATTAAGTATGTGCGCGACAAATGGACGAATAACTCAATATCACGTCAATATTTCGATGATTCTTTTTTTAATCGAAAGCAGGTGCTTGTCATGTAATCCCAATTAAAGAACGAGATCTGACAAGTAGTTTTTGAGTAACTTTGAAGTCGGTTATTTTTTGTTAGTAAAATTTAGATTATTATTCATTAAATTTTTAGTGAATGGCTGCCAACGCCTCGTGAAGTATAATGTAAACTACAATCTTGATTATTAATAGGAGCTGTATATTAAGTAGTTCTGTACTTCTCTCAGAGATGGGGCCACAGATAGGTGTCGATTAAAATGATGATGGTGTCGCGAATTGTATGGTTTCATCTCATCTCAAAAATGGCCAACGCGCCTGAAGATGTTTTCACTTCAAAATTTTCAAATTCAAAGTTATAGTACATTTGGTGATTTTCTTACCATGTTTGGAGACATATTAAATCCCTGCATTGATCCTCGAGGCCTTCCCCAAATCGGGTTGAACTGGCCCATGGTGTTAGTCCGATCTTGTGGCAGCACAGGAGACGCTGAATGGTGCATGTTTGAGTGCAAGTAGGGCATGTTGGTCATGTGTGCTGGAACGTTTGATGTCATGTTGGCCTGGTGCATTGGCATTGCTTGCGGGGCTCGGTGCGTCGTGAAGTTTGCGTGCGGCAAGGTGGACGGTTGAGTCGGCATTGAGGGTAACGTTCCCGTCGACATGCCGAGGGCCGAACGACGCGGGTCCGCTGATACGGGCCTCGGGCTCGCGCTAGCTCGGTCACCGGCCATCTATAATTTGAAGAAAAAAAATAATGTTAGGATATGTGACCATAGCCTGAAGGTGGTTTGGTGTACCTCATGGGCGTAGCCAGCTTTTAGTTTCGGGGTGGGTTGGCGTGGGATTCAAGAAAATACAAGGACTAAAAGTACATATAATAACCCTAAAGAAAATTTTTCTCACGACGTATGTAGTGCCATCTATTATTAGTTTAGTCAAAAAGTTCAAAAACGTGTTAAATAGAAATAAAGCTCCTAAAAATATGTGCGATAGCTCATTCGATTTGGAATGACGTCTAGAAATTTTTTTAAGGGTTTATTAGCACATAAAAATGTCAGTCCTTATTCCTTAACTTTTCGGGGCGGCGTTTGAACCCCCGAACCCCCCCCCCCCCTGGCTACGCCCATGGACTGTACCTAGTTATGTTTTGATGGGAAAATGCTTGTTATTTTTTACAGCACTGCGTTATAAAGTGTAGTCAAATATTGGCTTTATTGGCAGAGTTTGCTCAAATTACACTTAGGTAGGTACCACGTTTTTGCAAATATTTTACTAAGGGCCCTTAAGGATTAATAAGTAGGTAAATGTGAAGTTTCCGTTTACCTTGTGTCTCCGCGGCGGCGGGACGGGCGGCGCGACTTTGGGTGGCAGCGGGGGACGCTCGTCCCGCAGCTGGGACGGGGACAGCGCCTACAGGTCGTCACATTGTGATAATGTATATCGCAGCTATGGTATGTTAACTACACGGATGGTACGACAAACATGTAAAGTTTCGAATTTGGGCAGTCCGCCAATATTATTTGTCGATGTGGGTTTATTCACACGCGTATTATAATATTATGTATGTATATCTAAGTACTCGTGCCTAGTAAAAAATATATGTGAATGAATTTGATTTGTTGCCCATGGGCAGTAGCTATCCCCTTGCATGTATTACATAGAAACATTTCATACATGCAAGTAATACGACTCCAGAGCAGTCCAGAGGCATCTCTTAAATGTGGCACACCGCTGTTGATCATCACAACCCATAATAATAATTGTCCCTCTGTGTTTGTACTCCTTCACGGTATCATCCCCATATAGTGCAGGTTTCCTCCTCACGATGATTACCTTCACCGAAACAAGTGATAATTACTTCTAATCCGCACCTAAATTATGAAAATTTGCGTGAGAATTCTAACTCAGGCTTCAACATTCGGGAGCTCAATGTTCAAACCTTGAGGCGCTCATAGGTCGGCGACTATGTCGATCTTACGTGATCTACCCAATTAGGCAACCGCGTGTGCGGTCGGTTTTTAGCCGGGTGACAGATAGTAACTAAAAATGGAGAGCTTCCGTGCTTCGGAAGGCACATAAATTCCCGGTTATTGTAAGATATGTCGTTAAGCCCTGTGGAGCGTAAGACGGAGGTCTCTCTTGAGGAGTCAAGAGAAATCCGTGCTCATCAGTGGGCTATCATTGGGTTGAAGCCAGCCAGCCAGCCAGCTATCACTGACATAGCCAGGTAAACTAGATGGTAACGATCTGGTGTCACCTGTCGCTGGTGGTGGCGACGCTTGGGATGGCGGTGGTACATGTCGTCGCAGGAGGCGCACAGCGCGCGCCGCCCGCACTCCGCGCACCGCACGCGCGCGCCGCCGCCGCCGCACAGCCCGCACGACGCGCCCGCTTCCAATGGGTGGCCTGGTGGACACAATGCTGTCGTTTTCATTGAATACAATGATGTAAGTTTGGTTGAATTTGTTGCAGTGATGCGCTCGCTTCCAGCGGGTGCCCTGGGGAGCGATGATGATGATGATGATGATGACACACAATGCTGTCGTTTTCGTTGAATGCAATATCAAAATAGAATGCAATATAAAAATTGCATATATCAAAATAGTATGATGTCTGCGCGGTTATAAAGTAGTTGCATTGAAGTTTAGTAACTTTTTTTTTACAGAAACTGAAATAAGAAAATTAATTTCCTAACCCACAAGGGGGTTTGTGTACTGTTTATGGCGTGTAGGTTTCGTAATAATAATTATTTTTTCACTTTCTCCCCTTTTTTTATAGCCTGAAGGGCAGACGAAGAAGCTTACGGGCCACCTGATGGTAAGTGGTTACCGTCGCCTATGGACATGAGCAAAACCAGAGGAATCGCCAATGCAACGCCGGCCCTGAAGGAGAACTCTTTTTACATCTTTTTTGAAAAACCCCATGTCATAGCACTCCGGGAATACCTCAGAAGGAAGTTCATTCCACAGTTTGCACGTACGTGGCAAAAAAGTTCGTGAGAATCGGACCGTAGAGCTTCTCCACAAGTCCAATCGGTGTGGATCCCCTCTTTCTTGGCCGGCAACGCAACAGTAGGTAATGGTGTCAATGCGGTTTTCATCAATAGACACGAGTGATTCACGAGGAGAAGGAGAGGTGGAGTTGTTATTGTTAGGCGGTACGAAGTTCGCCGGGTCAGCTAGATGACAGTAAAAGTAAAATAAAAACTGTTCCACCGAACTGACCAGTAGGTGGTCGGGGCGGCGTGGGGGGCGGCGGCTGCAGCTTAGCGTTCATGTACTGGTCGGATGGGAACTCCACCACCTCGTAGTCGGGCTCCGGCTTGGTCGGCGGGCGCTGCGGCAGCGACCGGAGAGCTAGCGTGGGCGTGGCCGGTGCCGCCGCACGCGGCTGCCGGTTCTTCAGCATCTGACAAATATTTTATCTTTGTATTATGGTATAGGTACCTAAAGTAAATGAACATTCTGAATTTCTAAGATTAAAGAGCTCCATCAATCCCCTGCTCTATCTATCGGTTTACCCTGCTGAACAACCAACGAGGCTAGAGGGATCAGTCCCTTCTCTTGGTTGCCTGTAGGGTCCTATATTTAATCTTCGTCTGCCAGTTTACCCGTCCGTCTATCTATTACAGGACTATAATGTTATACTTAAAAGTTTATTTCAAAAACCTGTAAACTTCGAGAAGTTATTTCGTTTGTGAAGCGTAAAGAAGACACACTCCACTTTTTACTTCAAGCTTTTCGCTAGTTACGAGAAAATTATTCATTCAAAAATCCATAAAATTTACTGGGAAGTTAATGAACCCATAAAATTTTAATGATACCTACTACATTACGAAGTGATTTCTATTGGAAATCTAACATTATGGGAAAATACGGAGGTTAACGACCTCGACGACCGATAACTGGGTTTCCAGAAACCATTGCCATCAAAATAGAAGAAGCTCGTACGTCGTAAATAATAGTAGGCTAACTACTTTGAAACGGTTTGAACATTGCAAAATCCATAATAAACTTAGCAGTTTAGGGTCAGAGGTATCACAAATCCGTACGAGTTTTTGTAACGAAACCTTTGTTTTAGGCTTCTGGGAAACATATCTACTCATTATATTTTACAGTACAAGAGTAAGAATGTTAGGCCATAGTTACCTAAAACAAGAGGATACACATTCCTGAATAGATATAATTCTGATGTTCGGACAAGAATTCGAACTGAGATTTAGTATCATATAAATAGTCCAGTTTGGTCAAGGTATAGAAAGTTGTAGCAAGCAGCAGGTACATATTATTGGTTAGTTAGAAGAGATGCTACGTAAAATTCTCCTACAATCTATCACAGTCCTGTTGCAAAAATCACACCTCAACTAACACGTTTAGCTGCGGCTGCTGCGGTAAGTTCACAACAAGCAGACAATACTGGCAAGTCTTTACTTTGGGCTGTTGACGTCTTTCATTCAAGACTTTCGCTAAACTGATCAAAAACACTCTATACTCCATGATGAAAGAGAATTATTATTTTAAAATAATACAAGCCGTTATTTGCTTGTTTATTACTCGATTATATTATTGACATGATGGCATTGCATGATGGTAAACATATTGATAGTACAATTTAAAATTTGTACCATCAGTAGGTACTTGTTACATTTCAACTAACTTCTTCAAATTATGTATATATTCGCTTGTCTAAGTATGTACTTTGTTTAAAGCATAAACATTGTGCGGATATTTATACGTAACGTAACGTACTCTACTTGGGAGCTTTAGAACTGAATCAGAGCAATGGGCGAGGTGTCCGTGCAATTCTGATACTTATTACATCGGGAAATAAGCATTAGTTGTTATAGTTACCGACTAGTATACATGTAATAATAGAGTATTATCATGAGCAAATGTTCAGCTGCTGTGACCGGGATAGACGGGCGGAGCCGCGTCGGCGAAGCTTCGTCGACCCATTTATTTTGCCTCTCAAGTCTCATGTCCCAAAATATCGAAGATATTTTACCTATTTATATCAGATGCATCCTACATAATTTCATGATCTAGGTTCATTATATTCTTTGAAAAACGTAAAATACCAAACCTATAAATTTTAACCGTGAGTGGGTATATAGAACGGTACTTACGGTATCAGTTCACACTTGATTCTTTAAAACGCACTAGAACTTGCGACACTTTTTAGAACTGAGCAAATATTTCACGGCATACTTGTCGAGTAAACGGATAGACACGGAATTATGCAATTGAGTATTTCAAGTGCGCACTCGCGAGGGTTGTGCAGGGAGCCGGGCTCTTCTGCTGGTTCGGGGACTCGGGGGCTCGGGTCCTCCTCACTCCCGCAGCGGCACAGTGTCCGCTAATCTTGCGCCCTATCCGGATGAAATTGACAGTGCAAAGACGCGTGCGCCGCCATCGCCTCTATTTCTGTCCGCGGCCGCGTTGCCCTGATTCTACTAAAATTACGACGCGTTGCTATTTCCGCACTCAAGTCTATGCGCCCTCTTGCCGGCGTCAAGCACCTACGTACGCGAATCTGTTTTTTGTTAGATACTTAATTACTTTTTTATACACAATTATATTACAGTAGTGTAAGCACAGCACATTAGGTTCAGCTCTACGGTAAGGATCGTCGTGGTATTAGCACGTAGGCCTTAACAACCAACATTATTACTGGTCGTCATAATGTAGAACAGTAGAAGCACAACAAATCAATTAAGTACCATGAAGAAGTATTGAGCATTGCGTTAAACCACAGAAGAAATTATAGTACTAGATACTTATAAATAAGTTAAACTATACAAAGCTTTATCTTATAGGTTTGAATTTTGAACTGAACGGTAGAGTTAGAGCTGAAACAAGTTTGTTTCTGCATAATATGTATGTATTTTTGAAGAGAATTTATCTTTAAGCATTTTTTCGTCGTTCTATCTCTGATCGCAGCAAATCAAAAGAATGAGCGAGAACGATACAGAAGATTAGAATGCGCTTGTTTCTAGCTAAAGTTCGAGAACTCTACGGTAGACCCACCTAAAACTGCTATAGATTATTGTAAAAAGAAAATATTAACAAATATGTCAGTGCTAATAAATCAATCATACATCTAATTACCTTAGCAACCGCTTTAGAAACCGCAAGAAATCAATAAACAATTTTGACTTACGAAATAGTTTCGTAGTTTCGAGTTTCATCTCGTATATTTATGTTTATTTTGTAATATGGAAATATTACACAAATTCAAGAAAAATGGTTTCTTTACAGCAGATTTATATCATTTGCTTGTAAAAAAGAAATTGGTTGATGTCTCTGAAGAGGTACGATTTATTACGATAATGTTCTACTCTACTCTACGACGTTACTAAGTACCTACTCGTTTTAATAAATCTAGTACTGTGCCTATAGCCGAAGGAAAAAGTAAACACATTTAAGTACCTATTTTAGATTTACATAATTGTTGTCTAAGGAGTAGTTTTTTATGCCATCAAAAACATAACTTGTAAAAAAACCCAAGTCTCGCAACTCAGTTCTTCTACCGTAAAAAGTTGTGAGATCCATGTAATACCAAGTCGGTTAATTTATTCAGTCCCTACTTAAGGTTCCTTCTGTCTTAAGTTATTACGTAATTAGCTAACCTAACAAGTAACAACATCTTATAGTGACCATATCAATATTAAAAATCTTTTATGTTTTAAATAAATAGATCGACTTGACCATCGCACGAAAACACAATGTATCTCACAAGTAATATCTACCTACATATTATATTTGTTTAGTGCGATTGCCAAGTCAATCTATTTATTTAAAACATAAAAGATTTTTAATATTGATATGGTCACTATAAGATGTTGTTACTTGTTAGGTTAGCTAATTACGAAATAACTTAAGACAGAAGGAACCTTAAGTAGGAACTGAATAAATTAACCGACTTGGTATTACATGGATCTCACAACTTTTTACGGTAGAAGAACTGAGTTGCGAGACTTGGGTTTTTTTACAAGTTGTTTTTGATGGCATCTCATTTCTTTTTGTAGATAGTCCTACTACTAGGTACTATCTAGGTACCTATCTACACCTATTATTCCATTATTATATTATATATGTACACTGATTCATTAACTGCAAATGTAACTTTGTTATCCTATAACTTTATATAGGATTACAAAGTTATTTATGCAGTTTATGTATCTAGAAAACTGGAGTGAAATTGCAAAATATTTTAGTTTTTCCTTGATCTATACACTAAACACTAATTGTGTCCCAAATTTGAAGCTTCTATGTCTGCTAGAAGTGCCTTAGAGTTTTGATGATCGGTCAGTCAGTGAGTGACGAAATTAAGAAACTTTGACTAGTTATAATTCTTAAACTACTGGTTCAAATTGAATGAAATTTGAAATATATTGTCTTTATACAATGCCTGCTTGGTTACAAAAAATTCAGGTTTCTAGCTTTATCCACAACGAAGTTATAGGGGGTCGAAAATGGCCTGAATTGCTTCGAGAAAAGGATGGTACGGCCGTGCCGCTTTTTTGCTCGACTTGGCGGGGGCACTGCCGTGCCCCCAGATTACAAAGGTCAATAAATATATCAATAATTTTAGATTATACCATCAGAATATGCAAAAGAAATGAAAATGTCTACCGCGCAACGTCTGCAAGCGTTAAACCGCATTGTCGTGGACAACATTAGCAGCAGTCATGGGAAACACAATAATTTGGTGCTCTCTTTTGTACCATCAATATTAGTATTTCAGAATTATAAGCCAAACGAGAAATATGTGGCCAAATTTTGTGTGAAAAATATAAGCAAGGTAAACTTAAAGGTTGCCAAGATGATTCAATATAAGTATTATTTTTTAACTTTGCGCCCGGCTTATAACTTACTACGTACACTTTTCAATCACAACTATTTACAGGGTCCCACATACATTAATATGGTTTGGAAAGATTCTTCATTTTTCTCCATAAAACCTTGTGTAGGGCAATTGTTGTCACGATTAGCCCCAGGAATCAGTATTACTTTCTCTATTACCTTCCAACCAGTCCTCTATGAAGATTATGTTCACAAAGTAACATTCTATACCGATACTGATCAGTATTGTTTACCAATCATAGGTAAGAATAGAGTATTTTTTTTAATTATTTCACCAAAAAGCTTTTCATGTAGGTTGTACCTACTTGTACATCACAAAGTAAGAGTTTGATACACCAAGATATCTATTTTTTTAGCTATGGGACCAAGACCAATACTCAATTTTCCTGATGAGATTTGCATTTCGAAGATACCGCTTAAGATAGAAAACCATGTGTTTGTGACTATTCATAATCTTGGTACAGTGTCTGCGGGATTTACTTTGAATACCAGATGGTAAGTTTCTTATAAGTTTTTGTTCTTTACATTTTTCTTAAATATACAACCATAAATATTGTACTTAACGCAAATATTTTTGAATTTAGTCCATTCTCAGTGCAACCTAAATCAGCGTTTCTTCATCCAAATGAGAAAATAGAGGTGAAAGTGATGTTCAAAACTATGCATCTAGGAGATAGTCAAGGAGTTATGTATGCAGTATTTGAGACAGGTATAACTTTAATAAAATCAATCGTTTTTACTTCCGTGATAATGGAAACTTCAAAGCTTGGTTGAAACATTAATTTATTCTTTTAACATTGAAATCTTTTCATATTTTGTTGACAGGAGAAAATAATTTTGAATGTACATATATTTTGTTTACAGGAGAAAACTTTCGGATTAATTTACGTGGATCAACACACACAGTGAGCGTTGCACTGGAGAAACAGGTGGTCAGGTTCCTAGACACATACAACACAATGGTGCGACAGCAGACGTTTAAGATCACAAACAAATCTGACCATCTTTTAACTTATATGTGTATGAAAAACGAAAGCGTTTTTTATGGTGATTGTTTTTACATAGTCAACATAATTTAAGTGTGGAGTTTTTTATAGTGAAATTTTTCATGATGAAAATGATTATACGCTGTTCTATCAATGCGGAATGAAGCCTACATAGCCATTGAACCGTTGATAAACAAATAATGAGGCAGAAGAAACTTCCACCCATATCGTAAATTGTAATAAAATCATTGCTATTACGACATCACCCGAAAAATAATATTCTTTAATACTTTCCTCTCCAGATTTCGAAGACAAGCTCAAATTGGCAACGGCATACTTTAACTTAAAAGAGATTGAATCAGCAAAGTCTACGAAACTGTTGGAATTCGATGTTGTTAGCAGTGAAGAGCACCAGCGAGTGTATACGAGAATATTCTACGACGAAATACAAGCTCTGATAGCTGACGAAACACTACATTTTCAAAATATGCATTTTTCAGTTACTCCAATTGTTAGTGATTTGATAGTTTTTTTGTGTAATTTTAACACTCGTCTAGCGTGATAGATTAGGTTTAAAATTGTAGTTGAAAAGTACTCACAGTTTTCCCACGACATCCACCGCTTAGAACAATTTCTGACGGAACAAAAAAATTCAGGTCTAGGTGCCATCAGAGTAACCAATAATCAATTCCCTAAATTTTCGTAATCAGTCTTCAGGAGTAAGAAAAACTAAATTTGAAATACATATAGGTATATCGGACCACTTCACGAGTCTTCATAGGACTTATGTACTCGTAGCTTTCTATTGTTCTCGAATTTAGTTGTTTTTCAGTCAGTCATTTTGGTTATTCAATCAGATATAATTCATTATTATTTATTTTACTTTTAACAGGAAGGTAAATTATGGCCTGGAAAATCAACAGAGATAATTATAACATTTTCACCTAAGGAGATTGGAGACTTTGAATCGACAGTTTATTTAGATATCGATGGAATAACAGATCGTGTACCTCTAAAGCTAGTTGGAACATCTTTACCTCCTTCAATAACTTTGAATTTGGAGACTTTGGACATGGACTGTGTTTATATCAATAAAACATATAATTATGAAGTGGTAGCCATTAACAAAGGTTTAAATTTGTATCATCATCAATAATTTTGTTAATCGTCTTTTATGTACCATTTTTAAGGAAATCTTTTGCAGGGCACATCAATGGAGTAATACTATATAAAGATGTACCATCTTTATTTGGAAGTGCTATAAATTGCACGCCCCTAATGCATTGTTTACGTCCAGGGGAAAAGGATATATTTGTTATTTCATTTTGTAATTCTAATCAAGGACCTTATTTTGAAGAAATTAATTTTGTCATTCGAGACACGCAAGTGGTTTTAAAGTTGTATTTAAAGTAAGCTCTTGAAATAATAATGCGCATTTAAATGTAAGCTCATTATACTAAAATCATTAATTTTATTAATGTTAATTTCAGAGGTGTCGTCATTTATCCTTCTTTAACATTTAGTATACCATGCTTAGACTTTGGAATGGTCAGCGTAGGTAAAATACGTTTCAATTTCAAGTTATTACACATGAGTAATAAAAAAGGATTTTTTTATTTTAATTCCAATAATTACAGGAGTACCCAAGAGTTTGGAGGTGGACGTGTTAAATGAATCAATAGTACATGTAAGCGGGTCGTTGAAAATATCATCTGATGGTCCAGAAATAAGCAGCATCACATTAACTGACTACGCGGTGGCAGAGAATCCTAAACCACAGGTTCCTCAATGGCCAAGAGAGTTTTGCATAGAACCTGATAAAATAAACATCGAGCCAGAATCTCGAGTATCACTAAAGGTGGAAAAATATAGTTTTTTTTTACCTAGTGGCATAAATTTCTTGAGCTCTTCCGTACTTCAAAAGGCACGTATAAGCCGTCGGTCGTGGTTTTTATCGTTAGATAGCAGTCGTTAAGCCCAGTCGTGAAGTCTTCGGGTAGTTAATAAACTTCTGACACCTGGGCTTTATGCAGTGGAGCAGCGTGGTGCAGTATGCTTTAGGCGTCCTTAAATATGAGGAGAGACCCGAGCCCTGTATTTAACGAGTTTATTTAATGAGTTGAAGAGGAAATAAATTATTCTTGTCTTATATGCGTTTAAAAATATAAAAAAAGAGGCGCAGAATACTAGTTTTCATTCGTTACTTTGATCTGAGGCGCATTATCATGCTGTTATGATTTTGGCAAAGCACTTACTGATGTATTATTAGTAAGCGTACTAATCTCGTCATTTATATTATTACTATCATATGCTCGTTCTGAAAGGAGATAATTATAATTTGTCTTGTTGATTTTCATATTTTTTTACAGGTTACATTAACAGCAAATTTGGTGAGAGCAAACCAGACGTCTTTGGAGTTGGAGTTAGAGAAATCAGATAGTCCCCCGATAACACTTCCTGTTACGTTCAATGCCATGGTTCCTGACATCACTCCAGCACCTGATATTAATCTGAGAGCCGCTTTCTTAGATTTTGCATATCAACATGAAATTTATATCAGCAGTAACGATTTCCAAGGGTATTTTACTATTGAAGAATTGGAGGTTATTTAATTGATTTTTGTTTAACTAATGCCCCAACTGCGAGTCAATAACGGTTACTTTAATCGCTCCTTAGTAAAGAATCACCGTACAAATTGTGTACTAAGGAGGTATTTAAGTAACAGTTAGTGACTCTGAATTGGAGCGTAAAATTTTGTTATTTTTACTTAAATAACCTTATTATATTTGTGTAAACATTTTAGGAAGAATCTACTTTAGAAGTAGAAGTCGATATAAAAGAGGGTATGATAGAACCGAATAGTACTTTTTGTTTACCTGTTAGTATCAAGACGAGTGTTCTTGGCATTCAAGAATATTTTATAAGGTAAATCTACACAATATGAAATTTGAATGCACAGTTTAGATGAATTACCCAAAGAGAAAAGGAAAGATAGGCATATTGAAAGAACTGCACTATCAGCAATTCCGTTTTTTTAAATCAAAGTCAGTATGCCCGTTCATGTTTAATTTAAATAATATAAAGAAAATACTCCTTAAGAAACAGAAGTACATAATTATTGAAGTGGTTAGGTTAGGCGTGTCTACTCGTACTGTCTGATTTCTGAATTATTTTTTATAGAATGTTCCTCTTCGGCTTAACTAATCCTGTAGAAATATGTCACATTACGGGCTGCGGTGTTCGTCCTATCGTCACATGCAGTCCCACTGCTCTACATTGGGGACAAGTGAAAATATTAAACAGAACGTATAAAACGTTAACATTATGTAATGATTCACCGGTTACAGTCAACTTCAAAGCTTCACTGGTAAGGCAATTGATAAGATCCAAGTTTTCCTTAATTATCTCGAAACCTTTTAATATAGAAAGTTGTTCAAATAATAAGAAATCGTTTGTTTTAGGTAAATCGTGATGGAAGATGGCATGTAAGTCCTACAGAGGGATGCATTGAACCCGAGTCGGAAACTGATTTGTTTATCACTCTGTATCTCATTGACGCTGACTCTTACACAAACAAAGCTGTTATACAGCTGGAAAAAGTGAAAGATATCGTTAGTTCCGTGTTTTGATCTATAGTTTACTTTTAATCAAAAAGTAGTTAGTGTTATCTTTCTATTTTACAATTTTTTGTTTTCATATTAACGATATAACAAAAAAATAATAATAATAGATAATTAAACAACCCAAAAAACTAAAAAGAAAAAAAAAACCATTCATTTTTCCACTTGTCGTTGCGATTCGTTTTTCCAATTGGCCGTTGCCATTCGTTTTTCCACTTGTCTGGTGAAGTTTTTCTTCTTCAGTGTGTCCCAGCACACATTTCATTGATCCTGCTATAATCCTTCTATGGTGTAGAATTACTTTTAACAACATTCTAAACTACTGGGCTTGTTTTTTTCTTTTTGGTTTTTATAAAAAAATATATTTTAGGTAGGTACACTTTTTATTTAGGATTCATTGACCTCTTTATTAGGATTATAAGACGGTAAAATTCGCAATGTTGTCATTTCATTAAGTGAGTTAATAAATTAGCGAGAATGGTTGTTTGAACATCTTTAAATCGTTATGTATCCTCCTAAACTGTTACTTAGAATGAAAAATGATTAAAGGAACTATCATTTTTGAATACCTATTCAACGACACCCCACTTGACTTATGTAGTAAGTCAATATTTTTTTTTTCATTTTGACAATATGACTTTTGGATGATTTTAAGCAATATGAATTTTGATTATTGTCATGTCTTTAGTGACACTTGCAAGGTTAAGGCCATGTTAAGGCGAATCAATTGACGTAAGAATCATCAAAATCGGTCAACACGTTTAGTCTCTACAACGCTACATAGGAACAAAAATACATACATAGACTCATAAACACATTACCCTCCCTTGCGTCGCGCAGTCGGGTAAATAGTTGTTTTCCGACAAACCATATCTTTAAGGAATTAAAACCTAATCTAACCACATTTCACAAATTTACAGCTTGTACCACTTTCTGCAACTGGTATAGGAACAAGTATCTTAATAGGTGATCTAAGAGACAAAGTAAATATAGGAAAGCATTTCACTAAAATTCCATTAAATCATAAGGTGATTATGGAGAATTGTGGTACGAGGATGCACGCGTTAGAATGGAGCGAACATTATAAAGCACCAAAAACCAAGCAGAATACGACGTATGAAACAAAAACAATATTGTTATGCATTTATTGACATTCCGTTGAAATCGTTGTTACCGTATAATTATGATATTATACTTTTCAGGGGATTTTTTAATTTAGATCCTCGAGTTTTTAAAATGGCAGCAGGAGAAAAGGCTGAATTAACCATAACCGGATTATCATATAAAGTCTCCACTGTAAAAGAAATGTGGTATTTAGTAGGCAGCGTTGAAGGCATAAACAAAAAGGAATTGTTATTAGAGTGCCAAATAATAGCTGAATTTGTTGATCCGAAAATAGAAGTCTCAACTAATATTTTAGACTTTCAGTATGATTTTGGACCTTACAGCGAATACTACAAGCTTACGGGTAATTTTCTATTATATCATGAGCTTGTTGTTTCATTGTATTTTATGAATATTTATAAAAAAATATTGTTACAGATATTCTGACAATCAAAAACGTATCGAAGCTTCCATTAGATTTTGAAATAAGTGTAAAACCTCCATTTGCAATAGTTCAAAGAAGCGGCACATATAAAATTCCACCGCACGAACTGAATTTGTGTGGTTGCATTTGTTATAACGAAAATGATTTAAATTTACCAAATATCATCAATGATCTTGGCCCACAACGTTCCAAACAATTCATAGATTACTTGACATTAAAACCAGTAGAGCCAGCGAAAAAAAGTCCTTTCCAATTCTTTCAGGATATCAATAAGATAAAATTAGTTTTTAGTTTAACCCATTTAGTCGAAGAGAGACTGGAAGATCAAGAAGTAATGAAAATACAAATTTTATTCGATACTACAAAGCATTTATCTTTAAAGTCCCGGGTTTATTGTGATCTAATGAAAGTAAAGTTCAAAGGACATAAAAACAAAGTAAATACAAAGCTGAATATAAACAAATCATTCCAAAATAATTCTAGAAATAATATTACCCCTGATTTTTTCATCATATTCTAGGATGCAATAAAGTTGCTGGGAAAAATAAATTTCCCCAACATATTTATATGGTCACCGAGAGTAGATTTTCAGTGCATACAAAATGGAAGTATAGAAAGTCGAACTATAAAAATTCAAAATGTTACGCCGCTCTTAGCATGCTATAAATTTAATTGGAAAAAGTATGTTATAACTGCAACGGTGAGTTTCAATGTAATTAGGAGCATGAAAGTATGTAATTAAATAAGTTGTCATCATGCTAATGATTATTTATTATTTTTAGGACAGTAGTTTATCTAAACCAGATCCAAATATGAAGATAGCTCAAGTATCAACAATTGACACCGAGCCCAGTGGTAATCTGCACAATTATATTATATAATTTAATTATAATCATAATATTCCGTAACTGAAAATTGCGATAATTTTTTTTAAGTGAAACTTCTATCTCGAGCCCTAAAAATCGGGTATACGCAGTGTAAAGTTCCATAAATGTAAATTGATCAACTATTACTCGTAAAGCCATGATTGTTTACTTTAAAATGTTTAAAATTCATCATTATGTCTTTTTCATTCATCATTTGCCAACCATTTAGCTGGCAGATGACGACGACGACATTTAACTTTAATTTAACTAATTACATGGTTGTATAGTATTGGGTCATGCTTTATCATAAAAATGCATTGTTATGAGAACTAAAGCAATATGTAAAATTTTAAGGATATCCATAGGATAAGAGGAAGTAGGTCTAATTAGATTTGCAAAATTTAACCCAAACAAACAAATAAATAATTAACAAACAGGGGCAAGCTAAATAAAACCATATAGGGTCTTAGCGTTTATTATTCACTTCGTACTTATGTAAACTAACGTACATACACACATAAAACTAATACACATTCTTTTATTTTCCAGTTGCAGATCTCCATGAAATCATGCCATGCGGAACCCCTGCAGGATCAACTGCAGATAAAATATTGGAATATGAATGCTTACCAAAGGAAATAGCGTCTACTATCCCAGAACCAACTTATTCTTTAACACTGGAAGAAGAAGAAGATTTTGAATATTTAAAGAAGAAGTTGATAAAAAAAATAATACCAATGATAGATATAGACTACGACACTCAGTTTGAATGGATATCGAAATTTTCGAAGGTTGCTCAAAGATACTTGTGTATTAATGATATTCTACAGTTAACGCCTCATCGTGGGCTATTGAAACCAAATGAAATACAGTATATTCAAATCATATTTAGGCCAAAACTTAACATAAATGTTAGAGCAGTCCTGGAATGTGAAGTATTAGGAGGTCCGTCAGAATCTATTTTAGTCACAGGACAAAGTTCAGACTTAATTTATAAAATTAATACTCAGAAGGTTAATTTTAAAATAAGGTCCTTTCACGAGAATGCTACAGAAAATTTAGTTATAACTAACACCGCACAATTGCCTTTTGAATATAAAACATATCTGAATGAGCTCCATTTTGAAAATGGTATCGATGGATGCATCCTTAACATACTTCCGGAAGAAAAAGCATTGGAACCAGAAGAAGAGTTAGAAATTAAAATCGAGGTGAATCCGGGAATAACAGGATATTTTAACAGAGTTTTCACACTAGAAGTAGGGCACCTTCCTTTCATACCGATAGAAGTATTTGGTTGGGGTGTTATACCTCAAATATATTTGTCTTTACCAAGACCTGAAATAGGGGATGTAAGTAAATATATTAAGCATGATTTCTTTGCTATTATGTTTTTTTTTACATGTGATAAGTTAATGTTTGACTGCAATCCCTCCTGATGGTAAATGCTGATGAACTCGCACCCGATTCACCCTGAACAACGGACGCGGCTATGGCCTTCTGGCCTGGAAACCTGGTCTTTATACCCTCCTGGCTAGCTACCACTCTCCCTAGTAAGATCAAACATGCAAGCAAGCAAAGCAAGCAACAACCCATAATTGTCCCACTGCTAGGCTCGGGGTCTCCTCTCAGAATGTGAAGGTTAGGCCATAGTCTACCACGCTGGCCAAGTGCGGATTGGTAGATCAAACATGAAATACTGTGAAATATCTTTTAACGTGTTCCGGGTGTAGTATCAGGACTCAAAAATACCTAATATAGGTCCCATACTTCAGTTTTGACCAACTACATGAGTCTTTGGTGTTACTGATGACCACTATTAATACCATTAGGTGGAGCATCACCAGATAGACTATTTATATAAAAAAATTTACAGTTACCGCCAGAATTGGGTTACATGGCAATTCCTGCATTGACATCTGAATATTTAGAATCTGTGAGTGAATTCTTGATGAAGGATGTTACCGAACACGTAAATTCTCCGCTGACGGAAAAATGTTTTGAAGATCCAACATTTAATCAAAGTTGGCATATATGTTCTTCATGGGTAATATTTTATAAATAACTTAATTTTTGGATCACCTATGAACATCTTATATTTATGGCTAAAATAAGTACCTACTATTATTTCTTCTGTGATTAAATGAATATATCATCTTGTCGTGCACATTATATTTTTAAGGATGGTTATCCATCAACTATGGATATTGAATTAGCGATAGAGAGAATGTTATTGATAAATCACGTTAAGAAACATCCTGAAATTCTAAATATATATTCGACTACAACAAAGATGGGGCCTATCGGAGGATTTGTTACCACACCATATGTTGTAGATTACGGTGTCATAATAACAGGAAGTTCGGTGAGAAAAAACATGTTTTTTTATGAAAATAGTTTTATTTTAAATTAATATTAATTTTAAATAAAATTAATTTTAGGTTACTAGCGTTTGCCTGTCAAAAAGTAACCCAACAAAATATACAGCACAAAACAAATGAAAATTGACATCTATTTCATTCGTCAAGCAGCCTTCTTTTATTAACAGATCATTGTTTATTACTGTTGACTACTGTTTAAATTTAATTCAGTAAATATTTAGGATTTTATATAGGTTCAGTGTACAGTTGAAATCATCAACTACGGACCAATTGCGTCAAAACTACATTTTGCAAAAGGTACCAATGTTCCATCATGGCTTGGATTAAAGTTATGTGGAAAGCTAGGCCCTGGAGAGAAAGGGAAATTGGAAGTCACTTTTTCACCTACCGCTAATGATTTTACTGAGTTGGAACAAGATGTTGCTACATCGTTTAATTTGGAGGTAACGATGATTCTATTCAGTGTTTCATGGCCCTTGAAAATATATAATATTATTATTATCAATTTACACCCTCAGGTACCTTATGGAGTCACGATTCCAGTACAAATAAAAGCTCTGTGTGCAGTACCATATTTGGTATCCAATGTTGCTAATATTGACTTTGGCTCAGTAAGATGTGGTAACAAAATAATTTGTTCTATCCCATTGAAAAATGTGTAAGTGTTAACATTTGTTTCTTTTATTTTTAGCCGTTACAATTCTTTTGACTAATTAATTATCGAATTTCAGTGGAAAGCCAACTTGTATTTGGTATGTCGCTTTAAGATTAAAAACTCCAGGACCTAATCCTATGGTCGTGTTGGATACTTCGGGTAAATACGAGCCCGGAGAAGGTGGTTGGCTAAGTATCGCTTTCAAACCTACTTTAGAGGTTAGCGTTCAAATAATGTGTAATAGAAGAGAATTTAAATTTATTATTTAAATACTGAATATATTTCACCAAGCTAATGGCAGTAGATCGGTTTGAAATATGTTGTAGCTTGATTAATGTATTTAATGGATTTTCTTTTCTCAGATGGCGTACGAAGGCCTCCTTTCATTTAGGTTCCACATGAATCCCATTAGGTTGACAATACCCGTGACAGGACAAGGCATATTACCTCATGTACATACCATAGGTCCGAGGATAGTTTTTCCACCGACTCTTCCGTGGGCAAAAACTATCGATATGTATTTCGGCTTGACAAATCCTTGCCCCTTTCCTATTGAATTGATAATCGCGCATAGCGATGTGTAAGTACAATAACGACGTTTAAATGTGTTTTTTGTATACTATGTCAGAGAGGACGAAAATTTAACTGTATTTTTCAATGTTGTATGTCACAATATAGCAAATGGAGAGAAGAAGACGAAATGTATCAATTACTCTATAAATATTATAATAAACCTGAAGAAATGCTCGTTCCAGCTATTAAACCAGGAACGGGCCTTCCATGGGAAATAATCAGTTTCAATCAAAAATTTAAGGAACGTGTAAAGAAGTATGTGGTGTTTTTTGTTACGGTTACCTACTTTTTTGCATTGAGTTATTATAAAATAAAAATATTTTCAGATGTATGGAGGATGAAGCTACGGCAATGAAAATGTCTGTGGGAAAAGGAGCAGCACCATCAAAGTAAAATGAATAATATTTTAAGTATTACTTTATGATTTAAAAATGTATCAGATATCTGGCAAAGCCTTAATAATGTTATAGGAAAACCAAAAGCCCCAAGACTCCAGCTACGAGCAAAGCTCCACCAGCCAAAGAAAGTGCATCTCCAAAAAAGTTTCGAACAGAAGCTGAAATTTTTTCAGGTAAATGTCACTTCTCTGCCCGTACATTATTTTAAAAAGGGATGCAGAGTTTTCTCTACACGTATAAAGAGATAAAAAATAAATTTGCATTTATAACATTCATAATTTGACCTATTATTTTAAACAACTGATCGTTTTACCAGATGAAATGAAGGCAATGAAAGAAAGTAACATTGACCCTCTCAAGGAATGTTTGCATGTTTTTGACCGTGTTTCGGCGGAAACTGTCACTGATAAAAATACAAAAGGGTTTATTATTTTTTTCCATGGATCACCATGTGAAGGTAAAGGAGCTTAACATTTTTTACTATGTAATTAAACTGATTTGTGGTATTCGTTTTAATACTAACATAACTACTGATACTTATTGTTACAGAACTACAAGGTCAAGAAATATCTTACGCTCTCGGAAAAAGTTTAGAGCTACCGACTGTAAATGTTGATTTATGCATAGTTGAAGCTTTATGCGTTTGTAGTTGTCCTGCAAAAACAATTTTATCAAGTGCAATCCATGAAATGTATGCTATGTCACGAACACCCGCCAGTAAAGTTGATTCGGACGGTAATGAAGAAGACACTGAAGGTAACCATTTAGTTTAAAATATTTGCAAGTCCAAGTTTTCGAAGTTTCGATAGCAAAGTGCTGAAAATTGAAATAATAATTAAGTGAAATACTAACTTCTAGATATGTTACACGACACAGATGACGAATTCGAAACAATTTTGAAAAAGATAGAATTTCTAGCAAGTAATAAAAATGTCGGAACGCCACGATCAAAGGCTAGTGATAAAAAGAAGAAAAGATCTCCCACGTCATCAGTGGGGTCCCACACTGCAATGGGAGCTATGGGATCATCGACCATGTTCCATATGGTATCCGTTGATTATTTTGTATTGTTTCGTTAATGTGTTTTAAGTTACTATCTAGAATTGTAGAGATTGATGGTAGTGGAGTGGAGTAGAAACGCCGAAGTAAAAAAGTCATTACGGTTCTAATGATAACATAATTAAATGCTTCCTCGTAGGCGTTAAAAGACGATTTTGTATACGAGATATCCAAGATAATATTTGAATTTATATACGCCACACATCACTTGCAAAAATAATTAAGACATTATCATATCAACGTAACGTAATATTTTTCAGGAACTAGTTCAAGAACTTCTTATTGAATACTTCAGCCAAACCAAATTCAATCGTGGATTTGTGGTGGACACCTTGTCGAGTATTGTAATGAAAAATCCGTCTCTCGTCCTAACTACAGTTATTAGATGTAAGCAGTCAATACGGAACATTCATCTAATATTATGTCATTCGGATTTTTATAAATGGGCACAAGCCCAAGAAGAATTGCAACATGAAAATGATTTATTGGACGAGTAAGATTGATTTTGTATTAGATTAATAAATATTATTACTATGAACATTTCAGGGTACTAAATAAACGGTAAAATTTTGCTATTAATAAAAGTAAAACTGAAACAGAATGGAATTAGTCATCTTAATTAAGAAAGAAGGAAATATAAATATATTAATTATCATAATATACTCTTAATTTTCGCAACAGGTTCGTATCTAAAGTCTACGATGAAACCGAAATAGAACAAATAGTTAGCAATTTTGAAGAAATGACAGATGAAGAATACGATAAAGCGAGCCCGGAATTGAAATCAATTTACATTGCCTACGGGTTAGAAAATCGGCGGAAGAAATATTTTGAGAAAACTGGGTATAAGTCGTAGTATTTTACGTTGTAAGTAAATCAAATACTTCAATATAAATTAATCATATCAATTATGACTGATTTATTTCCAGATATACTTGCGATACAGTGAAATCAGAAAAAAACACAAGAGGTATTGTTTATTTATAAAAATTTAAATAAATATTGTATTTTATGAAATTAGTTGCTGGTAGTAAATAATGCTGTTAGAAAAATAAGGCAGTATGATGTTAAACACCTCCCAGGTATTGGTAGATTTCACACAATAACCTCACTAATTTTCAGCACTACACTGTTATTCGAACCGCACCATTTCTACGTTATTCGTAAGGAAATAAATAAAATGACCACACTTGGTATAATTATATCACTTTTATTTGCTAGTACAACCTCCTAGTTCGGTATCTAGCAAACGAATGGCCAAATTTACCGATATCTACTCAAAACTCGACTTCCGGACAAGAGAAAAAGGAAGGAAGTCGGTATTTTTAAAATTGAATATTTTCGCCGGAAACGGGTCAGAGACGGAAACAAAAAATAAAAACGGAAACGGAATTTATCTTCAACAACAATACGAATATTTTGAACAAAATCATATTTCCACCTTATTTAAATGAACTACAATAATTTAAGTTGGTAACAATACTGACGTCGAAACTGCTAGGATGGTTTATTTTGCATATTTTCACAGTATTATGTCTTATGCCATCTTGCTGTGGGGCAAAGCAGCTAGTATAGAACAAATTTTCATACTACAAAAAAGGGCGATTAGGGCTATTTATAAACTTAGGTCTCGAGAAACTTTGCGTGAAAAGTTCAAAGAAATAGGTATACTTACAGTAGCTTCACAGTATATTTATAGTAATGTGGTTTTTATACGGAATAATATAAGCGCGTATAAACAAAATTGTGATATCAATAATCGCCAAACCAGAAGAGTGCACCAATTAGTAACGCCATTTTATCGTCTTTCTAAAGTGCAGCGATCTTTTATGGGGCTTGGTGTTTTAATACGTGATTTGCCAGTGGAATTGTTTAGGAAACGTGTAAAATCTCAACTTTTAGGCAAAGGTTACTATACTGTAGATGAGTACTTAAATGACAAAGAAGCATGGAAATGACCTGCTCTGCAACCAGTTCCGTACAAGCTAGTATTTTTTTTTTTTTGTAATAAATATATCAATGTACAATAATTTTATTTTTAAAAGATGTGCTGAGGAGTTTCTTTACGGCTTTTCTTCTCCTCCATGACAAAGCACCTTTGCGAAAAGCTGGTTGATTAAAAAAATGACGTGCATAAGTGTATCAATGATACCTATATGAATAAATGATTTTGAATTTGAATTTAGTATCTACAATGCTACAATATAGTAATAACATATTTTATTAAAATACATTCCATAATTGTTTTTGATTTAACGCAGATCGTAGTAAATCTAATCTTCAACTAGACAACTCCGAATCGAAAAAGAAAATTAAAAAGGATGATACAAAAGGTAAACATAAAATGTGGCATTAAATTATTACTTTAATAAAAGTGATAGCAAAAAAAAATATTTGTAACTTTACCGATCTGTAACCTATAGCGTTAGTTCTATTATTTTATTCATCTAATATTAGTTATGTTGGTAATAATTATAATTAAATATTATTCATTTCACTTTAGCAAAACCAACGACAGAATTTATGACGATGAACACAAAATATAACGAATATAATAAAAACACTTATGAAAATTTGGTAAACATTGCCAATAATTGGAATATAGAAGAGTGTGATGTTTACTATCCTTTGGTTGGTTTCAATGGCCAATTAGTTGGTTCAGCACATAAGAAAGTGAAGAAGAAGTCCGAAGTTCAATTACAAGTAAATTTTTATAAACTAATTCAAATAAATCACAATCAAAATATCTAATGAAATATGACTTTTAGGTTGCATTTGTCATTATTATTTTAGATTTCTACGATAAGTATGTCCGAACGGGGATTCCCACTTACATTAATCATGTGTCCATGTCTGCGTTACAAGGAAGCATTAATTGATATGTTTATGAAATCTGAACTAGTCCAGCAAGCTTTGAAGGAGGAGGAGCAATTTGACATACTTAACTCTCCTAGTGCTAAAAAAGAATATACAGTATTATTGCCAAAGACTTTTCCAATACTGCAGCACGAGAAGTCATTAGAATGGTTGTATTTGGATGAGCCACCGGTATGGTTTTATGAGTAACGTTAAATAAATGAACTAGAATAGGTTTTAAATATTAATAATCTTTTTACTTAATTACAGTTAAGGAAATGTGAATGCAATCAGCTGACTGATTTAAATTTACTTGATGATTTAAGTCAAGATAATGTTCTGAACATTCTTTCAAAATGGCATTGTGTGTGCGGTAAAAAGGTAATCATAAATTAAAATGTTATAACTCAAATGCCACGGAATAAGATTGCAATAATTTGTATCAATGTACTAATGGTACTATTATACAGGTGACTTCATCACAAACCTCTACTAGTGAGATTCCATCGACATCTGTTGAAAAAGTTCTATCAGAGGAAAGTGAATCGTATGATATGTATCCCTTACCACTTTCTAGTGTCAAAACAATGAAAGGTAGGTAAATATTTACTGACCGTTACTTATTTACGTTACGTAACATGGATTTATAATTTTGTGTTTTCAATCATTAGAACTTGATTGTCGAATTGTTTTGCAACCCGGCGACCTGGTCAGGTGTAAATATTCGTTTAGCCCACAAACGGAAGGCAATTTCAGCGTTAAACGTTTCGTTGAAGTAAGCGGTTGGCCAGAATCGAGAGTTGACATTACAGTGTCTGGAATTTGCGACTTGCCAAGGTACGATGTTTTAAAAAATGTATTAAATTACTTCCAAAAACAAAACAGAAATGTAGTATATCTAACTATAATAGGTGTATAATAAAATATAATGTGTTCGTGAATAAGTAAACATTAATAAAACAGCAATAGTTTTAACTCTTAGGTTAGATAGCAGACCGAAAAAAATGTTTGAGAATTTTACTAGACGAACCTTGGAAAACAATGTATACAAAGTAACGTATTTAGATGATCGTAAGTTGTTTGAATTCGGGCCAATTTTTATCGGAAGCAACAGGTAAACCAGAAAAACAGATAAGTTTATTTGTATTCACTGTTAAAATTTCATTTATTTCAAGACAATTTTTTACAGAATTTATGAGGAAGAATATACAATAGATTTGAAAAACTCATCTTTGATAACGACTGACGTTGAAATTGAATTTTATGAAGATACTGTTGTATTTCAAATTGACAAAACATTTATACGATTAGAGGTACAGCTACTAAGGAAACCTTAGGAAATATTTTGTTAGTAAGCATTTAAGCAATAAGAGAAAATAACCCTTGAAGTGATTTTAGCCTGGTTGTCGAGAAAAGTTAAAAATATCAGCAGCACCTGCAGAAATTGGGGTTCACAACATTATGCTTCTATTTTGTATAAAGGATAACCCGGAGATAATAACAGTTATCATTACTTGTAGTGGTGTTGTTCCTGTCGTTGAAATATTACCTTTAACCAAACAGATAGGTAAGAAAAGTAAATTAAACAGGAGTAAATTTAAGAAACAAAATTGTAATACATTAAATTTTTCCAGATTATGGAAAGCTCTTACTGTATCGAAGAGAGGATGACAGATTGATTGTGAAAAATGACTCCATATTGTCCATTATGTGGAAATTACGCAATGCACAGGAATTCGCACAAGACTTTATTATAGCTAAAACCACTGGAATTGTTCCGAGACATGATAATCAAGTTGTTCCAATAACATATATAGCATGTAGAGTAGGTGTAATAACTCACAAACCGCTCATCATTGATGTTAGTATTGCAATATAGTAATAAGTATGAGTATTTGATTTTTATCATATGTAATTTTATGGTATTAGTACCGTTGTAGATATACGATGCCGAAGGACGTGGAGACCCAATGATAACAGATACATTATATTTGTCTGCGGAATGCTACGATGTGATGGTAGAATGTGTTTACGACAATCCCAGCGAAAACTTCCTAAATTATGGAAATGTCAAAGTTAACTCGACGGTTTTGCGAGAAATGTATTTATTAAACCGAGGAAGATATAATATCTATTACAAGTAAACTATACACTTTCTTGAATATAACTATGAACTCAAAAAAAGTATTATATTCGGTGACCTTATTTATAGCTGTAATTAAAAATAATAATAATTGTAATTAATATTTAAAGGTTAAAAAAAGTAAAGAATTTTCCTGAGCCATCACTTTTGCGGTCTTTTGAAGCTATTCCGGAATGTGGCGTTATACCACCTACAATAAAGTTAACAACGATTGAATTTGAATGCACACCGACAACTTCTATGAATCTAGTCAATGTTCCAGCTTATATTTGCACGTTGCTGGATGGTAGCAGACATCAAGTCGTCGTTGCCAAATTTCCTGTTTGCGTTACAATTGCTTCCTTTTATAATACGTAAGTTCCCATATTAGTGGAAATCTTCTCTTAAGAATAATAAATTGAACAGTAGATTTTAGATTACAGTTGCCTTATATTTCTATTTTTATTGGAACTGATGATATAATTTTTTGTACTTTTATCTTTATAAATATGTACATTTTCAGTTTTACTCTTTTTCCTCTGGGCGAACTTAACTTTCATATAATACCAGTTGGCAGTGGAGTAACGCGAGATGTAATTTTAAATAATACCAGTAAATGCCCAGTTACCTATGAAATAGTATTGCCCCCAGAGTATCGGCCGGATTCTAGTCCTTCCTTGCCGGTAAAATTAAAAGACAATAAGTAAGTTAATTTAATACTAGGGGATACCCGGCGTGTGCTATTACGCTAAAATAAAGAAATAAGTATCAATTTGGGAAATTTTTTGTATAAGAAAATTCGGAAATTGACTCTATGAATGGACCGAATGTGCCTAATGCATTGTTTTAGTGGCTTTAAAACTATCTTCACATCCTTTTAAATGAAATCGGTTTGGGGCAAATCGGTTGGATAGTTTAAAAGTCTATAAAGGACAAACATTTTTTGTTTTTTATGTATTTAGACTTTACGATATAAAATTATTTTGTTTTAAAACAGTCTTTTAAATTTCTGATGTGATTTGTAGAATAAAGAACCCTCCTATAAAATGTGGAAACTTTATGATAATAAATGAAGACAACTTACTTGCACCGGGTACGAGTCGAACCCTACAAATACAGTTCTTTGCAACAGCTGCGAAGACCTTTGAGGAAATCATAAACTTTGTTATAAGTGACACTTGTCCTGCTGAAGCTCAAGGAGTTCCACTCAAATTAGTTGGGACTGGAGCAATACCTACGTTAGACTTCTGGAATTTAGAAACTACTTTTAGAGAACATCTTATTTTGAAAAATATGTCTGAGTATAAAGTGCCTGAAGTACGTCAGCATTCAATTTATTTCTTATTTAGAATGATTTGCACGATTATTTTTAATAATTCATTGTTCAAATGTAATTTTCCAGTCGTCACCTCACTGTGTGTTTATCGAAGATACTGTAACATTACATTTCTTTAGTGTTACAATAAACACAAGCCATGTAGCAGTCATCGATTTATACAACAATGGATTGGTAGCATGTGCACTGACTATGAAGTTACATTATCAGGCAAACTCTAACCAAGATATATTTTCATTGGATAAATATCAAACTCACATAGAACCCTTATTACATAAAAATTTTGGAATTATATTTAGTCCAAAAGCACTTCAGGTAAAAATGATTACATAATTTTTAAGGTTAAGTTTTCAAAGGTATAAGTAGTAAATTACGTTAAAATTACAGGATTACAGAGCAGTCTTAGAAATTAAATTGAAGCAATTGGACAACCAAGAGCAATCTTTCAAGATATGTCTGATAGGAGAAGGCGTAATACCCAGAATAAAACTAGTCCAACCGCCACTTAGGCATCAAAGAATTGCATTACTTCACTTTCCGGTCACTTGTCTTGGTTCGATAAGTAGTAGAGTTATTCGTTTTAAAAACGTTAGTGCCGTTAAAGCTGTTGTAAAAATAGAAGTTCTGCATGCACCACACGAAGAACGACGCGTATTTGTATTATCTACAAAAACTGATAGCAATTTTATGGAAACGAGTAATTATGGTAAGAGATTTATAAATTTTTTAATATAAATCTAAATAAAATAATTATTTAAATTATTATATTTGTTAAAGATGAATCTTTATCAACGAAAGTTACTGTTATCCCAAAAGAAGTTGCATCAATAAATGTTATCTACAATCCGATCAGAAGAGGCAGAACCAATTGTGAGGTTAAATTTAGCATCTGTGATAATCCGTACGAGTATTTTTCGGTAAGTAAATTCTTATCTGAAAAGAAATTTAGATCTGCAACTAGAAATTTAGTGATTTTACGTTTTCTTTATATCAGGTTCTATGTGAAGCAGAAGCATTCATGGAAGACGTTATACTTTTGGGCCTTGAAATGTTATCAATGGATATTGATTTAGATGCTTACAAGGCATCTATGGAAGGGTAACAACAATTATTATATTTCTCATAAATGACAAATTTCATATTTATTCTGTACACTATATATATCCTTATATTAATTTACTTTATTTGTTGCTTAAACCACAGAACAAATAATAAGTAGTACTTATAAATAAGTACTTAAACTAAAACTTTTTTATTCAGGACTCTGTCGACCGTTTCAACAGTTGACAGTAGAAAGAAAAGTAAGAGTGCTCCTCTGGACAAAAAGAAGTCAAAAGCATTAGAAGCAAAGAAAAGCAAAAAAGGGTCCCAAGCGTCTATGAAACATAGCGATACCACTAGCGCTGAACATTCTGTTCTTAAATATGTCCTGGATTATGGTAAATTAGAAAATAGATTAGAACAAACTTTTTAAAGTTAATTAAACGGCAATAAATACACAAATTATTGCAGGTGGGTGTGAACTTTGTGTTATGCAAAAAAGATCTGTAATTATGGTGAACAATTCGGAAAAAGTTTACAAATTCAAATGGAATGAAGCCGATTATATTGTAGTGAAGCCTTCAGTGGGCTATATTTCACCAGGCGAAGAAAAAGATTTAGAGATTATATTTTTTGCAGCACAGCCTGTAAACGTGAAAAAGGTAAAACACATATTTCAGTCGGCGATACATAAATATATTTATAACTTGACGTAAACTCGAATAAAATACATTTACTGTATTATTTATGCACGTTTCATGCTACTGGTGCCGCACTTTAATTTGCTTAATCGACAATCATAATTTATTTTAAGGAATTACTTAATCTGGAATTAACAGCTATGGATAATGATTCTTTAACGTTGAACCTGAAAGGTAACACTTGGGATAATCGTCAGATAATTACTGTATTTGATCATGACAGGTAAGACATAAATAAAGGTTTATTTAATTTTGCATGTAAACTTTATACATTACATGAGACAATAATCAGAAAATATTATACATAGAAGAAATACATAAAAGAAATTTAAATGAATAAATATTTCAAATGAATGCTACAACAATGGAGTAATTTAGAATCATATTATTTTCAGGGATATCAGTTTAAACGAAAGATATCAGACTTTATTAGATGAACAAGGAGGCGCACTGCTAGAAGTTCCACTAGAGACTATTAACATGGTGATAGTATATTCCGCCATGACAGATTACACCAAATATACGTGTACACTGAAGGAGGAAATGCGTTTGAAGGACACCTTTATTTATCAGGTTCTTTTACTTTTTACTAACCAAATAATTATTACTAAATGCAACAACCCATAATTGTTCCACTACTGGGCTCGTGGTCTCCTCGTGGTCTCCTTTGAGAATTTTTTGGAGAACTCTTCGGTATGCAGGATTCCTCACGATGTTTTACTTCACTGAAGCAAGTGGTAATTAACTTTTAATACGCACATAATATTTGAAAATTAGAGGTGCGTGCCAGTATTTGAACTCGGGTTCCTGCGTTCGGGAGACCAACGTTCTTACCGCTAGGCTATCACTGCTTTTCATATACAAGTATATAATAAGATTTGTATATGTATAAAATGTGGAATTTATTTTCTAGACGCGTGAATTTCAATTCAAAATCGAAAATATTGGTAAAGTTGCGATGAAAATAGCGTGGAATTTTGTTATTGATGAGGAATTTCCAGCTCGAATAGATAAAGTGGCTAAGAGAGTAAGAAGGGTTTTTCGTATTTTGTAAGTGGTTTATTAATTATGAATCTATTGAAAATAAGCATTTTTGCAATTCTCATACATTTTAGATATCTGCACTTTCAACTGTGGAAAAAAGTAGTGTAAGCCAAGAACAAGCCCTTCAAACGAACAATAAAGAAAACGGTAAAACTGTACTTAATTTTTAATAATTCTTTAAAAAATAATATAACAGTATTATAAAAATACAAGTATCCTTAGAATAAATTACGGAATTCTGATCAGAAATGTCGTTTAAAATGATTATATTTTCAGATCCTAGCAAGGTAACTTTATTTAGTCAAAACTCTACCAGGGACAGCGTAGATACATGGTTTGAAGTGGAAATTCCGTTCACAATTGAACCTATGAAAGAATGTTTGAAACCAAACGAAAGCAGAACATTTAAAGTTACCTTTTCTCCACATGAGGCATTTGATTTTAAAGTTAAATTGAAGAGTGTTATAGGTAAGGCCTAAAGTAATAATGCCCAGAAATGTTCTACTAGTTAAATCGTGACTACAAAATAAATATTTAAAAATTGAATATTGGATTCTAGATAATTTGGACCCATATGATCAGAATACAGCGTGCAAGATAATGGCTAAGTCATTAATTCCATATGTTCATCTGGATATAGAAGAAAGCGACTACTTGACTTCAGGTCGAAGAAAAGTGACGGGTGTGGCTTTGCCTCGCCATGTGACCGTCCTAGAATTCAATGTTCTAGGGTCTGGGTGTTATAAAAAGTAAGAAAACAAAAAAAAACTGAATTACTACGTGTGAAAAAAAAAATGTGTGCAATTCACACGTGGTATAAGTGAAACCTTCAAAAATTTTGTTTTCAAGATAATGAGACGAATGTAAAATCAACTCAACTCGTCTCCATTCAATTCTAGTCTCCACTCATCTCTAGTCTCCACTAATCTCTAGTCTCCACTCATCTCTAGTCTCCACTCATCTCTAGTCTCCACTCATCTCTAGTCTCCACTGGACAGTTTCATTTCATAAAATTTCAAGTCAACCCCCGTACTAAAGAAGTTTTCACTTCAAAATATACTACTTTCTATTGCTACACATGCATTATTTAGAAAATTTTGTTTATAATAGATGATATAATTACTTATATTGTTTTTAATGATAACGTCTTGCTCATTTTAGGACATTTAGCGTGATAAATCCAACAAGCGAAGCGTATGAGTTTATATTCGAGATGGTATTGTCTGATAAGCCCGAGCTTATTCCTGTTCACTGCAATAAGCTCAAAGGTTTTGTTGAAGGTGGCTCTTCTACGGACATTGTTTTTACTTTCTCTCCTACGGCACCCGGAGTAAGTTGAGATTTCTTAATTTTCCATATTTAATCGTGATTCGTGTGCTGAATTTCAGGCAATTACATTACTGGAACTTTTATCTGGCGGTTTTTACGTAAGGTTGTTTATCCGAGTACTTTGTCAAATAAGAAGACTTCACTTCGACCCACTTTTTTGTTTTATATTATTTGCCGACTACCAAAAATAAAAAGCTAAGTTGGTTACAATAGCATTATCAGATACCAGTTTCCAGTAGAAGGTACCTAATACATACCGTAGTTGTGTAATTATATTAACGGAAATTTTATTATTTAAGGTATACGAGTCTCAATGGAAGTTCATAATCCCAGTCTACTCATTAGTAATGAACTTGATGGTCGTTGGTCTAGTGAGGGAACCGGAGGTCATGTTCCTTCCAACAATATTGATAATAAGAAATTCGCTGGTCGGATTCACTAGCAATCACATCATCGTGTTAAAGAATAATGAGAACGAGGAGCTTAATTTTGAGTTCAGAGGGAATTCGCTGTGCAATGAATCGGGAAAAACACCGGTTATTATTGAGCCTGAACAAGGCCTTTTGAAACCTCGTTCTGAAACGAAAATCAGGTGACATGTTAAGACATATAATATGTAGGTATCAAAATAATAGAATCCTGTTGCTAAAGAAACAATTTTTTACAGAATAATTTACACACCTATTCAAGATGGACCACTTTCTTTCAAGATATTTTGTAGCATCACTTATTTGACCAAGTATCTGACCTTATGCGTTAATGCTTTGAGCCATTCGATTAAGCCGAAAGTGACTTACTACTTAATTGGAAATTACGTTTGGCACGTTTTGAACAGCGAAGCTGTTACCAACATCCACTTGGATCAGGTAATCTTACAAAATTACTAAAATATCCAGAACGTTTGACGATTGTCATTTGTTTTGACAGTAGTAATTTGTTCTCATATTTGAATTTATTGTAATTTTCAAATTTTTGAAGTGAAAATTTTTTTATGAAACGAAACTGTCCAGTGGAGACTGGAGTTGAGTGGAGACTGGAGTTGAGTGGAGACTGGAGTTGAGTGGAGACTGGAGTTGAGTGGAGACTGGAGTTGAGTGGAGACTGGAGTTGAGTGGAGACTGGAGTGGAGTGGAGACTGGAGTGGAGTGGAGACTGGAGTGGAGTGGAGACTGGAGTGGAGTGGAGACTGGAGTGGAGTGGAGACTGGAGTGGAGTGGAGACTGGAGTGGAGTGGAGACTGGAGTGGAGTGGAGACTGGAGTGGAGTGGAGACTGGAGTGGAGTGGAGACTGGAGTTGAGTGGAGACTGGAGTTGAGTGGAGACTGGAGTTGAGTGGAAACTGGAGTGGAGTGGAGAATGGAGTGGAGTGGAGACTGGAGTGGAGTGGAGACTGGAGTGGAGTGGAGACTGGAGTGGAGTGGAGACTGGAGTGGAGTGGATTGGAGTAGTAAAACCTACAATTATCATCTTCCCGAAATTTTATTCGTCTCATTATCTTGAAAACAAAATTTTTGAAGGTTTCACTTCTACCACGTGTGAATAGCACACATTTTATTTTTCGATATTTTAATAGTCTGCTATTCCGGCTGAGACGAATCCAATAAATCAAACATCATTGAAATTGATTTAGCCGTTTTTGAGTTATAAATAGTGTCATTAACATGACTATGTTTTATATCTGAGAGGGAGAGGGAGACACGCACCGCACACACATCGTTTAGTTAAAAGTAACATGACATTGATTTGTTAAGCGGTACAAAGTTCTCCGGGACAGCTAGTTATGTAATAAAATAAACACCAATTAAAACAGTAAATTTAAAGAACCAAATCATCAAAAGGACAATGAATGTAAAATTAACTAAAAATGCAATAAAAGACATCGAAAGAAATCGGACAGGGCCAATCATCAGTAGATCGAAAAATTAAATTAAGCTCCTTCCTATACAATCGCTAATTCGTAAGCTTGGTATTCGTTTAGCTATAAACAGTAAACACCTCTGAATCATAAAATATTTTTATTTCCTAGCCTAGGTAGTTATGATGTTCAGCTCGGGACTAACCGATCAATTGAATAAAATAGTAGAGCTCTTAGAGCTCTTTCAAGCACCTAAATATCTCGTATATTATGTTTGGTGACCTATCTTTGAAAAATATTTTTAATGTTACAAATTTGCAATATCTTTAATCCTTGTGTCTCTTTAGACTGCTTCAACGTACGAGAGAACGATACCATTTACAATAAAGAATGATGGATCGGCAACGTTCTTCTTCGACTGGCATTACAGTGTTAGTGCGGTCAAGAAATATCTGCAAGTGAGAGTGGAGCCAATCAGCGGACATGTGACGCCTGCTGAAGAAGTAGATTGTACTCTGTACTTCACACTTAGACAGGTGCCTGTACAGGCATTCCCTGTAACATTATCGGTAAGTGCCTTACGGCCCGCAAGGTAGGTATCGTTCACCTGAAGGACCACTATTAGCACATCGTGAAGAAGGAAGATATCGTGAGAAATCTGTGCTCCAGAAAGATATATGTATTATCTGCCGATTCTCCCTTGGTCATTGTGGCGAACCTTTTCAGGGATTAGGTCCTAATGGCCAAAATAACTACGGGTTGTGACGTTATATGTTTTGTTTCTCAGATAACAGACGGTCCGGAATACAGCATGTATTTACACGCGGAGATAGAGAAGCCATTATATAATTTCTCATGCATGGAGTATGATTTTGGAAAATGTATTGTAAACGCGCCCGATTCTACCTATAAGAAGAATATCGCATTTGATAATGATGACAAAGTTCCTTTGATGTATTAATTTATCTTTACAATTCTTGAAACTAAAGAATTCTAAATAATATTTCGTTGAATACCTACTCATTTCATTATTTTACATTATATTACAGTGTCGATCTAAATTTTGCGAATTTGCCCGAGCTGTTTGTTCAGTACAATAGGGAAAGTTCTATTCAACCTAAGAAGCGCTTGAAAATATCAATCTACTTCCGTCCTAAGCAGGTGAAGGAATACGAATTCAAGTTACAATTTTGGGTTAACTCTCTATGCGAAGAGATTATTACGATTAAAGGAGAAGGTACGCACGACACGATTATCGTATTGTCTTAATAAGGATGCGTTTTCCAAATGGCAAAGAGACAGTAGAAAAGGCATAGAATTACATAATTTGATTCCGCCATCCCCTTTCTATCATCGAACGTCCCGACGCACGGCGGGTATCCATCCCTTCGTCGTGAACATCCCCCCTGTACGGACGGCGCGCTTCGCCTCGTCATTTATTATACGTACAGCGAAGGATTGGAATAAATTGCCCGCGTCGGTGTTTCCGCTCGATTATAATGTAAGTGTCTTCAAGGCAAGAGTGAATAGGCTTTTACTAAGTTAGTGCGTTTTACCACCCATGACTACATCACCACTTACCATCAGGTGGGATAGTAGTCAAGCATTAACTTATATGATATAAAAAAAAAAGGCTTTTTCTTCGGGTTTTTGTAACAGATTCTGATAATTTCTCATCTCTCTCGAACAAAATATAAATAAGTATTTGTTAGCACAAAGTACAAAGAAGCAAGTTGTTTTAACGATGTTGGTACCCTTTGCTGAACACGAAGTCTCAAAATACGTCACAGAAATTTCAGGCGGCAAAAATGGAGCTGATGCATTGGGATCGTCCCAAGTTAATCGTATAAATGTTTATTTATAATAAAGTTCATTTAGTCACACTGTACTAATAAAAATAGAACATTTTGCGATGAGCTGACAACACCTGATGCTCATACGAAATTGTATTTATATTTTTAGGAGTTCCTCTGCTTTACGATCTTTACGAAGGATGTCAAAAGAGCTTTGACTTGGGGCCGGTGAAAGTCGGCGAGAAGATAATTCGACAGATAGACGTAATGAATCACAGTAAGGTGCCTATTGATGCAACTTTTATATTCCGGGACATGTATCACGTTGTAGAGGACACTACTAAATCAGAGGGGACCAGCGCTTGCCTCAGCCCAAGCATGACAACTGTGCCAGGTGGAAATCCTGGAGAAGCCAGGTAAGGAGATTATAGATATTAACGAGCTATTTTAGTCAAAGATTAACTTAGAAAATTCTGTCCACATGTTGTTTAAATTTTTACCTACAACAAAATTATTAAAAGATTTTCTTTCTGAGGTTTTCTATGGGTACATCGCCCCTACTTGGAAATTCTCTAGACGAAGAAGTTTAAGTGACAATTCCCCTTGTGTTGTCGCAACTGCTTCGCTACATTTTTTTAGTCACTGCATAGCTACCTATAATCTATAATAGATAATAAATGATTCATAAAATACTAGATCCATGCCTATACTTCGGTTTCAGGGGTCATATGCTACAGCAATATAAAGATAATAAAATTCAGGAGCAAATAGCGATGGACATTGAAAATGCATTGGCTTCGTTAAAAGTCATTCCTAATAAGTGCTTTATAAAACCCTACCGGAAAGTCCCTTTGAAGATACAGTTCAAACCAATTGGCATGATTAGCAATCTCAATGTTCAGGTAATGTCATGTAAAAATAACTTCAGAAGTTCGTCCTTGATCAAAAACTTCTTATCATGTAGATTGTAGTGGATACCTACTCTTACCATTAATTTGTTAGGGTAACTGGTAAATTACTGAAAACTAGTGGCCTAATTTAAATTTCTGTGGAACATCATACGTTGATAACGTAAGTAATATGCATGTCTAATGTCTACGACTGCGACACAGGACATTAGTGTGGAGATAAAAAAAGTGTTAAGTACTAAAGTGTTATGCGCGCTCCACACTCGCGCGAGAATCTCGCCGAGAATCTCGGCGCCTGAAAAAAGAACCTGCGAAGATTAGGTATGTGAATCGGTTCCACATTCACGTTTCTAATGTTTTTCTCGCCTTCTCGCGAGATTCTCGCGTGAGTATGGACCGCGCATTAAAGAATATCGAACTATAAAATCAAAATACTAGTGCACTGTGCAAATATCTTTTTTTTTCCAGTTAAATATGAAAGTGTTTGATTTCGAAAGGCCGCTGGTACGTCTGAGTGGAAGTGCCACAGGCATGAGTCTTTGCTTCAGTCAGAACTCCCTACAATTTGGTAGAGTTCGCAAGCGCGGCTGTAAGATATTAAAAGTTATGCTACAGAACAAGGGTGACTTTGGGACAAGGTAAGAAAGAATATACAAATGCCTAGTTTTATATTTTAATTCTTCTCAATATTTTAATTTACTTTGGGACTAGGTAAGAAAGATATTGATGTATAAAATACCCAGTTTTATACTTTAAATCTTCTCTATATTTTTGTCTTGACTCTATGTAACTACGACAGTTGTCTTCAGGCTTCACTCAAAAAGTTATAGATAAATGAAGCTTTAATTGTATTTTCTTTTCATCTTTTGTTTATAACTTTCATGTTGGAATCGACACTCAAAGTTTGACTGACTATTAAAAGTTAGAGTTTTATAAATTCGTTTAATATCTGCAGATTTTGTTGGCAACCTTTGGTCTCAAATGAATTCACAATATCACCAATGCAAGGAAATATAGCGGCTCATACGAATGTTACTTTTACCATTACGTTCCGACCGGTCAACCACAACCCCTTTATAAAAGTCTGGGTAAGCAATTATTTTAGAAAAGAAAATTAAGAAAATATACACATAAACACGAATAAAAACAAATATTACCTACTGAAAAGTGAAAACAATAACATACAATCTTTGTACTGTTTAAGGGTGTACCTAAATGCATTTTAGCATTAATGATACCTTGGATGAGTATCTCGTTTATGAGATGTTCTTTCTTTTTCTTCTCTCTTTCTTGTCCAGCAACGCATCGTTGATGCCTTTGGTGTAACTACACTACTGGCTGGACATCAGCTGATGTCTATAGCCACTTACCATCAGATGGATCGTCAGCTCGTTTGCCGCCTATTTCCATGAATAATTCTTGACAAAAAATAACCGAATTCAAAATTAGGGATAACTCAAAAACTACTCGTTAAATCTCGCTTTTAAGTGGGACCACATGACAAACACGCAAGTTCTGAGGTAACAAACAAAAAAATAGTCAAATTTTATACCTCCTCCTTTTTTGTAGTCAGTTAAAAAGAGATATTACTACCTAATAGTGGAGCGCCTGGAGCGTTAAAAAAAACATGAAAACCTCGGATTTCCATTACAGTGAAAGAAATTTTAAAATTTAGTGGGATGTTTAGCTTATAATTATAATAATTAACAGTGAATCAATTTTTTCACCTTACGCCCATGCATGTGATGGAAGCGAAACCTCCAAGCCACGTATTTATTAACTAACGTGTAGATTTTGTGAAGATAGGACTTGTAGAGTTAGGACTTGTAGAGTTAGAAGGTTGGCTCTACATGAGATCTGATAACTTTTGATGTAGAGCCATATTATTATGGTCTCGTCTTGGCATCATTTGACATGAAAATGTGTTTGGTGGGATTTCATTCATTTTAGTAAGTATGACAGTATATTGAAAACCCATACAAACTACATACCATCTCCTAATTTAAAGGGTGGGGGTGATTTACTTACAATTCTGTAACATGTACAATTTTATTATTTATAACAAGGAGTTCGTATAAGAAATTTTCAGACCTCTAGCATCAAAATTTCTTAGTAAATATGTATGTATCGTTGAGTTGTGAATTGCAGCTGCCACTGCCATTCTCCCCTATCCACGTTTTACTTTTTTTTTGAACAGGTAGTTCAAGGTAGCTATGACCACAGAAGAAATTATGACCCTTAATAGGCTCCAATATCTTTAAAAATGTTTTCTTATGTCTATTTCGATAAAAGTGAACGTGTACAACGTAAAGTTTTTGTTCCTAAATAATAATAAAAATTAAAAGACAAAAAAAAATTAGGTATTCTTTACACTTTATACTATAAAAAATAAAATTCCACCTCAATCATTGAAATTCATTCAAAACCCGGTACCCCCAGGCGCTCCACTATATCCCTCTTTCAATGACAGTTAAGGACTCTAATGAAAACTAATTATCTCGTGTTTTATTATTGGTAACAGGCCAGCTGCAATTTGGACAATTATAGACCTTTGGAGTTAGCTCTATACGCGACATGTGTGGACATTGGAAACGTACAAAATAAAACATTGTACATGGAATGTCCGGTTAGAGAGATTCGTACTGATTACGTTGTTGTTACAAATCCGTAAGTATGGACAAATTATGTAAATAATTGTAGTTAGGGTTGTTTGAACATGTTTTGTAGCTAGAGGAAGGTTTAAATTTATGGGGAAGGTAAACACAACAACGATTATTTTATTACCAAGTATTTGGTGTTTTCTGCTGACATCACCTTCCAATGCAACGGTAGTGACTCACCAGGTTTAGCAGCTTTTAAATTATTTGATTTCTTGGGATATCGTACTCAATTAATCAAATGACCAAGAATATAACTTTGCCATTACAGTACAGACGACATGTGGTTGCTTCTATCTGAAGTATCGGGAGGACCGTTTGAAACTCTTAAGGAATTTCATGTGGAACCCAATTCCACCTTCGACATCCCCGTACATTTTAAACCAAAGACTATAGGAAAACATGAGGTAAGTATATTATGAAGCATTATCAATATTTGTAAGGGCCGATTCAAATTGTCCCTATCCGAGTAGTACCTACAGCGCGTCTGTTGATATCTAGATATAAATTGACGGCAACTAAGATTAACTAAACAATAAACATAAACAAACTAAAACTTTAGAAGAATCAATATATTTAATTAATTATAATTTAGCACAAAATGTATTCAATAAAATTATTGTTTAATTGAAACTGGTCTATAAATGAAATTTAATTATTTATTTTTAATTCCAATTACAAAACAGAGTCAAGTGTTGTACTCGCCACTCGGAGAGAGCGCGCTGTTCATTTCGCTGATAGGCGTGGCCACACACCCCAACCCTAATGGAGTCTTCACGTTTTCTGTGCCAGCCAAGGAATTTTATACTAAGGAGTTACTAGTGTACAATATTACGGAGGTGAAACATAACATAGTCAAATTCTTTTTTAATCAAAAATAATTATGATTGCCGTAATTCTAGTTATCGAGCATTTAATGCTTTGTTTTTGTAGATAGCGGCTAAAACACTATGGCCTGCATATGGCCGGTAGTCTGTAGCTAATCGTATCTTATGCTCAACCTACATTACATTAAATCAATAGAAAACAGACTGAATATTCAAATCCGATGTGTAAGTATGCAAATGTTTGTAAAAAGTCTCCAGAATCGTATGTGGTGTCGACGGAGATAGTGAAGATCGTTCCGGATAAGTTCGACGGTTACTTCGAGATCTCGTACCCCGAGTCGGTGAAGGTGTGGGGCGAGGCGGCCGCCACTTGCCGCTGGACCTTCGTCTGCTACGAGGAATGCGAGATACAAACTAAAGTTAGGGCTTGAAATCTTTCAATTCAATGTTTTTTTAATACAATGTTAAAAGACTATCCTTTACCTTATTAGGTAGTAAAATTCCTCAATCTATCATTTTTTCTATTTTAGATTTTTTTTTATTATCTCAGTCAGAAAATGATTAATTTGTGGTCTTTACAAAACCAAATCCAGCCATAATCAACATCCATTGGAGGTCCACTGTTAAACAAAGGGCTCCACTAACTTGTGCTTGCGTTACTCTGACCGATCCTAAATCTATTCTAAATCCAGCGGATGCCCGCTGTCTTCTTCAGCCCGTCAGTCCAGCTAGTCGGGGGGCGTTTTATACTCCTATATCCGAGGAGTGGATATCATTCAAAGACCTTTCTTTTCCAACGGTTATCAGTTGTTACTTCTTCGAGCCCAATGCCACGTCATCCGGCTAATTCTCCGGGCTACTTCATAATTTCTGGTGCGATCACAAAAAGAAATACCGAGCAAAGTACCTAGCCCTCTCCATAGCCCGCTACGCGACTTGAAGCTTATGGATTACGCTAATAGTAACACACCATGTCACGGAGCCAAAAGGAATAACTAATTAGCATATTATGCAGGGATATACCTACTTATAACCTATTTTTTTGAGAATTTTTTCACTTGTCCAACTTCAATCCGGCAGGGGGTGGGGATCACTTGACTTTAACCAAAATTAGCACTTTAAAGCCAAATATTTCGCATACGAACCCCTAAATCCAAAATGGTCCTACAAGGTCTTTTTTGAAAGATCTTTTCAACGATTAAGTGTGGATTACATAAGGGTACGCGACGAATAAAAAAAAATCCTCACGTTAATACCTATAGGGGAGGTACCCTGAAAAAAATGTGTGCAATTCACACGTGTTAGAAGTGAAACCTTGAAAAGTTTTGTTTTCAAGATAATGAGACGAATGTAAAATTTCGGGAAGATGATAAATGTAGGTTTCACTAATCTACTTCACTCCGCTCCGCTCCGCCCCGCTCCACTCCCATACCCCTCACTCCCCTACCCTACCCCTGTACAATGCTTCCTATCTCACTTTAGAATTTAGGTAATTCTCTCTTTTTACTGGACAGTTTCGTTTCATAAAATTTCAAGTCACCCCCGTACTAAAGAAGTTTTCACTTCAAAAATGTTTTTCAATATTTTATTCTACGATTTTGGAATTTTAGTAAACTAGCTGACCCGGCGAACTTCGTATCGCCTAAGAATGTAACAAATCAGAAATCATTAAAATCCTCTCCCTCTCCCTCTCACGCTCCCGCTCCCGGATTTTACCTTATCCCACAGGAACAGGTCTATTTTCCGGGATAAAAAGTATCCTATGTCCGTCTCCTGATTCTAAGCTACCTCCTCACGAATTTTCAGCCAAATCGGTTCAGCCGTTCTTGAGTTATAAATAGTGTAACTAACACAACTTTCTTTTATATATATAGATGTACACATATCCAAATCGGAACCCTAAAACATATCTTGAATTTTATAACGTATCAATTATTAATATACCAATAAAAATTCCTATTAAAGGTGATGTTCATAAACGAGGTATCAAGAGAGTACCAATACTACGATATAGTGGCAACGGTCACACCGAGCAAGATAGTGGACACGCTGACATTCGTGTCGCGGGCGCGGGAGACTGTGCAGAAAGAATTGGTTATCGTCAACCCGTTGTCGGCGGAGGCAGAATTCATCGTGCGCTGCGAAAAGCTACAGTGCCCTGATGTTCTCAAGATATGCAGGAATTCGGAGGTTTGATAATCGGTTTGCATGTAAAAACGGCTCGAGAAATAAAATCACAATGCGACCTGTAGGGTTGGACCTTGTATCGTGGAGGTAATAGTTTAATTTTAGTGGGGAGTTACTTGATAATAGACCTTCTGTGTTGTGCTTCTGTATCAATCACAGAAAGAGGCTTATGTAAGTCCTTCAGGAAGAGCAAAGTAAACAGTTTTATTTAGCAGTCTAATTATTTACCACTTTATAGTGTGTAAGGGAAAATATCTAAATACTTCTATAATAAAATCACGAAAATATATTTCCTTAAAGTACCTACTTCTAACTATCCTTATATTTTTAATCTTGTTTCAGGCTACTCTTGTTATGACATATTCACCACTAGTCGTTGGTGAGACAACTGAATATTTGGAAGTAACAAATCAATTAGTTGGATGTTATTTATACAAAGTGGTTCTGAGGTGTCTTCCAGCGAAAGAAAAGAATTTGGAATTCACCACAACAATTGGGTCCTCCTTACCACTGCGCCTGAGAGTACAGAACAAAGCGGACATAAAAACTGACTTCTATGCCACGGTAACCATTATTAATTACCTGCAGTTACAGTTACACGTAACGAATAACATATAGCGAATTGTTAATCTAATTTAGTTACTGTGTTGTCCTGTAAGAAACTACGCTCCCGGGATACCTGTTACTAAACCAATTTACAGACCTTCAAATGGTCCTTCGAGCCGGATTCAGCCTAGCAACTTAGTCCTTGTTGATGTTGCCAGGAATGTGATAATTGATATTTTTCAAATTATCATTTTTAATTTCTCCAGGTATCTCATCCGTCAATACTAGTCGACAAAGAATATTCTTTGGGTCCTTTTGAGAAAGGAAAATTCCAAGCTTGGTTTGAACCAACAGAGCTTGGAGTACAACATTGTAAGGTTACTTTTGAATCCTCAGTCGCCGGTGAATTTGTGTAAGATCATTTTTACGTCTTGGCTTCTTCATCGTAAACTAAATCAGTATTTCATAAAAAAGGTTTCATTTTAATACATTCGAAGTAATAAAATTTCCAAGGCTAACATTCCTTCACTATTAAAAGGTATTCAATGTTGTAGATTCAATATCAAAGGAATAGCTACTCAGCCAAAACCCCAAGGACCCTATGAAATAAAGCCTGGAGGATTTACGACGATCAAATTTAAAAATGTATTTGAAGAGGCCAGGATGTTCAGAATTCAAGTTGATAGAGAAGAATTCTTTATTAAAACCACGTATGAGCCGATTAAACCTAAGAAGGTACATAGCTGACTTTAATTTTAACAAGAATAAATTATGTTTTACGAGAAAATAGTCTAATACAAAATATATAAAACAAAAAATTATTGTGGCAATCCGCAATGTCCTTAATACAATTCGAAACCATCCAACCGATGTGCCCTAAACTGATTTCATTTGCAATATTTCGCAAATTTTTCAAAGGCAATAATGCACATTCGGTCCATTCATGAAGTCGATTTTCGACTTTTCCCATACGAAATGGTTAAGCGTAATAACACACGCCGGGTATCCGCAAGTACAAAATAATCTTACAAGTATGGGTGATGGTAACTTTTAAAATTTTTTCAGGATATAAAAATAATGGTATACCTGAGCGAAATTCCTGCACGTGGTTGGAGCGAAATGCCAACCGGTAGCCTTACTATAGAGACCTACGAACCACCGGAACCGAAGGTACTCTGGACCTATTTCCTGCAAGCCATTCCTTGATTACCAAAATGATTTCCATATTATTATTTGTGTATTACTGAATATATTTAAATAAAACTTGTCTGTTACATATGGATCATTTATTTACCAATCATTGACGCTAAAATCTTGAACGACATCTCCTTTGTCAGGGACATTGTCCACTTCAGATACAGCAGTCTTATTCAGCTTCTGTTTTTTAACTTTCTTTTTAGGTTTCTTTACTTTTTCTTTAACTTCTTCAGCTTCTTCTATTTTAAAATTGTCATTTTCATCTTCGCTATCTGATGGGAATAAAACCAATGGACCCTTCTTTTTAGGGATGACATTCACCTTCTCTTCATTAATCTTAGGCCTCTTAATCATGGGTAGTTCTCCAGCAATTTCGTCATTCTTAGAAATCTTCTTGCGTTTTTGAATTTTATTTATTTTGTTCCAATTATCGAAGAACGAAAGCAATGGTGTACCTTTAGTCTTGATGCTTGTTTCCCATGCCGTAACCATTTTAGCATCATTGAGAGAGAAGCTGATCTTAGCCCTTTCATTCTCTATAAATTTAACATTTTCTTCAATCTTCTCCAATAATTGACGTATTTTTTTCGTGTAATTGGAGACTGAGCAGGATTTAAAAAATTGTTTGATCTGAAATAAATAATTTGTTGTAATTAGGTACTCTTTTAAGTTTTACGGGACATTTGAGGAAACACAAAATGGAACACGATGTAGAGCTACATTATTTATTATTCATATGTAAACACTAGCTGTGCCCCGCGGTTTCACCCGCGTTAATTTGTGGAGAAAAGTAACTACTAAAATATATATAATGTTATATAGCCTTCCTCGATAAATGGACTATCAAACACAAAAATAATTTTTCAATTCGAACCAGCAGTTCCTGAGATTAGCGCATTCAACCAAACAAACAAACTCTTCAGCTTTATAATCTTAATATATATAAATTACGTGTCACGTTGTTTGTCCGCGGTGGACTCCTGAAGTACTTAACCGATTTTAATCAAATTTGCACAGCGTGTGCAGTTTGATCAAACTCGAAAGATAGGATAGCTTACATCTCAAAATAAAAAAAAGCTTTTGACAGAACGAAGTTTGTCCGGGCAGCTAGTATTAGTATAGATATGCTTTTGACATAAACAAGCCTGCCTTAAGCAAGCTGTATGTAGTATCAAAATATGCAAGATATTTTTCAACATATTGTTAAATATTTGAAATTTTGTATGAATTTATTTATTTCACCCACATACTATTGGCTAAGTATCATACCTGTATCACAGCCAGAAGTGAAGTATCAGGAAAAGCAATGGTATGTGACTCGCTTGCAGTATATTCCAGTAACAGGGCATACACTTTATCAATGACAGCATCTTTGAATCCATTTTCCATCATTTGTGATTTTGCCAACCTCAAAATGCAGGAAAAGTCGAGTGGCTTCATTGACACTTTCTTATGTTTCTTGTTAAAATCATATGTTGTTAATACCTGCAATTAAGATGACAAATTAATTATAATCAACATATCATACATCCAAATCAAATATATATATAATAATATATTTTTTTAGAAAACAATAATTATTGCAATAATATGCAAATTTATTTTCAATTTAGTATATTGTTGTCAAGACAATCTCTTACCTCTACAAGAAATGGCAAAATTGGTATAAAAGTATTTGTTTCCTTTGACAAATTAATTAGGATTTCAATACAATGAAACCTTAGAGGATAATATTGGTGAGTTGGCACCAATTTTATAGTGTTTGTAATAACCATAGTCAAAGGATAAAGCAATGGTTGGAGCTGTGGCTTATTGGATGTAGCTGATATAAGATCTGCCCACAGATGCAGTGAATTCACACATTGCCAGTTGTACACTGCTTGTCTATTTTCTACTTTTTGTACAACAATGGCATTTCTTAAAAGTATAGCTAGCTGCCGGATGTACAGGAAAACATGATGATAAGATGCATTTAGATCCAAACTAAACATCTCAACCAATGAACGCCTCATGAAGTTGATGCCTGGCCATGTAGTGGGGCTCACAAACTTGCAGTTCTTCACATAAGTCATGTACATTGCTTTAAGCACAAGATCAAGTAAAGCCACCTGTTGATTCCTAGTTACTCTGAGGATGCAAAGGAAAGCCAAAACTCTCACAGTCTCTTCACCAGTACTCCAGAGTGTGATTAATCTTTTAAGTGCAAGTTTAGACAATCTCTGGAAGCAGCCCACGTAGATACACATCTGGTGCAAATGTTTGAGGAGCACTGTCAGGATGTTTTCAGACGAAACTCCACTAACAAGTTTTAGCAAATCTTTAAGATAGGCTACTAGAGGACCTTTGATTTTGATGAAATGCTTGCATTTTTGTGGATCTTTTCCTGTTTGTTCCATGCCCAAATACTTCTTAATAGCATCAGGTAAATATAAAACACACATTTGTATGACTGCATTGAAGACAGAAGAACCTAGAAAAAATTGCATAGAAGTTATTTGACGTGAATGATCATAAAATTTTTTTTATTTTCAAAAATAATGTTAAAAATATTTTTGTAGTTCTATTTCTTAACATGTGGATTACATTTCTCATAGTTACAACCATGTAAGCTATAAAATCAATTTTACCCTCTACTTTGAGTTCTCCCTGAGATGAGCCATCATCGCTTGTGGCTCGCACCATGGCAGCATTGAAAGCTTTGATCACAGTAGTCAATGTTGTAAGCTTTATCTTGTCATTTTGAAGGTCTGCTTGCCACTGGGACACCAATTTAAGAGTGATTTTGCCTTGAACCTTTTTTCCATCTTCATCCTAAAATTTTTTTTATATAATTAATATAAACAAAAAATAAACAGTGGTTTAGTTATTAGACTACGTAGATAAGCTGTATATGTATGTACTAGCTGTGCTCCGCGGTTTCACCTGCGTTAATTTGTGGAAAAAATAACTACTAAAATATATAATGTTATATAGCATAAAGCCTATAGCTTTCCTTGATAAATGGACTATCAAACACAAAAAGAATTCTTCAATTCGACCTAGTAGTTCCTGAAATTACCGCGTTCAACCAAAAAAACTCTTCAGCTTTATAATATTAGTATAGATAAGCTGTACAGTAAGTCTTAAAATAAATATAGACAAATAAATTCCACACTATTAAATTAATAATGAGTTAACAATAATATTAAATATTAACTTATGTAGTTTAGAATTACAGAGTTACTATTCACGTTCAAGTTCATGTACGCTTATTCACCTCAAAGTCACTTTCATCACTGTCTGCCTGCAGAGGGCCAGGAATATGCAGTTTTTCTGTATCCTCTTCATCCTCCTTATCTGAACCGTCCTCGTCTGAATCCACTCCGAAATTCAATAAATTCTCGTCGTTTTCTTCAAGAAAATTATAGAAGTCCGGATCTATCTTTTTTAACTTTTCCAAAGATTTTTTGTGTGCTTCTGGAGTGAGCTCTTCTTCAGAATCTGAAAATGATAGTTTTCGATTTAATAACGACGTTGAATTAAGAGATAATTATAGAAAAACAGTACTTTCATTGAAAAACTAACCTGAATTCGCAGTATTTTCCTTTTTAGGGCCTTTAACTTTCTTCATTGTGATTTACTATCTACCAAAAATAATAATAAGTTAAAAGTGAAATCACTACTGTTGTGTTTTAAACAATAAACCTAGTTTAAATTCAAATCAAGTATTAAAGTTTTCCGTAGAAGTTCGAAAACAGCAAAACACGCATGGTTGGGCAGTGTTACCAACTCTCAAAAATATATATCCCTAAAACTAACTCAAAAAAACCCTAAAATCGCCCAAATTACTTGGAAATCCCCCTAAAATTTTTTTTTTGGAAAAATAGTAAATAATAATCAAAAATATATATATATTTATTTATAAATTATGCATGTATTTCTATGCCTTTAAGTAAAATCTATTTTAATAACGGTGATAATAATTAACTTTTTTGATTCTTCATTTGATTCATTAATGGAACTTAAAAATTCTTACAAATAAATCAATTCCGATTACAATATCGATTTATTTTGTAAGGTAAATTCACAAATACTTATTTTTTGATTTCCATTTTTCCAAATTGCAGATTAATCTGATATCCTTTATTTAAATGCCAAAAGTCCCAGTCTCCTTTGATTGGCTAGTTCGTTCCAGGGCCTCCTACATCTTTATTTTGATCAATAAATAAAAAATATGAAGATTCACAAAACCCCTAAAAATAACCCTAAACATATAAGACCCCTAAAAAAATCCCATCTTGCATATTTACCCCCTAAATTGGGGGGGAAAACCCCCAAGTTGGTAACCCTGTGGTTGGGAATCATGGCATGTCTATTATTGTCTATGGAATGAAATTAAGGATTGGCACTGGTTGCTGTCAGATGTCAATGTCTGCTGAATGCTGTGACAGTGGCATTGGCTATGTCCATGGATATATTTCTCTATCTGGATTACGGACTTTGTAGAGGTACCCTGAAGATCGATGACGTCATAACGGAATAACCATTCAGCCAATCACAGATCGGATTGAGGTTGTCCTTCAAAATTATTGTAGGGTGTCTACAGTTACTTTAAAAAAATATGTCCTATTTTGATATGGTTCTTGAAAATGTTTTCTATTGGTAATTTTTCTGGCGGTAAAAAAATATAATACTGAAATAATACATTTAAAAAAATTCTTCAAAATTACCGATAAGAGTAAGTTGAAAATTAAGGTATAACAATTACGGTACATCTTTAATTAAAATAATAAATATTATTAATCATGTTTTTATATCATTATAAAAATCACAATCGAATGATATTTCCTGGATTGGTGACATTGAGCTAACAAAATAGGTACGGGGTTTTATTTAAAACATACCTTTGTTTAGTAATTAAGGTGTGCTGTACTGGAGCTAGTCTGCATATAGATTTTTTATATGAATACTGGTGTACCAGAATCTGATGGCAAAATGGGGAAATTAAAATTGGAGACAACACACTCCCCGGCGTTGGGGAAACTAGAATAAAACTTGTTGATCCTTAATATTTTTAACAGTGTTAGTTTCATAATAGGCAATATAAATTATGTAGGTATGGTTTATTAACTTCAGATGAAAATATATAAAAGACAAAGCTACACATTTTATTAGACAAGCACATATTTTTTATATTATAATTAATTATTACAGTGACTAACAATAATTTATGCAACTATAATTTAAAATTTGCCATATGTATACTAGTATTTTTTATTCATTTGATGAAGAGAACAAATAGATAATTATATTGCTCCTCCATCGTTTCAGTTACGTGGACTTGTATGATGTAACTTTTCATTTCATATTCACAAAATTTTTGCTACCTTTAATTTTTAACAATGTTTGTATTATTTATTTCAATTAATTTAATATCATTTGCTAATCTTACTTACATATAAATAAATCATATGTAGATTATTTACAAAGAAAATATAATCACGAAAACTAAGTATCAAAACGAGTTAATCCTACAAGATGGATAATATTAATAATTATCGTTTATCGGATTGTCGCTTAAATACAACTTTTTCCTCACATGTTTTTCAATAAACATTGAAAATAATATTTGTGGCTTGTGATCGTAAAGTTGTTTTCGGCAGTAAATCGAAAATAATCATAATTTTAGAAAAAGAAAAAAATTCCATACAACTCTTTTTTTGACTTGACAAGCCGCTTGACAATAGTTAGTTTTAAAAAATTTCATTGCCTAAAAACCCATTTTTCTGCTTTTCAAAAATGCCATGAGATCCTGGTACACCTATAGTTTTTTTTTATTAATAATTTTACGTTAAACGACTCTCTTTTTAGTCTATGCTCTTTCTACACTTGTCAATTTTGTCATTGTCAGTGTCTTTGTCTTCATCATTCGACAATACCAAACCACCAACCCCTCCGCTCCGTTTGTCAGTCTCCAAAGTCTCCAATTTTCTAGAATTCGAACTGCGAACTGCGAAGAACTCCGAAACTCTGCAATTCCAATTACGTATTGATATACATCAGTGTATTTACAAATAGGGAAACAATAAAACTGATCAATATTAGTAGAAACTGAATTGAAGAAACGGTAAGAATAAATTGAAGTTTTATTATTGTACCGTATTAATAACGCAGTAACATTGACCAAATTTTGTGTTGCACAACTTGCACAATGTTTTTTCATTGCAACTTCAGATAAAAATTATATGTTTTCATATTGTTATTCTCAGATTGCGTCATGTTGTCGCGTATGTGTGTTGCCCGTTCGGCGTTCAGCGTCTCGCAAACTCTGAAATCGCCGGTGCCTCAGCGATTTGTGCCCAGAAACTATGTGGTCAGAAATTATGCCCGTGAGCCTCGTTCCCGAGTGGCCACCAGGACCCAGCCCACGATGTGGGAAAAACTAATGGCCCCGGCTGGTCCAAATGGTATGCATAACAAATTACATCTTTGTATTTATATTAATTTGACAGATAAAATTATCATATACATACTAGCTTTTACCCACGTCTTTGCCCTCAATAAAGATAGATTTTTTATTAATTTTGCGGGAACCCTGAACTCTTCTGGGATAAAAAGTAAGGCTACTTTTTATAGCTTGGACTAACACATAGGCATGTGTTAGTCTAAGCTATAGGCTATCTCCATTCCTTTCAGCCAAATTGGTTAAGTAGTTCATAACACATTTATAATATTAATAAGGTAATAAGATTCATTCTTAAATTAATCATAACATTATGATGTCATCAGTTGTCACCTAAAAACAATCCTTTTAGGGGAGTGATGTAACAATTTTAATATTCTGTTTATAAAATGATTGGAATTGAAATAGTCAATTTGTATTCTGCATTGCAAAACTCCCTTGATGCCCAGAAAAAATGCTGAATAATCTGGCTATTCCATCTGGCCATTCCACCTCTTATATCTGTCTTTTTTTTAAACATTATCATGAATTAATAATATTAAGATAAGGATGATGTCATCCACCATCTTCATAAATTCATTATTATGGGGTGGTGTTATAATATGTAATTTGATAACAGCTTACAGCTTGGGAAAGGGTGCTCTTGCGGGTGCTTCCGCTGTGGGACTGGTGGCACTTTGCTATTATGGATCTGGCGTTAAACCTGGCACTCTACAAGAGGCCCAGTAAGTCATTCATTTTGTTACTTGAAAATTTTACCTTTGTTTTGTATAAAAACATTGAATGATAGATATAATTAATTATGCACCTACACAAAGTGGTGTTACATAACACAATGATTACTTCATGAAATATAAGTTTCAAAGTAATATTTTCCCTGTTTTAGAGGTAAATTTATTATCATTTGTTTACAGTTCATAAGAAAATGTCATTGATAAGACATGTGATTGATGAGCTATCCAAATTAAGGCTCTGTATTTTAAAATTTTAGGGATGTGTGTGTCTAACAATACTATCTGAGTAATAGTTGTTAAGTAGATTTTACAGGTTTTACAATTTGTTTTTCCAGTTTATGGCCACAGTATGTGAAAGACCGCATTAAAGCCACATATGGATACATTGCTGGATCCCTGTTACTGACAGCGGGAAGTGCTATCACTGTTTTCAGGACACCAGCCTTGCTGAACCTAGTGGCTCGAAATGGTTGGATGGTAAGCAAAAGCATCACATGGCAAAATTTGCATATAATTCAATTTATACACTACAATGCAAAAATGTTTAGACTACAGAAAAATGCTATAGGCATGTTCAGTACAGAAATAATTTTAATTTTTTTAATCTGTAACTATTCAATAAGCAATCTGATTGTAAGTGGGCACTGTTGCCTATGGACACTAGTAATATTAAAGGTATCACCAATGCGTTGCCGAGCAAGGAAAAAGAAAGCGCTGTTTCTCAAACCCCAGCCGGAACAAGACAAATCATTTGGTGGTTGACTCGATCCAGATCAGGCCTCAACATAATAAATTTATTTTCTTCTCTTTTCAGTCCATAATAGTGACAATGGGATTAATGATTGGTTCGGGAATGGTGGTTCGCGGCATGGAGTACAAGCCTGGCTTCGGGCCCAAGCAGCTTGCGTGGATGGTCCACACGGGCATTATGGGGGCCGTTATCGCTCCAATTTGCTTTCTTGGAGGCCCTATTTTGATTCGCGCTGCTTGGTAATTAGAATCTATCCTTTTTGAAGTGAAAACTTCTTTAGTACGGGGGTGATTTGAAATTCGATGAAACAAAACTGTCCAGTAAAAAGAGACAGACACATAAATTCTAGTGAGATAGGAAGCATTGTACAGGGGTAGGAGAGTTGAGTTGAATTGAATTGAGTTGAGTTGAGTGGAGTGGAGTGGAGTAGTAAAACCTACAATTATGTATCATCTTCCCGAAATTTTACATTCATCTCATTATCTTGAAAACAAAAATTTTGAAGGTTTCACTTCTACCACGTGTGAATTGCACACATTTTAATTTATTTGAATCTACTGTTGTACAAGATAAAATTAATGTTGTTAAATGAAAAATTATATGCAAAACTAAAGTTTTTGTATAGGCCACATAAAACGACGTTGTTTAGGTACATTGTTCGTTATATTATGTTCCGACTGTTATTGCCTCTGGTACCATTGTTAACACATTACTGTCATGTTTTCTTATTGACACACAAAAACTAATTTTCGTATTCTTGACTTTGTTTACACTAACGCGACCTTCATAATTATGTACTAAAATAAAGTATAAAAAACACTTCTCAAACCTAAAGGAAAGAATGGATCTTAGTATCTGAAATAAAATAATAATTATTATATTATTATGATTAATTTAATGAAGTGAGGTAATTAATTTAAGCGACTTTGAAGTACACACATCGATTAGTTACAGTTTTATTATATGTATGATATTATGATGATCATATTATTATGATACGACGATTCCATTGTACGCCACGGCCATTGTGTGTGTTGTGTAGGTACACAGCGGGCGTGGTGGGCGGTCTGAGCACGATCGCGGTGTGCGCGCCGTCGGGCGAGTTCCTCAACATGCGCGCGCCGCTGGCTATGGGGCTGGGCGCCGTGTTCGCCGCCTCGCTCGCCGGCATGTTCCTGCCGCCCACCTCCGCGCTCGGAGCCGGTGAGGGGTTTTTTACGTTTTTTTATTTTTTTATTTTTTTACACTTTCGACGACCCGTGTGGCGCAAATGGCGCAATGGTTACCATGCCGGATCCTCGTTTCAAGGATCCTGGGTTCGATTCGCAGCGAGAGGAAAATTTTAATGATTATGATGATACTGTTTTCGGTCTGGGTGTGTGTGTTCATGGCACCCACGCACAGGGAATCCTAGTTAGTAGTGTGTTATGGTTGTTGTTGGCCCTAGCGGCCTTTCGAGCTTCACGCGAACAAAATGTAACTAATTGACATCCGAGTTGACGATTCACCTGATGGTAAGTGGCTGTAGATGACCATTGACATTAGTATGTAACCCCAAAGGCATAACCGATGCGTTGCTGTCCAAGAAAGAATAGAAAGATCTTGCTTCCAAGCCACAGGTGATAAGTAATTGCTTGACTGCACTCATCTGATGGTAAGAGGGGTGAAGTCTAGAATGGTAAATCTTAATCTATGCATTTGTTGGCTATTAAAAATGAAAATAATGTGTTTACATGCTATGATGTTAGAGATCATATCAAGTGAATTTAATATTTGGAATTCTTTGTGGATGGAATTTTGACATTAAAAAAATGAATTTAATTACAATTTTTACAGGATTATATTCTCTGAGCTTGTATGGTGGACTGATCGTATTCGGCGGGTTCCTGCTATACGACACGCAGGCTATTGTGAGGCGAGCTGAAATGCACCCCGCGTATGGAATGCAACCCTACGACCCCATCAACTCGTGAGTATTGCTGTTAATGATTTAACTTTTAATTATACATTTATTTGGTACTTAACTTTGTGTTTAGTCTTCAGTTACGAAATTATATAATAATTAACACTGTAGAGAAAATCCCACAGAGAAAGGAAATTGAATATTTTTTTACTACATGGATCTACTTGCTTATCTCCCCGTATTGCAGATGATATGGTGTTGGTGACACAAACCCAAGAGATTACTATTTATATGACATAAACCCTGTATGAGAACCTAACCTTTATTCTGTAGGTTGTACTTTGTAAGTAAGAATGAAGCTAACAGGGTCCTCAATAAATGTGTTTATTGTTACAGAGCTATTTCGGTATACCTCGATGTCCTCAACATCTTCATGCGTATCGCGATGATCCTCTCCGGCGCCGGCGGCAACAAGAGGAAGTAGATTAATCAACAAATTAGACATATTTATAAGATTCTCTATCACATTGCTATGACGTAACATCCAAGACATGTATTACTCTTATAGCATACAAAAATTTTCGTGCTTTGTTTTCGACACCAAATCGAAGCTTCCCGATGTGATATTAATTTTAAAGTATTAGCGGTTAGGTTTTTGTTGTAAGATTTGGGTAGACCTGGCGTTAATAAATTATTAAGTGACATTATTCTTTTATTTATTGCCCTTTCATATTTCCATCAGTCTAACCTTAAAAAGTAAACAATGAGTACAGCTGAAAATTTTATCATATTTTGTAGGACATGTGTGTCAACATCAAGGAACATAAAATTTTATAGTAAAAAATTTTTTTGACAATCTGACTCCAAACCCCCAATATTTTAAAATTCCCGGTACTTTTTGAACACACTATGTAAAAGGCAAAAAATAATACGAGGTAGTTATTTTGGATACTTTATTTACAGGCTAAAACTTTTAAAGTAGCAGTTGAATTAACTGAATAGGTGCGTTAGGATACACCTTAGAGCAGATACATTACGGTAATTATAGTTTCGTAAGCAACTCACGAATAAAATAGCTTACATTTTATTGAATTTTAATTAAGTAACAGATGAGCGAGTTTTAAATAGACATGTAGTAGTTCATTTTATACAACTGAATCATTATTGAGTTTATATTCGTTATCTAAACAGACTACATTTTAGAAGCGTTGCGGTAACTTTCTTTGACATACAAAATCCATAGATAAAAAATACACAACAAAACAATGATACTAGTCAATGAATGCCTACTTTGTAATTTTAGCCTTAGTTTCTCTCTTTCATCACACATGTTATACGTATGGGTGGCTAGACTCTAGAGCAATCATTGCCCATAATATGAATGTTCCTTCCTACGTACATTATCGATTTTTCATTGCCTAAAAATATTAAATGAATATTTTCATCGATATAAAAATTAAATGCAAAATCAACATTGAAAAAAAAATACACATCTTACGATTTAAGTTTTGCGAGTGTAAGTGGAAGCAAAGATCGTGCGAGCTTGTCGAAAGTATCGCTTTAGATGCTATACAATTTTAATTTATTCGAAATAAATGTTTCATTTACGATTAAAATAAAAAATATTTCGGTACATCCGTCTGACATGTACTTAACCAAATTACTAACTACTAAGTATTTATAATTAAATGCAAATAATTTACTTTTTAAGCACAATACTGACTTGAAAGTACTCTCACAGCAGTCTCACAGTTTTACACTATCGATAATGTACGTGGGGACAGTCGATTTTAAATATAATTTTTAAGGCAAATTTTAATATAATGTACATGAAGAGAATAAATTTTAAAACATGAATATGCCAATATTACAAGTTACAGTTTAAGCTAATTGCCCATGAGTCGCGTACTATTCCACAATTTCAATGATAAGAATGACTATCATTAATAATTTTTATTAATTAATGATATCTATCATTAATTATTTATTAATCATTGTATATATGATTGGTATTTCCGTTCGTCCCGATTCTCTTAAACTTGAACATTTGGTAATTTAAGATGTAATAGGAATCGTAATATTTCTTTATTTCGTAAACTGAAATATGTCATGAAGAAAAAACTTGATTGAATTTTTTATCTAGAGGTTCCGTTACTGTAACTGTAGGGAATCGTTATATTGTTATTCCACTATCTCGCGTTCAACCCAATTTTAAAACCACAATACTTTTCTATAATAAAATAATATCACATTAAATCAGTACTTACATTACGAAGTCTTTGGGTTACATAATTAAAATTAGTATAAAATAAACACTCAAGGCTACATACATACACAATTAAAAAACAAGAAAAAACCGTACAACTAAAATATACATTTAAATGCTGACATGTTTTCTTTTCAGTATTAATTATTATGAATAATAAGGGCTAATTAAATACTAAACCATTAATCTACGTTATTCAAGTAGTTACATCTCCAGTCTTGTGTGCTTGTTGTTTTAAGTAAATGGCGTACATTTGTCGCGCCTGGTTCAATACCCTGTTCACGTTGTGTTTCCGAACCATCTTGTCGAAATGCATCGCCAACTCATTATAATCCATACGATTCCTCATGATGTAATCTCGGTGTTGCAATAATACTGTTAAACATAAATACATGAGGAAAGGGTTCCCCCCGCCGAACAAGGCCGGCGAAGGAAGACTACCGATGCTATTCTGCGTCGTGCGATCACCACTAACTGAGGTAACGCTCGCATTCTTCTGCACCGGTGGTTTTAGAACTTCATATTTCTTTTGAAAATTATTAATTGTGGACGCCACGCTGTGTAAATTTGTCGGTTTAACATTCAGTAACGATTCGCAGTTTTTCTTTGCATTCTCAAGTTCCTGAGACATGTTAGAGAAAAATTTGTGAGATTTAGTGTTACTTGTATTTTCAATCTTAGTTTTAATCGTTCCAGTGTTCACTGAATCTACGGGCTCCCTATCGGAGGAATCCGATTCACTAGAGTGTGCGTTGGAATGTTCATTGGAATGTTTATCTCTACACAAGTCGCGGGGTTCTAAGGAGTTATTTTTTCTTAACAATCTAATAGGTGTAACGGATTTCTTTCCAGAATGTTCTTCGAAAATCTCTCCGGTGTCGCCGTCGAAATCCAGCTCCGCTTGTTCATCAGGAGTTTGGGGACAACTAGCCGTCGTTCGAGTAGTTGGAGTGTTTCTATGCAACGGATTCTCCCAGAGATAAATGTCCTCTGCACTTCTCGCATTCGATTTTATAGTTTCAAATAACGGTGACTTTTTCAAAATCTCAGCTGGTCCCACTTCTGATTGTACCTGCAAAGTTTCACCCTCTTGCTTGACTTCAGCGCTAACGTTTGTCGGTTTGTCCTCGGTGCTTGTAGATTCCGAAGGAGAATCGTAAACCATGCTACATCGATTAATGTACGAAGGACCGAACACTTGGCGATCTAAGTGTTCTAACTCAAGCCTCAATTCTCGTGTCATGGACGTTGTCATTGGGTAGTATTCCTGGGAATCATCTGGACTGCTCCCGTCGTTCGTGTCAGAGTAAGCGGATTTTAGTTTAAAGCTTCTTTTATTACTCAAATTTTGAGAAGACAAGTCGTTTTCCTCGAAAGACGTTTTTGTTAAAGTGATTTTTGGGCATTCTTTATTAGATCGAGTGCGCTCGATAGCAGAATGAGTACGTTGAAGTTTTTCTTGTTTTACATGACCGGGTTTGTTGCCCGTTGCAAAGTTAAGAAATTCATTTAAATTTTTAATCATTTTCACTTTCGGTTTATTTGTGTTGTCTGGCTCGCTAGAGTCATTGAGTTTATCAAGGGAGGAAAAGAATCTATTGTTATGTATTGATATTTTATCTCTTAGCATTCTTATTTGGCTTCCCAATGGTCTATCCTTGACGTCTACTTGTGAAGTACCATTAACTAGATTCCCTGTACTTGACCACGGCGTCTCTTCACTTTGCGGAAGTTTATCATGTTCGGGTACACTTTTCATACTGTTTTTAACGCAATTTTTCAATTCCGTATCAATTGGAACGCTTTCTTTGTTTTTATCGCCACTGTTTTCTTTACAATTTATTAACTGCAACATAGCGTCATCTAGACTCTGAAATTTCTCCACATATTTGAGTGACGTACTGCTCAGAGCTTTACGTGCAGCATTTTCATCTAAACTGTGATTAGTTTGTTTGGTAGTGGCTAGCTTCGGTGCTTTTATGTTTGCCAAGCTGAAACTTGAACTTTGTCTTCTGATTGCACACACTTTTGTGTAAGCATTTTCTCGCGGAGTCTTAATCAATGGACTAAGTGGTGGAGGATCTACTACTACTTCTACTGAAGGATCAAATTCTCTCTCTTTCAATGATAACTCCAGGTTAGGACTTTTCTGTGGCAGTGAAGCCCATAGAACTTCCAGCATTCTAAGAGCGTCATCGAAAGCAAACTCTCTTTTCATTTCTAAAAGTAACCATCTATAGCAAAACAAAAGATCATCAGCTTGTTGAGATTTTAGATAATTGTAAAAGTCGGGATCGTAAACTTGTAGTGACTCAGTTAAATGCGAAAATTTCAGCGTCATCGCTTCTCCATCGAGCAAAAAATTTGGGTATAATCGTGCCATGAGCGCGCAGAGGCAAATGTATGCGTGGGCTTCATCGCCCATAGTCACCAAAAGGGGCGATGCCAGATCAGACATACCTTGACAATAACTTACTGTTGGATGGTATAATGCATACCTGTAATCAATAATTTGTAGCTATCATAGATCCATTCAAACGCTATTTGTTTAAGTTTATAGCCATGATACTTACGTCGTCAATATATTGAACAGAGATGCAATATTCTGGTTGTCGTCGCTACCAGCATAGAATGTATGATGCCTGTCAGTCCGAAGTACATCTTTCCGCACCATGCTTGTAACATAAGCCAAATCACCATTGACCTACAAATTAAATAGTCCTACAAATATGTCCTGTCCCTTTACTTAGTCATTATTTAATTATTTGATAGAAAAATTCATACTTTGCCTTTTTGTATGCACTCTTTCCAGCAAGCTCTCAAAGTATAATATTCATTAGCTTTCTTTTTGATGTAATCCATTCTTTCTTTTCCCGTCATACCATCTGGGTAGACATTCAAAATGTGTTTCCAAACTACTTTTCTAAAACAGAAATATTAAATTTAATTCATCTTACTACAGTTGATATGCTAATAAATAATTGAATAAAATGGCTAAATATAAGACACCATTTTATTGGCCTAAGCTTCCACAATGATGAAATCATGATGAGTTTTCTAAGATCTTTGATATTTTGGCATACTACTCTCCATTCATCCTCTTTACCTTAAACTAGGTTCAATACCCCCACAGTAGATAACTTCTCTTAATTTAGCCATATTATTTATTTGTCCAACAGCATCCAAGAATGCTCTAAACTCTATGTCGTTGAGTGGCGGACGTGGTGGTGTGTTAGGATCATCATACAAGTTCAGAGCTTTTGACACTATGTTGAATGTTTTTTCAACCTGTAAAATTAAGATAACTCAGTATAAACATGGGCGTACCGAGGGCGGCAGAGGGCAGCAGCAGACACTGTTTACTACACTGGTGAATATCTCATATTACTTATCTTAAAAACATTATACAACATGGATACATAATTAAAATTTTAATTAGAATATCACATATTTTTTAATTCCATTGCTGCTAATATTATATAATAATAATATAATGTTGAATAAATGAATGAAATATGAATGTCGTTTACACACTATTGGTCAAGCAAGAAACTATTTAGTGCAACAGATAAAAATCTACCTGATTCATAATTAATTCCTGGAAACCAGTTTGTGTTTCAGATTTTTCAGCCTGTTGTGCCGTATATACTGTCGGTTGTTCCTTAGGGCTTTGATTAACTACTGGCATGGAGGGCATGGGGGCCATGGTGGGTGGTTCCCAGTCTTCTGATGCCTCCGCAAAGGGTTTCATGTCCACCTTCAGTTGGACACATGGCTCCGAGTGCTGAGATACAGCTATATTATGTGCCCTGAAATAATAAAGTATTTATATAGATAAGTATCAGTTTCATAGTTTAGATTGCAGTTTCACACTAATTTCAAATAGAAGCTTTAATGAAACTTTGTTCGACTATGCTAAAACACCTGTATACTGCTATGCTTTCCAAGTCGTCTTACATGGGAAACAATAAAAGCAGGATATCAGGCTGTTAAACACTTATAATAACATTTTTGATTGCATTATAGTTTAATATCTCGGCAAACACCTCCAACTATAATAATTAGTATGAGCCAGGATAGTGATGGGCAACTCAACGAAATTTACTTGAGTAATTCGAGTAAACTTTTTGGGCGAGTATTTCCAGTAACGCTTTAATGTACTTGAGTAAACTCGACCAACTCAGCTCAGCGACGACCGCGACGTGACGCGGTGATGGTTCAACGACGCGCGTCGCGTCACGACGATCTTACTCACTCAGTCAAGTCAACTCATCGCGTCGGCTACTCGCCGGTTAGGATAGTGATTTTAAAATGTTAAATACAACAGTATGGATGTTCTTTTTTTGTTTTGTGTTTTAAAAAAATTGTCATACAGCTTTGTATATTGTGTAATAATAATTGGTAATATGTAGATGTAAAATGGCCCTAAACAAGTATAGAGAGGAATTTCTTCGAAAAGTCTGACGACGGCAGTAAAGCTGTTTGTAAATTAAGTTCCTGTGCCTGTAAACACAATGGAAGTACAATAATTTTTATGTTATAGCAACAATTACTATAATTCATTTTTATTTTTAGAAGATAGATATCCATTTAAATCATATCTCGACATGGTATCACACATCTTTGTATTTGTTCCCCAACTCGCCAGCTCGGTACCTACTCAGACTTGGTTAACTTGAGTAACCCAGTAAGTTCGATGTGTATACTTACTTACAAGCTATACTTACTCGCGAGTTCGCGACTACTCTCTACTAGTGTTTTAGACACCGATCTTTTTCAAGTAAACAGTTACTTTTGCTTGAGTAACTCGAGTTGTAAAAAGTATTACTCGGCCCATCGTTGAGCCATTTCTATCATTCCTTTACAGAACATACATACTTGAGAAAAGCAGCATCCAAATCCCAGTCCGAGAGGAGGGGTAGATACACTTCTTGGCCAGTGTCATCGAAAGTCCGATAGGAGAGCGTAAAATCCGACTTGATATCGAATGCTTTAACTAGAATACTCTGTAAAACTTCCAATGAAGTGATTTGGGGGTCAACCGAAAATTTTCTCAGTTCAGGTTGAAGTTTACCTTCACATTTCTAGAATAATAGATAATAATTCAGTATTAAAACTACATTATATTTTGAGAAACAGCAATGCAAAAGTTTAAATTTTCAATGAAATAGTTTCCACTCAATATTGTCACGGCCATAATTAACTAGCTTGCAAAAAAATAATACACATTTTATTAAGAATTAAATCCACAATAACACAATACAAACCTTGACTTTCACTCTAACAGCTTCCTTGCTATAGCCAAACATGACTGCATATCACAAAAACATGGAATTTGTTTATCCTCTCATAATACTACAAGCTACTAGTCGAAGTCTATAAAAAAACCCATGGGAATTGAACTAATATAGTCATTTTAACAATGAAATTATAAATCCTCACGGAATTGGAAGTCCGTAGTACTCAATCAAACCAATCTTTATTTTAACTCGATTTTTGTCGTTCTGTACTAATTATTTCTGTTCTGCTGTCACTTCCTGAATCCTGTCAATTGTCATGTCAGTCAAACAGACAGCGCGGCTGCAGTGTTTCCATGCTTCACTACCTGCTGCGTCAAATTACGGTATTTACGGTAAAACGGTAAGATTTGTCTGTGGTACTTTCATGTGGTACATTTATTAACAGTGCGTTCAAAGTTATTTTACCTCTGGCCATTGTTGGCTAACCTTAGGTGTATGTTGTCATATTTAGTTTGTACGATTCCCTTACATGAAATATTTCATGTTAAAGTGGATGTCAACTTTTAATTCAGCTAATAGTTTTCCTACAGTTGGACTGTTGGAATCTCTTTTCTGACTGTGTACATTTCATGTATTTTATTTCTGATTGCACAAAGATCAAAATCTCCTAACTTTATCTTCTTTTGTTGATTTCGTTTTTTCGAAGTGAGAATATTTTTTGGGATGTAGAAGCAGCAACTTTGCTTTCCTTGATAATGGTGCTGACAGTCCGTGAACACTGTTATATTAAAAGCAAAACAAAAGAAATGCTTAACTAATTATATAAAAAAATATTTTCGTTTATAAATAGTCGGCATGTTTTTGTATCGATACAAAATTCAATTCAATTCTATGGTCAACTGAATTTTATGTCGATACAAAACCATGACGAACTATTTTTTAATAAACCGTTATCGCATACATGGGTGAATTCGCGAAAGTCGTAACAAGCGATGTTCCGCTTGATAAAAAAATTAATTTACTACTTTTGTAAAATTTTGTTTTGCTAACTGCTTTTATGCATATTTTTACATAACGGCCTACATATAAGGTTACATAATTTCAAGTAATTTATACAAAAAAATTGAATAACACGCCCGAAACATCATTACCATTTGAAGGAAAATTGCTGATATTGATATTCCAAAATTTTTTTTGAAAAACCTGCCTTATACATTGCGTGTTTAATTTTATATTTTGAACAATATATAATTAGGTACATTATAACATATAATATTATATAATCAGCAGTGCAGAACTAGTAAAAAAAAAATATTAAAATTTTGTCACGAAAATTCATCAACTCCATGTCAGTACCGTCAAACGTTATATTTCTCAAATGTTTTTTGGGCTACGCTATAAAGTACCCCTCGTTTCTCCTCGTCTGGTCCATTGTAAAAAGTGGAACAGGCCAAATTTTTACTGCTGCATGGAGAAACAACTTTTATTAATGAAAAACAACGACGTTCAGTACTTTGTCCCGATTTTGAATCATCGCCATTTACTGGACTTACAAGGTAAATATATATTATACATTAATTTTAATACTCCACACGTATGTGTAATAGGAACATGATTTTCACTGGCACAAAGAGTTCATAAATTAATGATTATCAAAATAAATTTTAAGCAAAAAAGAAAAAAATATCATTACCATATGCATCATTCCCATTTGTTTTTTTGTAAATGGGAATGATTTTGTGTAAATGGTAATGACGATTGGAGATTTTGAAATCAATTTTGATTGAGTAATGAGACCTAGCAATTTCTTTTTCAACGATAGATTTTTGATATGTGTGTTGTAAATTAAATTTGAGCTACAAGTTGTTGGTAAAGAACCTACAAAACTTTTTAATTTTGCATTATCTTTTTAAAAAAATAAATTATAAATGAAAATTTAATGCAAATAAAGGCAAAAACCGTTAAGAGAAATAAAAATTGCTAGACGGAGGAGATACACCGAAATCAGAGGAGATTGTGCATTGTACGAAGAGGAGAACAAAGAATGAGATAAGAAGAAAAGTATTAGTGAAAAGAAAATAAAGAAAAGTTTCTAAAGAAAATTCTCTGAAGAGACATATAAATAAAAGTCTCCTCGCAACAAAGAGAAAAAAAACGCGAAGCTACCAAAAGACAAAACAGACAGAAATAGGTCTGTAATTGTTAAGGTCTGTTTTGTCCCCAGATTTAAAACTCGGTATGATCTTTCTGTACTTCATTAGATCTGGGAAAGTATCTAGATTCACACATTTATTTACCAACCTAGCTAAATAAGGGACTATCACATCTTTTATATTATTTATAATTTTAACAGACATTCCCCGCAAAATTTCAAATTCATATGCCCCCCCCCCCCCCCCCCCTTTAACAGAGGTAATTTTATTTCCATTAAATAATAATTCATATTTAGAATTGCGTAATTTATTACTACCAATCTCGTTACCAATAATACTCTAGTTAGTGGTTATACCTTGACATTTTTTATCTTCAAATGCAACTTAAAGACATAGCTATAATAGACACGGCTTTAATTATTTTTTTGAATAACATTAAATTTTTGTCATTCCCATTAACAAAAAATCATTACCGTTAAATAAAAGTCATTGCCAGACTGCTAAATATCATTACCATTTCTTCTAAATTTTTTTACGAGCCAATAACTTTTGAATTGCTTAGCGAATTTTGAGGACTTTTGTAGGCTTAGAAAGGATATTTTATGTGCTAATTTTTTTTCTGGTTTTGCACGCATTTCCACATACTTTTAAAAAAAACCAATAAAATGATACAAAAACGCGAATTCACCCAGGGACATTTTCAGCTTTTTCCTTTTTACAAAAATTACGCACTGTTAGAAAATTTTTTCTACCACTACTTTGTATCCTTTTTGGCATGATAGAAGTTAAAAATTAATAATACAAAAGAAAAATCCAAGAATATTGACAGCAGGTAATGCCAATCTAGTGGGAAGGTACAATGACAGGTGTCAGAGGTAAAATAACTTTGAACGGACTATAAAATTAATCTACAAAAGTCTCTGATCACAAAATTGATGACAGAATTGACAGGTAATGTCATAATGGCTGCGTTCCAGTAGACGCTCACATCGCTCACAACGATCAAAACGCGTTCCACATGGCGACCACGGTCGTCATGGTCGCGGTGAAAACGTCATTGATGACGTCATTAATTTCGCTCACGGCACGCTCAAAACAACCCACCTCACGGGGTGGGTCGAAGTGGTCGAATTGCAGTGTTGCCAGATACGACGAAGTGACTCTCGCCAGTTTTTAGACCTGGCAACACTGGGTAGAAGTGGATGGTGATTGAAAGGCGCAATTTTATAAAAGTTAAGGATGGTGATGGAAAAAATTACTGTATACGATTCGACAAGAGATACTTTAGTGGATTTTATAGTAGTTTCTCCAGCAATGCTTGACGTGAAGTCACAAGTTGATATAGATATGTTAAATTATGTAAATAATTTTAAAGTTTAATTCACTATACATATAGCCATGTATACATTTTTCCTCGTCGGTCAATATCATTAACATAATTAATATGCAATTTTTTATTATATTAATTTGTCTTTTCATAAAAAAAATGTTTTGTTTGTAGATATACTTTTTTACTAGTATAAAAATAAAATTGATAATTAATTATGTAACGTTTATATAAAGCTTAAAAATTATAACATAACCTCTAATCTAAGTTTCAGACTTGTCTTATTCTCAACGACATAGAGTACATTTTGTATCAACGGCTAAAACGTGTAAGTACTCTGTGGCTTGAACGCTCACGTCGCTCACTAACCCGTTCCACTTGGGTGTATGATTCATATGATTGTAACGCTCACAAGCTAGTGGAACGGAAAAATCGCGGTCGTGAGCGTGGTCGTTGTGATCGTCTAGTGGAACGTAGGGACCATAGAGGTATTATTATGTAGGGACTGTGACAATCACAATAAAATTTTGACATTCACTTAACTTAAGGATGTTCGATCCAGGTGCCTTGTATCGATACTCTGGACCGATACGGATCGTATCGCAGTGTATCGATCCAGGTATCGATCCAAGTGATTTGATACGATACTCTGGATCGATCCAGTATCGAATGATTTTTTTGTTTTGATAGAAATTGCCGGCAAACGAGCTGACGATCCACCTGATGGTAAGTGGCTATCGTCACTCATGGAAGTCATGGAATCAACAACACCAAAAGCATCACTGATGCGTTGCCGGCCAAGAAAGAGAGAAGAAAAAAAAGTAAATTTTTAATTGGAATGTTTTATAAAACACCCGATATCGATATATATATCGATACTTCGAATCGTCATGAATATCCCAATATAATTAATAGTCCAAATATCGATATTCAATTCATATAATTATTAAATATATACCTCTAAGTGGGTATCGCGGCCATTGGATGTCAGCGACCAAAGCATTCTCGGCCAAAAAAGAGAAAAAAAGAAAGAAATATGTTAATAAATAAAAGATGATATTTTATGTAGATATACCATATAATTTAATATGATGTTTTGTATCGATCTAGAATCGAATAAAATATTTTAAATATGGTTATTTAAACTATCGACAAGCTTAATTCAGTGGGTTTCTAAATAAAGATAGATCATTAAGCCAATATTAAGTTCAATCGTTTTAGATTAAATTTTATATCAGATTTAATTTTATTCAAAATATTGTATAAATAAATATTGAAAAAGTTACTTAAGGTTTTTTTTTAAACAATATGGTATGTAGTAGGAACATCATATTATAAATAATAAAATCTCACATTATAACACTTTATTTGATTTAGAACTCTCGTGTATTTAAACTCATTATAAATCAAATAAAATAATTTAACATGCAAAGCTTATAAATTACATTTGCCAATCCTTAAATTTTAATGTATGCTGGAATAGTAAATTGGATAAGCGCCTATATCAAATCGATTGCTTTCACTTAAAATGCTATTGGCTAACGAGAAAAGCCATTCGGAGGGCACTAAAGTTCCTACCACTGATAAATACCGAAGAGCTATGTCGCAGAGTTTCCCCAAATAACTTTTCTAGCTAACCAATACTTTAATTAATGGATAAGACTTTCTATCCAACAAAAATTCAGACAAATATTGCTTAAAAAATGTGTGGAAGGCTTCTTGTTCGTGTAATAATGATGCGCCAACCACTGATCTAAAGAAATCTACCTTAATTCCATAATAATTTTGAACCGATCCAATCCGATCCGATCCACCCTGCATGTGTATCGATCCGCCAGTGGATCGAATGCCATTGTATCGATACAAATATCGAGCGGATCGTATGCCATTGTATCGATCCACACAAGTATCGATCCGGATCGAACATCCCTAACTTAACTGACATTTGTGAGTTTGTGAGTTTTGTGACATGTTAAAAAATTATTAAATTGGCAAGCCAAATTGCTAAAACTTTGAAACGGTAAACCAGAAGAAAAAGGAAAGTATTGTAGAATTTTAATTTATTTCTGAGCAACTTAAAACACTAATGTTATAATCATGAGTAACCCAACGCCTGCTCCTCATGTTGATCGCGAGTTGGATTTATCCAATACTGGACGAGGTGTTTGGCTCGTAAAGGTACCAAAGTACATAGCAAACGTATGGAAGAAAGCTCCGAGTAATATTGAAGTAGGGAAGTTAAAGATATCCCGAACACCTGGACAGAAAGCACAGGTGCAGCTGTCTTTGTCCGAGGCAGTGCTGTGTCTCAATGATCCTGGTGAGCAGAGCATTCCAAAGGAGCATAGACTTGACGTGTCAAATGTTACGCGAATGTCCTTAGGAGTTTTCTCACATGTTGTGCGTAAGTAAAATGATCTTTTGCTATCATCGTCGAGTGATTTTTTCAATCTCTTTTTTGTCTGCTTTGTTTCATATATTCAAAATAATAATTATTGATCTTAATTAGTCTGTCCTACCATAATAATATATTGTTCGATTTTATTATGTTCCAGCTTCAAATACAGATTCAGTTGTTCCAGAGTCAGAGAAACTGTATATGGAAGGGAGAATAGTCCAAAAACTGGAATGTAAACCATATGAGAATTCTACATATTATAAGTTAAAGACTGAGTCGATACGGAAAGCTTTAAAACCACAGAGACAAGTGCAACACTTAGACAAGATTGTGCAGAACTTTAAACCTATTTCTGATCATAAATATAATGTGAGCTTATCATATTTATATGATTATCTACTTTAGTTTTTTTTTAATTTTGTTTGATTGTTACATATTTATGCCATTGTATTATTACCTCAAACTTATTTTGCTGTTATCAATATAAAATGTTTAGGAGTATTCAATTTAAATATTTTTTCTAATACTGATTTCATTTTTCTGTTTTTTTTTTCTACAGAAAGAATACCAAGAAAGAAAGAAAGCAGAGGGTAAGAAGGCTCGTGATGATAAGGATGCAGTCCTGAATGTGCTTTTTGCTGCATTTGAGAAACATCAATATTACAATATCAAAGATTTACAGATGGTAATATTTTATATTCATTTTGATTTTAATCTTAAATAAATCTCAAATAATAATAAGGAATGATAGCCTATTGGTATGAAGCAGAGAAAGAACCAGTATGCACAGATAAGTATTGTTGTAATATAGGGAATAAATTATCATTTGCTTTGATATAGGAACATGTGAGGAAACATGCATATCTTATCCATAGCGATTGTAAAAATACATAGGTCAGTCAATAATTTTTGTCGTTACACTATTAGTTTTTTTTTTTTTTCAAAGTAATCTCCATCACAGCTTATGCATTTCCTCATACGTTCAAACCAGTCGTCGAACCACTCCTTCCATTTGACCTCGGCTATTGTAGCGCAGATTTCTTCCCAAGTATCCAGAAGTTCCGTTTCAGTTGAAAACTTGCGACCTTTCAGTAGTTTTTTGGCATATGGAAACAATGCAAAATCACACGGCGCCAAATCTGGACTATATGGGGGATGTTCCATAAGTTTGATACCCGATGACTTGATAAAATTAACAGTTTGCTGAGCACGGTGAGCCGGAGCATTGTCGTGATGCAGTAACCACGTACGCAAATGACTGTTTGGGCGCAACTCTTTCAGTTTATTGAAAAGCGGCTGCAGGCAGTGTTCAGTGTACCAGCTTGCTATTACAGTGCGTTGTGTATTTAGTGGTATTGTTTTTATAATGCCGCGACGACCGAAAAAAACAACAATCATTATTTTTTTAATCGATCGGGATCGCTTCGTGGTTGTCGGATAATCTTCTTCTTCAAACACCCAGATCCGATTCTGAGACTTAGTTGGAACATCATAATAATACAAATAGGTCTCGTCGCCCGTCACAACAGAAAATAAATCACGAGACTTGCCGGATTCAAACTTTAAAAGCATCTTTTTGCACCAGTCTACTCGATGTGCCTTCTGTTCGTCATTTACTTGTGCGGTACAAAAAGAGAACAAATTGTTTTCAAGTGTAAATATTCCTATAATATTGTATTTAATGTCCCTGCAGATATTCTGAGAATCTCTTGTATTTGCACATAAGTGATTCGACGATCTTCCCGAACTAGTTTTTCCACAGCAGACACGGTTTTAGGAGTGGTAACGTCACGCGGCCGCCCAGGATGTGGATCGTCTTCTAAGCTAAAGTCGCCTCGCTCGAATTGTTTGTACCACCTTTCGATAGTCCTTAGAGACGGAGCATTATCACCCAATATCCGTTCCATCTCTTCGTGGCACTGTTGCCTAGACAGATCCCGTCGAAAGTTGTAAAAAATTATCCCTCGAATTTGAGGTCTCGAAAGCGAAGCCATACTTTTAGTTTTGAGGTGTGCACTCCAAACAAAAACGAACCGATAACTGGCTAAAGTTTGTGAGTAAATGTAATGATCTACGTACTACACGCCAATGTTTAGATTATGCATGTTTGAACATGTTTGAATATCAAACGACAAAAATAAAATTATTGATTGAGTGACCTACGTATATGTTGAGGTGGCCAAATCTGCAACTTCACCTGCATAAGTTTTCTTTTTCTTCACCTTTTTCCTCTAATCTCATTTTGAGAAAAGAGCAAAGAATAATGGGGATGATGACTTTGTGAAATTAATGTACATTGTTGATGGTAATTTTTTTGTTAATAATATTATGATATAAATTAATCCTCCAAGGGAATAATTAATTGTTAGATAGCAGCATAAAGTCTAAAACATCTGCTACAGGTTAACCAGTAAAGTGTTACATGAAGTTATATGACATACATAGTTATTGGAACTTGTGTTGTGTTTTAACTGTCTACTATTTTTTTCTATGTGTGTTTCAGATCACAAAACAGCCCATAGTATATTTGAAGGAAATTCTTAAGGAAGTGTGCACATATAACCTTAGAAATCCTCATAAAAACATGTGGGAATTAAAGCCTGAGTACAGGCATTACAAGCAAGATGCTCCGGCAGAGAGTAAAGAAGAGAAAAACAGTTCTGACAGTGACTAGAGACAGTTGATTATATATTATTATAGTTGATTGTATAGTTCAATATAACGGACTTATATTATAATCCATCATTAAATTATTGTAATCAATATCATCCAACCTATAACACAGTTGATTAGTAAACAGGTTGTCCAGTTGATTAGACTCTTAATCTTAGAGTATTACAGTGCTTTAAAATTTTGTACTATGTCTTCAAGTGAAGCTGAATTACTATAAGACCTTGAACATAGTGAATGTATGGGTAAATCAATTTACAATAGAAATTATACCTGACTTTTACTTCATACAGAATGAAAGTGATTATATCTCAAGGTCCCAATTATTTGTTATGTTTGGAACCTCAATGATTCCTGAAGTGACTGATAAACTTATTTTATACAGAAAAGGTGATATTTTTCCATTTTAATAAGATCTGTGACTACATAGGTACTTGAATAATAGTGAGAGCTTCAATCATTCAATTGTAGTTATTTAAAATAGCCATTATCCAAAATATATGATAGCCATGAAAGATTAAATTGTTTTGTAGTTCATATTCAATAAGGTATTGTTGACTAAGTTTATATACTTTATGTTGTTGACATTAACTCATGTGATTCCAAAGTATTGTGAATAAACTTGTTGTGAGTTCCAAATGTTACTGTTATTCCCCAAATGAATCCCTCAGATGCTTGCGTATACATAATTTATTTAACTTCAAAGTAGTTTTTTTATCAACATCAATTTTATAAGAGAAAGATAATTATAATCAGTAAACATTGATTAAATGCAACATGTAGAACATTAATACATTAAATTCTATATAAGAAAACATTTTAAAGATCTATGCTAATTTTTCAATAAGATTGTAAATATATTTTTGAATATTTCTAATTAATCACATTTTTCAATTGAGATTCAAATTATTGTTATCCATTGGCAAAGAAGTTGTTCAGGTCATCACGTCATACTTTGACTTTTCCAAGCAGCGCGCGAGTGAGCAGGACAGAATGGAGCCCAGCAAGGGAAGCAATGCTGTTCCTATCGCGATGCCGATGAGAATGTCCATGTTGCTTTCGAGATATTCGGATAGTATATCAAAGCAGCCCTGAAATTATAAGACCTTAATTTAGTTAATCAGGCACCTTTGTGTGTCATTTGGTTCCTATTAGTGTCCCTAACCCTGAAATTAATTCTCTGCTTGGGAGCCTACAATACTGACCCTAATGCATAACGGTAACCAGGGTGTCGAAAATTTCAAATAACGTAAGGATTACATTTGTTTATCACTATTGATTCATTAATATTGTTACTAATTGTAAGGTGGTAGATATTATCTTCAGGTATGTTAAGCCTGTCTGGCCAGCTACCACCCTCTTGCTTGAGTCAGCCGCCCAGTGCCAGCGTTAGTCACTGACACCTTAGGCAGGAATATTGTGGCGCCCACATAAGAAAATAAAAATCGAGCTTTTTTGCTCGAAATTTTTTTTACTGAACCAATGAGAACGTTTATTAAGAATTTTATTTTTCTTTTTTTTTTTTGCTCCTCACTCCAAAGGCGCCCTAGGCCGTCATGCCCCCCCCTCCCTAACGCCTGCTCTGCAGCCGCCAAACACTCGTCGTGTTCATCTTGCTCATTTTTCATCCATCTGAGTTTAGTCTTACTTTCTTTGTTTTTATTTGTTTCCAGCAACGCATCGGGGTTGCGGATTGCCTAAGATACTAGGTACTGCGTAAGAAGACCACTTCCATCAGGTGGTACTGTCTGATAGTTTGTCCGTTTGACCGCTTTTTACAGACCGTCTGATGGAAAAAAGATGTAAAAAGTAAAGTTTGATCAATGAAGGATTCGGTACCTTTTGATAAACGTCGCTGTAGTTTGCTGTAACGCAGTGGTTCGGGTTGATGCAGCAGGACGTGGGAATCACCTTTTGAGGTGACAAGCGTATCCAGTCCGTATAGTTTGCCACTCCACAACAGCCTAACTGTAAGTGGTTACGAAATAAAGCCATTATATTTTTTCGCACACACATTAAAATGCCACAATAGTGAAGTATCATAGTTCCATCCATCAGCCTTTGCAGGTCCACTGCTGGACATAGGCCTCCCCTAACTTCCACCACTCTGACCGGTCCTGAGCCTTCTGAATCCAGCGGATGCCCGCTGTCTTCTTCAGGTCGTCAGTCCATCTGTTCAAAGTTAATAAAGCGAATTAATGGGTACAACCGATCATGGTTGATACCTGCCTAATTTCATTTCAATTTACATCAAAAAGTTAACGAGGTTGCGCCGGTTATCGATTCGTTGAAACAAAAACTATTAAGTAGTGAGCTACCTACTGTATTTAGCTATTTTTGCAAGATCGAGTTCAAGGGAAATAACATTCAAAGATTTTATAGATCACTGCCTTATAAGAAAGGAGAATGTTTTGCATAAATAAACAAAAGCATTTGGATGCCAGCAAACAAAGCGGAAAATATTGTTTTAGAAAGCCGAATATAAAATTTACATTTTAGAAGCTGCTTACCAATATCTGGGATCTGGGTTAACAATGTGTTTAAAAATTTAAGTAGTAGCTTAAAAATTTCGTTTTTGGTCGTTAAGACACTACTTTTTAACTAATTAATTAAGTTCTTACAAACATTTTAAAAAGGTAGAGATCGTCGAATACCTAATAACGACCCATGTGGCGCAATGGTTACCATGACGGATGGTCGCGCCAAGGGTCCTGGGTTCGATTCCCAGCGAGGCGGAAATTTGAATGATGAGTTTGAATTTCTGTTCTCGGTCTGGGTGTGAATGTCCTTGTCTAGTGTGTTGTCCATGGCACCCACGACATGGGGAATCCTAGTGTGAGGCTATGAGTGTGAAGCGTTATTTATTTATTTAATATTTAGCTTGTTCTTTTAGTACTATGAGTCATTACAATAGCTCAAATTTTTATATTTATTAGGTACCTACTAATCTGTGCCATAACTAAGAATTATTATCTACCGTAGATTGAGCGAAATCAAAGTTAGCCTTTTTCGGGTTGTAATTAACAATCGTTTGAGTCAGGCCATCTTGGAGTCCCTTAGAGAAGGTGTCTCTGTAGCACGCGACCGAAGCCCCCACTCCTGCGTCCATCATGAAGATGCAAGCCAAGAAACCGCCATACTGGAAAAAAGATGTGTTTCATAATTTGTATAAAACGAATACAATTAGTTCCTGAAATATAACAAAAGTGGATAATAAATACTATGTAAAGAAGGACGGGTTGACCCTTGATGATGCAGGAGAAGGCCACGGAGCTGATGAGAATGATGAGGCCGGCTATCCCAATCATGACGTGCGGCGCGGTCCCCGAGAACTCAGGGGACAGTTCCATGTATTTGTAGAGGTCGAACTGGGCCCATAGCCCTACGATTAGGATGAGCAGACCGGTCAGCTGTGGAAGAAAAGTTTTCATATGTTAGATAAAGTAACGTCACGACAATCCATGGTGTAAAATCGCAAAGTACACATCTACTTTGACAGTAAATGTAATCCAAAAATTGACTATAATTCCTATAATAATACTATAATAATAAGAATTTTGAAATACTTACAGAGAATATTTCTTTACTTAAATATTACAAGAAAATTTATAAGAAGTATATGGTCAAAAATAAATAAAATACATAGAAAAATAACGGTAAATACATAATCAACGTACGGAACCCTCTCCTAGCGAGTTTAACTCGCACTTGTCATGTTTATTTAAGAGTATAGTTCCTACTAAAGTCAATGTTTATTTACAGACTTTTGTTTTATATAAAAGCACATTAACTATCTATATTTAAATATGCTATTGAAAAATTATTTTTAAAGAAAATAATAATCTGTTTTAGTTAATTACTAAGATAAAAATATATTTGATTGATTTATCAAGTGTTTCATTAACTTTCTTCATTTATATATGTATAAGGTAATCTTTCTAGGGTTAAACGCCAAATATCAAAAGTATCTAAGTTTAATATAATCACAGAAGAAATAATAGTTGGTATAATATAAATTTTAATAATGTTAATATCGGCTTAATAACTTAAACTTACATTAACATAAGTAAAATAATGAATAATTCATACTGTTCTGATTAATTGTAGCATATCAATTAATTCTAATTGACATTTCATACAAAAAATCTAAGTACGATAAATTAAGTGTAGAAAAAACAAATTTTAAAAGTTTTTAATGCGTAATTTATCACTTACAACTTAAATTAATGATTTTAAATAATAATTTACGCGTTAATGATAAATGCCCTCGGCACCCAAGTGCGAAGCTCATAACGAAAGCTATCATGCATAAGTAGGTATACAATGTGCCGTAACTACACGAACTCACCCAAAAAACGATGTTGAAAACGAATAGCAGTGTTTTGAGACAGGCGATTACTGCCACGTTCTTAAACTGATTCCCCATTTTGGAGTGGATTACTATGCTCTTTTGAAACTACACCATTTTTGGATCGACGAAGCCCATGAGCAGAGATGAGTTTTGACGACCGCCCAATGTTGTGTGCACTAAGAAAGGGCGCGGGCTACCACGCATGCGCTTAAAGATTGGCGTCATCTATTTTTGTTTGTAAATAAAATTCTGTATATCAACACTAGACCTTCTACACGTTCAAATTTAAAAGGTCTCACCATCGTTCGTCTGATAACGTCATCCATAAAAAAAAACTACATATTGATAATAACAAGCGCATATTGATAACTCGATCATTAAGTTTTACGTAATCTGTGCCATCAATACAATATACAATAGTTGTAGCTTCTGATGGCCTGCTTTGTGATTGCAATCTATTTTAAACTTTGAAAGCAATTTTCTTAAGAAATTTAATGGCAACTGAGAATATGGCATAGGTACAACAATACATTTTATATGTATTTAAATATACATATATATATTCGGCACGACTGGAACAGTGCCCAATAAAATAAAAATTACATAGACTTTATTATAGTCCACTTAAACGAATAGTGCGATATCCAATTTTATGCAGATATCAGGATACGAGTAGTAGTAGAGTAGATAACGGTTTGTATGAGCGTATTACGAGATGAGTAGTTAAGTAGGCAAAAGAAAGCTGTATGTACATGATCATTGAACAACCACTTTTACAACATAAAACATTGTATAATGTACATAGGACATTGGTACGTGTTTGGAAACAAGAGTGGTATGAAGATATTAAGGATTAGTAAGGATACATAAAATGCGTTTAATGAAAGTCGAGCTATTACACTGCGAGTAGCTCTACACTGATTCTGTAATCCTATCTCAAATAGAACCCGCAGCTGATTCGCGGTTAGATCATTATTATGGCATGTTTTATGGCTAATCTAATGTTATGACTAAATTTACTACCTATATCTAATAATTACCGCAAACTACGATTAATGTAACTACATAGGTATTATGGTTAAATTAAGAATAATACTGAATATTATAAGTAATCTAGCCGAGGCTGCTAGATTAATTTGTGCGGACTGCGGTTACAAACTTATAACGCATAGATAATGATTTTGTAACAGTAAATAGTTTAAGTACAATATGCCTTTCTTTATATAAGTATTTCATAATAAATGTATATTATCCAGGACTGATTGAGGAGATACAGTCAATAATAAAATATGCTGCTAGTGACTCCCGCTTTGCGGTCAAATTCGACTCTTAATTTTTTCAAGGGGTTACTTCTCATAAATCTATCTTTATTAGGTAAGTAGTAAAAGTATTGAGCTTTTTGCACTTCTCCTTCAATTCTACTCTGCGCTTCTATCTACAGGACACTGAGACGATAATATAGGACACTCTCCGAAGAACCAATTAAACTGTCTCTATAATAATTAAGAAAATTATCTAACTAATTCTTTAGTCGACGAAAGCCTCATTGGTTTTTTAAATATAGGAATTTTTCATGTAAGCAGCTTTTTAGGGTTCCATAGTCAAAATTTAACTTTTATAGTTTTGATATGTAACTATGTCTCTTCGTCTGTCCGACCGTCCGCAGCTTAGAAGAGACCCTTAACACTTAAGATGTTTGGTGGTGCGGGGAAGATATTTTTTTTAAGTGTAACTTTTGGTTAGAGTCAAGTGTCGTCGCCCCCCCCCCCCCTCCCGCCAAATTTGGACATGTGAAGAAAAATTCACGGCCGGTTTTTTAGGATGTTTTTTCTTACAATAAAGTCACAGAATTTTCAAAACAGAACTGCAAACAACCTAACAAAATTGAGAAGAGTGCAGCATTCCAATCCAGGTCATGGAACGAGAGACCAACTTGCGTATAAATTCCAAATACTATCATACCATACCATACCCTACTTAGCAGTGATCTAGTCTAGAAAAGTTCGATGCTATGTTGACAAAAACTGATCTAAAGAGCTTTATCCAAGATACAAGAGACGAATGCTTTCAAAAGCTTCTCTGTGTATTAGGAATCAGAATGAGAACAATACGGGTGAAGCCTGCAACTGCCTCCGTCTGCAACGGCCAACCTCCGTGTGTTATTAGTTGTTCGGAAGTCGCGGTGTTAGCGCACGCTCGTTCGTTTGCATCGCGCACTTCGCCTGACGTAGAGTTCGCGCGTAAAAGTTTTTTTTAATCGTTGTACGGACTGAAAAACTAATGTGCAAAAATTTTTTTTAGATTTCTAAATTTAAAAAATGTTTTGCGGAACATCGTTCATTATTGGATTTATTTTACAAATTACATTTGTGTCCCCGATTGCTGAAATTGAAGCGGATGATGGTAAGGTCAACTAAACATTTGAACTTCCTACAACTCCATCTCAACAAAAAAACATAAATTAACTATTATTTATTTATGTAGGACATAAATTATTTATTTATGTAGGTACTTTCGAAAATTTTTGCCCAAAACTAAACGGTTTACTGATTGACTGAGAATAAAAAATAATAATACAGGCATTTTTTGTTATTTATGTAACTAAATAATGCTGAGTTTAATAAGATAAAAAATCTAAGTACATACAATGACTGAACCTATTCATGTAAGAATATTTCAGTAGCAGTAACTGAAATAAACTTATGAAACAAAAAAATTAAACCTTATGGCAAATGTTTGTTAATAAGCTGAGCTTTCTTGACTAGGAATGATTGATGGTGATTAGGAAATCAACGTAAGTCACGAGTCAAATTAGACACGAGATAAGATGTGAAATTCCAAGACCATCCCGGATTTCCCGGCCATCAAACAACACTAGATAGGTGTAACGCTTTGATTTTAAAGACTTAAAATAGTGTGGGTGACACTATTAAAGTCATTTTGATAAAATCTTCATTTATTTTCGTGAATAAATTTACGATTAGATCTATAATCTGAATTTTACCAAGAAAATATAATCGACTTCAACATAACTCAAGAACTACTCGTCAGATCTCGCTCAATTTATGTGGGACCACATGACAAGCACCAGCTTTCGATTAAAAAAAGAATCATCAAAATCAGTTCATCCAGTCCAAAGTTCTGAGGTAACAAACATAAAAAAATACAGTCGAATTGAATACCTCCTCCTTTTTTGAAGTCGGTAATAAAATGAACGGAAAAGTTCGTTTGTTTTGGCGGCAATAACCATTGCGATTAGTTGTTCGATAGTCATGATTAAGGTCAGATAAAAACAAATGCTTGATTTTATCGATTTGTAATTCGAGCTTCAAATGTGTTTGAAAATGAAACGACTTAAATTGTGCTCTTTAAAAACAAATAAAACACTGGAAATATTTTTAAACAATACGGTTATTATCAGATAGATATTAGCTGCAAAACGTGACTTGAAGATAAATGAAATTGGTCCCAATAACATTGTGTTTACTATGGTCAGTTTTTCTACTTAAATACCTACTTTCCAGTGTCCTAAATAGGTATAGGCTGAGGCAAAGTAGAAGTCGGACTCGTGCACCGAGCCACCGAGAGCGTAACATTTTTGAATTTTTCCCTTTATTTGTGAAGACATTGCTCCTTGCCAAATATGCCCAATGGCCCAAAATTGCATGATAAATATTCACATAATTGTCAAGCATTTTTAATGTAAGTCCTAAACCACAGTTCATTCGGGCTGCAACCGCTGTATCTGTATATAGAATAATCTGAATTTCACTAACAAAAAATAACCGACTTCAAAGTTACTCAAAAACTGCTAGTCAGAGTTCGTTCAAATTTATGTGGGACCACATAACAAGCACCTGCTTTCAATTAAAAAAAGAATCATCGAAATCGGTAAGCGCTATATTGAGTTATTCGTCAATTTGTCGCGCACATTCTTAATACAAATTTACGACTTATGTGGTTTTCTCATGGATGCCATTGTCAGATCTCAAAAAAATTTATGTGGGACCACATGACAGCCACCAGCTTTCGATTAAAAAAAGAATCATCAAAATCGGTTCGCCCAGTCCAAAGTTCTGAGGTAACGAACATAAAAAAAATACAGTCGAATTGAGAACCTCCTCCTTTTTTTGAAGTCGGTTATAAAACCGGGCAAGTGCGTGTCAGGCCACGCGCAATGTAAGGTTCCGAATCCGAAGTAGTAAGCTAATCGACTGTTACTCATTAGATAACTACTTATGCTAACATAGCCGTGATAGTTTTCCTTGTAAATTCATCATATAAACTATTTTTGAGAATTTTTTCACTTACCCAACTCCAACCGTTTAGCCGGCAGGGGGGAGGGGCACTTGACTCTAACCAAAATTAATAACATTCCAACATCACTAATTGCATTGACTAAAATGATAGGTGAATTAAGTCTACTTATATCAATTCACATGCGGCCAGTAGATTTAAATCACCTGGGTGCATAGGTGAATAAAGTACACTAAAAGTAGACTTAAGACACCTGGGTGAATTAACTCAGGTGAATAAAGTCGACGTCACCATTTTAACTACGTGAATGTGTATGACAGGTGACGTCGACTTTATTCACCTGAGTTAATTCACCTAGATGACATGATTATAAAATTTTATCTATTTAAGGTTTCGTTGTAAAAACTGTCAGTCCGTCCGTTCGCAGCATAGACGGAGAGACCCTAGATGCTTGAACGCTGTAATCTTGCATGGATAATGGATATACATAATACTTATTTAAACTACAAAGTGGTAGAATAAAATCTTTAAAAATAAATATAGATCTTTCTAAAATGTTAGTTATGGGTCAGCAAAGACCATTTTTCGATTCAGAGGTCTGTTTGCGAAATATTCGGCTTTAAAGTGCTATTTTGGTTAGGGTCAAGTCAGTGTTCTCATCGCTGCCAAATGATAGGTGTTGGACATGTGAAAAAGTTGCATATTTTATAATACGATGTAGGTATACAATATATTATAAACGGAAAACTAACAAGGTTAGCTTAGGTAGTTATAGTCAATGAACTTACAAATACGGAACTCTACATTGCGCGTGGCCTGACACGCACTTGGGCGGTTTTTTTTATAAATGGATAGATTTTATTTGTTATGTTAATTTAAGCGATAAAATAAAAGCACATAAGTATGAGTTACTGAACAAAGTGCTAGTGCAAAGAAAGTCGTTCTTTCTGTTTGTTAAAATAAACAACTGTTTGTTATAGCACTTAGAATTTTTTTGTAAAAAATATTGTAAAAAAATCACGCAAAATCTCTGGAAATTTTGTTAGTAACCTACCAGTACCCTACAGTAACCTACAGTAGTGATTTGTAGGTATTATTTTACAAATCATACATTAACACGTTATATAGTACCCCTCCCTATACATACAACATCATTGATAGTACCTAAATAATTAAACTGAAAATCATACAGATATTACGTTTGTAATGAACAGCTACCTCAACCTATTCTACCTCGCCAAAGTCGCCAACCACAACAGGCATTAAACATCGAAACTAATTTAGCAGTAAACGAGTCAAAATGTATCGATAGCATCTACACCACGAATACTCGACAATCGATATTTGCAGCCAATAGTAACAGGTACCGTAGTTGCCGTACAGATATGTAGTTAATTTTGTTGAAGCAATTAATTCAATGTAGATTCTCCTAAGAGATATGCTTCACTCTACCCCGCTGCGGTCGCGATTCGTGACACAGATAGAGGTAGATTAACGTTTCCTGCCCGCCATAATAATCGTAATCGTAATAGTTTACTTCGCGGTGACTGAAGTTCCAAATGCTTTACTGTTAGGTTCAAACCCTCGAAGTGCTTACCATGAGATTACAATTATTTAGGTATAAGATTTGATCGGAGATTTATTACACGAGGATTCCCCGGTGCAATCTGCGCTTGCTCTTTTATTATATTATTTTATTTCGTACTTCTTACATTTTTTATAATTAAATTAGAGAAAAGTATAAAAATCGTTAAGTTTTGACGGAGTCGTTAGAGCCTTTTGAGATACTCGTGTTTGTTGGCGACAAGATTAACAACCAATCCGAAGTGATTGTTGTTTTACTTTTCTGGGTTCTCTCAATTTTTAAGAAGTTTCTGAGGAAACACTAAAGTGTATCTACAGCTAAATATAGTATATCATGTTTTAAAAGAATGAATATTTGGTATAAAACCTAGTTTGGTATAAACACTAAATAGAATCAGCTCAACTGGAAGATTAGATTCTCTACCGATATAAAAGTAGTTAAGTAAGTAGTACTTGGCATGTCTTTATTCGATCATGGCAAAACATAAACCCGATCTAATAATGCCATTGTTTTTGCTTGCTCGTAACTCCTATAATGCGGTTTCCATGCAATGCACCGTTAGGGTTATGTTAGCAATGTGGGAAAAGTGTGAAATATCGTTAATTTGCGGTATTGTTGCGACATAGGAAGTGTAAGATAGATAATTCTTTATAATCTCTGTGGTGATGTTAATTCCGTTATATTTAATGCTCTATTGCGTGAGTGAGTTAATCCAGGGTTCTTTTTCCAAGTTTACGACGTACTGCGCTCTGTGGATTCTCACATAGCTACTTACAGCGTTGTTTATTTATTTACGAGTATTGCCTATAGCATTATTTATTGCGGCCCTAAGTAACAACACGTTAATTCTGTTATCTCTCAGCTGATTCCAGTGAGTGTATACTGTATAATGTTATGTAGGTAATGCAGCTTATTAATCCATAATCGTTAATAGTTAAATCATAATTTACCGCAGAGTGACAATTCAAAGTGATTAAAATTACTCAATTAGCGCATAGATACGTTACTTGTATGTAATAATAATTATAATCCCATCAAATTATTTTATTTTTAAAAGTTCATCTCATGAAAAGCCGAGGCTTGTAGAGTTATAACCACAAACATATAGGTAACTCTACAAAAACTACATCTTGGCCGTTTTGTTGAACTATCGCATTACATACATGGCATGAATAACCTTGGACGAATACGACATGACGATGACTTTTAGTCTACCATAAGATGAAAAATTAGGTAACCAATTACAATGTTATGAATACCTATACTTATTTGAGAAGGAAAGAGAGAGAGCATAATACGAGACTAGAATACTCTCATAATAAGGCCCACAGTTAAATAAAGAAATGTCCGTCTTCAGAAGCTGGATGCACAACCGAGCGTCAAAAATTTCATAGCGCATAGAGTGCAGCCGATCTACATATGACAGGAAGGTAGACGAGACAGGAGACAAGTTAGGCAATCGGTCGCGCGCGATTGTAATCGTTAGATTAGTCGTCGTGAGTTCATATATTTTTTGGAGGTATTCATAGTTGCCTCTGCCTGGAAACTTCCAACTAACAGATCGATTTTAACTCCTAAACGGACTTGCAGTAAAGGCGCTTGGAATTTCATAACCCTTAGCTCACCAGTTCTACAGAGGCTGTGACCTTATGTCCTGGGTTCTATTCAGTGATTTTCAAAGAGCGAAATATAAAAATCTCGTATGATTTCCTCAGTTTTGTTTTTTTAATAACCTAATATAGTATTAGATAATATTTTTGCATTCTATATCTTTCAATATCATTCAAATCAATCCGCTCGGCATTCTGACCAGACCAATCGTTAAATTCGACAGGTACCCAGCCAGATAGTTTTGAAACGTTGAAGATCCATGCAGGATTTGAAAGGGGTTGAACTCGAGCTCTTCTAGCCTTCTACTCATTGGCTTTCGAGAAAGGAGTTTTGAAGAAGACTTCTGAGAAGTTTCCTTCGAAATATATTCTTCTCCATAACAAAGCACATAAACGAAATACGTACATAAGTGTATCAGTGTACCTATAATTGAATAAATTATTGTGATTTTGAAGAGCCACTAAGCTTATCTACTAACATCATGATTATGAAATTGTTAGAAAAATCTTTGGCCAGGCCGATCATTCCGTAATCGATTGATTCATATCAACCGATCGTGCTCGTGCCAGAACGGCGCCAGTAAATCTCTATCCGTTCCATGGACCGAAATGAACTGACAGATTTTTCAATGAACAGTCAGTTTTATCGTAATCGTATCAACATACTTTTCAGATTTATCATGACATCACTATCACTTCCGCCGAACAAGTGTCATCGTTTAATTAAAAGAAATAAAATTAAAACTATTCGACTAGGCAAAGCGGGGACAATAATTTGATAATGAACTTGGTTTTTTTTTAACTTTAGAGCAAATAGATTCTGCACTATGGTTGCCTTATTTTCCTTTCCTAGTTTATAACGATAAAGTATATCATAAGCACTTTCCATGAACTTATCGAAGGAAAAGAATAACAGGCTTAACAGCGTTATTGTTTCCAAGAAACATCAGAGGTCATCACTGACCTGTACATTGCACATTGCACCTGTACATTGCTATAACAAGTAGATGCATTGTTGACCTACCGCATGTGTACCACAAACGTTACACAGTTTTACTTAACTGTTTTGTTTACGTGATTCGTTTTTACAAATATTATGTTGATATGTTATTCATTGTTGTGCCACAATTTTAAGTAACCATAACTATACTCAGAACTAACAGAACCTTTACCGCTATCATAGTTTTAAAGTGAACATAAGCTTGAGGGAATGCTCGAAAGAATATTTAACCTCAGATTCCTAGATACAGTTCTAAGTTGGTAACGATCGTCTTGCATTATGATGGATTGTGGGTTCCGACGACGACGGGTCCCGCAAAAACGACGCGATCGAGAGGCCGAGATATCGTTAGGTCTACATATGAGGTCTCTACCGTATTAAAATGCGTTCTACTTGCTCATCTGTTATCTTTTACGTATCAATAGGTATGTCGTTTATTTGTGTTATTGCATATTGTACCTTTATTGATTCAAGTGATGGTAATTTAGTATATTGTTATGACTTATGGCCCAAAAGAACAATGAACAATTTACTGCAACTACTTTTGGTTAAATATTGATACGCGTTATTTCTTATGTCCTCATCATGTATTCGTAATAGATATTTAAAAAGAAGTAGGTACCCGATTTTTTTGTACTACATACTTTTGGTGGTGGTTGGTGACGGAAATAATTTATTGAAGATATACCTATGACGTAAAATGTAGTCAGCCGACCCGTGATTGGCACATTTTAGTGTTGACTATTAAACCACTATGATTTTATATGTCAGGAGAACATAAACCATTAATTAAGTACTTAGTGCCTTTTAGATTTAGCTGTCATCATGTACTCGTTATTGGGACAGAAATTTATTATAATGGGACCTACTTAAATAATTATTATGAAAGTTATTTTTCACAGCAGTTTGATAATGATGATTCTTTATCGACTTTTAAAAAAAGCGGCCAAGTGCAAGTCGGACTCGCCCATGAAGGGTTCCGTAGCAGCAAGTAACATAATATAAAAGTTCTTGAAGTTCGTTGTAACTTTGATCGAGGTAAATTGCGGTTTACGATTTATGACGTATTAATAAAAAAACTACTTACTAGATCTCGTTCAAACCAATTTTCGTTGGAAGTTTGCATGGTAATATACATCATATATTTTTTTTAGTTTTATCATTCTCTTATTTTAGAAGTTACGGGGGGGGGGGGGGGGACACATTTTTCCACTTTGGAAGTGTCTCTCGCGCAAACTATTCAGTTTAGAAAAAAATGATATTAGAAACCTCAATATCATTTTTTAAGACCTATTCATAGATACCCCACACGTATGGGTTTGATTAAAAAAATTTTTTTGAGTTTCAGTTCTAAGTATGGGGAACCCCCAAAATTTATTGTTTTTTTTCTATTTTTGTGTGAAAATCTTAATGCGGTTCACAGAATACATCTACTTACCAAGTTTCAACAGTGTAGTTCTTATAGTTTCGGAGAAAAGTGGCTGTGACATACGGACGGACAGACAGACAGACAGACAGACATGACGAATCTATAAGGGTTCCGTTTTTTGCCATTTGGCTACGGAACCCTAAAAAGGAAGTGCTGTATTCTAACCACAGAACATCTAATAGTTATTAGGTGTTCTGTGATTCTAACAGTATATCATTTTTTTGTTTACATGTACTGTACACTATTTCTTAAGATTGTGGGATTGGAGCATTCGCAGCAAACCTACCATACAGCATGCGCCATGCGCAAGCGCATGTTATTACGTCAGTGGAACAATTCGCGGTCGACATTATGCATGCTAACGGTCGAGCTTGGCCCGCAGCCCACGACACCGTCGACGATCTACAAATGTAATGTCCTCACCGCAATGTCGTGCAGCGTGCTACGTAAACTGTGCTTATTCTAATGTTGTCCACATAAAAATAAATAAGACAATCAAGACACGACCACTTTCATTTTGATGTTAGTTGCGAGTGACCAAGTGACTGAGTACAGGTTCACACGCTTGGATTACATAGTCATAATCATGAAAGTGTCATGAAACAGCGTATAATCGAATAGAAGGGTGTCCAGCCTTTTAGGCAAATCTGACATGATTAGCGTTAAGGCTGTGCTGAAACACATTAGGTATTGGCTCAATGCTGAGCACGCGATTTTAATATTTGTCCAAAATGTGACACAATAATCAATCCAGTCACCTGAATAAATATTGGAACTATATAGAAGACAATATATTAATTTTATTTATCATAGTGTACCCCTCAATATGGAAATGGAGTTATGAAACAAAATCTTTAAAAAAGAAAAGTGGGTATTAATTTTCTCGTCTAACCCATAGTGTGGGGTATCGCTGGATTGGTTTTTTGATGATCATTTTTCGATTTAGGAATCCCTTTGCAAAGTGCTAATTTTAGTGAGAGTCAATACCTTTTGTCATATATAAAAAAGCGGCCAAGTGCGAGTCGGACACATATCGGACACGGTAACATAATATAAAAGTTCTTGAAGTTCGTTGTAACTTTGATCGAGGTAAATTGCGATTTACGATTTATGACGTATTAAAAAAAAAAACTACTTACTAGATCTCGTTCAAACCAATTTTCGGTGGAAGTTTGCATGGTAATGTACATCATATATTTTTTTTTAGTTTTATCATTCTCTTATTTTAGAAGTTACAGGGGGGGGGGGGGGGACACATTTTACCACTTTGGAAGTGTCTCTCGCGCAAACTATTCAGTTTAGAAAAAAAATATATAAGAAACCTCAATATCATTTTTGAAGACCGATTCATAGACACACGTATGTATGGGTTTGATGAAAAAAATTTTTTGATTTTCAGTTCCAAGTACCAAAATTTATTGTTTTTTTTTTTCTATTTTTGTGTGAAAATCTTAATGCGGTTCACAGAATACATCTACTTAGGTACCAAGTTTCAACAGTATAGTTCCTATAGTTTCGGAAAAAAGTGGCTGTGACATACGGACGGACAGACAGACAGACAGACAGACAGACAGACAGACAGACAGACAGACATGACGAATCTATAAGGGTTCCGTTTTTTGCCATTTGGCTACGGAACCCTAAAAATGACCGAAGTAGGAGAGGAGAAATAGTCGATAAACTTAAAAATACGGTACCTACCAACACGCACTTAGACGGTTTTTTATGTTACACGCCTACTTTTATTTAGTCTGTAAATACGATGATTTTGAATGCGGTTACAGAGCTTTATGACATACTGCCTCACCGCTGATCTGTATGGGCTAATGAGCGACAATAATGTAAATTTCGTGCCGAAATAGTCACTTTGGTTTTGCTCTCGCTGTGCGAGCTCGTTAAAATGGGGCACGTGTGAAACTTTGCTTTCACTGAGCACGTATTCGGCTAGACGACGGTTTAATTAGCTGATAATTGTATTTAGACGACGACAATTCGATAGTTTAAGATAATATCTTATACTTCGTAACGAGGACTCGTCATAACCTGTCCGGTTGGGGTTAATCAGTCCGCAATAGCTTTCTGAATATTAAGTATCAATAGACGATACAAACTCTCATAATGTGTTCCTAGAAGAAAGTAGAGAAGTAGGTATATGTAATAGGTTTGATGCCTAATACTCATGTCAATTCATCATCTTATAACTAGCTATTACCGTCACTGGGCCATTGCCGTGTTTGAATTTCTGCTATCACCAGGCCGGTGTAAGTATAGGCTTGTGACATTATTTTCCGAATAAGTTTAATAAAATAAATACGCTTACTTTTTGGTCGGTAATGCGTCTACTCTTTAAACGACTTTTACATATTTTATAATTTTATTTGTTTAATTAAAACAAAATGCTTGGATCAGATTCAAGGAGCTCAAGCATAGCGATACTTTACCACTGCAGCATGTCAAAATTAATACGAGCGTGTCTTTCGATGTAGGTATCTCATGAATTTTATTCCTTCATCTGAGGTAGTTACAACTACGGTAAGGTACTTACAACTAGTAGGTACCTATTTTTTTAAATTATGGCATGTACCTACCTACTATGTACCTAATAAATATGTATATGATTGAAGTACGATCCGTCCGATGCGAGGACTATGAAAATAATTGTATTGGAATGTAGAGCTATTTGCTCTACATTCATATTTAACCACAGAAGAAACAATAGTACTTATAAATAAGTAATTTAATAAAGAACTTATATGTTATGAAGTTGTTTCATAGAATCTCAAGTTTATACAGATCTTGATTATAATAACATTTACGATTCTACTCTGTTTATTTATTTCTTAAGCCACTTTTGGGAACTAACACAAAAACAATAACTTACGCGACTCACACACAAAACATTACAATTACTTATAGAAAAATAAAATTTGCAATAGAAAATTACCTAGATACACAGTCTTATGCAATTGTTAGGCATGATGACAGTATGTAAAAGTCACTAAAATTATTTATTTAATGAAACCCTATTAATGGATTACAAAACACGCATTTATTGTATTATTACGAGCGAGATTAATAATATTTTCATAAAATAAAACTACAAATACGGCAAGCCGTCATGATAAATATCTTGAACGCCAATCAGTCTCAATCAGCGCGAATTACGTCACGCCTCAGTAAACAAACGAATATGATAATACTGACAATGACATCTTGTCTATAACTTTACTGAGACGTGACGTCACAAGCAACGCCATGACACTTTGAAGTGTTTTGGTGCGAATTTTAAACGTAAAAATTGAAGTTTATTTATTTTATACTAAACTTTATTTTTTGCGGAAATATCATATATACGTTGTAATTATAAATATATTTCCCAATAATATAGAACAGTAGCTCGAGCACGAATATTTGCGAGAAAGTATTCGTATGGTTAACGTTACCAATTTGTATGGCATTTTTTCAAAAGCGCCCCTATCGTGCGTAAATGGTACTAAAATGCCATACAAATTTGACAAATTGCTTACGTTAACCATACGAATACTTTCTCGCAAATATTCGTGCTCGAGCTACAGTATTTCAAAATCTGTCATCATGTCTAATACTCGTATGTGCATGTGCAGCGTAACACGTATGGAAGTAGGTCGCCAGTTGCCAGGTAGGTGAACGTGAGGTAGGACTAGGTCGGTGGACTCCACCGGAGTCCTGATCGCGGGTCGCTGACCGGACCTTAGAGAACCGTTTAGGTCAAAACTGTGATGAACACTGCATGCCATTTCGCTTATTAGGTACCTCCTTAGCAAATTCTTTGCATCGATTTATCGCTTCGCATCGAATCGCTTCCGTGTATCGAACTATCAATATACGATCGGTAACGGCTCACCAACCTTATTTGCAATTTGCCATTTTCGTTTATGGTCTCTACCCACGCTAAATGGCTTTTCGAAAACGCCTTACCCATTTAAATGTAGATTTCTGAGTCATCGAGAGTTTTAAAAGCGTAACTGAATTTTGATAACCATATAGAAATATTTATGATTCACGAGTACGTTTATTGGGAACACCGACTTAACGATTTAGGTTTATTTTACAGATGTTATACATTTATGTATGAATATGGATTACAGATAATTGTGTTATAAAGACAGATTGGTATGGTCCAGCATTGGTGATGATGAGGGTTGTAGGTACTCTCAGAAATTGCAAGATTCATTGGCTGTCTCATAACAAATCTTTATTTAAAAACAGGATAACAGTATTCGCGTACTTGCTCTACATTACTCGTAAGATTTCGTAATCTTACTTTCTTCGTGGAAGTCGTCATAATATAGTAAACCAATTATTATTAGCTTGATTACATTGATAGTTAGTTCTAATTAAGTATGTATATTTAATTTTGATGCATTATTTAGGCTATTCAAACGTGATTCTATTTAGAGCGTTTCCAATTTCTTCAGTCGTTAGTTCGACAAAGAAAACGTTGGGATCTTCATGTTCTAGCGAGCGCGGAGCGTCGAGAATTTCGATTTTGTCCGTACAGTGGGTCAATTTTTAATTGAATGCAACAGAGCCGGTGATTATGTACGCACGGCCAACGAACAATGCGATTTGGATTTATGTAGTTTTTCATCTTTTTTTAGACGTCGGTTGTCGGCGTGATGCCACAGTATAGGAAGTGATGCCGACGCCGCGGCGAGCCGCTCTGATTTATTATACATTATATTTATTATGAAGCGTATTTTATGCACTACTTTATGTTTTTAAAGCAATTCAGGTAATGTGTGGAACTGAGCAAAGACGCACAGGTCGTAATGCTTTCCCTGTTAAAAGATATCAGATATAATACAGTCGAGCCAAGCTCCTTACTCTACAAGGAATGACTTTTTACCTCTAAAATCCTACATTTGCTCAGAAAATTTAGCTTGGCCATCTTACAATCATCGCATTGAATTTATAGTAACTTTGATAACAGGTTAAAATACAAATAAAATAAAAGGTTAAGATACAAAAATCTCTATAAATGAGCCCCAAACAAATGTTTCAAGTGCGGAGTTTACTTGAGAATTTTAAGATAAGTACTAAAGGATCTTGTTTCCCATTAATAGTACTTGACAAGTTATAATTAGGTCTAGACTAGTAGCACAGCACAACAAAAACTAACAAGTTTCAATAAGAACGCAAAAGCTTGCAGTGAGACAAGTCTATAATGACTCTATTAGCGATCTATTCGAACCTATAAATAATCATTAGTGCTAAGAAATAACTAACAAGTCTATAGATGGTGACGTACCCTACGTTTCCCTATGTTATCAAAAATAGTTCGAGAATTTGACGCCTTAATTTTATTTGTTGGTAGGTTCAAATAAATTTCAATAAATTTCGTAAGCATAGATAACTAAATACTGAACTGACTTTCATCGTCGCCATAACTGTGATGGGACATAGTCGACACGGGTGGCATGAAATCAGATGGCCTCATCATACGATTATTCTGTTAAGTACAGGAAGAGCGCGATGCGTGAAGCTTTGTTTGTTTAGAGCGATTCGACACAGATTAAAATTTAATACATGCATTGCCGCCATAACCGGAGTTTTGTTGTTAATTCGGTCAATAATTAATCAGTGTAATGTGGAAATTGTGGAATGTTCTGACGCACGAAGTTTACTATTGCTATTTTTATTCATATTTTTGTGACATCTTTATCCTTTACCCAATGATTGTTTGGAACAAATCGCTAGAGCACCGATTATTGTTTAGATACTGTTCTGTGTGCCTATCTACTTACATGGTCTAAGTGTGACCAATAAGGCATCTAAGGTATTATACTGTATTAAGCACATTATTATCAGCGTTTTTGTTATGCTTACACAACAGCAACACTTTTTTATGATGAAAATGAGTAGTTAATGCGAAGGTAACATTAATAAAGCCAACATTTTGTACAAAAAATTCAATGGCATAATTTTACCTTCTCGTCACCGACCGCTTTATATTTCATAGGGCCGACAGAATGTCATACAATATTACAATAGCCGTTATGGTTGACTCGTCAGGTCATGCGCAGACATCCGTCCCGCACCAAATAGGAGCACTTTGTACATTGTGTTGGACCAAATGTTTTGATTCAGCAGAATTGGCGGAATTTGCATAACGTTATAAAAATAATATTTACTTGTACTATCTCTAAAATAAAATAAAGGGCCAGATCATGCACGACGAAGATAAGGGTCTTTAACACTAGAATTCCCCGTGTTGCAGGTAACATTGAGTACCCTATTCGAACATCATAAAGAACCAACACTAGAACAAACGTTTATCTGCCCCAGAAATGTTCTTACGGGGAATTGAACATGGCACTGTGGGAATGTTCACCAGGGCCATTACCGACTAGGTTGCAGGGTCAAATATAATACACCTTCTTAATTATACAACAAATACCGACCTTAGGAATTTAAGTATTTAGGTAGATACAAAAATACAAGTTATAGCCGTGAGCACAGACTGTTATATTTTTATTTTAAAAATACTCAAGCACCGACTACTCAAGTGGATCCTCTTAACCGGATTCAGAGACGGGCTGTTCGTATTGTCGATAATCCCAAGCTCTCGGACGGTTTAGAATCGCTGGGATTACGAAGAGATGTGAGTTCTCTGTGCGTTTTCTACCGTCTGTACAATGGGGAATGTTCTGAAGAACTCTTTAATTTAATACCGGCGGCCAACTTCCACCATCGCTCAACGCGCCGCAATGCCAGGTTTCACAAACACCATATCGATACCTGGCATTCGTCCACGGTAAGATTTACACGACATTTCCTTCCGCCTACGTGTAAACTGTGGAACGAACTACCACCGACGGTATTCCCACGGTGCTATGATATGGGGACCTTCAAGAAGCGGGCCCATCACTTCCTTCTTAGCCGGCAGCGCACTGGTAGCGCCAATGGTGTTGCGAGTGTCCATGGGCGACGGTGATTGCTTACCATCAGGTGGCCCGTCTGCTCGTCTGCCTGCGTAATACATATAATCTAAATTTTACTAACAAAAAATAACCGACTTCAAAGTCTCAAAAACTACATAGTTGTCAGATCTCGTTCAAATTTATGTGAGACCACATGACAGACACCAGCTTTCGATTAAAGAATCATCAAAATCGGTTCGCCCAGTCCAAAGTTCTGAGGTAACAAACAAAAAAAAAAAAAAACAGTCGAATTGAGAACCTCCTCCTTTTTTGAAGTCGGTTAAAAAAAAAACTTTCTCGTTTTTTCGCCAAACGAAGATTATCAATAAACTTTATATATTTTTTTGTAATGAACTAGAATTTAAACGAACGATTTATCGATCGCACCGTGATTTTATCCGATATTGAACGCTGACTGCGACTGCAATGTAAGAGTTTTCTTATCTCCTAGTACCACAGAATACTTAATAGTACAGCTAGTACATAATCTATTATACCAATGTTGCACCTCTACCTGTAAATCAGATGCTATCGGTTTAACAGTAAGGGGTACCGAGCATTTTCCAACATAGGTATTTCACTAATATCTTCTGATAATGGTTACTTAAATTATTATGGTTACTTTTATTAAACTAAAAGTTATGTGAGCTCGACGTTTGAATAGATCAGTAAATCTCAAATTCGATATGAACAGCATTTTCTCCTAAATTAACTTTCCATTGTTAAGCGTTTAGCGGAATATGGTCTTCTGCGGATAATGTAGAGCGCATTAAAGTCGTGGATTACCAAAAACAGGCGTAAGTGTAAGAAAACGATCAAAATATTACTGTCAACAGTCTCGATTAACGTTGAAGCACGGTTAATAACATAATATCTACTTCTAATTAATAAATACTTACCTACTCTACATCTACAGCGTAATGTCACAATATAATATTGTGGTAATTTCTATTTGGTTAGATTACTTAGAAAGCTGATGCCTGATATTTGGCCTACTTTAAAGAGGACTTTAAGACTAATGTTCAACTTTTTCTACTCAAGCAAGTAAATACGAGCTTAGCTTGTAATTGCCATGTTGTGATGACTATTAAAGTTCAATAAAGGCGATGGAACAGCAAGAAAGCTGCTACTACACTAGTGGTGGAGTACCTCATTGTGCCACATAGATAATTTTCTCATTACGACCTAGAGATAAGTGTATTAAGTATACAGGGCTGGTCGATCAAACTCATTGCCTCCAGGCATCAGGCGTGATCTAGTTTTTGCGAATCTGTATGGCCCATCGCTCTGTATTTAAGTAGGTAATTATTTATAGGCTGGATTCCATAGAGATAATAAAGGTACATGTTTGTGGAGATAGCTACCTGATAATTTTTTTTTAGAATTAGGTCTTAATTAAAATATAATTCGGTTGACGTATTCAAAATGGTATCCTTATGTCCACATCATAACGCACGGACCCAGAAACTATAAACTTGTTAACAAAATAAAAACATTAAGGTTAACTTCAGAGCTTCAGAATTAGAACTAAAGCAATAAGTAAAATTTCAACTCCTTAAGATAAATGGAAGTACATAGATCTAATTAGGCTTGCAAGAATTAACCCTAACAAACAAACAAACATGGCAACAATAAAATCGTATAAAAAGGAATTTTGGGCGCCATTACCTGTGGTTTGGTTTTTGTTGGTAGCGTTGTATTTACTTGATATTTGAAGTGACTTTTAACACACTTTGTGTTTTTCTTTTAGGTTGGTAGAATTTTGTTCATAAAATTTCTGGTGCGGAACAATCGCTGGTCCTGGATTATCAAAAAGTAGTCTGTGAGCTTATAAACTAAACAGAGAGTTTTTTTTTTATTTGGAGAGATTTAGCTATCGAGCTCGCGGTGTCATATTACGTCTGTCGGTCATCTAATACTTGGCTATTATAAGAACGACTCAGTGAGCGAGTCATTAGGTTAATGGTACACGCGGATCAATGCCTTGCTAATGCAACCAAGCGTAGAGGCTAAGGCGAAAAACTGCAGAAATTGTGTTAGAAAGCGAAGTTTGGATAAACTATAATACTTAAAATAAATAAACTGGAATTAAGAATACGGCTCTACCTAATTCTTTCCTTTGTTATGCAAACTGTGGAACAGTGTGGTCGTATTGTGGCTATATGCAGCAGAATAATAAATTAAAAAATACTTAAAATAAAATACCCTCGAACCCAAAAATCCGTAACTATGCATTGAGTGTTGAGACCGGTAGTAATAGCGCTCGGTAGTTGGATGGATGACCGCTAGTAACAAAAATTCATGAGTTTTCCAGCTTCTCCTAAAGCGGTTGGTCCTAGTTGTTACCCCCAATAGAGCATTATGGAGGATTGTGCTCTAAACCTCCTCAGTAACGGGGAGAGACCCGTGCCCTATAGTTAAGACCATTACAATGAACTAAAACATGTTAGTTTTGTACTCAAATACAATTGTATTTCCCAGAGGTACTACACCTGATCGGCGAGCCAGACTTCCGAGACGTCCGACTTCGTTGGGAGTATGGCAAGACGGACGAGGAAGACCCTAAGAAGATTTTGTCCTTCCAAGTGCACTACTGTGAATTGCAGGCCTGGGGACAATACCGATGTAGGACCAAGGTATTTACCACTTTTTACTTTAAAGTCCTTTAGTAAATATAAATTGTAAATATAAAATATAAAAATAAATTGGTATCATTGATATCACAAACGACATTCGTTTAGGCCTGTGAAAGAAAATTACAATTGGCAGCAGTAAAAGCTGATCTTGTTATTAAAGTAGGCACTAGGGAAGTTTTTAAGACGTAAGACGGAGACTATGACGAGGATATTGTGTCCATACCTAACAGTTTAATTTTTATTCTTGTTTGTTTTCGAATAAGGATCCAGGACCAGGTTGTCGAAAAGTTATATTAATTGTAAGTAAAGTTGTCAAAATAAATGATTATTTTGGCTCTACAAAAAGCTAATAACAAACTCGGATCAGGGATAAATAAGCTTGATTTCCAAAAGAAAAAACTTAATGCTAGACCGTTACTAGAGACAAATTTACTACATATTATTTTTATTTACCAACTAGTAGGTAAGTACCATCCAAACAATTGCCATTCAAGAAATGGTAATAGGTGGCTAATGTAGAAATACATGCGTAGATATTTAGTAAAAGTATTGTACGGTGCCAATACAATTACTTTTACTAGTGTTGAAAAACACTAATGTATTTTAAATGTTCCAGAGAAATCTTTTGCTACGTATGACAGTGAAACTAAAATTGGCGAGAAATCGCTATTGCTCAAGATCATGGACGGAATAATATTTTATTTTAAGTAGGTAGTTTTTAAATCTTTGGACGTGTAGGCATGTCGTAGAGTCTAATTACTTCGATTACCTAGACTACAACTTTACTAAAGGTAGGGAATCCAAGTTCTCTATTTACAATGTGTTAATTGGGCTAAAGTACTGCACAAAATAAATGTTAAGTTACTATTTATTGTTGTTGTGAAGGAAAAGTTGGTGATGTTACCTACCCAAGGTAATTTCAATAATCAACATACCCCAGTAGCGTAACGTGTGGGGGGGGGGGCCGTGGCCCCGGGCGGCACATGAAGAGGGGGCGGCAAGCCACTCGATTTTTAAATATTAAAAAAAATATACATAAAAATTAATTTTATTTAAATTTTAATGTAAATTGTGCAATGAAAAAAACAAGAAAAGTGCATTTTTAATTAATAAAAGAAATATTTAATAATAAGGGGGGCGGGCGGCAAATTTTCGGTCAGCCCCGGGCGGCGGGAGCCCACGCTACGCCACTGACATACCCGCAAAAATATTGTCTCATTGTGACTCGCCATGTTCCGGCTGGGGGCTTGAGAGCCAGTTTTTTCTCTCTTTTTCTGCTCTTTCTTGGCCGGCAACGCATCAGTGATGTCTTTAGTGCCGCTTACTATCAGGTGGATCATTAGCACATTAGTCTGCTATTTCTATACAAAAAAAAAATTAACAGTATGACATGTAACTTCGTCAGTATGAATAGAAAGTTCTTTCAACTCCCTAAAACCACGTGTTAACTTCAAGTGTATAACTATCACGGATTCACAAAACATCGTTCATGATCTATTCAAATTGAACCGAAATGGGACCTTCGAAGGCGAAACAAGGTCAAGAGCGGACTTTCATTGTTACATATTAGCTGTGACGAAATGCCGATTTACCGTGAAATCTTCCGCTGCTGCCAAAGCCGAGTGGTGCTGGCTTTAAACTCTGGGTTAAGCAGTTGGCATTCAAACAACGGGGTATAATGACGCTGTTTACGCGTCAAACTTGACAAATGATCATAGGGATGCTATATTGTATTTTGACATAAATAAATTTATTTCATCATGTAGGGTATCTAGGGATATTATTTATCTGCCAAAAAAATATAAAAAACAATTAGCTAAATTATTAGCTTACCATCTGAATGATGCTGTTACAAATAGGGTAACAAAGTCTATTGACACATTTATTGAGTGTGGTAGTAGTACCACTATTTCTATTTTAGACAAATGTACTAATATTTGTACAAGTAATAATTTAAACTAGATAAAAAGACAATGGATAAGCCCTCTTATTTAAATATAGTTCATCAGAATATACAAGGCTTAACCGGCAAAGAATTAGAATTAGAATTATTTGCTGAACATAGCAATATTAATGTATTATGTATAACAGAGCATTGGATACCATACTTACAAGGTCATGTTAGTTTGAATAATTATAGATTGTCAAGTGCGTTCTTTAGAAGGACTGCTATTCATGGGGGTTCTCTAATCTTAGTGCAAGATAATATTTCTTTTAAAGACCGAAAAGACATTGTTAGTTTATCTGTTGAACGCACTATTGAACTGGCATGTGTGGAACTGGAGCGGTTTTTTATAGTCTGTGTATATAGGCCCCCCTCTGGTGACTTTAGTATTTTCGAAGATACACTGGAGGATGTACTTAAACGGTTAGTCTCTAAAAAAGAAGTAGTGATATGTGGTGACTTCAACGTAGACATCTTATTAGATAGTCCTATGGCTACTAGGCTACTAAGTTTGTTTAAATGCTTTAATTTAAATCCAATATTCAATGAGCCAACCAGAATAACTGACACTACAGCTACATGTTTAGATAATATCTTTTGCAATTGTGAGATTTTAAATAAAGAGATATTCAGTAAGTTGAGGTCAGACCACTGCGGACAAAAAATTTCGTTGTATAATTCTGTTAATAAGAAAAAACAATTAATAAAATGTAGACCAATAACTAAAAAAAAGATTTCAACTTTTAAAGAGAAAATTAAATCAAAACTACAAACGCATTTAACGTTACAACAAAGAGATCCAATTAAACTATATAACACATTGTCAAATAACATAAATAATGAATTTAATCAAATTTTCAAGTTTAGGTATATAGATATAGCTAAAAATAGTAAATTTAGTGATTGGGCTACTGTAGGTATTTATAAAAGCAGGAACAAGATGTACGATCTCTATGCCGAGAAACAATACAATTTTTCTTCATCTTTTCAGGAGCATGTAAGAAATTATTCAAAAATCTTTAAAATAGTTTGCATTCAGGCGAAATCAATGTACATAAAGGACAAGATTATTAACTCGGATAACAAAATAAAAACGGCTTGGAATATAATTAGTAGTGAGAATGGTAACGCAAAGTCCTGTGATTTCAGTTACGAACTGTTGATTAATGATAACACAATCACTGCTGATAAAGACGTGGCAAGTGAGTTTGAAAATCACTTCCGTAATATTCCTATAACGTTAACTAGTTCATTAGCTTCTTCGCCGACGGAAGCACTTTCTATATTAAAAAATCATGTTAATGAATGTAATATTTTATTTGAATTTAAACATATAACCACTAGAGACTTAATTAACGCATTTCAGTCTCTGAAGGTAAAGAATACCGGTGACTTATGGGGCATTTCGGTAAAAATAATACAGCATATTATAGATATTATAGCACCATATTTGGTCATAGTTTTTAATAAATGCATAGATCTAGGTATCTTTCCAGATCTTATGAAATGCAGCAAAATTATACCACTTTTTAAAACAGGCGAAAAAACCGATATTAATAACTATAGACCAGTTTCTATTTTACCAACTCTTAGTAAGATTTTTGAAAAAATAATATTGAATCAAATGCTGTCCCATTTCAACAATAATAATTTATTACATCCTGATCAATACGGTTTCACTAAAGGCCGTAGTACAACCGATGCAGGGGCTAGGCTTTTAAAGCATATATTTGAAGCATGGGAATCATCACAAAATGCCATAGGTGTATTTTGTGACTTATCTAAGGCATTTGATTGTGTTCAGCACGAAACATTGCTGTTTAAACTTGGCCACTATGGTATAAAAAACAAGGCCCTTAGCTTGATCGCGTCTTATTTGAGTGATAGGATACAAAAAGTTAGTATAAAAGATATTAAGTCATCGGGGTCACCGGCTGTGTTGGGTGTACCGCAGGGCTCGATCTTGGGTCCGTTTCTTTTTCTGGTATACATTAACGATTTACCACATTATGTAAAGAACCAAGCGGATATTGTACTATTTGCTGACGATACATCATTAATATTTAAGTGTGAAAGGAATAAAGTAAATTTTGACGACGTAAATAGTGCTCTTTCGCATGTGTCGCGTTGGTTCACTATCAATAATTTGCTTTTAAATGCAAAAAAAACTAAATGTATAGAGTTTGTACTACCTAATGTTAAAAAAGTTAACAAATCTCTCAGACTGAATAATGAAATATTGCACATGGAGGAATCCACGGTCTTTTTAGGGGTGACCTTAGATAGTAAACTTCAGTGGGGCCCACATATAACAAATCTCGCGACTAAACTCGGTAGGGCTGCTTATGCTGTTAGGAAAATAAGGCAGTTTACTGACGTCGAAACTGCTAGGATGGTTTATTTTGCATATTTTCACAGTATTATGTCATATGCCATCTTGCTGTGGGGCAAAGCAGCCAGTATAGAACAAATTTTCATACTACAAAAAAGAGCTATTAGGGCTATTTATAAACTTAGATCTCGTGAAACTTTGCGTGACAAGTTCAAAGAAATAGGTATACTTACAGTAGCCTCACAATATATCTATAGTAACGTGGTTTTTATACGGAATAATATAAGCGCGTATAAACAAAATTTTGATATCACTAATCGCCAAACAAGAAAAATGCACCAGTTAGTAACGCCATCTTACCGTCTTTCTAAAGTGAAGCGATCTTTTATGGGCCGTGGTGTACAGTTCTATAATAAAATCCCAAAGTTAATACGTGATTTGCCAGTGGAATTATTTAAGAAACATGTAAAATCTCAACTTTTAGGCAAAGGCTACTATACTGTAGATGAGTACATAAATGACAAAGACGCATGGAAATGACCAGATCTGCAACCAGTTCCGTACAGGCTAGTGATACTTCTTTGTAAGAAATATACCAATGTATTTTATTTTTAAAAGATGTGCTGAGGAGTTTCTTTCGGCTTTTCTTCTCCTCCATGACAAAGCACCTTTCCGAAAAGCTGGTAAATTAAAAAAATGACGTGCATAAGTGTATCAATGATACCTACATGAATAAATGATTTTGAATTTGAATTTGAATTTGAAAAAACCGTGACCGTAACGTGACAGTCACTAGTCAGTACTGCGTGAAAGGCGAGATGCCACAGCCATTATCTAACCGCAACGTGATCTACCAAAAGTAGCATCAGTGATGTTGCTTTACCGATAGTTTGATACCTCATTTTACGGTTTATTCGACCTTATGAATAGTAGATATGTTTTGGAACAATGAGTCACTGCTAGTCGTTCTGCCTGTCGAGTGAAAGGGCTTAGGTTCGTTCCCGGAAGAGGCAAACAGTTATGTAACAAATAAATGTTTGGTCTCGTGTATTCGTGTATGGCTATTTGTGATGCGAGATGCGCCTGTTTATGATGTTGGATGTCTGTTTGAACTATAAATGTCAATTCACTAATTATATATAATTAGTAATTACCTATTTAAATACATCTTAATATTATATAAATTACGTGTCACGTTGTTTGTCCGCGATGGACTCCTAAACTACGCACACCGTGTGCAGTTTGATCCAACTTGAAAGATAGGATAGCTTACATATCAAAATAAAAAAAAACTTGAGAGGAGTCAAGGGACACCCGGATGGAACGAAGTTCCTTGCAGTCAGTACTAGGATAGCAAAAACATGCAGCAAGTGTGCCAAAACTAATCTAATTTAATACCCCAGATTTGTTTTGGCACACTCGCTTTCATGTTTTTGCTATCCTAGTACTCTGGCTTGCTTTCTATGTAAAAAAAACTACGACGGCAAAAAGTGTCGTTACCACTTTTTGTTACGGCAAAAAGTGTCGTTACCAAATTTTCCGCCTAGCCCCCTTTCGCAACGCGCTATAAGGAACTTCGTTCCAAAAAACTTTTGACAGAACGAAGTCTGTCCGGGCAGCTAGTATTATGTATATGTCTTAGTAGACAACAGAGCGAGATATCTGGGTTCCCACCAACCGATCCATGATAACAGAGGAAATCTGTTATTAACTTTTCCAGGCAGTAGACTATTTCGATGAGCACCGATCGGGGCGGATGATGAGCACCGAGTCGCCCACCACCAAGCCGTCGGTAGGAGGTCGTCGCGGGCGCATCTACAGCACATACATCACTGGTCTCCGGATGGCTACCACGTACTCCTTCGAAGTGAGGCCCGTCCGCCGCGACGCACGAGATCTGGATGATCCGCACTCCATAGGCTCCAAAATTATAATAGTCCCTACTAAAGGGTGTAAGTACAAAAACTCACGATAACATTTGGAAACGCCAGCCGTGTTTGATAAGCACATTCATGAGGCCATAGGCTATTATTATTATAATTCCTGATGAGATGTTGCTTCAGGGATACTGGTACATATTAAGTTAGGTACCTATCCGAAAAAAAAGCGAAAGCTGTGGTACCTACTAATGAAGGCTATTTTCCTATTATTTGCTTTAATTTAAGCACAATCTGCCAAGTGGTGTTAAGGTCTCCCATCAATCATAGGCAAGCGGGTAAAAAACCGTACCACCACGCATGAGGTCTGTCTGGGTTAAAGTGCATGGTCAAAGGCGGCCTTAGCAGCATGGTGCAGAGCTCCGAGTCCAAAAGACGTTTGCCGTAGCCTCGGTTTTTCAGCAGAGGCTGGCTTGAACTCAAAATGGATGGAATCGTGGCTGTACGCCACTTGCATATGTTAATTAAAAGTTGGCTTACGCCACTTGAATGCTTATTAGATTGCTAATTAAAAATGTTTTTCTTTCGTTTATCTTTAGTTTCGGCTCGTGCTACCCAATGCCTCCCTCACGCGAGTGAAGTAGAGGTATCAACTGGTCCATTCTTCGGTGGCCGTATTGCTGTAGAAGCCGCCGACGGAGGCCCAGAGCGGTGCTCCCTACAAGGCAATCCAAATAGCGCGCAGGATGCCTACATTCTAAGGATCCATCACGACGAATGTGGGTCTGAAGTCAATGACACCACCGTGGCGACGTATGTTATTGTGCAGGAAAATCTGCCTATATTGACTCATAGCACACGTCGGTAAGTATACCTGAGTTATTATAATCCTGCTAATTTTAAATGCTTATGAAGGTGTTTGGATGTTTGTCTTTTCATTACGCGCTAACCGTTATTCCACCATTATGATGAAACTTGGCAAACAAATAGATATTCAGGATAAGAAAACCTATGACTGTATGTATGTTCTTCTGTGATAATTGGGAAGTTTATGTTTGTGATTTTGAGTTTGTGAAAGGTATTCTAAGATTCCCAATATGAACTTGAACTCACCGACTGGGCAAACTCTTCATACTTCAGGAATAAATCGCTAATTTGGTAGTAGGTATGTACGTAATTAAATATGTTTTGAAAGTAACTCTAAACCAACTTATTTCAGGTTTTTAGTTCTGTGCACATACAAGCCCGAGACCCTGACTGTGAGAGCTGGAATAAATTTGCCAAAATCTAATCCAGGCGACGTTTTGTTGGACACGAAATCACACATCGGCTCTGTGGAACCTTATGAGGACCACGAGATAGATAACAATGAGCTGCAACCTGCCCGGCTCGAGGGGTTAAAAGAAGAACCGAACCAAAGTTTGTATACTTATCTATTTAGGTTTATATAAATAAAATTGTCGTGTTCCAGCTGGGAGCTAGAGAGCCACAGAGTACTTTTAATTAGAGAGCTAGATGATTTTTTCCTTATTCTCCCTTCTTTCTTGGCTGACAGCACATTAATGATGGCTGCGGTGACCACTTATTATGTGCTCTTTTTTCTGTAGATCTTTTGGGTATGGTCACTTTAAGAAAACGTTTTGGAATAATATAGCCTATTAATTTATTATGACGTGATAACGTCTATTAAAACGATGAGCGCCGGGCGCATCTATGAAAAAAAATAGCGTACCGCGAGCGACAGAGCGGCAAAAGCGAGAGAGAGGCACTATCGGGTACGATCGGCGCCGCGGCGTATCGTAGCCGATGCCGTAGGCGATCGTAGTTGAGTTGAGGGGCGGGGCGGAGCGGAGCGGAGCTTTGTCATGACGTTGTCACGTTAAACTACCGTCCGTAAACCGATTTTACAGACAACCATTTTTTTTACATAAATAAAAAAAAGTTAAATTAATTAACGATGTTTATTTCAGGCATGTTCGGCGAAATATCACTCGTAATGTTCCTAGTGGTTGCCGCGTTTGGTGGTATCGCTCTGCTCATTTGGAAGATGGTGCCTCAGTCCGAGAAAGACAACGTCTCCATCGCAACAGTGTCGTCCTTGTCACGCAGCGGGTTTTTCAATAGGAGAAACAGAGATAGATTCTCTGACCAAGGATCTATATACTCCATTACTTTGTCTGAAAAAGATGAGGGCACAGTGAAAAAATCGGAAGACGGAGACAATACTTCTGAAGCATAGAGTCTGATTTATTAGGTAATCCAAAGTAGTTTAATTGCACGTTTTGTTTACACTAACTGTCACATGTGATATGTAAGTAAAAAAATTAACAAATTGTACATAATTATCAACATTTTATTGTATGACGGATAAAAAAGAGAGTGGAGGATAAAATTGTGGAAACCAAAATTCGTAATACATGTTGTATGTTGTAAGATCAAAATAAGAAACAGGCAATGTTTTATGGTGATGAAATAATATGAAAGACAAAAAATATAAACCGTAAGTTTGCAACATCCAAAGTAATAATTATTATAATGTTATCATATTTTAAACATTTGCTCCTATGATGACCTTATAATGGCGTTGCCATAATTGTAACTTAAAACTTACCCTTGTGTGTTCGATGTATTTAATATTTATTCAACAGATACATGTATTCAATATAATATATTTTTACATGTGGCCAGTATATATTATTAATTATTATGCATTCACTTAGAAGACACAAATGCCATACAAAGTTAGTATGTAGCCTAGGTTAGTTATTAAATTTATTTTTAATTTATAAAGTGTGGTAATAAATGATTTAAAACTTACATTTGTTTTATTTGAAGACAATATCTTTAGGTTCACTGATGACAAACTTTCTTTCCATTGTCAGTTCCGAAAACAAAAATTGGTTAACAATATCATTTAATTCTTCAAGAGCTATCTGGGCGTGTAGGCGGACTATTGAATCTTCATTATCATCTTTATATAGTTTATTTAGTGATCTATAGATTGGCAGTAAGTTCTCCTTGAGTTCTATCAAAGTTTCTTTTCCCAATCCTTTTAATAAACTTGATATCACCATGACGGCCGCTCTCCGGCAATCAACAGCTTTATCTGTCTCTATTGTACTCCAAATGCATAACAAGACCTAAAAAAACCCAAACTGAATATTTTTCAAACATATTTTTGGATGGTATTTTTCTGAACAAAGGGCTGCAAATTCGATATAAAATATTACAAGGGATCATTAAAAGAAAACTTACCTCATATATAATTGTGCCTAGTTTGTAATGTAACACCAAAGCAATTTCAGCCAAATTGGACAATGCTGATGTTCTGACCAACGGATCATCATCTCTGCACGCACATAACATTGTATTGAGAAGGGTTGTCTTGTGGACTATTGCCATTTCTCCTGAGAAAACAAGATGATTTAATAGGATAAGACAAATCAATAATACTAATGGCACATAATTCTAATTTGTCAAAAGAAACTTACCAAGTCTTTTAGTCACTTTAACAATGATATCACCAACTTTCACTCTTAGTTCAGCTTTACTAGTTTCACTTTCACTGGTTTGGATGGCATCTTGTGCTCTAGATATCTGCAGAAATTCTCTACATAACACTACCAGCACGTCTTCAGTGCAATGTGTTGCAAGAGATGCAATACAATTGATTGCAGATAGGTATATGTAAGAATCTGAATCTTTCAGTTGTTGCTAAAACCAAGAACAAAAATATTACTATGTAATACAATAATAATTCAACTCAACAGTAAGAACATAATAATAAAGGGTCATAACAGTAATTTGAGAATCTTTCGCCTGCACAGCAGGCTCAGCTTTAGTTTAGATTTTAACCCCAAAAGTGCCTAAAAGTCTTAAAATCTGTGCTTTTTGAAGATGATTTTTGAAGATGATTTTGAAAGATCTCCACACAATATTTTTGGAATATTGTATCATTAAAAGAATACTTTGTAATGAAATCTGCATATCTGAGGATCCCCTTAAATAATAGAAGTTAAGAAGACTGAGAAAAATCTGTCAACTTGTCCTTATCCAGATTGTAGTTTAGACCATAGCCTTTAACTGAAGCGAATAGTGGGACAGAGGACAGTGATGGGTTGTAAGTATGATTATGACATTAATTCAAAGAATGCATACCTACCTGTAACAAGCAAAAAATAAAATGCCTTTTGGATATTGTTTCAGGGTCATTCACTTCAATTAGTTTAGTCAGCTCCATAATCCCATGGGCTCTGACAGGAAGTAGCTCATCAAAGACATCTGACATGACTTTTGAATATGCACTTTCAGCCTGCTTTGGATGTTCAGTTGAAATAAGTGATAGTATTTCATTGCTTAGGATGGTATTGTAATGAGAATCACTCTTAGCAATTTTTCTCAATGCTGGCAATAAATTAAACAACTCTTGCTTTACTTCTGTGGACTTATTTATGTTTGACAAGACTGTGTCCAGCAGCACTAAGGCAATAGTCACACATTCTTCATTTGTATTAACACTTTTTAAAAATAATGTTTTGACAAAGTCAATAACTATAATTGGGTTTGTCTTAAGAACTATCACTGTGTTGGGTGATGACGAAATTTCAGTTAACAAATGTAGAATATTAGCTTCATTCTCTTCATAATCACTTATCAATGTTTCTGTATCTTCTAAGCTGAGCAATGTTTTATTTCTATTAATTTTGATATCATTCATTAGTTCATTAAATATATGCAAGCATGAGCACAGTAACTTCTGTGCAACATTATTGTTGGCAGAATTAAAAATTTCTGTGAAGTACAACATTGCTTCATGTTTTGGATGGTTAAGTTCAGACATACATTTGATTGCTAGTCCGGCTTCATATTCCTCTACACAAATATGCAGTGATGATCTTCTTCCATACAAAAAAATCTTAACTGTTTCATGTATTGCATTTTGATGTGATACCTCTAAGCATTTCAGGATAATATTTTTCAACTTTGTTTTTATTTCTGCTTTGCTACTGATTGACCCAAGTAAATAAAGAACATACAAATTTGAAGCTAATATAACTGGATCCCAATCAAACTTTACAACACAGGTGGTACAATGGAGTATATTTACATTCCGTTCCACTTCCTGAGGAGTTGAAACTATTGTTCCGGGCAAATTTGACTTTGACAACAATAAGTCTGCATCTAGACATTGAGTGACATTCATTGCTAATTTCTTTACACACTCAGCTTGAGGATATTTTTCTTGTAGATTCAAAATACAAGATATAGCTGTAGCTAAATATTGTACATTGTTTAACATTAGTATCTGACTCAATTGTGAAGTAATATTATTGAGATATTCATCCTCATTAATGTTACCATGTTTTGTAGCAACAATTTTGCATATCATGTCAATTTTTTTCCAATCGTGGCCTGTGTCTCCATCATAACTTTCTAAGAAACATCTTATCAGGCTTAACAACCCTCCCGAAGCAATAAGTCTGTTGCTCATTTCTTTTGCAATTACTCTTTTAACAAACGCTGGTGATGATTTATCTGTGACATTTTGCAGCACTAGTAATTCCTTCATAAGTATTGGCTGGAAACAGTTACTTACTAGATTTTCATATATCTTTGTATACTTTTTCTTATCTATATCAAGTTTTTCATACATTTCTTCTGTCATGGTGAAGTTAGCATAGACACCAGGATTTTTTAATGGAGCAAAAGATAGTTGTATCAATGATGCCAAGTAGTCACAAAGATGAAATGTTATAATAATATTCCTTAGTACTGGTATATCATAACTCCTGGTGAAGAAATCAGTACAATCAACCAATATTTCATACTTTTGCTCATCGTCCATAATAAAGCTTTGAAGTTCTTTGGTTGATGTGCATCTCTTGTATAAACTTAAACCTAATCCATGTATGAGACATTGAGATATTCCAAAAGATACAATCAATTGAAAACATGTTCGTAACAATTTCTGATTTTTAACACTTATTAATACAGTTTGATCGTTTCTGATCTCTTTTGATAAATTATCAATGGCCTCGAATATATTTTGAAGAAACTGTTTCAGCAACAATATTTTGTTTGAAGAATGTTTGTGTTCCTCACTTGCATTTTTTAAAACATTTAGAATAAATTTGGATTCATAATCTGAAAACAATAATTGGGAGTATAACAAAAGCACGATTGCATGAATATTTCGGATGAGGATTTGTGAATTTTCTTACCACCATTTAGAATTTCTTCAATATGCTTAAAAATTTGGTCAATTTTAGCCATAGTAGCTTCTAAGATACATTCTAGGTGTACGGTACAAAAATATTTATTAAAATTTAAAACTGAAATAACTTCTTGAACTGACTTGGACTTGATATTGTGATTTGTTTTTGTGAGACGTTTTGTCAACTTTTGTCATTTTGTGAAATGTGACATTTTCGGTTTTACGTTTATGACTGACTTGACCAGTGTTGCCAATGCAAATTTTTAGACGGCCGTACCTGTGGGCCGTGTCTAGTGCTGCCAATATATTTACCGGTATATCGGTTCAGCACTCGGTCAAAAAAAATCACCAGTCATCGGCAGTGAATTTTATGTACACAAAACAAAAGAAACACTTTTCAACATTAGACTAGTGGCGTTGTTTTAGGGGTTTTAACATTCGTTAAATGTTTGCAAAAAAAGACCGTAGAATTTGCGAAAGCCGTAGAATTTGCTACGGCCACAGGTTGCCGTAGGTCGTGGATTTTGTGTTTTTTTTTTCTTGCATAAAAGTCGTAGACTGTACGAAACGTTTTGTTTAGCGTGCAATGGCCTTTAGTTACATTGATTTAATAATTAAAATTAACTTATTAAAACGTTACGATAAGTTGTATTTAATTGAAACAAAATTCAGTCACATTTTTATTACGAAACATTTTATTATTTATTCATTTACTCCAAAGATACACTAACATTACAGGCAAATACATTACATGCAATAAGATAGTTAATTTATTTTTTAAAGTCACGCAAAATGTCGATAAGAACATAAATATTCTTAACTTCTCCGGCTTGTGATTGGTCGAATGGTCATTCTGATATGACGTCATCGGACTTCAGGTACATAGTCGGTGTTCCAGACAGAGTAATATATCCATGGTTTCGTTGAATTATGGATTCGACTTGTAAGTATTATACAATGTAAACATGGCTGTTTTGTTCATTTTTGGATGTTTTTTATATTGGATATAATTTATATTTGCCGAAAGAATGTCGCTCAACTTCGGTAGCTTTTAAAATAAAAAAATTACAAAATCGTGAGTACTGTCATCTTGGAGGAATGATAAACATGGAGTAGTAGCAATAAATTGAATGTTTTCTCTATAGCGATAGTCTTTTAACTTACGCACGTCCACGCGTGTCGGAAAGAGATAAACATATATAATCCGTATGTACGTCAAACATTGATGTAGCCACTTTTTACAGCATCAGTTAAGGGACGGGATACGGAATTCTATCGATATTATTCCTCTGAGCTATCGATAGATTATGTACGTATAGAAAACTACGTTACGTTTTGAGATTGTATTTTGAATTAAACCCACAACCATAAAATACAGGTCAGCTGCATTATATTGTACCTAATATTTTAAGTCATTTGTTTTAATTTAGAGTTAAAAATCCACAAAAATAATATGAAATTTACGTATATTTTCGCGATTTTATTAACTTACCATGACCAAGCAGCGAAGACGCCAACGACACCAGCTTATTCCATTTATGAAAAATATATAGAGCGAAGTATTTTTATAAATAAAAGACAAAATCAAACTGAAGAATCATTTATTTAAACGTAATGTTACATCGTCAGATAGGTAGGCCCATATATATTTCAAATTACCATACCATCAATGATTAGAGCACAAAATATTTTCTTTCCTGTTCTGGTTTTCTGTACCTATAAAATAAAATTAGTTTTTAATAACCGGAAAGCTTAAAGAAATCTTATAATCATGTTTAAATCAGATATTTCCATATTCATACATTAGGCAAATGGAAGCACTTAAGTCTAATAACGATTCAAACACAAAAACCTTTTTATATATGTTGGATAACAGCTTTCAAATACTGTTGGTACAGCACACAAACGTAATAACACGTTATTTAGCTTTAGCAAATAATTATTATGTATCAATGTATCGATATCGTAAACATGGCTGTCTACAACACTTAAAAACAAATATTTGTAAAATTTTCGAAAACCAAGACGAAATAGGATGTCTATTCCGATCAATACGATTTTATTTACACAACAATTGGTCATATCACGGTTCTTTCTCCTAAATAACTCTTTTAATCAGAGAAAAATATTGAAAAAGCAAACCTGTGAAACGACAACCCCCGGTTTTCCTCGGATTTCTTCGAACTATGACTTTTACACTCATAAACCACACACGCTATGATTTCTTGAATGTATATCGTTGTTAGTTAATTCGTAACTTTTCGCAAATATAGAAAGATTTACTCAAAAATTGCCGTAAAAGTTTATGCCACTTAGTCACCAGCCTGGTGACTCGAACTCGAAAAACCGGCGACATACAGCGTTTGACGTTTAGGGAACAGAATGAATGACGTATTGTTGTCCTTTTTTAGCACACGCCAAAATGACATATGTCTGAGAAATACAGATAGTGCATAGAAAGTTCAACTTAATGCTACTACTCCATGTTTATCATTCCTCCAAGACTGTCATTGTCAATGGTGGGGATTGAATTGAAATATCTATGGAATTGAATTGTATTTGTCAATGTCAATGTCATTAAATTGTCACTGCGCCGCTTTCACCGCACCGCAAGTTTGAGCAAAAAGCGAAAATCGAGCTAATTTTTAAATTGATACTAACTAATTAAAAAAAGCTCAGCTAGGTTGTTTAACGTTTGTCACGACAACAGTCTAAAGTGTAGTAAATTAGATATATAACAGTCAGAAAACATGTTAATCAAAGTAAAGGTACGTTGTTAAGGCTATTTCTTTTTCGATTTTTACTCAGTCATTTTGAATTCAAGTTAACCTCCTTTTGTTTTACAGACACTAACAGGTAAGGAGATTGAGATTGACATAGAACCCACGGATAAAGTGGAAAGGATCAAAGAAAGGGTAGAGGAGAAAGAGGGCATTCCTCCCCAACAACAGCGACTTATATTCTCAGGGAAACAAATGTAAGTATTTCATTAATCAATACTTAATTTTATTTATTTACACCCCACCCCAACTCAGAATCACTCACGGTTACTTTAATCGCTCCTTATTGAAGGATGACCTTCACCATACAAACTGAACCAAGGAGTGATTTAAGTAATCGTTAGTAACTCTGAGTTGCGGCATTAGTGTTTTATTTGTGTTTTAATACAGTTGTTAATGTAGTTAGTAGTTGTTAATGTAGTTGTGTTTTTTATACAATAGCAGTATTTAATTATTGTAAAAAAATAATACTCAATAACATGCAGTGACGGATTAAGACTACTTGATGCCCTAAGCAATCCACGCCTGTGGGCCCCCCTATCCGTATGTCAACGTGGTTTTTTGTGCTTTTTGTGCTTCTTCTGGTGCCCCCCCAGACGTGATGCCCTAGGCAATTGCTTAATTTGATTAAGGGTTAATCCGTCACTGATAACATGTCATGTATGTCGACGACCCGTGTGGCGCAATGGTTACCATGTCGCATCGCCGCACCAAGGGTCCTGGGTTCGATTCCCAGTGAGGCGGAAATTTGAATGATGAGTTTGAATTTCTGTTCTCAGTCTGGGTGTGAATGTCCTTGTCTATGTTGTGTGTTGTCCATGGCACCCGCGACACAGGGAATTCTAGTGTGGGGCTATGAGTGTGAAGCGTTATTATTATTATTATGTATGCAATCCTCTTTGTGTGTATTTAATATTATAAGGCTTTGCTATAATAATATTAGTAAGGCTTTGTGTTCTGGCTCGAGGCTCGAGAGCCAGTTCTTTCATTCAGTTTGTCTCCTTGTTGGTCGGTAATACATCAGTGATGCCTTGGATAGGTTAGACGATAGCCATTTAACATCAGGTGGATCATCAGATCATTTGTCGGTTATTTCCATTTTGAAAATTTGTAGTGGTAAAAACATAGTTTTTATTATAAACAATATAAATGTATGTTCCAGGAATGATGAGAAAACTGCACAGGATTATAAAGTGCAGGGAGGCTCTGTTCTTCATCTTGTATTGGCGCTGCGAGGTGGAGAGTGAACTCTTGTGATTGTCATCTCATATTTATAACTCTTAATTAATTTTATTATTCATTCTGTGTATAAAGTAAACTGTAAAATAATTTTCATAATGATAAAACACTTATTAGTAGCATTGTGCAAAACTATCAATGTTAATCATTTTTGGCTGCTCAGAAATGAAAAAGGATATTTCCATGTTATATAATATTGTTTTGCTGCTTCCTACATTCAAGTTATTTGATAGTGATTAATCCTGATATTGCTTAAGTTGTCATTTATTATTGGTACTACTATCATGTCTTTGAGCTACAGTAAGATGTTTGATTAAATTTTGTAAGGTATTTTATGTATTTGTTTGCATTTTCAACACATTTTAATACCTTGTTATTTCACATATGACTAATGTAGTTTTAACTGATTAGAGAGATCAAAATTAACCTTGTGATTTAATATAAAATTGCTAAAATTACTATTGACTATGGACCATTGACAAATAGCGTGGACCTAATTTTTTTTCTTGTTTTCTATTATAGAAGTATAATTTTCGCCTAACCTGTTGTGCCTGTGTCCGGTTCTTCTAGGATCAATGATATACCTCACAAATCAAGTATCTAAAGATGACAAGGAAAGGACTTCAAGGAAACAAATAATTTTAAAACACTTTCTCATGAGCATGTCATTTATTATTACTTTTATTACATCCACAAATTTTACATAATTATATCCAGACATAAATATACATCTTGGGTAGAATTCATTTACATAAAAATTAATTTCTTTGGTTTACCAAATATAATAACTAACAACATTGATTTTCTTACGATAAATTTTTAAAATTTGCCACAAGCCTTTTGAATTACACTTTAATAAAATATAATTTACTAAATTGAGCATAATTTTAGCTACATTTAGATTAGGCATGCATAAAATAGAATTTTCTCAACACGACAATAAATAATTTACATTATGACTCGTGATTTGATGTGACAAAGGTGTGGTTGAAAAAATCCAGAAACATTTTTACATACGATACTGTTATAATAAATATTGATAGGGTTAAAATACTATATTATATTTTATTATTTATATAATAATATCAAAACGATTAAATGACCTCGGGACGGAAACATTTTCATTAAAAAGATTAAAATTTAGAAACTTTCAAATATGGGATAAGCCGGATATTTGTTTTATTAAAAGTACTACTTTATTAAAGTTTGCTAGAATTATAATATAGAAAAGCGTGCGTTAAATACAAGATATAAGTGAAAAGAGAGGTAAATTACTGTTGTTTAAGGATGAAGTATTTAATGTAATATGAGAAAATATACAACTACCCACATAACTTTGTTACATCACAATATTCTATAATATGGTTAGGCAATGAGCAACAGATACTAAAATATTTGGCACATAATCTATTTACATTAACGTTGCTTGCTATGACTTAATGTTTCACATTGATCTACGTTTTAAATTACAAAGTAGGTGGCCTACCTAGCAAGTATAGTTATAATGCATTACAAGAGGGTAGACGGTAGAAAAGTCATGCTGTTTTAGTTTTGTACTGGATTACACCTTAAGTTATACTGAAAACTGCAATTAACAATCACATTATCACTAGCATAAAATCCTTAAATATGAAATGGAAAATTTAAAAAATCTAGATTCTAGTGGAATAAAATTTGGCAGTTTCATTGAAATGCATTACAACTACTCGCTTCCAAAGTGTACATTTATTTGCATTACTCTCATAATTTGTTAAACTAAGTACATTTTATAGATAATAAAAATATTCAATGTTTTACTGTACTTAGAAAGAGATAATAACTTTAAGAATGAGTAAAATACACAATATTTTTATGTTTTAGATTATATTTTTACTAATTATAACTATATTAGAACTATTTTTAGTAATTAACTACTGGAGATCCATTGCATTCTGCATTGCAGCTTGTAGAAATATCTGTAAAGGAAAAATAAATAAATAAATAAACGCTAACACACTCATACCCCGCAGTCAGTTATTACCTGTGTCGCGGGTGGCATGAACGACACATATAACACATCACAATCACACCCATGACCCGAGTACAAATATTTACCTGTCACATAAATATCTGCCCCGGCCGGGAATCGAACCCGGGACCCCTCGCTTCGCAGGCAGGGTCACTACCAACTAGTCTACAGGGTTGTCAAAAAGTAAAAACATGAGATGAATTGATTTGATTTGATTGGAGTACCCACATACCTATTGTTAACAAGACTTCATCTTCACTTTAGCTGTTATTCCAAGTTATGATACAACCACACAATAATACCTATGTACATCTTTATAGAGTCATTGCAAGCTAAATTATTCAAGTAAACTGTTGGTTTCGGATGTCCATTTGGTATCGAAAAGTGGAGCAGCGTTTTGAAATGGGTGTGCTCTAGGCTTCAAGAGGACAGACTCTTGTCCTATCCACCACTAATTAACAGTACCTACGGAAAGACAACGTTCAGTACCTAAGCATTCAACCATCGGAGAGCGCAGGCGTGACCCAGCCGTATTTGTCGTGTGTCTTGACGAGCGACCTGAAGGCCTCCTCAGCGCGCCGCCGGGAGAACTCCCGGGACGACCGCGCCGGCGCCCGGGCCACGCGCCCCTGACCTTTCACCACCGACGCTGCGAACTGCATCACTATCGCCTCCACCGTGTAGGCTGACGCCCAGCCGCGCGGTGTTAGCAGCTCCATACATATCGCACCACCTGGTTTGATGGGTTATTAGAAAATCTCATTATGTATTAAAATAAATAGTGGATTCTACGTGGCGTGGTACGAAGGTACTGCGTCGGCGAAGACCTCTTACGTCTACTAGGTTATCTGTCCGTGTGTCCTAACCCCTCCACCTGTCCGCCCTAGAGCAGCATGGTGGAGTAGGTATGCTCTAGGCCTCCTCGAGTGGAGAGACCTGTGCTCCTTAATGGGCCATTAAAGTGTTTAAGCAAAGATCAAACCGAATCATTTTTATAAAATGCTTACAAGCATCATCGAATTCAAGCTAACCTACCTCGCTCATTGTGCATTTTTTTAACAAAGGACGAGATGAATCCCAGATTTCTTCTGATGATGGAGATGCTCCTGCCAATACGCATTGATAAGTACCTAGTATTATTTGATGTTGGCAAGTTCCCTGCCCTTTTTATATAGGTACCTACTCGTAATTGTAGTCCTGCAGTGAGTCGCTAATGGATTTAAGACAACATAAAAAACCATCTATAAAACGTGGAGTAAGTACAAAAGTTTATTCACCTTCCATGACGAATCCTTTTTCTATTCGTGGTTCGATGACCCGCATGAAGGGCGGCGCAAAGGGGAAGTTTTCCGGGAAGATAAGGTGGAGTAGGATGTTCGGTATCTGCATCTCGAGTAGGTCATTGGCCAGCTCGCTCTCAGGGTCGATCTGATGCAAGCGCACGTGCCACTCAAACAGGTTGTCGTTTACCAACTCCACCTACAATGTTATAATAGAAGAGCTCACACACTCGCCCTCGTTCTTTGTTTTGTCGCGGGTTAAATGGACATTATGATAATAAGAATGTCCGAAAACAGACATTAATGTCTGCTCCGGCAGGACAGAAATAGACTAACGCCCCAACTCAGAGTCACTAACGGTTATTTAAATTGCTCCTTAGTTTAGTATTTGTATGATGATTCTTTACTAAGGAGCGATTTAAGTAACCGTTAGTGACTCTGAGTTGGGACGTAAAAGTTAGGATATAAAACAATTAATGAATAGGTACTAGAGACAATGCAAACTTTTACAGTTTTTTGTAAGTACCCACCCATCTAAGTACCCACATGCCTATAACTCAATGTTCAGAAAAGAATATTCTTAATTCGATGAGTTAAGAAGGAAAAGTGGGCAAAATAATATTAGGTAGGTACATTTTCCTATGCATATTTCTGTGCATAGGTAGGAGTTAGGACCTAAAAGTAGAATCCATTTAAGTTATTAATACCAATTACCAATATGTTACAAATCTCTCAAATGATATCAAAAACTGACATGGTGCCACAACATACCGTGAAAACAGGGTCTGGTCTGTTATCCTGCAACCGCTGTATCTCATTGAGTTCCTTCATGAGCCGCCTGGTGCGCACGGCGGCGGCTCTCTCCCGGACCTCGTTGGCGCCCGCCACTTTCTTCTTGGACAGCCCTGCGGCCGTCGGACTGGCTGGCAGGCTGGCTGCTGCCTCCGCCGGACTGACTCCATCCCTAGACAACAACAGTTTTAATATTTTGATGAGACGTTGAGATGCCGATACATTTAAAGTAGGTATTAGTAGGTACTTATATTGGTAAGTTACGTTCAACGGATGATAACACTAAGTACCTACCTATGTATATCCTCGTGCTATGTGTACCTAAATCCTTTCAATAAATTAATGAATACAAAGGAAGGTGGTGTAATAGATAATAGGTCGATACTTTCCGATAAATAATAACAACACGACAAAAATTGACATGTTGTTATTATAAATAAATATATAGGTAGGTAGTGATCTATATAGGTGCCTTTATAGGCATCTGATTATTTCTTTATTCATTTCGTTTTAAAATGGTAGAGTATTTAGCACATCCGCTAATTACTGCTACAATCTAATCCAGTGACTGGATTCTATCAGATTTCAATTTAATAAGAAGTTCTATAAATCACTCACTGCCACTGCGACTGAAAGATTTATCGTAGGCACCTACCTAATGGATGCATTAGGTACTTAGTTAACTGTAGGTTTACAGCGTAATGTGTTTGCAGTGTGACTTTTAAGAACGCTTCAAATAATGTCATTATGTCATCAACAAGAACGCTTCAAATAATGTTATTATGTCATCAACAATTTAGTTACAACATTTTTTGCTGAGGAGTTGCTTTGAGGAGAAGCAAAGAATGACGTTTATAGGGGTCACCTTTTAAGAGGTGACACCGTCGCGCCGCACAGAATCGACGTTATTTTCGCCCTTGATACCATAGAGATAATTTTGTGTAATCGGTTAAACAGAATCCGCGTTGACTGGCGGAGACTCTAGTTCAGTTCCTTGAAGTAAGTCACGCACCTGACATCCTTGGGTCCATACATAGCCGATATCCGTAAGACAACATTCCATATATCACGTGATAATATTTGTTTGCTTGAACTTGTATTTGGGAGGTAAAACTATTTGATTTGTACCAAATAAAGAGTACCTATAAGTTAAATCCATTGTAAGTGTCCTCGTAAATCTCGTAAGGTCATATTGTCCTGATGATATTCGATGATGGATGTAGACTTGTAGTCATACCAATCTAGTTAGCACTTTCAGTGGCTTCAGTCTAGAATCGATGTCGTCAGATATTTACAAAAAAAAACAAAATTGCTTTTAACTTTGTGTGGCTTAATTAATCTACTGATATAAAGAGTACCTACAGTATTGTAAATAAGACGTCATTCAACGTCACTATACATTGGAAGGGCGACAGCCTTATGTGTGTGTCGACAAGTGGCCAAGTGAGAACATTAATTTCTATAACGTCGTCAACAGGTCCTCGATTACCACTAATGCCGCGAAAGTAACATCACGAGCGCTCATTGTATCTGAATAGCTATTGTATTAGTTATTTAACAAAACTGATACACAATTATTTATTCTGATTACTAACTGATGATCTCAAATGTATCTCAGTTCACGCCCTAATTGCTGAATATCAGATCGAATCCGACGCTCGACCTTAATCACGCACTTATGTACTACTACGGATGCTTAGTCTGCAATACTTTGTTTCGCTCGTTGGCTTTATTTATCCATACAAAGACCTGACGTGGATATAGAATCACGGCGTCCTCGAATCTATCTCACACGATAGCAGGTAGGTAATCAATATTCTCTGTGCGAATCAATCCAATAACTATGCAAGTATTCGCGATGTTTCAATGTGTAGTATGTACACTACATGCGATGTTACTCAATGTTAAAAATAACACTAGTATGTACAAACTTTGGATGTAGGTAGATCTTACGACTTATTTTTGAATTAAGGCGTTCTGCTTCGCTTATTTGGGTTAAGACATTCCGGTGTTAATCATCCATCCATCTTTCATCGGCGTAAACAGCGTAAATAAATATATGTAGGTTAGGTACTGTATGAATTCTGCCTGTCTGAACACGCTAAAAAGTCCCTAGGGTTTTTCAAGCAGTTTTACCAGTAGATGGAGGAAATTATGAGATTGTACGCGTTAAATATATCGAAGCCTCGGAGATAAACATGAAAAGAAACAGAATTAAAGCGAGAAGCAATGTTTTTGGACAAAATTGCTTGAGAACATAATCCCAGGATCTCATAATCTCAGGAAAGAAATATTCATGGCATGACCACTGCTTGGCGCTGGGCTGGAATGTATACAATGTGTATCAGGTTAGTTAACAACTTAATGCATGCTAGGTGGTATGGTATGACGCATTAATGCCCAGAATGGGTAGAAGCTGGAACGCGCCAGGGTCGGTCGTTGACATGCCGTTGGCGTGATACAACTATTGCAATTTATAAAACAATCAACTTTATCATCCAATAGGTAGGTTGTAGGTACTACTTCCCCATTTACCTAATCGATAGGTCTGCAATTTCCTTTCTTACCTAGTTTCCTGCATTGTTATTAGTACGTAAAGTAATAATTGTTATTATTATGTAAATAATTGTTATTATTGTATCTAAACAGAACTTGACTTTTTTCGAATTTAGTTTAACCTATACAGGGTGTCCCGTATCTTATGGAGCAACGAGCTGTGTGGGTGATACAGGAGCTCATTGTGCATTAGAATCAGAAAATTTTATGGCCTTTTAGGCCTAGCTGTTTAGAAGATATTATTTTTACTTTATTTTGAAATTCTTTTATGTAAGTATATCTATTATTTTTTCGAAAATAACATCTTATTTTGGTTTGTCCTAACTCCAGTTGAAAAACGTGCATTGAGATTTATTCATGAAAAATCAAAGGTCCAAAAGGGAGGTACACTTTAAAAAAGACATTCCTAGAAAATACCTAAAAGCGCTTCTTACACGGAGCTTACATCACATAAAAAATTAATTTAATGTAATTTATGTTTCAAATTCGATATTATTATTAATTTGACGAATAAAAAACCTTAACAGTTACACATTTTCAGCGAGCAATTTTGTCATAAATGCTCTACATCTATTTAGAATTATTTTACGTCTCTAACCCCCGTATTCAAGAACAATACTTGTATAAGTAATGAAGCAATGCTATGCGAAGTAAGGCATTTCTCAGTGCGTTCGTCATGGCAAGCCTTCTGTTTCACAGTCGACCCTTAAGTATCACTTGGCTGTGCAGACGCACAGAGCTGTATACAACCCTCTTATTGGTCCATTTGATGCGGCAAACTTCACTCTAGTCATTTGACGTAGGCAAAAGACAAAGATAACAATACAAAAAATCGATCCTTTCTTTCTATTTTGATAGAAGTCAAAGCAACACTATGCGTTCGGTAAAGTAGCTCGGCAGCTACTTTTTCTTGAATACGGGGGTAAGACTTGAGATATTTTAGAATTTCTTTCATGCCAAGGCTTAGGTGAAAGTGAAGGTAAAGCTTGCCGGTGTACGTCATAGACAGGTAAACAATACATTACATTTACATAAATGCCCGTATACACTTTAAACTCAATAAAAGTCGACTGGCAGAGAATGCTTAGATATATAGCATTAAGGGTCGAGCCACATCTGACGGAAAATGCGTCGCGTATCATCGGTCGCGTAACGTCAGAACAGACAAATATTTATAATAAAGCAATAAACCTTTCACACTCAACCGATGATGAGTTAGTACGTTGAGCGTACAAAGTCTGTTCCGTTTCCGTCCTTTTGTACCGCTTTAAGACCAGCCAGACCAGCGTATCAAAACAACGGAATGGCACCGAATCGGATCTTGAGCGAATCCCTTACATGTTTCGTGTACGTGAACGGTGTCAATGGGTCCGCGAACGGTGACTCGAACGCACTTGCATTTTTTAAGTAACTAAAATGACAATCCACGACGAGGCACGAGCGTTAGCGATCGTAATAGTTAGATCACCTGATGGTAGGTAATTGGCCCAGTCGCCCATAGACATAAGTACCAAAGGCATCACCAATTCCTTATCAACCAAGAAAGAAGAGAGAGAAAGAAAGAAAATATAAGGTGAGTTGAATAAAAATTAGTTGTATGGAGTTATCCTTCTGTTGTGTTTATTTTGTGGTGCCAGCTAGGATCGCGCCTGGACTGGACAGACAGTCGGCTTGTCGCGCCGCCACTGATAACGGCGTATCAGCATGTTGCATTGCATTGCATTATGTCTCCAATATCTCTATTGAGGGCACTGGATATAATTATTCATTGCATTTCTATACAGCTACATGTTGGTTTATTTATTTACATGTTTGTCTCATCTTCAAACGAGGACCACAAACCGGGCAAGGGCGTGTCAGGATCTATGGTGTCAGGCCACGCGCAATGTAGGGTCCCGAAGTACTCGTAGTAAGTTTATCGACTGTTACTCATTAACTAGTTACTTATGCAAATGTTAGGTATGTCACGGTTATGTAGCCGTGATAGTTTTTCTTGTAAATTCATCATATTATAACCTATTTTTGAGAATTTTTCACTTGTCCAACTCCATCTGTTTAGCCGGCGAGGGGGTGGGGACACTTGACTCTAACCAAAATTAGCACTTTGAAGCCAAATATTTCGCAAACGGACCCCTAATTCTAAAAATGGTCTTAGAAGACCCATAATATTTTTGAAAGACCTTTACAACGATATCCCACACTATAGGGTACGTGAATAATAAAAAAATCATTCTCACGTTACCTGTAGGGGAGGTACTCTGAAAAAATGTTTTTCAATATTTTATTCTACTATTCTGGAGTTTTAGTAAATATGTATGTATATCCATGCTAAATTACAGCTTTCTAGCACTAACGGTCTCGGCGCCGCGGCGCTTTGCTTCGGACAGACGGACAAACCGACAGACGGACGGACATGACGAAACTATAAGGGTCCCGATTTTATTTCGGAACTCTAAAAAGTAAAGCTTAATGCCTAATAGCATTAAATTGTCCACCAATCAATCCTGGGTGGATTTTTGCTCTCCCTTTTTTCCTTCCCCATCGAGTTGAATTTTCTATTAGATCTAACTATGGAAAGCGTTGCGGTGAGTTTAAATAATAATATCGGGATTACCGGATTAATAGTTTTCGAAGAAATTAATTAATTAATGTATTTTTTGTCACGTCAACGTAGACCCCGTCGAGTGGACCCCTGGACCCACAGGTGGACTCACCTGGACCACTTTGGGAACTAAGGCATTACAGTAACAACATGAAATAATTTAAAAGAAAGAAAGATGTTAACGACCCTATAGTTGATAGTAATACTAGTTAGCCTGCCTGATGCCTGAAGTGAGAAGGGTTTCGGGTTCAATTTCTGGCCGGGGCAGATTCATATTTCCTGGGTGAAACTGGTGAAAGGTGTTATGATATCTCCTTTATGTCCATACGAGTATGTCCGTGCTACCCGCAGCACAAATAATCTTAGAGCAGCAATGTGTGGTATTCACTATCGATTTCATATTAAGCCCGCGGTATGAGATTTTATGGGGAGTATAATCAAACTTTTTCCGGTAAGTTATGCGTTATGTTTGTAATTCGTAACACAGAATCTAGATGGCGTTGGATGTCTGATCAGTAACAACGCCATGTAAGGGTAATAATAATGGTACATTATTCTGATGATGTGAAACATCATCATCATCATCACCACCACCATGGCTTTAAACTCCAGTCGTGCGTCGGAGCTTATACACATTATTTTTTAAGCAAAATGATCTAATTTTAGAACAACAGAAGTTAAGTGTTTTATCTCTATTTATTAGCACGTTATTAAACGTTTTTCAAAATTTATTCAGCCATTCACGCCTAGTACCTACTGCCCTGTCCAAACAACTATTGGCGCCAACTCGGTCAATGGCAGAGGCTGAAGCTTCATAGTAAAAATTTGCAAGTGTAAATAACCTAAATAAAATAATACAATGTACCTATTATAACACAGCGGGGACACATTACCTCTTAATGGATTATTGGGTATACCATAATTATACCTACATGAGTGTTGTAATAACATAATTCTTTCTTTATCTCTATTAGGTAATACTTACATATATTTAATAATACATATATACAAGTACTTAAATAAATTGATCAGTTTCTCTGAGATTTGTTATTACTTAATCCTCCAATTAAATAATATTAATTTGCTTATAGGTAAATAGAAGGTTATTTTAATAAAATACTATTTTTCTTTCTATGTTAATAGAGTAGCTTTTAATTTGAGCCTTTGAGGGCTTTGAGGTTACGTTACATCATAATTAATTAACTAAATAGGTACTTATTGATATCGTTAACAGAGCTAATTCCTGAGTAAATAATAAATTAGCGTAGGCGTGAACCTAGCCGACTAGAATTAATCATCACTGAGTGCTTTAGAGTTATGTTATGTTATGAATTAAGGACTAAAAGTAAAATTTTAACATCAGTTTATTGGGTTCCTCAGAATATTACAGTGTTGCATCACAATTTAAACTTATAAGAATTAACATTGAAGTTTACGCGGGAGATGGCGTAGCCGCTTCGACTGTCGGGGCACTGTACCACAGACTAATACATCATTATTACGCGGCGCGCGGCTATAGATGAGAGCGGGCTGGTGTTGCCGCGTTACATCCTCCCCCTCCAAGTCACAAGTACGTCCCGTTTGTGACTTGGCTTCACGATTCCTAGGTCGTCCCCGGTTACGACGGGGCTGCACGGGCAGTGAGACCTTGTCATTGCGGTTAATAAACATGGCTAGCTCAGAGCTATGGAATTTACCTAGATTTTGGTTTGTACGCAAATCAGATATTACATAACTAGTAGGACTTACAATTTTAGAAATAAGATACGGACCGTCGCGCTTAGGCATAAATTTATGAGTTAGACCTTTAGAGGCATTACTAAGCGCGTGAGTTTTTACAAGAACTAAATTTCCTACCTTAAAAGCAGGAGCTTCTTTGCGGACTTTGTCGGCAACATCTTTTCTAAAATCCTGACTTCTCTCGACACGCTCTCTAATCTCTTGTAGGGAATCAATAAAACGAGCTAAATACGGCGTAGCTTGCGGCACAAAGTTCTCTTTACTCAGAACTGCACGCAAATCATGTTGAGCATCAAATGGGGTACGCATTTCACGCGCCAAGGTCATATACGCCGGTGTACAACCGGTAGTAAGACAACGAGCACCATTCATGGCGAAGCGTACATGAGACAGAAACTTAGGCCAAGACCTATGTTCATTCTTCACTAACATGGAAAGATGTGTCTTCATATCTCTGTTCTTACGTTCCGCCGGATTCGCTTCCGGATGATACAATGGAATCAGAGATTGTTTAATCCCTAGTAAGAACATACACTGTTGCATTACAGCGGAGACGAATTGTACGCCATTGTCTGATATGACACGTCGAGGGAACCCATATCTCAGAAAATACTCCTCAATGAGTATCGGTGCACATATTTCTGCAGTAGCCTCCTTGAGTGCAAACAACTCCACCCACCTTGTTGCCGTATCTTCAACAAGTAACACCCACTTCTCCCCCTGCTCCCCTTCCGGGAGTGGACCAAATAGATCAACAGCGAGGACCTCACCTCGTTGATTTAATATGGGGGTTTGAAGGAGTCCTGCAGGCTTCTGATTCGATACCTTGTATCGTTGGCAATCAGCACAATCTTTAAGATATGCTTCAACATAGCTACGCATCCCTGTAAAATAATAGCGTTGCCTAATACGATGCAAGGTGCGCTCTACACCTTGATGTCCCGATGTTGGAGCATCGTGGAATTCACGAAGGACTGTCTCTCGCATAGTCACCGGCACAACTAGTTGTGGTTCTTCGGCGTCAGAATCTGGATTAAAACGATAGAGTACACCTTGTGACATAACGTATCCTCTCTCCAACCAACGACAGGATACTATTGGATCTAAGTTTTCAAGATCTTTAACAATTTTACACACTTCTGGGTCATCAAGTTGGGCTGCACGAATTTCTTCGGGGCTCAACTGAGGGACGTCCATAATGACGGTGCAAACATCACACGAGGCTTCATCACTAACCTCACATTGAGGACGACTCAATGTGTCCGCCAACGTGTTTGCTTTACCAGGAGTGTAACTGTACTCTATATCAAACGCCTGTAATTTCATCGCCCACCGAACGAGGCGACCACTAGGTGACTTGAGTGACATCAACCACCTCAGAGGTTGATGGTCAGTTTTCACAATTATTTTATGACCGTCAACGTACCCACGAAATTTCTCAACGGCCCATACTACCGCGAGGGCCTCTCGTTCGGTCGTGGAATAATTCCTTTCAGCAGGCAGCAGTAAGCGGCTGGCGTACTCGATGGGTCTTTCATCGTTCGCTTCGCCTTGGAGAAGAGCAGCTCCAAGAGCGTAACCACTGGCGTCGGTACGCAGTATAAATGGCTTACTGTAATCGGCCTGAATAAGTACTGGAGCAGTAGTCAACTTTTCTTTTAAAGTATTGAAGGCGCGTACTTGCTCAGTTGCCCATTTCCAGCTTGCGCTTTTGCGAGTAAGCTGTGTCAAAGGTTGCGCAATATCGGAAAAGTTAGGAATAAATTTCCTAAACCAAGAACACGTTTGTAAAAAGGATCTTAAATGTTTAAGACTCCTGGGCTCTTTCATATTTATTATTGCGTCAACTTTACCATCATCTGGACAAATGCCATCAGGCGTTATGACATGTCCAAGATATGTGACCTTCTGACGGACTAAGAAACATTTGGATCGGTTAGCGTACAGTCCGAACTGCCTGAGACGGTTAAATACCTTATCCAGGTCTTCGAGATGTTTCTCCCAGCTGTCCGAAATAATTAAGAGATCATCTAGGTAACTCAAAATAGTTACATCTTGTAAACTGGCAGCAGATCGAAACCGATCCATCAACCTTTGGAAGGTTGACGGTGCGTTCTTAAGGCCGAACGGCATTCGGATGAAACGATAGGTTCCGAAAGGCGTAACAAAAGCCGTCTTGTCGCGATCTTTCTCCGCGACAGCTACCTGCCAGTATGATGATCGTAAGTCTAAAGTAGACATAAAACTATTACGCTTGGTAGATTGCACAAGCTCATCTATTAAAGGAATTGGGTAAGTATCCGTTTTAGTTATAGAATTAAGTCGTCGGTAATCGACGCAAAAGCGGACCCCTCCGTCCTTTTTAGGTACGAGTATAGCAGGAGACGTCCACGCTGACTCACATTCCTCTATTACTCCGTCGCGTAACATTTTGTCGATTTCAGCACGCATCAACTCCTTTTTGGCTGGCGTCAACCGGTATGGCGGCACGGATACTGGTAAGTTATCTCCAGTATCAATTCTATGAACCGCATACGGAGTTGCCTCTCCCCCTGCACTGAAAATATCCTCATTATTATAAATGAAGTTGGCTAACTGGGCTCGCTCTTCGGGATTCAGCATGGTACCTTCGTCATCGCGGAGCATGTCCGCGCTCGCATAGGCTGCTGACGAGGTAGGTGATTCAAAAAGCATGGGATAAGATGTGGATTCACCACCAAAACGCCAAGTGCAAGAAGCAAAATCTAACACCATGCCAGCAGCAAGTAGGAAGTCAATACCTAACAAGGTATCGTTATTAGTGGCATCTGGCAAAATAACAAAATCAAGTGCAACACACTTACCATCCTTGATTTTCACGTCCAGGGATACGGTGACAACTTCACGTAATTGAACAGAACCATCTGCCAACTTCACCGACATCGTGCCACTTACGAACTCCTGATTATGCTGCTGTAGTAATCTGTATAGGCGGTACCCCGCTATACACCTCTTTGCTGCGGTATCTATAAGTGCAGTACCTTTTATCCCGAGAATCTCAATACTTAATATTGGTCTTTGCTGAAACTGACTTGTTTTATGTGCAAATGAAAACATGGGGAGGTCGTGAACATCTGTTTGCAATGCTGTTATATTAAAATCTGGTGTAAGGAAATCTTTAGAATCAGTACCAGTATCAAATTTATTCGAAACCATGGTCACCCTACACTTGGGTGTACTGATTTTATTACCATCAGTAAACATGGTCACACTACTTAACGCATTACTTTTATTCGGAACCATGGTCATCCTACCCTTGGATGTACTAATTTTATTATTATTAGTAGACATGGTCACACTATTAAACGCATTACTATTGTTCGGAACCATGGTCATCCTACCCTTGGATGTACTAATTTTATTATTATTAGTAGACATGGTCACACTATTTTTCCCATTAATTTTATTCGAAACCATGGTCACCCTACCCTTGGATGAACTAATTTTATTATTATCAGTTGACATGGTCTCATTACTAATATCGTTAATAACTTTAACAGAGTTCTCATTGCTAATATTACGAGTACTAATCACGGTATTATCTTTACCGGTGCGGCGGCACCCTGCCAATTGCGATGTTTTATACGTATCGCGGACCTCAGTTGATCGCGAATCCGACGTCGATTCTTTACGATTCAATTCGAACAAATCTAGCGCGGAAAACTTCCCGGTACATTTCGAACAGTTCGACCGAATAACCCCGCTCTCGCCACAACCGTAACAATAAATCATTTCGGTCTTATTAACTGCGGTATTATTAGTATTTGAAAAGTTACGTTTTTTCAACTTATTACATTCCGATTTTAAATGTCCGTACACTTTACAAAATACACAGTAGGGTCGCTTATTAATAAAAGAGTTCGGTCTCGATGTAGTCGTAACACGCGTAGAAGAATCGGAGGCGTTCGACGGTCGTTCGGCGGTCGCGCTGTTTCCCGCGGTTCCGCCGTCGCTGGTACCCGTCAAGGCCGTGGGCCGCGTCGTGTGCGACGCGCGCGCCGTCGTCGGTGGATCAGCTGGGCTCAATTCGGCAGTATGGGATTCTTTAAGCGAATCTTCTATGGCGCGGGCTTTGCTTAGTAATTGGTCGTAAGTATCAAAGTTGTCGCGACTTATTCTCTTCCTAATTCGTCGGTCGAGAAGTCCGTACACCATATCTAACTCGACTCTTTCGCAAAGATCACCATCTGGTAGGCACGCCAAAAGGGCACGAACTTCGGCAATAAATAAGTCAGTGTTTTTGTTACCTTGTTCCATTTTGAATAAGTCTTGGTAAACCTTAAAAGGCGGCCGACGCTCCCCGAAAGCGGCGCGAAGTCTCGCTGTGGCGTCGTTCCAATCCTTCACTGACTTCTTGATGCCCTGCCACCAAACTGCTGCGGTCCCCGCTAGCAGCATCGACATCCCCTTCACAGCATTGTCATCCGTTATCTGCAAACATGATTTATAAACTTCCACGGCGTCGATGAAACTTCCGACGGAGGCGCCGACCTCGCCGTTGAAGCGCGCCGTGCACTGCGAGAAGTTGGCCGGAACCTGGTTCACGGCGGCAGTGGAGTTGAAGCTTTCTGCAGCTGCCGGTGTCGAGGAACGAAATTCACGAAGTAGTCGTTCACAAAACTCCGCCTGTGACTGCTGGATCGTCGTAAGAAGACTCGTAAAACGGTCCGCCGACATCGTAACGTTGTCTGCCGCGGAATCGAAATCTTCATCACTCGGTAGGGATTGTCGTTTTCGTGGCATAATCGTCGAAGTATATTCTCGCGCAGGTGATGATACGAACAACTACACAACAACCTTTTATTTGTAACTAATGAACACGAAAACTTTTCGCGGTATGTAATGGCGGTCGACAGAAAACTTTTTCGTCGCCGGTTGTGTAGGTATACAGTTTATACTGTTCGTTCGCACTTTATTCACTGATTAACATAATATTCTGAGGCCTACTCGTTGGGCAGCCAGTTTTAACATCAGTTTATTGGGTTCCTCAGAATATTACAGTGTTGCATCACAATTTAAACTTATAAGAATTAACATTGAAGTTTACGCGGGAGATGGCGTAGCCGCTTCGACTGTCGGGGCACTGTACCACAGACTAATACATCATTATTACGCGGCGCGCGGCTATAGATGAGAGCGGGCTGGTGTTGCCGCGTTACAAAATCCATTATCCATATGACTTGGTAATTAATAATAAGTCTAAACGTGTATCTTTATGCGCGATTGAAGTAAAACTTCTTTGAAGTTGGTGACACGTATTACCAAAAAAGTTAAACTTAATTTAAAATAAATATCATATTACTGTTGACTCATATTTATCAACAATACACTTTAAAAAAACGAATTTAAAGCTATAATTACCGTTAATAATACCGTTATTCGTTACCCCGTGATACTTACTAAATAGATTTGTGTACACAATGTAATCTTAATAGCATTAGTATCTATCTGTACTTCAATTTTGTTTATGGTTTTTGTTTTCATTTCACATTCAACAGAATATAGAGCCTTATTTCCGTCCAAAAATAATGTTTAGTTTTACTCTCAAGTCGCGCCTAAAAAAGTTTTACTTTAATTAATACACTAACAATACAAATAAAATGAACTGAAGGTATTTAGCAGCAGCAAGGGCTGGTAAAACTTGAGATCGGTCAAGATGTTTGTTAGCTGTTTGTTTGAGCCGGTTTTACGAAGGCCTCAAGCCTTTCTATTATAATTGTAAATAAGGGGTAACCGTACCTTCATATAATCTGTTACATTCTAAAATCGTAATTGTTGATAAATTACACCGACGAGTTTATGTTTTGAAATTGTGTAACATTGTGACTTCATTTAAATATCAGCGCACTGCAGGTAGATACCTACCTAATAAGTTTTCCTCGTAACTTAGTTGACTTAACATTGTTTATGGATGAAAAGTAGAAAATTAGGTGACTTATTATAAATAAATAAAATATTAGGCTAACTATTTTTCTAAAATACAGAAATGTAAAATGTTTCATAAAAATCATACTCGGACATCATATTTTTTGAAGTGAAAACTTCTTTAGTACCGGGGTGATTTGAAATTCGATGAAACGAAACTGTCCAGTAAAAACAGACAGACAGACACATAAATTCTAAAGTGAGATAGGAAGCATTGTACAGGGGTAGGAGAGTTGAGTTGAGTGGAGTTGAGTTGAGTGGAGTTGAGTGGAGTTGAGTGGAGTTGAGTGGAGTTGAGTGGAGTTGAGTGGAGTTGAGTGGAGTTGAGTTGAGTGGAGTTGAGTCGAGTCGAGTCGAGTTGAGTGGAGTTGAGTCGAGTCGAGTTGAGTCGAGTTGAGTCGAGTGGAGTCGAGTGGAGTGGAGTGGGATCTTGAAAACAAAAATTTTGAAGGTTTCACTTCTACCACGTGTAAATTGCACACATTTTAATTTTTATTAAGTGGATAGTCACTTGTCTTGAACAGAATGTAATGGTGTAGGTACAGTACAGTATGTTACTGATCATTAAAGAAATAAATAGTCTTTAATAGAAGGCAAATGCGTTAACGATCCTACATTGAATGTTTAATTTAGTGTTCCATTTTAACATTTCATACATATATTCCTACACATTACACATAGGTACAGTACAGTACCTACCCAATAACTTAGCGTCGTCTTATAAATAACATCATTAAATTGTCCACATTGACTGATGCCTCGATAAAGTGGACATGTCATATTTAGTCCGAGATGTCTTTGTCGTTCCGCATTACAAGTCTCGGCTGTCAAACGACCAGCGACGGTCGATCGCCATCACCGTTGTCTCCGTAAACAATGTCTTTGTTATGAGCAAAACAGATGCATCAGCTCCAACACTTCCTGGATACGTAATGAAATGACCTCGTTTTTAACTGTTCTTAAGAATTCATGACTATAACATGCACGTACTGAGGAGGGCGGAGGGGGAGGAGGGGGGGGGGTTAGCCCACTTCCTGGATTTCATGCTTGCATTTGTACCCAATTTTGCCCATAAAACTTTTTACCTCTACCTTCTTACTTATGCGTTAGCAGAGTCTAAGGAGCTTGCCCCTCCCTCCAGGGCTAAAAAATCGTATTTACTCCACATTGGGCCAAACATTCTAACTTAGAATAATTTGAGAGGTTTATAATATGAACATCGTAACGCATGTCGGGTTTATGCTCTTACAAGGTAGAGCGGGAAATACTATAACCGTAGAGTCAAACAGCTAACTAGTTCTACCTTGTCGATTGAGAGTGACGTCACTGACGTCATAAGCAGTGTGGGATTGGAACGTCGTCCACCGGTTTATTCAAAGTTCAGACATCATGGCAATATTTGAATATTAATTTGATTGATTAGTTCAGAATTTATTTGGTAATAATTCTTGACAAAGAATAACTGACTTCAAAATAACTCAAAAACTACTTGTCAGATCTCGCTCTTTAAGTGGGACTACACTAGCACCAGCTTTCGATTAAAAAAAGAATCATCAAAATCGGTTCACCCAGTCGAAAGTTCATATCGACGACGATGTTCAAATACCACCTAACTAACAAAAACCTAATTTTACAGGAGGCGAAAAAAACGTTTTATTGCTTTTTTATTTTATTTATGAAAATGTGTACTACAGTGATATATATTTAAATGGACTATCAATTTGACGCTGGCATTGATTTTACGTATAGACAAGTGGTTTGCAAGTTAGTGTTAGTTAGGAGTTATTGGTTTCACCGGTGTACACTTTAAATCTATTGTAATGGAGTTACGAGGCATTATCAAATAAAAGATTTTAGACATTAATGAAGTAATCTTTATTAAAAACAAAAAAAAACCGTCAGTATTCTCGACTAGTAAATTAAAACATTCTTTTATAAACTCTCACAATAATAGTGATATTAAATTATCTTCCTTCCCTAAACTTCTTGTTCTTAAAACCTTTATAATACATAATACTATAAGTGAAGCAGTAAGGTTTATTTATATATCTATTTATTAGAAAAATTAGAACTAATCACTTGAGATCTTTTAAAATACTTATGAACTATGTTTTGGTTTTAAATATACAGACTAGGAATAATATACTGTCAAAATAGTAACACTAATAATTGAGGTAGTTATTTGTTTAACAATGATTAACAATTATACTCTTTCCAAGATTTTAAACTTAACTCATTGTGGACTGAACACATTTTACTATAATATAAGTACTCACGATATCCCACGGATGTCATCTGTAATCACGATCCATGCAACTGGGTCGAAATATCGGAATGCAAAATAAATATTGTGAATACTCGTAATATAATAAAATGTATACTCTTTCCAATTAAAAAAATAGCTAGACAGATACAGGTATTGACATTTTTCTTAATTAGTTCTAGGCAAATTATCATAAAAGGCGTGGCAGTCTTGAGGTATGACAGACTTAAGCTGTTGCAAGTGATTGTACTTAGTAGATGCTATCGGAATAGGCCTAGGATGAAGACGGTGGTATGTAACTTCATGGTTAACAATCTGTTGCCTCTGAGGCAAATCAAACCAATTTTCGTCGAAGTCCAGTTTAACTTGTATTTTATAATCAGGGGTGTATTTAATCGCTCGAATGTCGGTGACTTGTGCATCACCTGCTTTTCGTCCTGGCCGAATACTTTTGTAAACCCAAGTTTTGGGATCAGCATAATTTTTGACAAATTCATGATCAACTGTAAGCACCTCATAAGGAGCATGACTACGAGCCTCTTTTGTAATAGTACTATAGTCACTTGGTAAGTGTATTTCTCTGTTCTTCAATTTCCTTTCTATTGTGCTGTGTACTGAATCGCATTCCATTTGTGTGTGGCCTGGTATTAAAAACTTTTGAGTAATGGTTACTCCATGGAGATTGCTAAAGTTAAGAAGAGCGTTTGCGAGATTTACGTTTCGGTTTTGGTACGTACAACCATCGGAAAATATTATAATTGGTATCTTGAGAGACAAGCAGTGTCTTTCCAAATAATCCAACAAAAATGAAATAAACGTGCTAGACGTCAAATCTGCCGCTGTTTCATTGAACCAATAGCAAGTGCAGTGTTTATTAGTCAAATTGTAGACGGTAAAATTGTGGCAGGTCAATTTAGTTTTGAAATAAAGTGCACTTGCTTTAAGATAGGGACATACCTTCACAGATTGCAGGTCCATCGCAAGTAAAATACATTCTTGTTTAGCTGCCCTTTTTTATCATCTGATTTCTCTTTTCTGGCTCTATCTTTCTGGATTACATGCATTTGGTAATCAGCCTCGTTTAAATTTCCAGCCAACCAAGTGGAACATATGTCACACATGTCTTTCTTCAATGTAAGTATAGATAGGTTTTTCTCATCGAATCTCTTTTCAAACGTATACCTACAAACAGGCATTTCACTGTTCGAGATGCAAAATTCTTTATAGACTTTGAATAAATCCGCAAGCGACTTATACATTGGTTCCAAATAAAGTTTACTGGTATCCTTTCGAGCATAATGCGACGGCAGCTTCGGAATACTGTCAAGAAAGGTATCCAATGCTAACCTTTTCTTTTTAGTTGCTTCGTTAGGCTCTACGGGTAGTGAGGAGTTCGTTTTTTGAGCAGACATGCAAAATTCAGACTTTTTTACCCATGACTGGACAGTGTAAGAGCCCAAAGATAAGGTACTTAAAAACATTTCCCTGCAAACTTGAACTTTTTGGTCTCCTTTGCTCGTCAGTGGCAAACAGTATTGTAGAGTCCCTTGACGTCTCGATGTTGGCTCATTCTTCACAGTTTTTCGATTTGTGGGAGCACGTGTTACAAGACCAGTCACAAATATCTTGCGTTGATCCCAATTAAGGTTTTTCCAGAAGTGGCTGTGAATTTTTTTACGTGTTTCCTCAGTAAATTGCGAACAACCCCTTAGTTTGCTTCTTTTACAAAAATCAGAGTTACATGTAGCCCCCAGATGTCTTGCTGATCTTAAAACATTCTGTTTTGCTCGTTCTCCGCGAGGTTTTTGGTAGCCAATGTACTCTTCACCTTTCATTCTTAGTGCTTTAGCCTTGTTCTTGGCCCATTCACTGGGCTTAGCTTTCAGTCTTCGCATTTTTCCTGCGTCGAGATCTCCGTAAAATTCTTCTATGCCACTTTCGCAGTCAGTTGTAGATTGGTCAAGATTATTTGTTGGGATATATTCCTCATCGTCATCTGACGGTTGTTGATGTTCTAGGCTACGAATACCAGAAAACGTTAAAGTGGATTCGTGTGTCAGGGTCATGACTGATTTATATCTTCGGATAACGATCGGAAAATTTATTGTGTCCGATGTTAAATCAGAAAGCGAAAGAGATTTCGTTTTCTCAGAAAAACATTTTGATTGTTGAGCTCCTGGCACTATGACATTATTTGCGACTTCATTACTTGTGATTGAAAGCGGGTTGGTCTGTAAAAGTCTAACTGACTTCCTATAATCGTGATCTATTGCATATTGTTCACACTCGACCGCAAGATTTACGTCTGTATTACCGGAAATCAAAACCCATACATCGTGCTCGTTTACACCATCATTCTGATGTCCGTATATCAAGTCAGACTTACATTTTCGCTGGAGACTAGTTTCAGCTCCAATGTCTTGTGTCAAATGCGAAAGCGACAGAGATTTTTGTAGGAGATAAATGGGCAATAGAGGCATTGATTCCAACACCTTTTGTTCACTGCGAGAAATATGACCTACACAAGGAGATTCTTCAACGACAGGTAATGAGATAATTGCAGATTGTTCCACTACAGATGATAAAAGTTTAGAAGATTCTTCCGTCACAGGTAATGATATTTCATGCTTTCTACGTTTGAGAGAAATCGGTGATCCAATATCTATCTGACTCCGCGGCCGCTTGGATGATGTTTGATGTTGGTCTTTTCTTGAACCAGTGCTTTCTACCTGATGTTTTGTCGTTAACTGATTAGTACCTGAAATTTTCATATAATGATATAATATACTTTAAGCATTGGATCGGTCGATCTGGAGGTCAATAGGAGAGGTATTTATGTTTAGTAGTAGACGTCTACATACTGGTAATGTCGATGATGATGTTAAGCATTTTTAAAAGATGAAATTTGTGGCTCGAATTGTGTAACATAATGTCATTCTGTGGCACTGCTCAACACATTAATAATTATAGAAAGATGCATAAAATAGGACAATGCTTACTTACCCATAGTAAAAATAAAATATAAATGTGTATAATGATAAGCTGTATTTTATAAGTTATTGTGTTACTTAAAAATCATAAATGTAAAATATAAAATTTAAAATTCCTAAAATTTACTTACGTTTTCTATCAAGAGCATTTATATTATTTGACTCTATATTTAGTGCACGAAATATTTTACGTGCTCTTATTCCTTCGGTTTGTTTAGAAGACATCTTAACTGAAAACAGTAAAAAATAATTAGTATGTTGATGGCAACATGTTAGATTACGTACAAATAACTTCTATCAAACGAAATAATTTACATTTGATTTCACAAGACCAAATTAATAACTCCTATCTATTCATTAGGTATTAGTTGTTTTTTAAAAACCTTTGAATATTAAAAGTAATAACTTCTATCTACTAGATAACTGATAGTCGGTTCTAAAGAAACTTTGAATCTTAAAATTAATAGCTCCTATCTACATAATAGTTTCGTGTTCGAGTTAAAAATCACATAAATTACAAATGTTTTCATATAATATTTAAAATAATAACTTACCAGAGTCGTATTACCAAAAACAACAATCAATAATCCTTGTCTTCGCTAAATAGAAGCTTTATACGAAAAGACCTGTCCGTTCATGACAACAATCAACAGCAAACCGCAAGCGCCGGCTGCCGCGTGACGACGCGGTGAGTGAGTCGCCCCGTTCAAACGTTTCATCTCTTTTGCTCACTGTTTGCCATTCAATCACTCAGTAATTTAGCGACAGCGGACAAGTTTGGACGCGTTTGATAGTAAATAGGAGATATTGGCAGCAAAACTTAAGCAAAAGTAACTTAGGAGATATTTGTTATACCAAGTTAGAATATATTACCAGCATTATTAACCTACACGCTCAAAATGTGATTTTAAGAGGTATTGGCACGGATAGTTTGTGGCGCCAATTTCCACAAAATCGCTTAGGAGTTCTCGCTAGATGATGCAAAATTGAACTCTAAGACGAATGGCATAGAAAAGTCATTTTGACCCCGAATGTCAGTTAGGTGGTATTTGAACATCGTCGTCGATATGTAACAAACATAAAAAAATACAGTCGAATTGAATACCTCCTCCTTTTTTGAAGTCGGTTAAACATCTAATCCATTAGATTGAATTAAATGTAATTGTTGAGTTGATTGTTCAGGTAGCAAGAGATAGCCTATAAATAGCATAGGCTTTGGTTTAAATCACAGAACACCTAATAATTAGTTAGAAAGGGCATAGCGCGTAATTTGTATGGGAACCACTGTCGCCATTCCGATCCCCTCCATTTGCTTACTCCTACAAAAATGAACAAATACGCACGAGGGTCGTTATGTGTGCGTGAGAGGCGTGACACTGTAGCTAAGGATTGACTGACGTAAACTTTTATCGGTATTTATTGTCGTAAGGTCGACAGATATGTAAAATAAAGGTAAAATATCATAATTATTGGAAAATAATATAGGAAACTTGCTACGTATGTCAGATTCAGATTCATTTGTTCTTCATCATACTTATTTTATTAAATATACTTATCTTCAAGGCAAGAGTGAATAGGCTTTTGCTAATTTAGTGCGTTTTACCACCCATGACTACATCGCCACTTACCATCAAGCATTAACTTATAAGATATAAAAAATAGGATTAAAAAAATATATAGGTATATAAAAAATAGGATGTAAAATACGTCAATGTTCTTTCAAACTATATTTCAATGCATAAAATATTAAATTTATCTGGCCACATGTACATTATTTAAGAAAGTTGTTTTTTATTATAACTTCGAAAGAATCTATCGAATATCGATGTCATCTTTTACTACGCCCAACGCTAGAGCTACTGCTACGTGATCAATGAACTAATATACTAACGTACATACGTTACATTACGCGTTCTCATTGATGTGTTAAAAATGACGAGCGCATGAAGCCCGCAATGTATATTTTTTGGGCAAAGAATCATTTGAAGGACATTTTTAAAGATTTAAACTAAAATATCCTAGTTTTTTACTTAACGATGAAAAGAAACGCTACCTTTGTTTATTTTAAGCATTTCGCTTCTTGTACGGCAAGTAATTACCGTACATGTAGGCATTTATAAGTAATTTAGTCGCAGTATTTCGCAGTACTTTTCTCCGTTGGAGTTCGCGAGTCACTAAACAGCGCGATCGCGTGTTTTTGAGGATTGTGCTCGTTTGCGCCTAATATTGGCGCGCCTGCCACGCCCACAACGCCTTTCTAACTAATTATTAGGTGTTCTGTGGTTTAAATCCTGCACATACTAGGTATATTATAGTGTTCAAAATAATTAATCACTGGCCTCGGCGAAGAAAAACATTGTGGGTAAACATATGCACACCTAAGAGTTCTTCATAACGATTTCAAAGTCGTGTATAGTCTGTGAGTTTCCATTTGAAGGAGACCCGAGACGGACAGCCCTGGTTTAAAACGACCTCCTGCCTTTATTTTTAACCTCGAGAACCAAAGGACGGGACTGGTGACTTGTGACTTTTATCGTATTAATTACTTTCCTAGCAATTCCCTAAGCTCAAAAATTATGATGCACTTTGACATTTACGTCGCTATTGCATTATCAAATTATCATGTGGGTAGGAACGACATTGTTAGAAGTTAGAATTAACATGATGTTGAGTAGTTTAATCAAAATGTTGTTGTCCTTACTTTAGTTATATCGTGGAATTAGTAAACAAGGTAAACACGAAATAGTACAACACGGCATCTAAAACATGTAATAAACATAACACGGAAAACGCAATTAGTAGGCCACATGTGCGTATAAAATTATAATTGTAGTTAACACAACTTATATTGTATTCAAGTTTAAAAACAAGTAAGTTCACCGACTCTACATCTCAAGGAAAACGCAAAATTTTGCGAATATCCTAATGAAACCGGACTTCACATCTAAAGACGTATTCACCTGACAACCTGGCGCAATTGCCCCGTCCTATCTTCAGTAGAACTACGATATACGTATTAATGAAGATTCCCCTTAATTATATCCCAAAACAAAGAATAAACTACTCTCTTAACTAGACTTTAACTATTCTCTGTACATCCTGAAGGTTGACTGTTAGAGAATGCTATTTAGCATTAAGTCCGCCAATTGTACCACTCCTTGGGGTTCAATAAAGATTAAATAAATAAATAAATAAATAAAATATTACCATGTTCGTGTTCGTAACTTTCAGTAGCCTCCCCTGCATTTCGTATACGTACTCACTTTTGTACATAAAAGTTCTATGTATTAAGGTTAGCAGGGAGTCTGAATAGTCTGCATGGTCCAAAAAAATCTGATTTGACCCCTCTGGGCCACAAGTTGAGTACGCCCATGAATTATTATTTATTCCGAACAAAACTACAGCTTATTATGGTTACATTGTATTTTTGAAGTGGTGTGCATGTGGTGTGTATTACGCTTTGTCGTGGTGGTTACGAACCTTCAGTGCGGGATCCATTGTAGTTACAGCTGAACATGACTTAGGTTAGGAGAATCATTCTGTTATAAATTAAATCATAGGTGTTACGATGGAAAATATTACGTGGTCTTCAATACCATCAACTATAGGTACCTAAGTTAGATGCTATTTCTTACGTAGTCGACATTTAATACGGATAATGCGTTTAGATAACTTGTGGCGATGCAACCTCTTACGAGCAGCTCTTACGAGAAAATTCTCTTACCTAGAGCTAGCACTACTGTCTAGTTTTATGCGTTTCCAGAGTTTAACGACTGCAGTAATAAAACTGAAACTACTCCCCGAAGACATATGTGAATTTCTAAGATAAGACGATTGTATACATATATCTGAATGGGTATATAATATACATATATTAGATAAAAAAACAATCGCATTAAAATCAAAGACGATTTTTCAAATGACGAGTAGGTACTTTAACTGTACGTAACTGAATTTCAAATTATCTCTTAGGTGCAGCGCAGACGACACTCTTTCTGTGCGATCGAGCCTGCGGTCGCACAAATGTCTACATGGCGCGCAAACAGTCTGTCTCGGATTTTTCGCAGACTCAAAGCACACGACGCACACCTTCGATCATTCTGTCGGCAGAACTGTAGTGACGTACACGCTATGGAAATCACGCAGAGATCGCGATGCATTATTTTGTACTTGAAGTACAGAAAAAAAGAAGAAATAGAGAATTTTGGGTACATTCTATACTTTCGGAGAGATTACTGAAAGGACAGTTCCATATTAAACATTCAATTCTGAAACAATATCCGGATAAATTTTTCAAATTCTATAAAATATCTGTTACAACATTTAATTAACTGTTATCTATTTTAAGACCAGCTTTGACTCATTCGGAACCACAATGAGGAAGTGCTGATCTGTTTTGTATTTCAATCGATCTCTGGCGCCTTGCTAATATCGCAATGCAGATTGTAGACTAAAATGTGCGCCGTCTGCGTTAGCATTAGTGTTGTAGCAAACGTTGTATTTCTTTCGCACACCATTTGTGCGGAGCTGCGCGACGCGGGGCGGCGCGGTCTGCCCGAATTACACGTATTTTGTGTGCGCCGCACTTATTGCGCGTCGTATGCATTACTGCATATAATTGCAAAGGTACGTTTTTCACAGACTTAAAAGAGCGTCACAGACAGTGTGCCGTCTGCGCTGCACCTTATCATAATAGCTGCTTTTAAAAACATATTTGGTTTGGAAAGAAATGGCGAAAGTAATTACGTGAGCAGATCCAGCTACTTATAGATCATTTGCTTTACGGATCTATCAAATTAACTGCCTACTACTTATTATTTTTACGTTTTTAATGGCTTAAAAATGCACTTGCTTGTCCAAATGAAAGGTTTATGCATGATTTGATCTTGCATACTGCCCAGCAGTCCTATAATAATCTGAGTTAAGTTAAGCCCAATGCATACGTAACGGGTTTTTCCCGTACGGGACAGGACGGGACGTGTAGTTTTGGAAACATCGTTTGATAGAAAATGTATACGATAGTGCATACGCAGCGGAATCCCGTACGGGCCACGTTCCGTACGGGAAAAAGCCCGTTACGTAGGTGAGTATGGCCGTCAAAAATTGTACAATAACAGTCGTGAATTCGTAACACACGGTAACATTCGTGAATGGAGGTAACACGTGTGATTTTTATTAAAGCCAAGTGTACAATGTACATATATATAGAAGACATTCCTAATATTTTTTTGTTATCAAATTAAGTATGTTTGAAACTGAATAAAACAAAAAGTTATGATGGGGAAGTTTTTTTATCGTATTAAAATATAACATAAACAAGTTGTTCGTAAGTACGTAAAAATTTATTAAAATAATCTCACTCTAATATAGTTTAACAATCATTAATTTATCAATCAATAATCAGTTCAAAAATTCTAAATTGAGTAATTATTATCAGTAACTTACACCCAAACTCAGTCACAATGTTTACTTATAAAAAATAATAACCATATTATAAACATTTAAAAATTAATAATTTCAAAAAAATATCTTTTCGTTTATATTCATGCTTCTTTGCGGCGTAAATATATAAATATATTTTTTTCACAGCCTTAGAAATTACTGTACCTACTTAACAATAATTTTGGGAATTCTTTGGAATGTAAATTAACTTGGTTAAATACAAAATAAAATTATGGTACATTAAGAAAATCAATTTCTGTTTATTTTTTCTATCTCTCCACTGTTTCCTTACGATTTCTTTCTCACTTTCTGTGCATTCGCTAACTTTTTTTCTTTTTTTATTTCGTTCAGCATTTTTACGTTTTGCTTCTTCAAATTTCTCGGGGTTGTTGTCACGCATTCGGTCTCTGTACAGCTTTTGCTTCTCTGCCGCCGTTAATGGCATCTAAAAAGATAAATAAATTAAAATTTCTTTAAAAGTTAAAGTACAATGTTCCGGCACACGGAAGGTTTTAATCAAAAAAACTTTTGACAGAACGAAGTCTGTCCGGGCAGCTAGTATTAGCGTAGATTTAAGTTAATGAATAACAAGTTTTTGTCAATACCTCTGTTAATTTAAAAAAAAAACGCAAGTTATATAGCCTTTTGATTTATTTTCTTTAGTGTATACTACTCTTAACAATCGATCACGAATGTTACGTAACACATTAGGTAACATACGGTAACATTCGTGAATGAAAATACACGTGGACATAACCTAAGAAATATTTATTCATGAGAATTTTGATGTTTTAGGACGCTGCATAGTTTGATTTATCAAATAAATAGTCTATCTATACCAACAATTAAAAATAATACAGTAAATTTGCATCCTTACCGTGTTGTACTCACTTGAAAATATTAAAAACTTCCGAGACACAGGTGCCGACTAGCTTCAAGATCACTTTGACAGTAAACAAAATGGCGTTTCTTTTTATACGTTGGCCAACCTGGAGCTGATGTTACCATGACTAAAAATAATATTAGACACAGTTCGGGAACCTAATAGATTCGTCGTTGTATGGGTAACTTACGTGAAGTATCATTCGGGAAAAAAAATGAGACACATGTTTCAAATTACTTATGTATTAATTTTTTGGGTTATATTTATTAAACTAATAAATAAAAACTTAACAAATTAACATATTAATTCAGAAATGCCAAAATTTAACGGGTCACAAAATTGCTGTGCTTAGATATGCGACGTCAAAGTATGAAATGTCTTAGTGAGACACACGATATTTGTATGGGAACTAAATTTAACTCTTTACGAAAAAAAAATTGCACTCGTAATAGCCATCCAAAATGAATTTAAATCACTCGCATATGAATAAATATGATACTGCGAACCAGAGTAAATCACAAGTATAATTAACTATATAAAATATGGAATTTATAATACTCCATATGAGATGGACACTATATTTTTTGCTAAATGAACAATTTTTTGCGGCCATACTCAGGTATGCATTGATTGGGCTTTAATCGAGTTGTAAGGAATTAATTGAACATATCGACGGTTAAAAGGCGACTTGATTCAAGCGCCATTTTGCAAACTTTACAGGAGAGCGTTTTAAAGTTTATTTTTTGAGAAAAAAAATCATTGTTCCTAAAGTATACCATAAAAATTGACGAGTCTCCCCAATCATAAAGCGGCATATTTTGTGCTATTTTTTGATATATATATAACAAATAAAAGGTGTTTTTTAACGGAGTTAGATGTAACTTGAGCCATTTTGCACAATTCTTTGATCAGGGCAGAAGGAATCAAAGTACACGATTACTATTTATCTGTTCAAAGCAAAATAATTCAAGTGTACAATGACTTCTTTAGCAGATCAAGGATAAATGATTTAAATCACTCACCTATTTGTAAACTGTTCATGGATAAATGAGTTAAACCGCTCACCTAGTTATAAACTGTTCATGGATAAATGATTTAAACCGCTCACCTAGTTGTAAACTGTTCAAGGAGTAATGACTCAAATTACACAGTGATGTAATAAGATTTAAAGCAAATTGTTTTAATCGCAAGATTTATTAAAATTTGACTTGGATGTAGGGAAAACGAATGAAAGGACATTGTCAATTCAAAGAAAAGTAACTTAAATGGCATACTTTTAAGAACTTAGACTTTAAACTCAATTTTATACAACGAAAGAATTAAAATTTAATAAAACAATGCTTTTCATGAATCATTATTTTTTGCAAAAAGAAAATGGTTCTAAATGATATAAAGACTTAAAACTGGTCAAGGATAATTAGCACAAGTCATATTCTTCAATATACTAGTTCAGGTAAGATTGATTCAAGCGACAGAGATAATGTTTGAATGTTTAAGGCAAAATGATTTAAGTAACATACACTAATAAATCTGGTTCAAGCAAAAAGGAATTAACATCCTTTGTTTAATTATTTAAGATCAAGTAAAAAGAATTCAAATGCCGATACCATTTCATTCCATCCGAGGATAAATGGCTTAAACTACAAATAGTAAGAAAAACCCTTTTTTTTCGTGGGTCTATATACATGCTTTGAAAAAAACAACCAAATTCGCTACACTTGATACCGCGTAAGCAAAAATGATACCCAAATTGGTCATGGAGCCAAGCGCCAAAAAAGTGCTCAGATTAACCTCAAACCCGGCTCCATCGACGCGCAAAAATTCGCCGATTCCAATGATGTATATAACTCAATATCGCCCAGGATGGCGCTTGAATCAATTCGCCTTTTAACCGTCGATATCTACATAGTTTACATACGCGTAAGGATGTACAACATAATAGGTATTAATATTGACAAACATTGTATTGATAATGTTCAAATACACACTGAAACTATTCCCGTATTATTCCTGGCATCAAGGATACGAATTAATAGCCAAATGATAGTAATGAATACCTGTGCCGCCGTAGCAGCCCGCGGCGCGCCGGGGAGCCGCTGGGGCCCGCGCCCTCGTTGTCCAGCTTCTCAGGCGACCGGAACAGCTTCCGGAAGGCGGCTGCCATTTTTTCCTTGGAGCGGGAAGTCATGTTAATATTCTAGAGATTCTTGTACACTTAACTTTTCCTCAACTTTCACTATCACGTTTTGTTTACATGAGCACTTCGATTTGGACGTCTGTCAATCAAAACTTCAAATTTGAATGCGGATTTTTCAGTGTTTATTGTTTGTGCCGCATCGGTCAGTAGTCCGATCTCGGTACTTGCATCACTGTACTTCACGTAACTGTCTCTTCAGTCGTCTCGCAGCGTGCGTGCAGCGAAGCACGTGCGACTACCGACTGGTCGAACTGTCCGAAGTGTCCGACCGTGAGCGGAGTGAGAGCGGGAATGAAATGGAAACTTGGCACATGCAGGAGGTCGGTTATCGCTCCGCGGCCGAAGCGCAGCGCTCGGACTGCGGACGCAGCTGTGTCACACGCATGACACGGTGCGTTGACGCATATCACACGGTGCGGTGTGCCGTGTGAGTGCCGACGCGCGTCTCGTATGAATGGACCGAATCGCAACCGATCGTTCGAATCGCACGTTGATCTCGTTGCCCCAATTGCACGCCAACCCTCAAAGGTTGCCCCTGAAACAGAAAATTATTTCATTTATCTATTGCTGATACGGATCGTAAGCACGCGCACGGAGTTAAATGTCTAGTAGGTAGGTACATACATTTAATTTAACTATAATGGCTGCCTTACCGATATTTGGGGCCAATTATTAAATCATAGTCATGACAAGATAAGATTGAATAGGAGAAACTATGTGTGTAAAACGGAGTTCATGTAGAGTCAGTCAAGTTCAGCTAATATCCGCTGTAAATAAATACCCAGTATAAAATTAAAAAAAAAAACAGTACAAGCGATAATACAAATCAACCATTTGTTACATGGATAAGGATTGTTTTCAGGGGCCATTGTAACCAGATTGTGGGTACTATTGTAGGCATTAGAAATTTTAAATATTTGGTCACCAAGCTCTATCAAAGAATGTAGAGAAATGTAGATACCTACATGGTTACATATTACAGCATTTCTGTCATATCTAAACACATTCATGACATTTTATGAAAATCGGCTATACAACAAATTTCCACGTAAAAAGTACCTATTTCATCAAGCATTCAAATACTAATTTACTCCTTTCACTCAGCTTACAGTGTCCGAACTTAATGCCTGACCCTTTGTTCATGAGGTAAACAGCCTAATCTCATTATTCTCATTACATCTACAGGACAAGGTGCGCCCTTGTAGTTCGTCCTTGTGATGTCCTTGATAATGGTGGAGGACATTTCGTTAAAGCCTACGTTCTTTGGCACGTTGCCCGGACAATAAGAATGCGTCCTTTGGGATAAACAGTCTTAAGATTACCATTAGGGCCGTTTTCAGTTCATAAATGTAAATGAAACTTTCGAATATCTGAAAATTTGAGTTGTATGAACGGCATTTCATAAAATATTATAATATAAGACATTTTCCATTATAACTACCTTATAAACTGAAAGTTTTGTGCAAATACGATATGTAACGAATTTTTTCTCCAAAGTTTAATAAACAATAATTTATATAACATTTAAGTATTTCTATAAGATCGTGTCGAACTTTTACATCCATAAGTTTAAGATATCCAAAAAAATTGATCGGTAAAGGCACGTCTCTACCGAACAATCTTACTCACGTACCTATCTTTCTGTATAGGCAATGACCGAATTAGATTAGATTAGTTAATGGACACTGACCTAATCATCGTTAGTGATAATACAAGTCGTTAAAGATAATATTATCGCAAATATGTTTTTATAACACAGGGAATCCTAGTGGCCCTAGTGGGGCTTTGAGGAGTGTATAGCTTATTATTTTTTATTATTTAAAATGTTAAAGTGCGAAGGTAGGTTAGGTATAAATAAGCTTACATGTTTTTCTGTACAGCTGTTGCAAAAAAAAATCCGACTTCAAAAAAAAGGAGAAGGTTCTCAAATTGGTTCTGTTTTATTTAATTGTACCTCAAAACTCCAAAGTTTATGATTTGGATTTTTTTTTATTTGAAATGATATACCTTCTTCTAGTTTGATCACATATTTATGATACATCCTGATGTATCTATCACGTTCATTCCCACGAGTTCTAGACCTGTCTGATGATAGGATCCAAGTAGCGAATATTTTAGTGGACCTTATTCAAAATCATTGATACACTTATGCACGTCATTTTTTTAATTTACCAGCTTTTCGGAAAGGTGCTTTGTCATGGAGGAGAAGAAAAGCCGAAAGAAACTCCTCAGCACATCTTTTAAAAATAAAATACATTGGTATATTTTTTACAAAGAAGTATCACTAACCTGTACGGAACTGGTTGCAGATCTGGTCATTTCCATGCGTCTTTGTCATTTATGTATTCATCTACAGTATAGTAGCCTTTGCCTAAAAGTTGAGATTTTACATGTTTCTTAAATAATTCCACTGGCAAATCACGTATTAACTTTGGGATTTTATTATAGAACTGTACACCACGGCCCATAAAAGATCGCTTCACTTTAGAAAGACGGTAAGATGGCGTTACTAACTGGTGCATTTTTCTTGTTTGGCGATTAGTGATATCAAAATTTTGTTTATACGCGCTTATATTATTCCGTATAAAAACCACGTTACTATAGATATATTGTGAGGCTACTGTAAGTATACCTATTTCTTTGAACTTGTCACGCAAAGTTTCACGAGATCTAAGTTTATAAATAGCCCTAATAGCTCTTTTTTGTAGTATGAAAATTTGTTCTATACTGGCTGCTTTGCCCCACAGCAAGATGGCATATGACATAATACTGTGAAAATATGCAAAATAAACCATCCTAGCAGTTTCGACGTCAGTATACTGCCTTATTTTTCTAACAACGTTCTTAACGAACTCTATTTCCCTAAAGTCGTTTATTTCTTTTCGGTTAAATTTTCAAGTCATTTTTTATAGTCTGCGAAGGGCCATACAATATTTTTTCTACTCAATGTAGAGAATCATTTTTAGAATTAATATTACGTGATGCATAAATTATATTTCGTGTAAGACAGTAATAGGCTAATGCCCTAACTAATGTTCTCGTCAGCCTTCAAATATTTGAATCCTCAATTAATCACCGAATAGATTGGCATACAATCCTTAATGTCGATAAGTAGCGTTGATTATTATGTTACGTTGAAAGTTCTTAATGTATATAACACAAAATCGTTAATTATTATCTTTTTGGAACGAAGTTCCTTAACGCGCGTTACGAAAGGGGGCTAGACGGAAAAAATTAAGACGAAAAGTTGTAACGACACTTTTTGCCGTCATTACAACTAGTGCGGCGTCGTTACAAGTCGGGCGGCGTGCGCATGTTTCTCTGTCTCTCTCTCTCTTATAGAAAGCAAGCCAGATATTTTCGTTTCGTCTTTCTATTTCTCTTATTTATAATCTCTCCATAATAGTGTGTTTAGCAAGTGTATATTACAATTCCTTCAAAAATTAATCGATAGGAGCTTCGTTCCATCCGGGTGTCCCTTGACACTTGCATTTTTTTTAATTCTGTGAAATAGTCTTCAAATTACTTTTTAAATATTATCACTTTTTTAATTATGTAAAATAGGTTTTTAAATTTGTGGGGTAATCGCAGGGGCGATCCTTCGATGTATGTAATGTGGACTGTATAAATGTATGTATGTATGTATGAAGCAGTAGGTTGGTAGTATGTCCAATCCAATACCAAAATCAGTAAGAAAGAACCCACCAACCTTAACATCCAATGTCGCAGGATTGCGCTGCGCACGACTGCTTTTTTATTTCACGGCACGGCCGGAGGACAGCACCATAAACGTTATGGTCTTCTGAAGATGGAAACTCCACGAACGTCGTGAATTCAACCGATCTTTTTTTTTTTAACGGAGTTGACGCAACTCGCGATATTTTTCCTTTTTACATTAAGTGTCAATTTTGGAAGGGTTTTACTTTTCTTTCACACCGACCAGTGTTAAAGGATTGAACATACCCCCCACCGAAATCAGTGTGATGATTTCCTAATAGTGTCGGTGTGTGAAGAATGAGTGTGTTAATAATTTGTGTTAATGAATATTTACGAAATAATTCAAAATAAAATAAAGAAACTTGTTAGTGTTAAGTAAAAAGTTGAGTGTATGTGCCTAATCTAAGTCCTAACCTAATAACCTAATTTTATATTTAGTTTGCATATGGCAATGGGCAGATTTTATTTACCGGTCTTTTATAAACCCCAGTTTGCGTGCGTACAGTAACTACACGTACAATGTTATCAAAACCAGGGTGAACCTCTTCTATTCTGCCAAGAGGCCACTGCAAAGGTTTGGTTAAGTTAGATTTAAGAAGCACTAAATCACCCTTCTTAACATTTGGAATTGAGGTGAACCACTTTTCTCTTTGCTGTAAAGTGTGCAAATAATCATTTGACCATCGCTTCCAAAATGATTGTGATGCCTTTTGAATACATTGCCAACGTGACAATCGCTTCATCTGTACATCTTCAAAATTATTCTCCGGAACAGTTAATAAATTCTGTCCAATTAAAAAATGACCCGCAGTCAGAACTTCAAATTCATTAGGATTATTTGAAAGGGAGCATAATGGTCGCGAGTTCATAATTGCCTCAATTTTACAAAATAAGGTACTTAACTCCTCAAAAGTCAAGGACCTATCACCTACTACACGGTAGAGATGATGTTTGGCTGATTTTATGCCTGCCTCCCACAGACCACCCATGGAAGCTGCATTAGGCGGGTTTGTACGCCATTCGACGCCTCGCGAGGATAATCCAGAAAGAATTTCATCAGAATTAGACGTAGAATTAAAATAATTAGTAACGTTTTTTAAATGTTTAGCTGCTGCAATAAAGTTTTTTCCACAATCGGAATATAAGCAACTGCAGAGACCGCGGCGTGCCACAAAACGATCAAATGTGGCCAGAAAACATTCGCAAGACAAATCTGAGAGCACTTCTAGGTGCACTGCTTTTGTAGAGAAACATACAAATAAACACAAATATGCCTTGGTAACTTTTGCATTTCGCCGCATACCTTCTTTTATTAAGAATGGACCACCAATATCGCAACCAACATGTTCAAACACCTTGTTGGCCTTAAGCCTAGTTGCAGGTAACGTACCCATCATAGGCTGTGTGGAGTATGGACGAAATTTAAAACAAGCCCGACATTTCGACAAAACTGAACGAATTACACTACGAGCGTTTATTATCCAGTATTTATTATTCAAAATGCCTTGCAAGGTGCGCAGTCCTACATGCATGTACAATTTATGAAAATAATCAATTATTAAATTTGTTATGTGGCACTTCTTGGGTAATAGTGCCGGATGTTTTATATTGTATGGTAAATTCGACTGTTGTATTCGACCCCCCACCCTGAGGAAATTATCAGGGTCTATAAAGGGAGATAGTTTGCGAAGGGATGATACATGAGTTCCCTTTGCCAGCATTTGTAATTCAGAATAAAAATAATTATTTTGAATGACTTTTATAATTAACTCATGTCCCTGCTTTAACTCACAAGACTTTAGTGAACCAAATGTTCGATCAGATTTTTTACATTTTAAATTATTTATAAAACGAAGACACCACGCTGTTACGCGCTCGAGTTTACTAAACGATGAAATTTTATTAAAGGAATGTTCAAGATCATTGAAGTTATTTAAATTGTAAGAACTAAAGGTAAATGTGTCTACGTTAGTTTTAAGTTCTGGAATAATATCATTTTCTTTTAAAATTAATGTACTTCTTGGCCAACTACGCGGATCTCCAGTAAGCCATGCAGGGCCACTAAACCATTCATCCGCTACTGCCAAAAATTGTTCAGGCAGCACGCCTCGAGAACAGAGGTCGGCTGCATTGTTCTCACTGTTTACATGAAACCAGCAATTGGGCGGAATCACGTCAACAATCTTACTAACACGGTTAGCCACGAATACTTTTAGCTTGTATGGCGGAGTCTGTAGCCACGACAAAACTACACTCGAGTCGCTAAAGGCAACTAATGGTAAATTAAAATCTTTAACGTTTTGTACGACAAAACGAACTAGCTTCGATAACAGCACGGCTGCCATAAGTTCAAGCCTAGGGATAGACATTAACGGCTTCAATGGAGCAACTCTTGATTTGCTCGTCAATAATTTGACTTTGACGTTCCCATCCTTGTCAGTACTACGAAAATATATGCAAGCTGCGTAACCAAGTGATGACGCATCACAGAAACCGATTAATTGTACGTTTACAAACGAATTTACTAGAAGGTGTCGCTCAATGCGAAGTTGTGAAAGGATCGGTAATTGACCGATAAATTTATCCCATTTTTGTAACAATTCGTATGGTAAACGGTCATTCCAGCCGAGGCTCAGTTTCCAAAGATCCTGCATGATACATTTGGCAACGAAAGTACACGGCGAAATAAAACCAACCGGATCGTAAATACTAGCAAGCAGCTTAAGTACTGAACGTTTCGTTCCGTCATTATCTTTTAAATTATAATTAAATGAAAAGAAGTCGCATGAGGGCAACCATGTCAATCCCAGGACTTTTAAGGATGATGATAACGTATCATCTTGAAAATTTATTTGCGTTATTTGTTCTGATTTCATTCGTGTCAGTAGCTCGGGACAGTTGCTAGCCCACTTACGTAATTCAAACCCGCCTTTTTTCAGAAGACTCATTAAGCCGTCTTGTAAGGTACAAGCTTCATCTACAGATTGACATGACCACAAAAAGTCATCGACGTAGACACCCTCTTCTAGAACTCGGGAAGCCTTACAGTCTGACCGTTCGTCTTGGGCAAGTTGAAGCAGCGTGCGAATGGCCGTGTAAGGCGCGCTACGCAGTCCGTAAGTGACCGTTTTCAACTCGTAAACTTGTACTGGGTCTGACGGTGTATCACGCCATAATATGTGTTGATAACACCTATCAGCGGGGTCGATGAGCACGGCTCGATACATCTTTGACACGTCCGCCGTAAAACATATGTCGTAGAGACGAAAGTTAATAATAATTTTTAAAATATTTGGAAGTAATTTACGGCCGGTCAAAAGGTTGTCATTTAGTGACACCCCAGTACTAGTTTTCTGTGATCCATCAAAGACCACACGCAACGGTGTTGTGGAGCTAGAAGGCCGTAACACACAGTGATGTGGTATAAAATATTTAGACGGCTCCGTACCACGATATAGCTCCATATGCCCCAGTGACTCGTACTCCTTCAGAAAATCAGAATAAGCCTTCCGGAACTCGGGTGAGTGCGCAAGTCGGTGCTCGACATGCGTGAGTCTCCTAAAGGCTATGTCATACGAATTACCTAACGGTTCGTGATTTGGCTTTAATAAAATAGGTGAAACATATCGGCCACTCTCGTCACGATAATGTTTCTCAATATATAGTTTTTCAGCGACTTCATCATCGGGATTTAAAGGAACATCGCACGGCGAGGATTCTATTTCCCAAAATCGCTTAAGAGTATCATTTAAATGATCATCAGTGGTGTACGACACCAACGTTGTAGACGCTACAACGTTCACATCCGTGACGTCATTAGTCGACGGTGTAACTAATTTACCTGTTATAATATACCCAAATATGCTGTCCAGCACGGCTGGCATATTGGGACCCATAATAATTTTCTTCCCACTATAAATATGGGGAAAAACGTCACCGCCTAAAATTAAATCAATTGGCGATTGCTTATAGAAATGAGGATCAGCTAAAAATAAATTATCATACTGTTTTATTATATGCTCAGGAATTTTAATGGTAGGTAGATCTGAAGTTACTTTCTGAAGAATAACAGCATCAATATTAAAAACAGGTTTATCAGTGTGACGCGGCCTTAAGCTACATGACGTCATGCCGTAGTTCTTAACTAAACCATCAGCTAATCCGCAAATGCTAAACGGACATTTACGTTGAGATAAACCTAAACGTTGTAAGCATGCAGCGGAAATAAAATTGGATTGTGCACCGGAATCAATTAATACGCGACATGGTTGATAGACGTTAAAGTTGTCTAAAATATAAACAATCGCGGTACCCAACAAAACCGTACTGTAACTGTTATTATTATCAGTTGAAGGGCCTCCCGACTGGGCGGGCGCGCTTACAGGAATCGATGCATTACCGGAGTCATAAGAGGAAGCGAGAAACGTTTTCGTTACGTCCTGATGCAATAATAAGTTATGTGGTCGCTCACAAATAATGCATTTAAATTCACTCCTGCATTGTTCAACAGTGTGATTAGGTTTAAGACAATTATGACATAACTTCAACTCATCAGCACGGCTGATTCGTAGCGAAGCACTCAATTTACGAAATTGAGCACAGCGATATATCATATGATTGTCTCCGCAATGCAAACAAGATAAATTATTTTTTGAGTTTAATGACGATGCATGCGCGTAGTTTTTCTGTGCACTGTTTCTAGTTCGCGCCGTAAACCTACTTACATCTGGTTGACGTTTATTTTGTACGACGTTTTGGTTGCTTGTACTAGCACCATAAGAACTAGAATGATCCAACACTTTTATTTGATTAGTTACGTAAGAAATCAATTCAGAGAATTTTGGTATCGACTTCTGATTGATACTTTGTTCAAATGACCTACGAGTGTATGGATCCAAGGCTCGTAATGCTATATGACACAGAATGTAACTATTCAAATCTTCAATATTAAGAGATTGTATAGCTTTGTATGAGTTATCAAAGGTTTCCAAGAAATTATTCAACTGAAAGGATGATTCCTTCGCAATAGGTGTAAAGTTTAACATTTTATCTAAATAATTCCCGACTAACATTCGGTTATCTTGATACCTGTCGAGTAAAGCTTGCCAAACTATGTCGTAATTATTAGAAGATATCGGAATACTTTTGACTATGTTCAAAGCGGAACCTTTGATACATGAGAGTAAATAGTGAAATTTATCTATATTAGGTATCTGAGGCTGATTATGAACCAACGAACAGAATGTCTCGTAAAAGGTATTAAAATTCTCAATATTTCCATCGAAACAAAACAACTCCAATTTTGGAAGACGTGGCCTAGATTCGATGCACGACTGTGTTTTTTCAGTTTTAACGTTCGCTAGTAATTTTGAAGAAATCAATTTTATACGGAAATACAACTCATCAAAACTATTCAATTCCTGACTTTGAAATATGGTTTTCATAACAGCTTGTAACTGACATTTATAAATTTCAAAAATGCATAATTCGAAAGATGAACGTAGCTCATCTATATCCGTGACACGCAATAGAAACATTTCACGAATATTGTTGTCAGTTACATTTAATGACATGTCAGATATTGTCTGTAATTGTTCAAAAATTCTTTGCTTTTTGTTGATTAAAACGTTTAATTCAACATCAGCTATGCACTCCTCGTACACTTCCTGAACCTTCTGACCCTTTTTAGCCATTGCAACGTGCAATCTAAATATAATATGTCAAATAAAATAAATGAATAAAGAATTGCCTACTCTATGTTCGGCTCGAAGGCCACAAAAAATTGTGGGGTAATCGCAGGGGCGATCCTTCGATGTATGTAATGTGGACTGTATAAATGTATGTATGTATGTATGAAGCAGTAGGTTGGTAGTATGTCCAATCCAATACCAAAATCAGTAAGAAAGAACCCACCAACCTTAACATCCAATGTCGCAGGATTGCGCTGCGCACGACTGCTTTTTTATTTCACGGCACGGCCGGAGGACAGCACCATAAACGTTATGGTCTTCTGAAGATGGAAACTCCACGAACGTCGTGAATTCAACCGATCTTTTTTTTTTTAACGGAGTTGACGCAACTCGCGATATTTTTCCTTTTTACATTAAGTGTCAATTTTGGAAGGGTTTTACTTTTCTTTCACACCGACCAGTGTTAAAGGATTGAACAAAATTTAAATTCCATATCATAGGCAATAGGCAAGCGTGACGATGCTGCTCCGTGGACATGAGATTTCGTACTTTTACAACGCAAGATTCAAGCAAGCGATGTGCGTCTACGACCTACGTGGATAAAAGGCCTTATGGTGGCCACTCACGGTCAGTCCATCGCGTCAAATGGCGTGATATACAGCCAAAATTTGATCGTGAATGTGAAAAACTGATGGCGTGATTTAAAAAATTTGTATATCCAATCGCGCCATTTTGACATATGTTGTTTGGCGTGGCCCCAAAAAACGCAATGGAATGACCGTGAGTGACCACCATTACTCTGGTGCCTGGTGTCATTTTTTTCTTTAAAAGCTCCGTCAACATCTACTAACATTCTGGCGGTCGACGTTTGAGTTTCAAAATTTTAAGGTACTAAGTGAATACTGAATTGTTTTCAGAACTGTTTATTATTGATTATTATATCATTTCCATACCTTAAACCCATACATGACGACTCGGAGGCGACATATTCTAGTGAATTGGTAAATGAGTCAATGCTCACTCGTAAACTGCCGCTATAGGTACAACTTACTCGTACCTAAGACTTCTGTATAATGTAATAACCTTACGACTCATCAGTCATCTCCTGTTGGCCATTTCTTCTGTAACTACTCTCAGTTTTAGTGTTAGGGTCGTAACTCGTAACACATCTTGGGCTATGTGTCTACATTGTACATTGCCGGTAAATACCTAATGACATCTTGTTTTTGAGGTCGCGGCATACAATACAAGCATTATTTAGATTTTTACATTACACGTCCTGTAGCGTAACTTTTAATGTGTTCGTCTGCCCCCCACTTAAGTTTTATTTTTAATAAATGTGTTGAAGATGGTATTTTTCCCAATCTTATGAAACATGGGAAAATAATACCGGTTTTTAAATCTGGAGATAAAAACGACCCAACAAATTTTAGACCAATATCCATCTTACCAGCCCTCAGTAAAATTTTCGAAAAAATTATCTACAACCAACTACTATCGCATTTTTCTACAAACAAATTATTTCATATTAATCAGTTTGGTTTTTCAAAAGGGAAAAACACCACTGATGCAGGCATCGCACTTCTTAAACACATTTTTAATGCTTGGGAGGATAAGCATGATGCTATTGGTATATTCTGTGATCTCTCAAAGGCATTCGATTGTGTTGATCATAATATATTAATAAACAAACTTAGGCATTATGGTGTCTCAACACAATCAATTAGTCTTATAAAATCTTATTTATCTGAACGTAGTCAAAAAGTAGTTATTAATGGAATAGAGTCACCTGGAGTGCACATGACCATGGGTGTGCCCCAGGGATCAATATTAGGACCACTGCTATTTTTAATATATATCAATGATCTTCCTTATTTCACTAAGGACATGTGTGAAACGGTATTGTTTGCTGACGATACTTCTCTAATTTTTAAAGTAGATAGGAGGAAAAAATGTTATGACGACGTAAATAATACTGTTTCGCAAGTATTACACTGGTTTACATGTAATAACTTGATGTTAAACGCGAAAAAAACTAA